>CM017797.1:29151935-30351935 GCA_008086715.1 Sitobion miscanthi
TTAAATCAAGTATAGTTTTTATGTTATCTATTAAACAAATTTTCATAAAATAACTATAGAATGACAAAGGGGACCCCATACCTACTAAAATCACCTATGACAGTAGTTGTCATAGGTAAATATATATTTTGGCGCCACTGATTGCGTGTCATGTATAGTTTTACGCTCATCGTGCGATATAACTGAACTAGGTATATACTTTTTCCTATTGACGGTTTTATTCACGGTGCCACAGCCAGTGCAACGGACCCTTCGAAATCCGCCACATCACTTATTAGCCGTGTGCGTGCAAAGATTGCAAGTTTATTTTTCATTCTGCCGCGGTACATTAACATAATATTATATATTACACGTAGGTATATCTCTACAATATTAGGTATATGTTATTTTACTATCTACAGCCACATAAACGGTCGTTGTCTCCCATCACCCCGGTCCGATCCACCAACAACAACCAACCCTCTAGAGTGGGGTGGGAATGTGAGATTTACTAAAATTTACGGTGCATTGCAGCACGTTCCGGTGCGATAACGTTGCCACGACGTCATAAACTCATAATATATAATAATATATGCATTATATTATAATATCGTAATATCTTTGTCATGTGTTTTAATGTTTACGTGTTGTGTACATTCACAACTAAGGTCTACAATATGATAGAGGCGAAATAGTATCACGTCTTCCGAGTGCATATTATTTATTTGTGGGCAGGACGTGTAGAAATTTTTTCCACTTGCTGCGTTTAATTATTGTCCTCTTTGGGGTACTTCAGGATTATGCAGGCAACATGATTCTATAGGAATAATTTTGGAAGATAGACTGTGGACTGCAATACTTTGTGTGCCTAAATCGAACAATAATCTATTTGTTTGACTTAAGAGTATACCTATAGGGCAGTATAGACAATATGATAATTTATACGTTATATGTATAGATGATTGTCAGTATTTCTGTATGATAATAAAACTCGAATAACTTGTTTCGATTAATATATTATTATTCATCATAGGTACTGTACTTACAGAATTGTGTTTTTTTAGCATATATTTAAATTAAAGATAGGACGACCTATGATATTAAATTCCAAAAGCTATACACATTGACTTTTTATACAGACTGGAAGTTTATCCTCCAATGTAGGGGGGTAATTGCTCCTGATATATGCTAACCAAATTATTGTACCTAATATAATATATAACTGGTATACATAAAATAGTTATACGTTAATATTCGTCGAGTCGGCACTGACTCAAGATTATTCTAGACCAATACAACTAGATTATTAAAAAAAAAATCGCTATAAGAGTATGGGGATTTTGCGCTAACACGTACTTGGGTGGCTTTCGAAATAATTCATCTTGTCGTTGCAATCGAATTAAAAATAATAATATAACTCCGGAATGAGCTGCGTGCAGTAACGAGTAGGTAGGTATCTACATACCTTTAGCTGACGACTGGGAATCTCGCTAAATTATGCTGTTCGGCGTCCGCATATTATTATAATATTATAATAACTTACACCGTTCGAGTTCAGATTGTGACGCGACCCCGAAAAACGTCCCAAATTATGTCTGAAATTAGATGAGTTTGACCTATATCAATGTACGATGTTAATATAGGTACCTCCTGTGTGAAACAACATTCGGTGTATTATAATATGTCTAACTGCATGAGCGGATATACCCACCGGGAATTTGGATGTCCTTGGTAGGCCCTTATCTATTACTCACAAAGCCTAAATTCCCAAAAATATATTTTTTTTTAAATGTTTATTTCATAATATTTTTACTATAGAACTGGCTATGAAGTATTAAGGCGTATTTGTATACCTCATTTGGGGCCTCTGTAAATCTGTATACGCCTCAACACCCGTATTCCATACCTATGTTATGTTATTATGTACGAATAATATTGTATAAAATGCATGTATAAATAAATATGTAAATACGATTTTACGAACGAATATTATTTATTAGATAAAAAACCGTGATGATTTTATAGCTTTATTATTAGTTAATTTTTCAACGAGTCTTTGATGATAATGAAAATAATTGTTTTCATTTAATTTTCCGTCACCACTCATAATATCGATTTTACGTTGAAGGATTTGTTCAAAAATTACGAAGTTATTTTTTAAGTAAAAATATTTTTAAAAAATGAAAAAAAAACCTGAAAAATCGTAAAATGTATAAAAGTGCAAAATCGAATAGCACTAATTAATCACTAAATGTTGATGCTATATCGGATTTTGGTGAAAATGGTGAACTCGCTGAAACAAAATACGAAAAATCCCATACCTCGGAGGGAAAAATAGCACTAGTTTTGAGAAAGCTTCTATTGAATAGCACTGATTAAGAACAAAAATAATGATATTATAACGGAAATTAGTGCTCGAACTTTTCCACTTAATTCACACACCTATAAAAAAAACTTTTTTATTATTATGATTCATAAATATACATAAAACGTATACATCAAAACGAGCATCGAGCAGCTAGCTTTGGAAAACAATGCAATTATGCAAAGTTAATAAGAATCTTAGCTCTATTATGGGACATTTTGAGCGAAGCGAGCGATTTTTTTGGTATATAGGTACAGATCCTAGTTATATGTGACCTTGATAATCCTAACCTAACCTATATTCCCATGTATATTAAAGTCCAATGTCTATAATCATATACAATATTTTATATCACATTATATTATTATATTGTTGCATTTTTTTATATGGTTGTTCTCGTAGGAACCTACTTCATATTATTGTCCAAACGATTCGCTGCAAGCACTCTGTGCCATCAACGTCCACACTATTCGTCGGAAATCAATATTACTATTTCAGAACTTTGGTGGAGAGGGGGCAGGCAGAAGAGTAGGATAATGTTTTTTTATACTAATTCGTATTTATTAAAGAAAAAACTTTCGTCAAGTTAGGCGAGCAATCGAAATATTTCGGCAAACATAGTTGCCAAACTGTCAGCACGACGACGAATATTCACACATGTTATTACTTAATATAATTGTATGGGTACACAATCAATACGTCTAAGAACAATAACTATTAATGTGCACAATAAATAGACTCGTATTATACAGTACCTCCATAATATACAAATAATATCACAATCGATTCAATATTATTATAATATTATCCGATGGACCGTTTAACCGTTAGGAATAACGCTTATATATTACACTATTATGTATAATATTATTATCGCATCACGCACTGCGACCGGCCGACAAATCGTCTATTCTACATAATATAATAATATTATTATTATTATTACTGCAGGTACCAGTTTCGGCGACCGTGCAGAGCGTATAATTATACCGTTCTCACACTCCGCGGTGGTGTGATTCACTAATAACAATAATTACCATCTGCATTCATGCATTATGTAGGTAGAGGTATATTATAAAATATATATATATATAATGTAACGAGTACTCGTGTACCTACATATATATTATAATATGATATCGTTTTATATGCGTTCGGGCCGGGTGTCGACATGATATCGATAATAATATAGGTACAACGCGACCGACAAACCGATCGAATTGAACGGACAATTTGCGCACGCAACGGACATGACATGGCGATCACGCAACTATGTATATAATATAATATATTACACATAGCCACATAGGTACTATTATATTGGTATACAACTGCTGCGAACGTATATTGAACAGAAAACGACATCTTCGCCTATTTATTATGCCCGCACAGAATGATGTTTTTCATAAACGCGAGTATATATAGAACACTTTCGATTTTTGTGATTTAAAAAAAAACGAAATTAATTAATCGTTGTATAGCATAATGTTTACGTAGGTACCTCACCTATCGCCTATAAACTATACAGTTGTAAATTATAATACAACAATGATTATTTTAATATCGACATGGAACACCAAATTATATTTTTAAAGAAAAATCGGATGTAGGTAAACATTTTAAAATTTAGGTGACTTTAACTTAGTTTAGTTTTTGCTTAAAAGTTATAGTGAACAGCTGTATAACTTTGCCAAAAGTGTCAACACGACAACATAATAGATGCATAATATATAACCTAACATACCTATTCAATTTTAAATAAAGTTAGATTTATATATGATTAAATTCAGTAAATTATTTGTTAGGTAAATATATGACCATATAATGATGAAACTGGATCAAGTTTTAAAAAATAATTTGTTACCTTAGCAATAATTTATTTATTTACCATTTATACGCCAAACAGCAGTTACAAACTAAAATAGTTAATTGGTACAACAGTGCAAACCAAATAATAATGGTTATAAATATAAATATGAATATTAAAAAAATATACAATTAATGTAAAAATATTGAAAATTGAGTAAATCTAGAATGCGGAGGAGGTAAATGTTGTGAGCATGCGGTGGTTATGGCCGTAAGAGGTGGTGTGACTAGGTATAACGAAAGGTAGCTAGTTGTGGGTCAAAACAGACTTTTGGAAAAGGTCTGGAACATTCAGGAACTTATTTAAAATTGAAGATATGAATCTTTGGTTAGCTTCTATGTGACGTGAATATAGAATTTGGACGTGGAGAACTTTATGTATGTAGACTTAGTCGTATTTTGCATATGCTAAAAATGTATATTCTGTACTCGTTCAAGACGAAGTTGGTCTTTCGCTAGGCAAGGGTGCCAAACAACCAACCCGAATTGGAGAAGGGGTGAAAAATATAATGAACGGAGGCAAAGGACAGATTTGAAATCTTTGGTGTTACGTTTAATGAATCCAAGTACCTACTTTCAGAGCTCTATTAACGGTAAAGTTTATATAATGCTCAAAAGAAAAAGAGGAGGAGTAGAATATCTCAAGATCTTTAACAATAGAAGCACGTTATATCAGATATTTATTTAAAATATAGCGGTAAATTACGGGAGGATATCGAGCTCTCAAAAAAGAAATTAATAAGAAAGAAATGCGTTAAGCCTACTTTAGTTTAATTTATAATAATAATGTTTTTCATTTTAGTATTTGTAAAACTTTACTTTTACTTATTTTACTTAGGTATGTTAACTTTTTTATTTATCTGAAAATGTTCTTTATATAAATATAAAATATATTGAGCCAATAGTGCATTATTTATAAGCTATTGGCATTCTGTAAGGATATAAAATGCAAATTTATTATTAGCTGGGGGAAAGAAAACCCTATGAAATTGTACCTGCTAAGCTCATATAAATTTTAAATTCATTTAAATGAAATATTGGTTTGAAATTCAATATTCCTTTTTTTTTTCAAAACCACTATATTATTATGTCATGTTTATTAAAGACGACCGTAGGGCATTATCGAAATAATTCACAATACCTACCAATCATAATAAATTCATATACCTAGGTCTTATACATTAAACACATTAGATTAAATATTCATGCATTGCATTTTCAGAAAATATTTCGCTTCAGAATAGGAATATAAAAAACATGACAAGTTGCACGTTTAATGGCAGTTGGCCGTATTTTAAGGGGTAAATTGATATATTGGTGTTTTTGTGACTTTTAAGTGTGTGGCAAGTAGATTATCATTAATGTGCAGTGTGGGACTATAATCTGGAAATAATATTGTATCATCCATACAACCATAAGAATGAATGGTTAGATTAGATAATTTATGTATTGAAGCTTTTGTGACTTGTAAGAGTGTCACAAGATACAAGTCTTTATAGTGTGCAGTGTGAGTCTAATTTGGAAATAATATTTTATTATCCATATAACCATGGTTAGGTATTATGCATAAGAATGAATAGATTATTTTTAAATCGGTGAATTTCCGTGCGCTCAGGCAAATGACAATGCATTTTGTAGTAACTAATTTCAAATCTATCGAAAACGACATACAAAACTGTAACCTGTACGACATTAGGTTGAATGAATTTAAATGTTGAAAAGATATTAGAACAAAATGTTTTAAAAAACTTGTGAATCAAAATCCGTTTTAAAAATTAAAACCCGTTCCAAGTTTTCTAGGACCAAAAATAGTTTTTGTTTTTTGAAACAGTTTAAATCTACTTGACACAGAATATTACAATTTGTAAACCTAAAAATTCTTAATAAATACCTTCGTAAACCATCATAAATTTGAGAAGCTTTGTAGTAAATGATAAAAACAAATGTAATAACTAAAAATATTTTTGAATTAACAACAGCAACAATATTTTAAGGGGCAATGGACATTCGAAATTTGTGGGCGGAGAGGGTTCTTACAGAAGCATTTTTTTTTATTATTATTTTCAGTAGTTATTTTTACGCTTATTCTATAATAATAGTATAGTTTGTAATAATTGTTTATCATCAATGGTGAAGTTCTAAGAATATATTAATATCTACGGCAGGTTTTTAAATAAATTATCTTTCAGTTGAGATACCTGCAATATAATACGATAAAGAAATCGTGCCAACTCGCTTTGAATATAATATAGATTATAATAATAGTTTGTCAATGTCATATACGACTTGATTCTTGTCGAAACAAAACACGTCATGAAATTTTTCTAATAAAAAAATAACACAAACACATAATAATATAATAACTTAAATTTTCGAGCTATTAAACGTGTTTTATTTATTTTTTATGAATAAAAAAAATATATAATAATAACTTGGAAAGCCCACCTACTATGCACCTATAAAATATTATAATTCGAAAACTCTATGCGCGACGTACGACCTGAATTTCCGGTGGTTATTATTATTATTTATAATGCCAACCGACAATATCTAATTGAAATGCGAATAATATTTCACGTTGGATCGTCTCGAAATGATGTTATATTATTCGAAAACGTATTTTTACCTCGTGTGTAATATTATTATCATGCACAGTGTGTTTTAAGTGTTTTACGATGCCATAAAAAATTGTAGTTCCAGTCGAACAGTATGGCCGAACAGTACCCAAGCTGTGTTTTATATCACTTGATATTGTTAAATAATTTGTTTTCTTATTTTATCTGAAAGGTGTTAATGATATACAGTTATATTATTGTGGCATTCGCTTCGCCCACCTGTTTGTGTTATCGTTTATCTTTTGAGTTTATCTGAACAGTATTTTAGAGCAATAGAGACAACAATTCTAAAGCGATTCGGGCATGGACTATCTGTGCATATATTATTGTTATTAATATTATGACGTAAGTGTTACGAACAAATGGTTGAATCTGACTGTCAAGTTATTTTTTTAATCAACGTACAACTGATCTGAAAATATTGATTTTAAATATACTACGAATATAATTCAAATATAGGTACATTACATGACGATTCATTTTTCAAGTTTAATCGCATCAGTAATAACTAATAACTAACTCAACCACGATGTAGTATCTATATTCTATAATTTGTATTATATAGTATGATTCACCAATCATGCTCACCTCTTTTTTCTCTCTCAAATTACAATTACTCAAAATCTGATTTTTGGAATTTTTAAATATACTTAAAGACAATATTTTCAAATTATTGAGATTTCTTGTACTACTTAAGGAGTGTACTTACTGTGGATATAAAAACTTTTGTGTATCAAATAATAACCCCCCCCCCCCCCACTTTGCAATTGCGAGTTATTTAGTAGATAATTTTTCTGAAAATGTTTACGTATCAAAATAAAAATTCGAACTATTAATTTTTGAGTTATTTGATTTTATGTACCTACTGAGGATAATGGGGATAGTACATCTAAATTTTCAAAACAATTATCCACTAAATTACCTACCGTAAAATGGGGGAGGGTCCTTATTTTAAAAACAGATGTTTGTATCGCCAGGACTCTCCTTAAGAAGAATAAAAAAAAAAAAATTGAAAAATGGTCTTAGAGTATATTTCAGAATTTGAATAAATTCAATATTAAAAAAAAAAATGGGGGTGGATGTGATAAGTGAATCACTTTGTATATTCCAGTATACAGTAGACTATATACTATTATTTCTCAATTTTATTAACAATTTTCTAGGGCTGTCTAGCGTTAGGTCCATGAGATTTGTGAAAATAGACCTTACACTAATATCTATGCTGGTGAATTGTGAATTTACTCTATACGTAATAGTTAATACAAATCTAAATAGACTATTTTTATTAGTTTGGTTATTATTTATTAGATAAACAATTTATATCACTTAAAATATTAATAAGAAAACTATCTAACTATCAAATAAGCATAATAACAATCAAATAATTTAATTTAATTGCAAGCTACTAAATTTCTATAGTATACTATTGTATATTTCATTATTTTAGGAGTGGTAGTATATTCGTCAGTAATATCAAAATGTCAATAAAAACATGAATGTTATAATATTTGACTACCTATAAATATACTTCGGAGCGTGAGATAAAAAAACTAAACAAATTATAACGATAAAATGTAAAACGCAAAGATTTTTTCAATTATGTTGTTTTGTAATGACTTAAAATGTGTGTAAAAAAATATTTCAAAAAACGTTAATACTTTTCAAGTAAATGAGTGTTGTTTACCTTTAAAAGAACCGCTTTGTATAATATGTATTTTATAATAGAACGTGGAAACGAATAATGTAATGCCAGAATTTAATAATAACGGGCCGAGTGTGTCTTTCGTTGCGTGTTCCCTTTGACGCATAGTAAGACCTATTAGTCCAGACATGAAAGGAAAATAACACATCGCAACACATGCACTGCAGAGTGCAGACAATCGTAAGGTATAAATGTTAAAATGTATATAAGTATATTACATATTAATTCTCGCCGCCGACATTGCATTACATGTTTTTATACAATAATTATTGTGAGCTATTAAATTGTATTACTATACGGTCAAACAGGTATAACAACCGTTATAGCTGATCGGAGCTGCGAACTGTACCTGGGTAAATAATAAACGGCGCATATGCCATATGCGATCGATTTGGTTTAAAATATATTTTTAAACATTTTCCATAAACGACATGTTCAGAAATATTAATACAAATGCGTTTAAGCCAAAACGGTAGCACTCTGTTTGTTTCATGATTTACTCCTAAAAGTCTGATAAACTTACGTCCAAATAGAATAATTGGATTTCAGTTTTTTAAATACATCATGCGTCTCCGTTCAAGGTGATTGAAGGAATTGATTTTCGATATATCTATAAATTAAACTGTGAAAACTCTTTTAGATTACCTTTATTGGCTTTACAATTATTATGCAAGTATTTTTTTTCTGTCTTCACTTTTTGGATAAGTAAATACTTCAAACCTTTAACTGCGTTTGGTAGGGAATTGAATAGGGTTTTTAATTTTGTAATTTAGTGCTTCAAAAGTAAAAATTCACAGTAAGTACTTACTTATCAAAATAATCGGGGGGGGGGGGAAGAATGTATGTTTTAACAGAATTTATTTTGTGTATTTTTGTAATTCATTAATTAATAAAACAAACGCAGACACTTTAAATGTTCAACGAATATTTCATATTTAATTTAGAATTTTCCACATATAATATAATTTTCATAATATTTTGTTCCATTTTTATGCTAATAAAATTATACTATATTTGAAATTGTTAGTTTTTTTTCCATTGATAAATATTATGATAACATGTTTGTTCGATATAAAAAAGCTTGAGAATAAAATACAGCATTCCTTATAAGTTATTCTTACAGTAATTGAAAAATATCAAAAATACATAATCACAGTTTTATTTAAAAGCGTTTCCGGTTTGAAGTTCAATTTTGATAAAATCACAAAAGTTCATGAACTATTTATAGTTAAAATCAAATTAAATTATAACGTATAAAATCTTAAGCTTTAAATTAGGTTTTAAAATGTAATAAAAGATTCCTCTAGACTGGAATAAAAAGACTTCCTCGCAGTTTTGGGTTTCTTTAATTTTTGAATGTTTAATATTGATATTAGTGTATCTATATGGTTTTTTTTTTGTATTAAATGGAACATTATTCAAAAATCGATCTCAACAAAACCCTGGAAAATTGTCATTGAGGTCAAACTTTTTAGATGATTAAAATCTGATCATTATATTTATATTTGAAAATATTAGTTTCTTGTAAGAACAAAACATTTTATTTTATTGAATGCTATTACGTTTATACTACTCACACAAACCAGTATGCGACCACATAATTGTTTATAAACAATAGCGAGTACTTCTCGTAAGGCGCACTTCCAACCCTCGTACTGTGTAACTTGGCACATTATCCGAATATTACACAGCAGCAGCATTAAACGCGCATTTTATTAATAATGTACACGCCGAATTTTTTAATGCTGCAGTGTTTAACAATTTATTACACGCCGTTTATTATACGAGACACTCACTATATAATATATACAACAATTATTGTGGTATGCACAAATATAATAAATCTTTCTAATTAAAATATTTGGTATTCGTGTGTGTGTGTGTTGTGTGTGCGTGTGTGTGGTAGGAGATATACGCGAAATAGTGTATGCAAATATTTCCGTTATTGATAACTTAAGTTTTACTTCGAGCCGGAGAACGCGACGAAGTTTCGTAAACGCTGTGTTATTTACGTATATATAACCTATACTATATTATTATAAACGCGTGTGTATCATCGTCTGCCTTGTTGTGTGTATATACACCAGAAATTTCACATAATATATTGTATTATGCTTTCCCTCGTTTGTTCTGTAACTTCCTATTTATATATTCCTTTATATTAATACGAATCGTCGCTGTACTCTCTGTTCCCCTCCATTAATCGTTACCGATATTCGGCGTATGCGAATTTGGCCATTCTCGTTGACGTGTCGATTCAAAATCTTCAATAATATTTTGCAAATAATTTGCGAGAATACGCACGTTAGATATTGCAACAAAACGAACAGATGAGTGGACACTGACAATTTCCTTTTTTTTTTTTTTCGACGTACCTACTATTATTATGAATAACTTGGACAAGAAGATCATAAAACAATTAATAGTTATTTTATCATTAAAACTTTCTAATTAACTCATCCTGATTTAGGTAATTATAGATTGCGAACTATGGAACGAGATACTTTTATGAGGTAGGTACTACCTATATAGCCCTATACTACACTGTTTACAACTACTGTCAGTTTAGAAATTTTGTTAACACATACTAATAAATTCTACTCGGAAATGTTCATACCTATTAGTTTAACATTACATATGATTATGTACAATCCTTTTTTATTTAAATACTCTTACATATTTATTAGCTTATATAAACTCTCTGAGTTCTGAATCGAAATTCAATGACATTTTATATTTATAAAAAAAAAAATGAAAATATACTTCATTCATGTTTTTACAGATTCTAAAAGGAGCGAAATGCTGCTTACAATGATTAGCAAGTTTTAACTATTTTATGTTTTTTTTTTTTGTTTGGTCCGTCACCATCAAGAGTCATCAGACGATGAATGAGAGGACGATGAGAATCACTAGAAGCGAGAGAGAAGAGGGGGGGAAGAGAAAGATGAGGAGTAAAGAAAGAGGGGAGTAGCTGCGGGGAAGAGAAGAGGGGGAGAGGGAGAGTAAGAAGGGGACTATGGGGGGGGGAGAAACGAGGGGAGCGCAGGGAGAGGAAAGAGAGAGGGATGGAAGGGGAGGGATGGATGGGGAAGAAAGACAAAAAAAAGTGACCATCGCGATTCTTTCTCGCGCCTCGCGTCTTCCTTCCCTCTCCTTTCCCCACCCACCCTTCTACCACCAACCCCCCCCCTACAACACAACCAAAGAGAGCAAGCGGGCATTGTAATCCAAGTAACGTGGGAAGGTGATGCCGCAAGGCAACGACCACAGAATATGGGGCCTTGATGTATCATCGAGCCTATAGGCACATCGCCAGCATGTAACGCACAAGAGGCCACAGGTAGCCACCATAGGGCGCGAGGTGCGTGGGTGCAAGGGGTCACGTACGAGGCGCCAGGGCGCGCACAGGGGAACAAGCGAGCGGGGTACAACGGACGGTCCTCTGACATGGAGAGTAGAGACGGAGGAAGGGGGATAGGGTTGTATACGAAGGGGGTGGGGTGGAGGTGAGCCAACAGTCATACGGTATATAGGAAGGTGCTGGGTCTGATACGCCTTGACAAAGGGTGTGGTATAAGCTGAGGTGTTGGGATTACAAAAGAAGGAGGACGGGGCAGTTAGCCTGTTGCTAAGGGAGCGGTCCGGAAGATCCACGCAGTGGGGGCAGTCCGGTGTTGTCGACGTGAGGGAAAGGTGGGGCTCCCCGGGCGACATTGGTGAACAGCGTGACGGTCGGCAACGTGGCAGAACATGACCAAGGACCCAGAGCTAGCGGGGGCGCGGCAGGCGAGGAGTGTCCGTGGCATGGAGACTTCTAGGTTTCCAAAGAAGATAGATAGGAGCCAATAGGCAATCAGCGGGAGAGCGGACCAGGTGCCAGGTGGTGTGAGGGGGGACCCTAACAACGAGAGTTCAAGGGGAGCGGTTACAGGGTGCAAGGCGCTGAAAGGGCAAGGTTGACGATCGAATAGCCGGCGGGAAACAACGAAACCGGTATCTGGGGATCCGAACCACATCCGCAAGGAGGCAGCGGGAGCCGGGGTCGACCCGGGTCGGGGCACATGAGGGAGTGAGGGGGGTGAGCTTGGGGCGGCGGGATGGGACGGGGGTGGGAGTTAGGACGATGAAGGGGGGGGGTGGGAGGAGAAGCCGGAAGAAGGGGGTGAGGGATGGGGAGGAGAGGCCGGGATATGGGTGCAGCAGGGTGGGGGAGGAGGGGGGGGAGAGGAGGGAGAGCAGAGAGGGGGGAGAGGAGGGAGGGGGGGGGGTCGAAGAGTAAAGGGAAAGCGCAGGGAAGGGGGAGCAGAGAGAGGGAGGGGGGGGGGGGAAGGGTACGAATGCTCTTAGCTTCGAAACATGACGCTAGAGATTGTCCATTATCGGATCGTTGTCCGCCCATATTATAATTGTTCTTGTAACATTGGGGACGAAGAAAATAAAAAGACAGGATCTCGAGCAACAGGGAAGGGAAGGAAACGTCGTTGGAGAAATATATTATCCTATATAGTGATACGTGTTAATATTACGGTCAGACCCAAAAAGACAAGAGCCGAAACAAAACCATTAAGCCGACGTGTTACATATATGGATATCATAATACGCATTATGGGTCTAATAAGGGTCCCGGAGCATCGCCGATCGCACATCATTAAGAAACAACCGCAAATTACGGCGCAGCATGTGAGGCTACGTCGACCCGTTCGCAAGTAAAATAATAATTAAAACGGTATGTAATAATAATAATAAAGTACGCCTCATACATCGACATGCGGAATTGGATTGGATACGATGTTACGTTTGGTGGTACCCGTTATAATAATGATATAGTCGCCAACATCGCTGACTGACGTGAAATCACTATATGGGCACAATCGATTCGAACGCGTGATGATAATAATATATATGGATAATATTATTTTATAAAACGACGTTACCTCTCGCCGAGCACATGTCATTATCGTCGCATAATAATGTTAACAATAAATAATAATGTGTAGGCACGCTCCCGTATAATGGCACATTATAACATTTCGAAGCTTAAGTGCATGCGAATATTTAAACAATTACGACGCGTACGCGTAGGTCGCGGTGTGGCGATAACACCGAAGCGGTATCTCCTATATAGGTCTAAGAAAATGGCTACGATTCGAAGAAGTATTTATATAATTTCTACGGCGAGCGATACACATCACGTGTTTGGGTTTGTGCACAATTTGAAATTGCACATGCGCACATCGTAGGAACGCGTGATGACGGTGACGATGACCAATTCATATCGGAGTGTAGGGCACATAGCATAATTAGGGAATTCTAAGGTTGCTATATACATTTGCAATTTTTTTTTGTTCCATTACGGTTACTCACAATTATTCAATTACACAAGCTTAATTAGCTACAGATGTTTTTATTAGAACCCGGCATTTAAGGTATTTAAAATGCAATCTTTTTTTCCACATTGTTTCGTTGCAATTAAATCGTGTCGTTTTATCTCTATTTTAAATTGGATTCAACGAAATATATTATTTAGCGCATGTCTGAAAATGTTTTGTTCATCATTTTTGGTATACAATAGTTTTTATATTTTTCTAGTTTTTTCTAGTTTTTTTTATATCGTTGTATACCTCAGCAATCATCGTGTGTGCGTATAAGTTAATTTAGTTAGACCATTATACACCATAACATAAATACATAGTTTTGTTTATCAAGAGGACTTGCGTACTACGCGTATTACATTAGTCTGTTGAGTTTAATAAATAATTTAAAAAAATTATCATACACTACAACACAAACACAGTTTTTTGTGTGCTCACACGCACTATACAACTACGATTTCGCGTGTCATTTTCTATAGTGAATTTATCCGTTGTTTTAAAGCTACGGCGGCGCGATCCTATCAAACACGAATTTAATAAATAATTTAAAACACATGTCAGTATGATGATTACATTTTAATATCATGCCCCGATACCATATATTAGTGACTTAAAATCATTACGGCGTGTCCGATGATGCGCATATTTATAATTATAATATTATTATTATTTAAAAGCAAACATTTTTTGTTTTCTACAAACTTTCGTAGAGAGATAGACGTTTTTGTACGGGCATTATAATCATTGTATTGAAGGTTTTCAAATACTATCTAAAATCAAAACGTTCCCAGAAACGCGTAGGTACATTATAATGTATATATTATCTCTTTACTCACTTGGACTGTTCGATGACTATGCTCTGCACGACGGACATGATAGCGTGGCTCTGCATTTCCCGGATGACGCATCTGGTCATTCGCAGATTGGAGATCAGTGTCGAATTTTGGAACGCTTCGCCCTCCACCCGATCCACGGTAACGTTGGTCAGCGTCGCGTTGCCGATTTCATTGATCGGAAACGCTTTCCGCTCGATCGTGCCGAACGTACAGTTGGTGATCGACAGAATATCGATGGGCGTGTAGAACGCGTACGACGGCAATTTTTCAGCGTTCAGGTTTTCCAATATCATCTGTTGTAAAATTATGAACAATATAAGAACAGTTGGAAAAATTAGGTTTTTTATCGGGCTCGTAGTTGTAGGTATATAGGTACCTTTACATTTTTTTTAAATGCAATATCATATATTAAAATTATATATCATTATTATACAATTTAATTAATAATTATTTGGTTGAATTTAATTATTACATTTTGGTCACACACCGCGTTAAAAGACAGTGTAATAAGAATGTTGTAAACAAATTTCCAAAAATAATATTTTTAAAGTAGTTATTGCGTTCCAAATTAAGTGAATCAAAAAAAAAATTGATATTTTAAAAATTCTAAAAATAAACTACTCGACTTAGATAAATGTTTTTACCATAAAAATCGTTCTTATAATCAGATTCACAAATTGGCAAATTTTTATTTTCAGTATTAATAAATAAAAATATTTTTTTTTATTGTACGCAAGTGGCTATAAATTATATGTATAAAAAAAAAATTTCAAAATAATGATTAGAACAAGAGTTAATCTAAAAGTCAGTTCTTTCTGTTACACCCTGTATACAGTGCGGCGCAATGGAGATATTTATCTTTCCGTTTTATAGTATTTCTATTATCGAACTTCAATTCGTATAATACGATTTATATATATTAATCAAACGGTTACAACTCATAAATCAAATATGGCGTATATAACGTTGCGGTCGAGTTCGGTGCTGATGTAATTGTTATCGAGAGCCTATATCGCGAGTGTGATGGACGGAAAAGTCACGCCGACGATTTTTCTCAGCCGTTAATCTGTAGCCGCGACGGTGACCACTGCAGGCACCCGAAATAGTCGCAGAAATCTTGCCGTGCAGGTATCTGTTAAAAACACTCGTGTGTCGCCACGAACTTGAGTTCCGAAATTATTGCCGAGCATTATTATACGACGTGGGTACCTATATATATTTAGTTAAAAAACGCATTATTCTCGTGCTGTTAGCAACGTTTATATTATATATTTTTTAAAACTTTTAGGTCCGTAAAAAACCTACAAAATTTATGATCTCTATGTTCTATATAATTCATTTCAAACTTTTAAACCTCTTATACAAACATGATAAGCCATAATAATATATCCGCGAGACCGTCGCGCGTACTGTCGTAAAATCTTCAGGGCTAATATAATATATAATATATAGTCGGTGTTTGACATTAATTCTTTGAAATTAGTTTTCGGTCGTTGGATTTCAACTCATCATCTACCACCGGCTCCGATCGATGGCGTTTCAGAAACAGACGAGAGTAACGACGAAGACATTTGTCGATTTCTATACAGTTCGGACGAAAATTGATAATTGTTTATGACTTTTACGAATCTCAATCGAAACGGATGTGATGGGTACAATTATAGCGGAACAGCAGATTTACATGTAGTCTGCAATGTACGGTCGATGATGCGCAATAAAGTGTATGCAAATAGTTACGACGCGCAATATACGAGATTAAAATATACGGGAAACTCGCAAAATGACAGGACGCGGAGTCACGAGGTCGAGCTGCGAACTGGACGACGAGACTATAACTGGGTCATTGGACGTCGTGGGATCATATCGCGGAGTGGATAATCGATAATCGATGACATTTGCGACACACCTGCAGACGCCTGATAAGCATATGATCGATTTACCGAAGAACTCAAAAGTCCGCGCGAAAACGGAGGCGGTGTTATCGTGGACTTATATCGGCATATATATATATGTATAGGGATATAACGATAATGTACTCGCGTTCGACAATAATCACCTTTTCGATGGACGAACCCGTGCCGGCGTTCTTGAACGTGTTCTGGGACAGGTCCAGGTCGCGGATCCGGCGGAACACGAACGACCGGAGCTTGGACACCACCTCGCTGCCCAGACGGACCGCGTCGCAGTCCTCCACCAGCACGTCCACCGTGCCGTCGTGCGGATGAAACGCATTCGTGTCCAGATACAGCTGACGGACACGGCTGATGTTCACCGTGAAGTTCGTGCGGGCGTTCTTGGCCAGCACCCCTTGCGACCGGATCGTCGCCCGGTCGAACCCGCTCACGTTGAACAGCCGAAGGCCGGCGAACGCCACGAGCACCTTGTGGTTTACGGTCAGGTTGCACAGGCCGTCGCCGTTCAGCTCCAGCACCACCAACGATTTGTTCAGGTTCTTGACCGGTTCCCAGTTCACGTCCTATAAGACAGAACGAAACAAACGACTGTTAAAAACAACACGACTTACGAGTAATTGCCAAACTGTATAGATAACGAGTTTTAAAAATACAATTTTTTTTTTTTTGACAAGTTTCGAGGACTGAACTCGAGCGGGTATTCGTTATAGTTGCGTGTTTGGCAAACGTCTTACTAGACGACCGTGCCATGAAATTAGTACATTAATGAAATACAGCGATATAGACTTTTTATCAATTTACTAATACATAGTAATAGGTCCAAAATTTTTTTGTGCGGATGTGTTGGTGTATCCATCAGGTTCGTTAACACAATTGTGTACTTAATTCGCATAAAAAAAATATCGCTCATGTAAAATGTATAATATTATAATGTATTGTATATAAACTGATTTTCTGACGTACCTACGTTATATTTGAACGCGGTATTAAGTTATTGCATTCGATAAGCAAAAACTAATAATTTAAAATGAATGCAGGTCCTTGACAAAATTGCGAAAAAAAAAATCTGTGTACGGATAACGTGACACGAATATATATATTATGTACTATATACAGTGTGTTATTGAAAAAACGTATTTTATTTTTATCAATATTTCAGTAGGTACAGATATATTTTAACATATTTATTTTTATATAAAATGTAATCTTACTCGTCAACGAACTTAAACGGATTAACTTTAATGCTTTAAAATCGATTAAAACCAGCTGTTCTATACATTTTAAAGAATGTTTTTAGTTGGTACCTTATAAATTATATTAATTAACATATTTTATTTTTAAATTTGGTCCGACCTTTGATTGTACAGTTTGTTGGTATAAATAATTCACTACCTTCCAAATGAAACATTTCGAGCACGTGGTTTCAAGGTGTTGTACTAAAATAATCAATAAAACGCAAATTACTATAGTGGACATGACTGATTACGGTTGACTACGGGTACCGTACTATTTAACCCGAGAGAACCATTTTACACTTCCAGGTAAGTGATGGACAACCATATTCTTGCGTTTAGGTCAACTAAACCCGACTATTCAACATTTGCAGGGTTTTGGGCTTTATAATTTGTCAACTCACTGTATTTTCGAAATTTATCATCAACAAAAATATATACAGTTGTCCTCACGGACTTCGTAATTAATTAAAATACCAATTACTATTGCACCTAATCCCAAGGACAAAAATAACAAATGTCAAAAGCTCATAAATCATATCCAAGTTTGAACGCGTAAAGGTACTAGCGTATAATTATAATTTCTAATAGAAAGTTTTTCCTTCTACTTATATGTATTGTACTAAAATATAATATTATAAAACCGTTGATTTAAAATTGTACGAGTAGCGCAATGCTACAATTATAATGTTTACATCCATTTACATTTTAAACGTACCTGCAGATAATTATTCTGATACAATAGAACTCAACTATCGCGATTTTTAATAATATACATTTTTTCATATGACTATAGTTTGAACATGGATTATATTTTATAATCTACTTGAAGGTGCTACATATTATGCATATTATGATAATATAAGTCATAGTATAACAATATACAGATATGTTTTCAATAATTTAATACCATGTACGATTGCTAGGTACACGAGTTTACCTAACGATTTATCTGCTGAAGAAACACTTGACATATTACATAATACACATGCGTTATGTCATTAAAATCGCATAGTTTTTTTTATTTTACGAGAAAAATTGTATATACATTCTGATAAAAATAGTGTCTACGATTACTGCTGTGGTCCTAATGCCGAAATGCTCCATGAATCGCGATACTCCGGTTTTGGCACACGAACACGGAGAGCTGTGTAATCCCGAGGGATTACGCGATGCTTGACAAACGTGGTAGATTACGTGAAAAATGACGTGCACTGTTGCGCACATTATTTTCCTATTAAAATTGGCAGTGTGCGAGTATTCTTTTGTCTCCGTTCGGCTCGCTGTTTTGCTCGATCCTATCGCGACCGTAAGTCCGATTTAATATTTATGCGGACGAATTCAAAGTCTATAGTAGCCGGTTGAAGTGTGTACCTACCGACACATTATTATAAACACTCTGACGCGTATTATGATTTTATATAAAACCATCATATTAATGTTATTTGAACTTCAGTCTGTCGACTACAGTACCATATAGACACCACACTGGGCACCAGTGAGTATTGGTACATATATATTATTACGATACATAGTGACTTGAGCATATATTCACTGCATCATATTATTTATTATATTATGATTGCGGTTTTATGATGGATACGCCATGCAGAGACGAGTCGACACAATTTTCATGTTACATAATGTTATTTTTAAATTTAAAGATCATCGTCGTTGTTAAATCCGAACTAAGTCATGCGAGGAACACTATATATACGTTGTGTAAGTAAATAGTTCCGAGGAATAGTAAAGTTGGAAAATGTAAAGCTGGAACGCGTTGATCTGATCGATCAAATGCATTCATCAAGACGATCGAAGATTGGTAAATATACGTAAAACATTGAAATTACAAGAAATACGATGTCGATACTCTCATCATCACGAGAAACTCTTTGAATGCGTTCTATAATGAATTGGAACTCGAGGGTCATTGAACATATAGCTATATAAATCGAAAACATTTTTTATTTTTTGTAGTATATTAAAACGTAGTTTGAAATATTATACAACATAATACACCCATTTTCGATGACAAAAACATTTTTGTTAGGTTTTTAAGGATTCTTATATTTTTCAGACAAAAAAAAAATCGTATAACGCGTCATTTGGTTTGTATTTTTTCGAAATTCGATATAATATACATAAAAAGCGTATAAAATTTGTCCGTTAACTATGCAATGTTATTTATATCTTAGTCTTACGACGTTTCGGCTTAAAAACCCACGAAGACCTCTCCGGAGTAATTTCATATCGATTGAGTGAATGTATAATATAAATAAATATATTTATAGCTGCGACGAGTGTTTTTTCTGTAAGCGCACTTAAAATTTCTCAATTTCCACCGTTGTCGTTTATTTTCGAGTGCGATTTTAATAATGCGCGGAATAAAGTTCACGATAATTGTGGGTGAAACGAGAGAATGAAAATATCTTTGAGAGACGACTTCATATATATATATATTATATATAGCAATCATTATTTGCATATGAATCCCTAGGCGAAATTAAACTGGACTTTAAACGAGACACGGTAGTCTAATAAAATAGTTCCCCGGCGCTCGAATACATCGTTGAAACACTAACTTTTATGCTCACAATTGCGTAAAAAATATATATATATGTTTGTACTTTTTTTCTTTTCTTTCTATTTTTTTATTTTCGTCCATATACCACGGTACTTTATATCTATAATATATAATGTGCGTGTGTGTGTGTGAGTGAGCGTGTGTGTCGACTGACAAAAAATTGCCTCACCATCAAAACCAGGACTAATATAAATCCGGTTTAATTGTATATCGGTTGATTGAGCACGATGAACGGCGGGCGAGGGCGGTAGAAAATCGTAATGGTTCAAAGAGGCCCAGTGGAATTGTAAGAAACGATGTGCCTTTCCTTATTTTCTTTTCGACTTCCAGACAGCAGTTTTTTTTTTTTTACGGGATACAATTTTCTTCATGTACGTGATCCGAATGCTATTTTTTTTTTACGATACCGCCCCCAGAGTTATGTCGGTAATTTTTTTTTTTTTTACCTCTCAAACGAAATTTACGTGCCACAAAGGAGAGGTTATTTTTGGTAAACCACCAAACACTGATCCGATAGGTTAGTAATAAAATTATCAATTTTTATAAAGTAATACTTTAATCTAGAAGAATGCCGTATTTATACCAACTATACGCAACATCATGCGGTATATAGACGTATATGTATTTTGAAATTGTATAACGTTCTGTTTAAGTTGCAACCATTAATAAAGACGAAAAAAAATCTGTAATCCTCACTGATGCCTCTAAGCCTGCAATTTTTGTTTTGCATTAAACCGTATAATATAAGAGGGAATTATATTTTGACGGTATAAATTTGCCATTTGCCGAGCCGTATACTGTGTCACCCTACCGTTAAGGCACTTGGAGTTAAAAGCACCTTGTATAGTAAGAAGCTATTAAAAATCCAGCCTTAGAAAAAAAAAGCCAGGCTATTTGGGCGGACAAGGTTATTTCACGGGTCATAGAACATAATGACTCATTGGCGGGAAGGGCGAGTCGAAAGAACAGAGATAAGTCGTAAAACAAAAGGACAAAGAGTTTGACCGTTCTTTTTGATCAAAATTACCACCCCAATAGGTACAAGTTCCATTCAGGGCTTTGAAGTTTTCACTGGCCAGCGGTCTTTGTACTGCAGATAGTGCACGAAGGCGAGAAATACACCAAATTTTATCATAATATTTTATATTCGACGGTTCAATTATTGTTTTCCATGATAATTTTTATTTCATCGTAGTTGTTACCTATTATAATTTTACAAAACTCAATTTTAGTTTTAAGGATAAAAGTAAAAATTATAATAAATGAAAAATTGCTTTGCACCTATAATATTTTTTAATATTACAGTCGGTTGGAAATACATGAAACATAAAAAAATTGTTATCTGAATTAGTTTGTTTTATAAAATAAAAATAACAATAATATATTAGAGCTTACTAGGAGATAATCATTTTTTTGAATACTTTTTCAAAATACCCAATTATAGTTTTTATAGCATTTATTAAAAACATTCTCAAACACTAATAATATGTAGTTATATATAAATACTTTACACACAAACACACACACATATATATATATATACTACGTATTTAATAACATGCCTAAACCGAAAATCACTTGTAATATAATATCGTATAATATTATGTAAAGCACCGTGGAACATCGTGCAGTCAACGGAAATAATACTTTTGGTTTTAGCTTGACACAAAACATAACTATGTTGAGTATAATAATAATAACAATAATAATATGTTTACCTGTATAGTGTATAGTGTTAAACCTAATAATCATTTGACGTGACGGCGTGTAATAACGTCTTAAACGTATTTAAAACGTAAGTCATCCAATGTGGCGTCAAACAGAATTACAATATGATATTTTCATATATATTATAATATACTAGCTAAGCCTGCATAGAGATGTCCGTGTCAAATTAAATGCCCGTGGATTTACCCCCGTATTAAGCTCCATTAAATGTTGTAAGATTACACCTGACCTATTTTTAACACAGTAATTTCGGCGGTTTCGACCAAATATAAAATGCTGGTCTAATCATAATAACTATTTTGTTGTCCATAACCACGACGGCAACCCCTAGATGAACAAAAAATTGTTCGTTTTCCGGCAGTTGTCCAATATGCCCGTGCGACCATTTCTTTATAATCAAAATTTGACAAAATCCTTTATTTTAGTTTATCTCTACGCGGTGGCACGAAGGTACCATTAAGTCTCTACAGTTATTATAATTTTGGCTGTATGTACGTCGATTGTAAATTCATCAGTCAGGACGCTTTCTTATACAATATACCATTTCTTCAATATACATAGTATATACTACTATATACAATTATACACCTATAGCGACAATGTTTTATGGTATATGCATTCGACTATATAGTATAGCATAATATTATTATGTTATTAACGGTCTAAAAGGAATTCACTATGTAACCCGATTTAGACGTCCAGTTCGCGGTTGCACGCGTTTCTTCCTCGTCGAGAAAATGTATGCGTACCGTAGGCACAGCCGAGTTGAGAGAAAAAAAGAGGTCGTAAATAAATTTGTTATTCTCTGCGTATAGGTGCCCATCATATCGATAGGTTAGGTTAGGTTGTATGTAATGTGTACGAAACACTCGAGTTGATTGAGCAACGGCGATGGAAGCGATACAGGAAAATCACCAAAACAAAAAAAAAAAAAAAACAGGTGTACGCAATGTATAGTCTATTTGTATACCCACGCGAAGACAAACGTTTCCCACCCACATACCCACACGCTCACGTTTAAATGCACCCGTTCCTATTGTTGAGGCCGAGTATATATGTATATACATACACGTGTGGAGGTGGTTCACTGAATTCCGGTTCATTAAAATCGGGTGGCCCCGCGTGCGATTAAAATTCACCCGAAAGCGCGCACCGGAAGCGGCGAAGAATAAATAACGCGGGTCGGGTCGTCGTAGTCGTCGCCGTTTTACGATGTCATGGAAATCTAACGATGTCTGCATGTATGTGCGTGGTGTTCGGGTGGAATAGCACTGGAAATGTATAATAAATGTATAAAATGTGCGCTTCTTATATATATATATAGTTTATACACGATGATATACAGGGCGGACGTTTCTTCGTCATATCGGCCGTCGACGATTTCAGGTAGACTCGATTTTGGTCTTCACCGCCGCCGCGTCCAATCAAGTGCAGGTTCGATCTGCTCGAGTTTAACCGATTTTCAAATTGTTCACCGTATAATGATTTCGCAATTTTTTTCTCAGCCGTTCCATACCTATACTTATATAATTCGATATTCCGGGGTAGAACATAATACGTCGTTGCCTATTATAGGATTTCGACGGTTTGAGAACATTGCACTATAACTATTCGATAATCGATCTTTATGTTCTATATTTGTAGAATGTTTCTAAAATAATGTTCTAATAGACAATGGTATGAAAAAAAATAAAAAAAATATTGAAGACGTTATATGATTAGGATGACTCAGGACAAGTGAATAATAAAACCGTGAATCAAATTAAATCTTAACTTTAAATCTACCGAAAGATCACTGGGTGGCCTGCAATGACCGTCTTGTTTATATAGTTGAGGCCGATGTGCTGGACTATAGTGTCGGGGTGGAAGTTGTAGATATATTCGTTCGGGACGTGTGACTAAACGAGAGGCGATGGCTTCGCAAACAGGAAGAACTCGGGAGGAGGGGGGAAAGGTTATAGTGGAAGGGGTGGAAGTGGGAGGAAAACACGCGTGCACAAAGCCCCCTGTTCTAATTACGTGCGAACCGGAGAATCACTTTACGGCAGGAGACGGCCATTAATTTAATCCAACCGTCACCGCCGCCGGTCATCGTCGTCGTCGTTTGTGCCGTATAATAATAATCCGGCGCGTTTATTAAAATAATAATAATAATAATAATGAACATCGGTCCTTTCTCCAGATTTCTGCTTCCAGCAGAACCGCTACCCTTCCTCCATCGCTAAAACACAATCCCGGTCTTAACGGGATCCAACGAGCGACACGTCCGTCTGCCGCCGTACGCCCTGCGCGCGTCACACACGCCGGCATTAATTTGTATACGGTTTGGAAATAAAACTTACCGCCAGAAGACGCGTAAAAAAAAAAAAATACAAAACAATAAATCGTTTCCGTTCCTTTTCCACAGTGGCACCGCCGACGAAGACGCAGCTGGCAATCGGCCCGCCACCGCGACGGGTTCGTCGGACTGTGTGCGCGTGTAAAGCGAGTGATGATAAAACCAAAATGCGCACACATATAGTCCATACGCGCCGAGTTATGGCCATAAGAACACGCGTTATGTAAAGTCTAGTCTCGATCACTTGAACTTTTCCTCGCCCCTCGTTGAAGTGTATTTAAGTTGTGATTTATGAGGTATATATATGTATAGGTAACTCGAACAACACACAAGTCGAATTTATTTACCCATTCCCCTAGAGATTCGATTCATCGGGATTCGACTATAATATAATAATATAATGAAGCGCAATAGTAGTGATCTGTTTGAACGTTATAAGCGATGGCGGTGAGCGCTGCTGGTGCAGTGCAGTGGCGTCATTTATTTGAGGGAGTGGCAGGGTGGGCACTTGCCCCCCTCTTGCCATTAACGGGCCGGGAATGGGCTAGTTTGAGCCTTCACTTGGTAGCTAATAGGTAATATATTTAAGTATCCCTCTACATATGTATTAAGTATTTAGTCATTGTTATCTCTCGAAAAAATAGGTTATTTGTGCCTATACGATACTATAGTAAGTTTAAAATTATGTGATAAGGCTATTTGTATTGAGATGAAAATGCAATTGTAATGTGATGTCATTTAATTGTTAGCAAACGGTTTTTTTTTAAGTTTTATGATGATGTCAAAAATGTTGCCCCCCACCCACCGTGAAAAACTGAAATGACGACACCAATGGCGCAGTGTCGTTTTTTCGATACCAATTCATGGGTCGAATTCGGAGGGATAAAATTAATTAATAAGTATGATCAACCTGACCAATATATACTGTCGACATATAGAGACAGCGATCACAGACCCGGGAAATCTGTGCCTATCATCGGAATCGAATTTCCGCAGATAAGCCGTCCGAACTTTGATGAGGTCACGCGTGCTTTTTCCGAGTGAATATAATACGCAGACGAAAATACTCATGGAGTCTCTTAGTCTAAAAGTATTTATGTATAATAAATTCAACAGTATTTACAACAGTTTTGGTACAATTTATGGCCGTTTAATAATCCACGTTCCGTTGAAATAGTATTTGAAACACTCGTTTACTTCGCAAATACCTGTGCGAAATAACACAATAGCAATTTTCAAACTTATTTAATATACCTGCCTCCCGGAAGTTCGCTAATAAGTTTTCCACTTATTAGTAGTTATAAATTAACTTTAGATATTAAAATTATTAAAATTTGTTAAACTAGAATTTATTAATATTTATCATTAATTTATCAGAGTATACCTCGGTATATCAAAAGTATACGCTTCTCAAAAGAAACTATAGGCCACAAAATATTGAATTAAACCAACATCTTACTCGTTTATTATATTCGGTATTATAAATGTACTATAATGATAACACGAATAAAATATAATTACAATTTATAATGAACGATACGAACATGATATTTTAACGATATAAACGTTTCCGGTCAACTAGTCTATATATTACTATATATATAGTTATATGCATAATAAGAAAAGAACATATTTTTTGTTATTAAATGTTATGATTATTAATTTGCCCGATAATAGTATTCAAACAGAATTCTTACATTAATGAACACGTGCTAAGAGTTTCTCAGTTTTTTTGTATAGCATTAAAATGAATAAGAGTACAAAAAAAAATTGTTTCGCCGTAGTAGGTATATAACCTATACATTCATTCCCTGTGTGTGCACTCGTCTTATATCAACGGTTTTATAAATTAATACTAATATATTCCGTGTATATTATGATCGTGGTGTAGAAAAGGGAAATGTTTAGATTATTTATTAATATTTTACTGCTAATTATTATGCATGGTATAACGAGTCTGGTACAAATTTTCATAAGACGGCGTTAAATAGCCAGCGAGAGAATATCAAAGTAATACAACCATTCAAGTGGAAACTATATATAATTAGGATTTAAGATTACGATATTTACAGCAGGTAAAATATTGCAGAGCACTGACACGAGCCGTATAATAGCTGGAAACCCTTAAACGTAAAATACAAAATGTGTTCAATTTTTATTTTTCCCTTATCACGGAATAATATTATTAAACGTTGCGATGAAAAAGAAAATTTATGAATCACTCTTCGGTTGCATCATATCATCAAATGTATTATTCCTTTTTTTTGCACGTGGAAAACGTGACTCAGCTTCGTATTGTACGCGGTAAATATGAGAGCTGTATCGACATTCGACGAGTGTATAAGTGATTTTTTTTTATACATCGCTATGAGTTATATCCGTCACGGCGAATAATGTGTTTTTGACAGCAGAGATACTATTACAAATGATTATGTATATACGACGCGGGGAAATATTTTCAAAAAAATAAACCCAACACGTATATATCTACGACAAATCGAGAATGATTCGCGTTTGGAAATAAGATATTCTATCATTTCAATTTGCTCGTGCTTTTACGATTTCCTCTGAATTACTAACTTTGGAACGCTCATGTAATGTATTTTTATAATTTAATGACTTTCGTGCGAATTACAAAACAGAAATAGGAAACCTGCTTGAAACGAGGAAATTATTATCAAAAATAGTGTTTATAATTATTAATGTCATATAATGCGATACCGACATCCGTATCAAATATTATACAACGATATAGTGTGAATTCTGACTTGCGTGTTTAGAATATTATTATATTTCTGTCGCGTAATTACAATATTATTC
The DNA here is from genome assembly GCA_008086715.1 of Sitobion miscanthi. NCBI lineage: Eukaryota > Metazoa > Arthropoda > Insecta > Hemiptera > Aphididae > Sitobion > Sitobion miscanthi. The sequence continues at coordinate 29,179,286 of CM017797.1, forward strand.
CTGATAAAATAATCAAGGAGTTTCATTATATTGAACACAAATAACAATGCGTACGTGGTATACCTACATTTTAGAACATCAAAGTATAGTGTTGGCACACACACGCCCACACATACACGTGTCATATTTAAGTTTTCTTGCCCGTAGCACCGCCATACCTACGCCTCGATGAAAAATCTTTATCTGAGGTAAAGTTTTTATTATTATTATTATTATTATTTTTTTTTATTAACGTTCTTTGAAAGGCGCTTACCACGTACGGGTTGCATAAAGAGTTGTAAAACGACGGTTTGGTATAAAAAAAAAAAAAAAATAAAGGAAAAGGAATATAAAGGGGTTCCGAAATGGTACTATTAAGAAGCACTTTTCACAACTGCAGTATAGCGTATACCTTTATTTATTTATACATTTTGTAAATAAGATCGAGCGATGGCCGTTAATACGAGTGCGTGATGCAACTGGGAAGCTCTAAAAAAAAGTTCAAAAAAAAAAAAAAAAACCTTTAATAATATGGAATCGGACCTTTACGCTATATTTGAAGATTTTAATTATAGATAAGAAACGCGTTTATGATGATGATATTTGGAAAAGCCAATGTTTGTCGGCGGGTTCAAGAAAATGGGGAGGAGGAGATTTTTTTCAACCATAGCGTATTGTTACTATATTATTATATCGGTGCACTAGATTTGTCGCAAAGGGTGGCGCAGGCCCCTTATTTATATATGTATATAAAAAACTTAAATTTCAGCTTAAACGATTTTCCGTGTTCGTCGCTGTGGAGTGAGTAAAAATAAGATAAAGTCAAGGAATATATTGGCTTGTGGGATTTTTTTTTTTTCATACAAGTTATGAATAATAATGTTAAATGTTTGCGGAATGTGTAGGTATGTATATATTTTTGAACTAACGTTTAAAAAATTCGCCACCGCGACTTAACGCCTATATACACGCTTTATATTCGAAATATTTTACTTTAAAGTTTAATACAATGTGTGGAACATGAGAGAAGGTTGTTTTTATACGAAAATTGAATACCTATACTATATTGTATGCTAGCGTATAGGTATTACGGCGGATGACTATATGCATTAAAAAATAAATTTGACTTCAAAATTTAAATAAATAATAAAAAAAAAATGTGCACAGTCAAATCTTGACGATGGGTGTTGTGCATAATGATGACTTCAGTCGTCGTCGTCCTATGTATATGGGTATTATATCATATAATATGATGCCAGAAATGTGGAATTAGTTACCATCCCTAGCAGGTACCTACCTAATATTCTAATTAGCAAATCATTTAATAATATACAAGTATAAGACACATCGACGATTCTAACCCTCCCACCAACATAATTGGTAGTATAATAGCATACTTATATGGTTATAGGCACCATCCCCTTTTCCCCCACCAACTGGCATATAAATTATTAGATTAAGCAATACTATTTTTTTGTTATCATGCTCACTACTAAGTTATAGTGCGCATGTTGTAAATTAACTATGTATTTATTTCAAATCACAATTAAATAATAATAAAAAAAATATATTTCGTAGATTAGCAGATTAGCAGTGTCCGACAAGTGATGAAAACGCCGATAATATTATGAGCGTATAGCAATGAAAACACAAAATCCGTAAAAGTTTATATTCCTATATGCGTTGTGCAAATGTACGATATACCATGCAGACCCGCATAGGTATATGCATAATATAATATAGGTATATATTTGCCAAACTCGACCCCATCGTCAGCCATGATTACCGCGAGCTCGGTGGGCGGCGAGGCTTATAGAACTATATAATAATACAGTCTAGAATATACGTAATACGCACAATATATTAAATAGGTAGTTGTACAAGAAGGCGCACGTCTCGTTATACCTTACTGCAGCAGGTTTATATATAGCGTTCATACTTAGGGCGGGTTAGAGAGGAATGATAAATCGCGATACGTCATCAACGCTGGCAAGCGATTTTGATTAGACGCCACCGGACAAAGGAGACAAAAACACCAGTCCATTTATCACGCGAGCCTTCAACCCCTTCGCCGACACTTCTTATCGGCTCCCAATTAAGTAGCGCGTTAGTACCTCTGTGTATCACATACATATACCATATCCAACGTATATACTCGACGCACTTTGTACGTACAGGGTGAGTCCGGAGTAAAGTAATTACTTGTTTGCCTGTATGCGGTGAGAACACACATTTTATCGTTGCTTGCTCCGTAAATATAATACATTGTACGAGAACACCGCCACGCCCGACGTTTTAATTTCCACACCGAGAACAACAGTCGCGAAGTGTCCGATACATATTTTTTTAGGATGAGGTGGCGGTCGGTGGAGGTGGAATATAGTGGTCGTCGTCGCGGTGGTGTACGGAGGAGTGCGTGCAAAACAACATAATTTTGCCCCAGCGGCGGCTTTGTGGCGCACCCCCACGCCGCCCTCGACCCCGAACCCGGGGGCGTTAGTATTATTAAGCCATTATTATATCGTGATGCCTTAACCGTTCCGTTTTATGCATATACATACAACCTTCCGACGTAACGTAAAGATACGTATTATATGTGTGTGTGTGTGCACCAACTATTATATATATATATATATACGACTACCAGACTGCCACAATGTAGACTATACCACTACCACTATTATACCGCTGTAGCTGAGTTATTGGTACTGCCGCACTAAACGCCACCGCCGCGCCACTGCTATATTATATACTATGCTAATGTCTACCTCGTCGTCGGCGTATCCTTCGGGACGGTTTTAATAATACTCGGCCGCCCTCAGGATAGAGGTCCCTTTTCCCGAAAAGCACACTGCACGCGCACGTTGTAAAGCGGTGGTGGGAAACGTTGTAGGGAATCGCTAATTAGGAGAGGTCCTCTCCACTCACCTCCCACGGTATTTGTCGTGGGTGCGGTGCTCGAGGAGGTGGCCGTGGAAGAAGCTAAACGATGATGATCGAGCCGCTCCCCTTTCACCGTCCTCTCCGGAATGAGATGTTTCGAGTTGTTCTCGTTGGATCCCGTTCACCCACGCATAATTTACTGGCCACATAATTAGACCTACCGAATTCCGGTCCGACTGACACACGTTAGATTCGTGAATTGCACAGCAGTCCAGCAGGCAGCAATTTACACGCATTACGTCACAGTTGTCCTGACACTCGGTCAGATCTGTGTGCGATTACGTTTTTTTTTAATTTTTACATTTCCACTTTTTTAGTTTTGATTGCATTCGGGTGAAGTTTTTGAGACGTAAAATCGCAAAGGTGTGTATAATCCTTTTCCTTTTAGCACGCCCGAGTTGTATTTAATTAAAGTTGGCAAGTTGCATAATATACTTTAGAACAAATACACTATCTTTTAAACGTCAAGCTCACTTAATAAACGAATGAAAACAATTAACGTAATACGAATACTATTGTATATCTTGTTTTTATTTACAAACCATTAAAGTATTATATAAAATTCAGAGGCAAGTGCCTTATAAAAACTGTATCTCGGTCTCATCCTTTTTTTTTTACCTAATGTGTCGCGTTGATATTTTATACTTGTAAATTGTATAACATTTAGGTTTCCAAATAATAAACGTCGTTATATGATCGCAATTCGACGGTACATTATAACGCTATTTGGTAAACTTACTTGGGCACGTGGGCGCATATATGATAATATTATGTCTATTAAATTCGAAATGTCCGTAAAATAATATTGACACATCAGCTGTGTACCTTGAAAACATATTAAAATATGTACCAAAATAATATTATGCATTGTATAGAACGCGCAAACGTTTTAGTGATAAAATCTGTCTGGACGTTTCAATAATGCTAGTGCGGTCATAAACTCCCACGGGTCAAAGCCACTGTAAATACTTAAAGTTTCCCGGATCCGTGTATATATATATTAAATATCTCTCTATATATATTAACGTAGATATTTATTCAAATACCCGAGAATCGGTTGATTTATTATTGCAAACGGTTCGCTTGGGATGTGCCGGCGGCCGATGTAACTACATATTATATATATATATATACGTAACACGGGGTCAGTAACCTGGTAAAAAAATAAAGTGAAAAAAATCACTTCTTTTCTACGCCATATTTTGGATTTGTATTAAAAACAAAAAACTTTTATAGGTACTACATTTTAATATATAATGACCGTAGTTTTATAATAATAATACCTAATATAATGTATATTGATTTAGTGATTATAATATAAAGTATTCAACAACAACAATGCACCATCGCCTGATACCGTGTATTGAGTAATAATAACGAATATTGCATGTACCTATACAATACATAATTACAATATCATATCTAACTTAGTATTATACTTTATAATTTAATTTTTGACTAAACAAATGTTATTTTAGCGTTTGTGCTTTGTAATCAGCAGGTTGTTTTTTAACGTCCACGTGCTAAAGGGATCAAATTACCTACAATACATTTTATACGGACAGTAATTCACGTTACAGGAAATGCGAGAGTGCCGCGCGTGAATATACATATTATTATTATTATTATATGACTCGATGAAGTTTTCTTTGAACATCGATAAAATAAACAAAACTCTTGCGATGTGTGCTCACGGTAGCAGACCATTAATTCCGGCACTCTTCCCTTTCCATCCCGACGTACATAATGTCTATATAGGTGCCTAAAAACCGTGTGTTTGAACTTCGAAGTTTATATTGAAATCCACGAATTTCATTACCGCAGCGCTACGCGTTCACTTTTGATATGCATTTTTTCTTTTTTTTCATATAGACATAATATATTATAACATCAACCGTGATGCACGAAATCGAATGATAAATCTGACAACATTATCGACTGCGTAGGATCGCTCTAAGGACGCATAATACTACTAAATGTATGTGTTTGTTTTGAGATCGAAAATCAACGGTAAACAAACGGATACGAACAAGTCGTATGGAATTGGTGACAGTATTTATGGTACATTACATTTCTTGTTTTATTAATTAAACTAAACGTCTGCACACGACTCTTTTGCCAATTGCGAGTATGATATAGCGCATAATGATGGTGACGAGCGACGAGTCGGTATATAATTACGTTCAGCGTGTAGATGAAACTTAAATGCAGCAATCGTTTTACACGCAATATATTATAATACGTAGCTTTTGTTTTTGGCATTGTCGAATATAACCATTGTCTGTCGTACGGAAACAAAAAAAAAAAACAATAATGTAATAACCAAATTAGGAAAACCGCGGTATATATTATATAGTAGCGTGGTAATTAACAGCAAATATACGCGCGGGCACGCCCAGCCGGACGGGGTAGCCGGAAAAAACAGAATAATGATAATAATAATTCAAAAGTAATTTTCAAGATAATATATACGTGTATAATGGGAGGACGAGCGAAGGAGGAGAACTATACAGTCGTAGCCGCCGCCGTCGTCGTCGTCGTCGTTGTTAAAGAAACACTTAAAATATCAATTATTAACTGCGGTAAAAGATCACACGGAGAGAAAGGGAGAAAGAGCGCGCGCAATGACTTTGGTGCAACGGGGGTGGTGCAGCGGCGATAAATTATTCACTTTTCGCGAGGTTTAAGCGCACGTACTGCGCGTAACTACACCGTATACACTATAGCTACGTCCCGGCGTAGGCTTTATAATAATTATTATTATTCCCATCGTTGACCGAAAAATGTTTCCTTCTCTCGGTTTCAGTTTGTGCGGGCATCGCAGTTAGGGTGTGCCGGAGTAATGAAAATAAAGAGACCGGAATGGGGAAAAAAAGGAAGTATATTATTCTTTCGGACGATTTATTTCTCTTGGAAATGTTTTAAAGATAAAAATTTATTATAACGCAATACGCGATCTCGGTGTGTTGTGCTGCTGCTCGGGGATATATAGATATAGGACGATGTGGAACGTGCCGGCTCGCCTGCGTATGCGATGGTAGTCACATGTATAGTCGGCGGGGAGTGCTGGTTGGAAATAGTCTTTGCCATCGGTAAAACGTATTTATTTTTTTTTTTTTTTTATCAGTGTGTATCGTTTAAAAGGCAAATTTTTCTGTTTTCCAGAGAATATTATGCGCTCGGCTTTAGATCTCCCGCCGAAAGCGATTTGAGCGCGTTCATTTTGCAGCACCGTACGTACGGGACTTTGCTTGCTACTGCGGATTCAAATTTCAAGGGGAACTGTTTCAGGGGAGTGGGGAGTAGGAGGATTCGAATAGCTTGTCGAGTTGTAATATAAAATACATGGTCGTCATATGTTTATTCAATTATCCAATCTGAAATAATAATTTGAAATTCGCTAAAAATATGCACAATACGCAGCATTCGTTTATATCCACAACGCAAAGCACCGCAATATCAGTGGAAACGTTTCATTTCTCTTTTTTTCAAATGGCTGGGTTGAGTAAAATTTTTTACTAGTGATAAATGCGAACGTTTAAACTGTACATTATCATAATTATTGAAATAATTATATGTGCACACTGAAGAAGTGCGTGATATTATAATATAACGTATCAATTATTATAATCTGAGTTCAAAGAAGAGCGTGGATCATTTTACTCCACGCCACCCTACCCCTTAAATGTGCTACTCTGTGCGTGATATATTATATCGCGCGCACACACACACACACATATATGTTTAATCATTTATAGTGTGGTAATGAACGACGCCTTCCGCCCGCCGAGAGATTTGCTGTGCGCGCCGGCCATTTCTCGCGGATATATTCAATTGCTCCTAGCGGACCGGTCATTATAATATATACGCACTTAGGTGCTCGGGACGTTCATCTCGCATAGTCCATGTCGCTATATAGTGTATATACACCGTGCACTGCGCAGTATACACGTCGGAAGGGTGTCCGTAATACATCTATATTATACACTGCGTTGTTTTACATGCGTATATGGGTTAGGTCAGGTATTGGCCCCAGGCGAATCTCGTCATTTCCACACGACGGAGTTTCACCTCACACGTGATTCGGACCCACGTCGTTGAATAATAATACACCGTCGACGATTATCCAAACGGTCAAACGGAACTCGCGGTGCAGGTGTCCGAAGAGACACGCGATTAATTGTCCAACGATGATATCGCGTTGCCGGACACACTTTATTTATTTATAATTTATTTTAATTACATATACCGCGGGCATTGGCCTAATAGAGTAGAGTATTCTAATGCGCGAAAAGTTAGAGTTATTAAGTTCAAAATGTATCAGAAAAACAAATAACATTTAGGGAAAAAAATAAGTTTTGTTTTACAAATTCGCAATTTAATTAGGTCAAATAGACAAAGAGGTGCCTGAGTTGGACGTACATCGTACTAAAAGGTTCATGGCTCAAGCCATAATTCTTTGAGAATGGTGGGATGATAAAGGGTAAGAATGACATGACTTATGGGATTTATATATTGAGTCATGCAAAATGTGCGTTACAGTATACGGCTAGGGTTATACGGTTACACAATATTACGTTTACTGTTATTTTATTTTGTTACTCAAATCTAAGTCAGTGACTGGAGTTTTATAATTACAAAATGATAATTTATGTATGTAAAAATTACATAAAAAAACGACCCCGTGCGAACGATCACGCGTTCGTTTTTCAGTAAATAATTTAACCGAAATGCGTTCGTACCGTCGGGATCGCAGTAATATGTATATAATATATGTATTGGAAGTCTGCCCCAGTGAACGTTTGCCATCCGACCCGTTTTCGCCGGCGTCGCGTATATACAGATTTCATTTATTTATACAAACGAGCAAAGTTTTATTTTTTACTGTCCCTTTTGCTCGATTTATGTTAAAAAATTAGCTATTTTTTTTCCCCCCAGTGATTAAAGTTGCAGCCAATGCGTGGCGTCAGAATTGGGTACCGCGAACGGTGTACAAGTCATAATTAACGTCGCTGAATTATTGACAAACGTTAATTGATAACCCGTCGAGTTTATGCCATACTCGTATATAGCGGTGACGGCGGTGGCGGTAAACTTTGAAGGCGGTGTTGGCATAGTAAAATGCCAAAGACCGAAATTAGCCTTTGATCCGCGTATAACATTATACACATAGGCTGATCGCCCTTTTTCGCTAATGACCGACGTGCAACCAATTATCGTATACCACGTTTCGCTATGCAATATACCGCAGAGGAGTGTACAGAGCACAGGCGATTATAAAATATACATAAGTGATCTTTAATTAGTCTAGTGGATTTTCTCAATAATAATAAACGTGTATTATACACGCTTGATATGCTAATCAAATTTATTTACTTTGCATCAGACCGATGCACTCAGAACACGCCCTTTGCCGGTTTTTTCAAATAGTAACTTCTGGTGAAACCAAATAAAAATAATATTATATCATACAGTTGGTGATAAAAACCACCGGCGCGATTTGGTCACTACAAATAATTATATATGATGTGTCGATATGTGTGAACGACACGGTTTGCGATCAGATCGACTCGCGGGGTTGGACAACCCGACACTATATTGACTTCAGATAATTATGTTATTTCTGACACGGCGTTATGGATAGGCAATTTAGTAGCACAACTGTAGTTGGTACATCTCATATAGTTAATAATAATAAAATATATTGAGATGACAAGTAAAAATTCATCGAACTACTGATGTACGACATTAACTAAGGGAGCAATTACGTATTATAATAGTGCAGTGAAATAATTACCTAATAGAAAATAATATGTTGTTTTTGAATATTATATATTATTCGTGCCAATAGATATAAATTAAATAATATATAGAAGATCGACCTTTCCACTTTTCGAATATCGACCACTTTTTATATAACTGAGCGTAGACATCACGTTTCCGACGTAATATTATAACAATAATATAATATACAGCACGTACGATATACATAATATACGACGACGGTTGAACGTTTTCCATTAGTCATTCGGCGCGAGACTTCAACACACACACACACACAGACAAGCGCACCAATTCCTCTGTCTTCTGGTCTTCCTCGTCTTCGTTCGTCGTCGTCGTCATCGTCTGTTAGGTCGGGTTAGCGCATTAACGATGGTTATCTCACTCCCGACACCCTTTTCGTCTCAGATGGTTCACTCACCGCCGTCCCATTCTTTATACAATACTGTTTATCATGTATACATATAAATAAATAGCTGCAGCTCCTAGAAACTCAATCCCCGAGATAACCAAGAAACGGAATAAAATAAATTCGTCTCGATTATTTTCCGCCTTATCTCTCACTCGCTCCTATTTTATATAATATTATTATTAAACACATTCACCATTTTCGCGAGTACCATAGCAATACGCGTGCATTCCATATCAGTCTCGAGGCTAACCCGAGGCCAACGGTGTAGACGGAAAACGCGCGCTCGACCTAAAACAATACTGCAACAATAATAACCTCTTGGCTCTTATCAAATTGGCGCCGTATTGTCAGAAATCAGTGTTTACACAACATAATTAATTAGCGATATTAATTAAAAAAAAAAAAAAACCATATACTCAAATTGGATAGGAAATCGATTTACTAGTCAGTGCTATAATATATGACTGACATGGCAGTTAGAGTGTTACGATTATCGATCTCAGTCATTATCTGTTATCATGTGCTGCTCATACTCGACGAGTGGCCACTCCGTTTTCGCTTACTTCAGTATTACATTCGCGATACGCCAAATATAAATAGGATTCCTCGAGTGGACCATTCTCTTTTTTCAGCCATTGTCGTATTTTCGTCCAACTGAGTGATTTTATTATCCCACAGAAGTTCAGTGGAACGTAGTACGAAGACAATAATTGTCAAAACGTTATACGCGTATAATATGTACGCGCGTTGTATATGGAGAAGTTCGATTAATTATTGCTTTTCGACGAGAACGCCCCGCGAGTGTGCGCGTGCGTTATGTGTGCGTCTGTTTATATATACTATATATATATATATATATATATATAAGATACGACGAGAGTTTCCCAAATGGATACAAACTCTAACGAAAATAGATGTGGCCCATCAATTTTGTTAAATTTTAGTGCGGCCATTAACGTCTCGAAGCGAACATTTGGCTCCGCGTAAAATTGATGATATTCGCCGTACAATACGAATTCGCGGGTTCATACTTTATATACAATCACGAAGCTCTTATACTCGACCTAACAGTCCCTATATACACACATGCCTACACTATTTCCTTCTACTCTGTCGGATGCTATATATAATAACAATATGTAGACCACGTGTACGCGTGTAGGTACCTACTCTTTTATATTTTTTTAGGACAATTGTCTGTAGTAAAATATACTAAGCACTAGGTAGGTATAGATGGTAAAATATTGCGGCAGTACTGAAGAGTAGGAAATTAAAATAATAATGTATATTATATGCACACACATATATATATATATATATATATAGTATCTATATCTTGATGATAAATATAAATTGAAACGGGTAAAATCCATGATTATCGTATGAATAAAAAATAAGCGTTATGAATGTAACTCGTGGGCTCTTGGCCATTAATTATTGCATTAAGATGGGCGACTAATGTTTCCACTACAAATTATTCGTTTTAGTATGATTAATTTCAAATTTATATCTCAAAATAACAATACGAAGTTCTTCGTAATTATTGTGACATACTTTTTATTTTATGACAATATTTTCTACATTGTATGAAATTTAGAAATTATTATGAAAGTTATTGAAACGTTGTATTAAAATTCAAACTGAAGGTTTTTGGGAATATTAAATAAACCATTAGTCGATTTCAAGTTAATGCCGATGAAAATTTGATAGGTAAATATTAACTTATTAATCTGTTGATGCCCAGCCTAGATATTTAATTATGCTGTTATACTATTATTTACTTTTTTACGTTGCTAATTAAACTATTTAACTTAATCCTTTGAATGGAATTTATTTTTTTTTAAATGTCATTATCGACTAATAGTAAATGACATAATATTTCGATATGTGTTGTACTCCAAAACAAAAAAAAAAAAAAATGAAAATAATAAATTACGTTTGAACTCTAGTTTGAGTTTTTAATTTTAAGTATCGATTTCATTTATTACTGAATTATATCGTACCTATTATTATAATGCCAATAGTGTTTAATATTTTTAAGGGCTTAGTGTTTAAGTGTATTTTACATGTCGTAATATTATTATATATATATATATTATAATTATAACATTTATTTACCTATATTTTGTTTTTTCAGGTAAGTTTTTACTGAGTTCATTTCTAATACTGAAACAGAGACGATTGTTGTGAGTATTATATATTATGCATTACTTTTACCTACTGCCCATACTAAATATGTATAGCTGTATATAGCCTAGATTACACGATGAGTATACGTGATATGGATACGGTATGACGTATGTTATGTTTTAAATTCGTCAACCACCCCGATTATACGTGTTATTATATTATTATTATATTATATGTGTACCTACGAATTCGTGTTTAATGTATTTATTTCGTCCATTCCGCGGAAAGCTCGTTTTTATATTTTATACCGTCCGCCATAATATTTCCGTTCCACTCCTTCGTCGTACGCGTTTATTTTCGTCCAGTGGTTCTAAGTATAATTGTTATTCTACATTGTTAATGCACAATATAACTAGCGACTGAACTTCCAGCCGAGATTACGAAATGTAAATATTATATTACTGCGAATCCGAAGTATCAGCTGCAACCGTTTTAGATTTAATTTTTTACATTATATTTCAGACTGTAAAATTAAACAATGTAATATATACGCGGTGCCAGGTACAATATGTATAGGTACACTCGTTTTTCAGTGTTTCTATACACTTAAAACAGTGCTTTATAAGATTTTATATTTTGTGTGCGTATATATAGTTCGTGCACTGCGAATAAAAATTATAATTAACTTTAATAGGAAAAGTGAATTTATTTTCAAGCTCGAGTCAAAATAATACAAATTAGTTCAGATTTTTTAATTGTGCACACAGATGAAGTTATGACCCCACCTGTTTAGTGCTTTCGCATACTGTATTACGCGTGCGGTGTCGGAATAATACCGACAAAAAAAAAAAAAAACGGAAACATTTACTTTGCCTTTAATTTTTTTTTTTTTTTTAATCCAACTTTTAACTTTGCGCAGAGTTTCTTGCATAATTTAATTAGCCAAGTATATTATAAATGATATATTAACTCTGAACTTTTAAAAATTTTTCTCGCTTTGGGTTGACCGATTTATGAAGATACCGCCGAATCATTAGTTCACCCGGCTGCACGTGAAATCATATCATATATATATTATTAGAATATACCTGATACATTATATCAGGGGTTTAACCTTAATTTTGGAGCCGTAAGTTAATAAAGCCAATTCGAAGCGAACCACATTCTAAAGCAATGTTTATAAAATCAAGACACATTTTTAATTTTATATCATTTTATTTTTTACACCACACATATACACTAATATATTTAGATTTAACGAATTTGACTATTTAAGCGTTGTGTACTGCAACGATTCGCATACACGAGTAGTGCCAAAAATTGAAATAAGCACACTCTTTTGTCAGTGGGTGTCCACAATTTGGGCTGTACATACTAAAAATCATCGCCACCGCCGCCGCCGCCGTTCCAATGTATAACGGCGACTGCAATGATAACGAAACCGACGGCGACAAAAACCCCATCGTGCCATTCTAACGGAATTATATTTATTAATTTAAGCTATTGGTCCAAGAGCCACGCGAAGCCGATTTAAGAGCCGCGTCGCGGCCACCCCTGCACCATAATATCATATAGTTTCATTATTCCGTTTCGTATTAAACATTATAACGTGACGTATGTGCGTGCACGTGTGCCTATATGCATGCGCGTTTGTTGATAAACGTACAAAAACACAGAGCTGATACGGTCGACGGAGGGCGAAGGGGTTAAATCACGAGACCGCCATCGCGTATGGGACATAATATTATTATGCGTAATATACTGTATTATCGTAATTTTCAATTCCGCGCGGCGCTAAAAACCGTTTACGTTTCGGCTCGCCGGAGAATATTTTATTCACACGCACGCGCGGCCACGCATATACGCGCACATATGACGTTAAAGGTCACGTCATATATTATATTATATAACGAGCATTGTGCAAAATAATACGATATACGCATAATATATATTATTTTCGCGTCTATATATATATGTACATATTTTGCAAGTGCGATGGGGGGGGGGGGGCTGCGAATACACGACACGGTGCGTGCGCGATGAGTGGTGTGCGTTTGACTGAACAAATACAGAGACGCTGCAGCAGCCACCGCCGCACAGATTTAATAAACGCGAACAAATGACACGGTTTTTGCTCGCCCGCCGCCGCCGCCGCCTCTGCGCGAGGGCAGACGCAGTACTGCAGTTTTCGCGTTATCGAAAACCGTTCGAGTTATTATAAATTATTATTATTTATAACTCGGTTATAATATTATAATATTATTATTATTATTACTATGACGGGCGGATTCCGGTGAAATATTTTAACGAGTCGAACATAATATCATATATATTTTATACATAATAATATGATTATGTATTATGCACGATCGAGCGGAATATGCGGGCGGAGGAGCGTATACCGAAAACCGTGACGAAAAAGAGGGAAACGCGTGGCCCGTGTATATAACGACGGTTCTTAGTAGTTCCGACTATGGTATAATTAATCCGAGGAATCGAAGACGTGGAACATTTTTTGGAAGACGCCTGGTTCGAAATAGAAGAGTAAAATTAATGTAAGAATTAAAATCACGGGTTGATTTATGCGTCGAGGGATGGTCGTGGAATACTAAACAACGGTTCGACGTTGATTTCGGCCGTATAGCCTGTAGCACTGCAGAAGGACATATAGGGTCCACGTGGTTTATTATTAGTAACGTTAAAATAATAAACTGTGTTGGTCGAAATATACGATACACTCGTTTCAATTTTGAACCGGCGCGGGGCTGATGCGCGTGTGTAAATCATTTACATTTAAATGGTATTCGACCGACACGACTCGCGGTGCGTTGGCATGACGGTTTTTCGACTTTGTTATTTCTCAGTGTTGTTTTTCGTTTTGTATTTTGGTTTCTTTCGACTCGCGCAAAGTCGACGGGTAAAAAAAAAAAAAAAGAATATCTCGAATATCCGTCTTTCAGACTTACGCTAGCACAGCTGGAGCTGTCTGGTGTGGACAATAATATTTTTCGAAGGTCCGCAAGACACGTGTCAACCCACGCACACGTGTTTATAATATAAAACGCATTCATAATATTATGCGTGTACAGTGCATCTAACAATTTCTGGAACGCTGCTCGAGTTTTAGTAGGAGATCGCTGTACAACACGGTCGGTCGCGATGGTTTGAGATTCATTCGGTTAGTTATTATTATCATTATACTTGTCACAGACGTATAATAATGTTAATATAATACTCGCGCATAAACTCAAGCTAGTGTGCTTACTGCAGTCTATATGCATCGAGTTGATACTTCGATATAATATTGTGATATCTGTGTAGCATATTATCAGCCCTAGTGCATTATTACTGTATAAGGTTATAGGGTCTATAATATTGTATACAACAGTAAAATACCTATGCTAAAGTATAAAATGAATAAATGATAAAATATACATTGACATCACCAATAATTTCCAAATGACATTCGATGAGAGTGAAATATATTTTTTATTTTTAAATAGATTGAATGAGAAAATCAAAGTTACTTCTTATGTAAGCTTAATCGTTCTTGTTGGTCTTACTTTCATACAAATCCATAGCAATTTTAATAGATTTTCACATTTTATTTGTTGTGATAGATAAAATCACTGACTTTATGAAATTTAAATTAACAGCGTAATATGACGTAGATTCCAGCCTTTACAGATTTATATAACTTCCGTTTAAATAATTATAATCACCATAAAACATACATTTTTCGTTTATATAGCTCAAATATATTCAATATATGCTAAATAACAAATATTTGCATTTTGTTTAAATATATGATTATTCGTAGAAATTACTAAATAAATTTGTTATATTTTGGGAACAGAAAAAAAAATTTTAAAAATATATATCAATGCATATAAATCCTATGCCTAATTATTATTATTTCATTATATTTTTTGCATATTATATATATAACGACTAGTGATAAAACATTCAAATAAATTCAATAATATGATAATATTTAATAATTTATTTAGGTATATATACCAACAAATTATCCCCATTATCCACTACATTAAAATAATTTCGAATTTACAAACATTCTTATTATATAGCTATTGTGTACGATAACGTACTATTGTTTATCAATATTTCAGCGCCGTGCAAAATATTTTGAACAATAATACACCCGACGGCGACATTGTCCAAACTAATAGGTACGCATTCAGTTATTGACTATTGTGGATCAATATATCTATACCAAACAATTTCAAAGGTTCAAATAACCCTGCAATATTATACTACGATATAGTACGATGTATACACAAACATATCACTATAACATATATATATAGATATATATCACAAATAATAATATTCACTATTCAGGGTAATTCGCCAAGCATGATCTCCCTTTAATCATGTATTCAATTTCTGATTTTTGGAATTTTTAAGCATACTTAAAGAATATATTTTCAGAGTCTAATGGATCTTGTATACCAGTTAATGAGCAGTATCCTATGGCGATACCAACTTCTTTTTGTTCCAAATGAGAACCACCCTTTTTTAGTTTAAAAGGTTAAGCACTTGATTTTTTTTTTGAAAATGTTGATTTGACTAAGTTGAAATTGTTAAGTCATTGAACTTTATGTATAGGTATTATAAGGATAATAACCCTTAAAATGGTTTTACATGATATATTAAATATATGTAATATCTAGTCTAGTGATTTTAATACTTATACAATTTTTACAAACTATAATATGTGAATATAGATTATATGGTATACATTATTATAGTTGGTTAATTAATTACCTGCTTTAGTTATAAAAACGTTATTGCTGCAGCCATATATTTAAAATACTGCTCTACTATTCTTATAATAGGTACATACAACCTATAAATTCAGAAACTATACACGTTCGAATTTCCATTTGAATACTTCAACATTTTTATAAATCATGGGCGTAATAGTTTATAGTTCAAAAGTACCGTTACTATGTGAAAAAAAGTTTGTATCACCAATGCGGGATATTTCATATAAATGGTAAAAACCATCAAAGTATTTGAAAATATTTTCTTAAATTATACATACAAATTACAAAAATCAGAATTAAAAAAACTACATTATTTTAAAATGAAAATGGGGGTGGTCATACTCCATGAATAATATTGTACACCTATATAGGTATTTACTATAAAAATCTTACTATTTTTTTAATCTTTTTTATCTTTGGTATTATTTACGTTTTTGCATGACTTTATGTATTTTAATTTCGTATTGCGAAGGAAATTATATTTTTAATAGCTTATGTGTATACAAATCGGATTTCAAAGCTGTAGTTAATTAGTTAGAACTTGATTAGTAATTCAAACTTGGTATGAGTGGAGTGAAGCGGTGACATGGGTACCTGCTTTCAAAATGTTGCACTACTATTCTGCTTATTTGAAAAATAAATAAGTACTTAAAGGTTAACTAATTAACTATTCGTTCTAAATTTGTTATTATACTTGAACATTTTCAAAAATTTTATCTAATTCGTAATATTAAAATTATAATATGCAGTCTTTTAAAAATGTAAGCAACTTAAAAACTATACGAATTATAGCGTAAGACATGTATTTTTTTAACATTCTTTAACGACTTCAAAATATTACGTGGAAACGTTTTTTTTTTATTTTCAAAGGCAATTATACTTTTCGAAATAATAATAAGTGTTTCAATAATCTGTATCCTACAGTAAGTATATGCACGATAAAATATCGTAATATCGCCGCAGAGAAGCGATTCTCGAGAATTTTGGTAATATTTTAAACTTTTGACTGTTACATGAAGTATGTTCGTTTTAACAATACATAATAATACCATGCTAATACCGCTTATTAAAATATTTGTCCAATAAACGTGCGTTGTTTCAGTTAATCTGTGCTGGATGTACCGAACTATAATGCCCAATTTTAAACCCATACACGCCTTTACATCCATTCCGTATTAATTTATTATAATTGTTTTAATCTCACCCTAATATATATATATATATGTCTATTGGTACTTATTATGTATAACAATATCATATTATATAACCGCCGCCGTTCCGATTTATGATAATTTTATAATCGTACTGCCGAATATGTTCGTGCGTTAACTGGCTCATCGGCGACCGAAACAAAAACGTTTTTCGATTCGTGTAAAATAACGCACGCGTGCTACAACGCAATGGCTCATTATTATAATATTATACACATCGTATTGTTTTTATTATAATTAATATTTGCGACGTTTAATTTTTCGTTTTATCGAATAGCCATCATAGTCGGACGAGCCAAGGGTCGTGCGCGTTTCATCGACCGATCGCTCGCGATTTGCGGACATTTCCCGATCTGCAAAAATATATAATATTATGTTTGGCCGCACGTGTCCGCTGCTGGCCGGGTCGGTTTCGGATATTTTAACGTCCGCACAATAATAATATATTATTATTATTATGCCTTTCTGTACAAATCGACCGTACGCTCGTACAGTACATGTATATAGTACCTTATAATATATTATTATGACATTCGCGCGCGACTATCGACGATATTCGCCAGGCGCCACGTTTATACAAAGCAAACCGAACGATATTTAGCATATCAGTATTATTGTATAACCGGCGCGGTGCATTGTTTTACATATCATTATTATTATATTGTTATTCGGAACGTTTCGCGTGTGCTGTTCGTGGGCACCTATACCCGTATTAGCTACAACCGCGAGTGCGAGACCCGTTATTGCTGCAGCATGGCGACTGTCGCAGAACGAACTTGAAATTTCTGCAAACAATTTAGATCGAACGGTTGCATTTCTGCTGGGTCATATGGGGTTTAGGATTGCAATTCTGCATCCGTTACGATAATATATGCACAAAGTGTTTTTCCGCGTATGTGTGTGTGTGTACCGCACCGACCTCCGTGTGGGACAAAACAACATTTCATTGTAATTTTATGTTTGGAAGTTGTCCGCAGAGTCACGTATCGTGACATAATAATATATCGTCAGCGGGCTTTCGTCCGAAGCCAATTTGAAAATTCGACTGTTTGAAAAAAAAAACGCAAACACACTAATAATAACTAAAATTACAGTACTGTTTCCTCGTTACGATGAAATTCGATTCAGCCTGTATTAGCAATATATTCAATTAATATTGATATTATTGTGTTTGTTATTCCGCAAAAACTCGTGTTCGTCATAGAGTGTTTGCGGGTGAATATACAGCTGTCACAGTATTGTGTCGACAGAAGTGCTGAAACGGTTGTACGAGCGTTCTGCAAAAAACACGACTTTTTTTTTTTTTTGAAGCTGATAAACGTATAATACATAGTTATTATGTCTTAAATAGAGAGTTTTTTATGCTTCAACAAAACATTCATTCAATTTTTTTTATGATAAACCTACTAAAAATCGATGAACGGAGCATGGCGATATGTTCGCTAAAATTTGACAAACCCTATAATAGAATATACAATTCGTTATGATAATATGTGTCAATACATTACGGAAACAAAAGTAACCCACGGTAATTTTTCGCGTTTTTATATTGTTCTTGAAATAATTGTACATTAAATGTAATACATTTTGTAGGTGGTTATTTTATCGTAGTGAACTACTATATAGGATTTACTGAAAATATATCTAGACAGCGTGTTACAAGTATGGACACTCATAATATAATGTTAATTAGGTAGTATAGGTACTTATAAACACAATAAATTCTAAATAACATTGACGGTGCAGGAATTATTCGTAATAGCTGAATTGACATGTTTACAAATAATTTTTTAACAAATATGTATAATCTAACATATAACTGTACAAGTAATATCATATCATATTACCATGACGTACCGCCCTCGGTTCGCTATCCTCAGGAAACAAATGATTTTTGTATTTTAGAGTAGGTACAACTTAAAAAGTGGTCACAACGTACGATATTAGCGCAGGGTTAAAATTATTAATTATTCTCCAGGTATTGCGGCATGTAAATAATATTGTAGGTTAGGTTAGAAATGGTATCCGTATATACGGTTCATGTGAAATACAATATTGTTTCCGTGGAATAATTGTACTCGGTGTCAATCCGTGGTAGAGCTACTGAAGTACAAGTGCAAGGTGTGTACATATAAATATATATATATATATATAATGCTATATGGTGAAAACGTTAGTTAAAACCAAAACTTTTCAGGAGTAAAACTGGAATGTACGTATTAAAAGTGATTTAATATTCACGCGTTAACCCAATATATTATCGTATTAAGAGCAATAAGTTAGACACACGGGAAAATGAATATAAGTATATTTTATTATATATATATATATATATGTATTTATATCATAGCACGCCTATATATGCAAATGTATGGGCAAACGTCAAGTCTAATTATCCCTTTACGCTGCGCAGTCTCTGGAGTATTAACTGTAGCACATTCGAGCTTTCACCAATATAGGTGCCTATATATTTATGCATTATATTGTTTTAACACGATTATTATACTTATCAAATTCAGATATGGAAATAATTATTTATTTATACAGGTATAGATTATAATATATTATAATGGTATGAAATAACGATTAAAAATTTAATCGGGTGTAACGTCGTAGCTGTGTTTGAAAGAATATTAAAAAAAAAAAAAAAAATGTTTGCTCGAAGTTCACGCTGAGAAAAGTTTTTTTTTTCCATGCGACGATTTATCAATGTTTTCAAATTTAATGTCATAACACACCATTAATTGCTTACGTGTGGACGAAGCGAGACGCGAGCGCACAACTTTCAAATTTCTGGTTTTTCAGTTTTAGAATAGAAAATCGACAGTGTTCCGGAATAAAAATAAAAAAACACTAACGTTTATCGCTATACGAAAACCCTCTTAGTCATATACGTATAATATAATAGTACAGAAAAAAAAAAAAGGTTTGTTTTTCGCAGACCTATATAATACACGCTCGACATAATATTATATTTGCGACATAACGGAGTATGATTTCAATTACCGAAATACGAAAACAATTCGCTAGCGATAAATTCGACGGGACACTGCAATTAAATGGCTTTTTAAACGGACATTCTTCAAGATCTCGTCGTAATTAATGAGGGTTCTTCCGACTGGACGGTGTACAGAGGACGAGGGCGCAAAAGAAACGTACTTACTTATATTATTAAGGAGAGGAACACGGAATTTATTATTATAGCCGGTGCGTATATCTAATATATTATTATGTGTAATAATTACTATATTATGCGGATGGCGTTATTTTCGGACGCACTTTATGGATTCCGGTCAGGGCGCGAACCCGCGGCAGACAACTACACTATAATACGGCTTTAATTTTTCTCTGTTATATTATATTATAGAACTTCCATAGATAATATTATATTATACAAGCTGCAGTTTAATTCGATTTTTCGCCGTTTGTATTTATTTATAGACGCACGTCGCGTACGAACGGTTTTTTTTTTTTGTTCACTTGCAGGGTAGATATTTAGTATACCTACCGTGCAGTAGTAGAGTAATAATTGCAATAGACTGCGCGGAGTAATTAACGCGGTTTTTTTGTTTCGAAAGAAATTGAAAACAAACAAATTAGTTCTCGTCAGAATGGTGTATAATATTATCATCGCGGATAGAAGCGCCCCCCCCCCCCAAGGGCCTTTAAATAACGGCGGCCGTAAAACTCGCCGAAGCTATTACGTCGCATAATAGAAAATTTCAATCAGTATACCTGTTCGCGAGTATATAAGAACTGAATGCCGCGTTGCTATATTATGTATATATTTTAATATACGTATAAATACGAGTTTACTCGTAAAATAATCCCCGCTGTACCTATATCCTTTGGACGCGAACACTGTGTATAGCGTGCGTTTCAAAAAGCCTGCAAGAAGGGTTATAAATTATAATAAATACTTTTAGGTATTATTATTTTTATTTATTCGTGTATGCGCGCGCGTGTGTGTGTATGCAATTCAATTAGGTAAATCTTTAGAAAATATTAGCTCGGACAGACGAGATGTATACTGCAAACGTAACGGAAACGGCGAGTGATGCTAATTTTCCATTTCGAAATTTTATGGCCTTTTAGAAATTTCTGTTGTTTATTATAATTATGTTACGACGTTAATCGCGCCGTTACAATGTCGTAATAAACAACTTTTGCACTCTACACGAAATAACTATATTTATATTTCATACAAATGTCTTCAACTAGGTATGTAAAACAACGAAAATAAAAATATGGGACGATTATAATTTCGAAAATATTTCAAAACCTCTCACTTAAACGGTGAATTATTATGGCTATCGCGTGCCACGCGCATTATATTCTCTAAGCAGTCGACTAAGTGCTTATAACACGACTGCGTGTCGAATGAATCGCGCGTATAATATAATCACTATACATGTACTGTATATATATATATATATATATATATATTATAATGTATATATACCTACCCGCTCAGAAGACAGAAGACACGTGTAATTTCGTTTAAAAACCACCTCGTCCAAATATTGTATATTACACCGTCTCGTTTGCAAACGTCTGTCGGCACTCGTACACACACACACACACACACACACACACACACGTTGAATGTGAATATTGACACGATTTTCACCACTGCGATAGGTATACAATATACATCTTTACACAAAGAAACACGCGAATTATACGCATCGTTCGAAAGCGTTTATACATATTGTCGTCCTCCGAGTATAAATCGTCTTGTACACCGCCAATATGTATAAATAAGACGTCGCCGCGGTACAAATGGTTCCTACCTACGTTATATATTATTATAATATTATGCTGTTTTAAAAACTATCGAAAGGGTTGTGTTTACAATGTTTACACGTGTCTTGTGACTATAATATAGGTAACGCGTCTGCAGTCGGAAAACGATGTTGGCGAAAATGGTCCCGCGAGACCCGATGGTCTATACTCTGTAGACCAGTGGTGCGCAACCTGGGGGTCGCGAAATTGTATTAGGGGGTCGCCAAAATCACCTAATGAAAAAGTTTTATACTATGTATATTGTATATTATTTTATAATTTAAGTAAAATTATTTTGTACCGTTGATGGCTGTGTCAATCGTAATATTATGACATTATGTCATATCTTAATGTTGCGATACAAGTTCTATGGAACCACGCAGTATATGGGTTATTTTTAAATTTAATTTAATCAGTAATTTTATTTAATCTTACAGTTATTATGAAATAGTCCGATAGTCATGTACGAGCCGTCGTGTTGATCGTATTAATGCTTATAATTTTATATATCTTGTAATAATTATTTGTATTTTGTATTATTTTAAACTAACATTTTTAATATTTTAATATTTTTTAATATATAAACTAAAACGATATGGATAAATTTTTAATTAAACGACCGATGAATAGTGATGATGAAAGTGCTATAGAAATTAAAGTTCGTAAGGTATCGGAAATGTCGTCAGATGTAAAAACCAGTCGAAAAGTTAATAAAAAAGATCGTAAATACCAAGACAGTTACATCAAGTTTGGATTCACTTTCGATGTTGAAAAAGGTGAGCCAAAATGTGTTATTTGTTTAGAAAGATTAGCTTCAGAAAGTATGATATACTATATATAAAGTAAATTTAAATTACACACTTACATAATGTTGATAGGAAGGGGGGGTCGTATTACAAATAAATTATTTTGGGGGGTCGTGGATCAAAAAAGGTTGCGCACCACTGCTGTAGACTATACACACTTATAGTGAAATTTATATATATATTGTATAAATGCTAGTAACGACTGTTGGCAGGTAACGACTATTGGCAGACCGATTGAGTGAGAGCACGCTGTAAACAACGGTTTATGTCTGTCCGAGTTAGGCCGGACAATTTTTTAATTTTCAATTACACGCAGGACTCAATATTTTCTTATCCCACAGCTCTCGAGGGGTTATACCAGTTTATGCGATATAAAGTACATTAACAATTTGAATATCGTAATAATCGAGGTGTTGCGCCGGCAGTGTTCTGAAATTCAGGTATATACCTAGGCACGTTAAATGGAACAAATTTCCGTGCACGATCTTGGTTAGGTACCTAACCTATCGTATAAATAAGACGTCGGGTGCGATGTAGGTATATTATATATTATTATAATAGGCTGTCTTAAGACTATCGAGAAGGTTGTGTTTACAACGTTTACATACGCGTGTCTTGTGACTATATAGGTAACGCGTCTGCAGTCGGAAAACCATGTTGGCGAAAATGGTCCCGTGAGACCCGATGGTCTATACTCTGTAGACTATACACCCTTATAGTGAAAATAATATATATATATTGTTTAAATGTCGATAACGATTATTGGCAGGCCGATTGAGTGAGTGCATGCCGTAAACAACGGTTTGTGTCCGTCCGAGTTAGACCGGACAATTTTTTTTTATTTTCAATTACACAGGACGTATTATCATCAATATCTCAGATTTGAGTAGAAAGGCGTATATAAATCGTATTCCCATTAAAACTATGCGCCGCATATAATAGAAATAATGTAACGTGTACGATAATTGCGTACCTATACCGATATATAGTTTTTCGAGTTAAATAGATCGGTGACTGAAGCGTTTAATGTTTCGTAAATCTAAATCGCTTGATTGGGAACGGTAAAATATAACAACTATATAATATTACATAAACGCCGGTTAAACGCATTCACTTCACTATCGGGCTTGAAAACAAATGAAATCTTAACATAATTTTTGGATCCTTAAAACGGCAAAGATCAATATGACGGCTATTATGATATTATGTACGTTCAATCGTTATTATTTTCGTAGATCATTATTAGTTAGCGTTTCTTTTTCGACGATCCGATTGTAATATTATAATATATAGCTAACCTACGTATAGCATAATATGTTCAGTGGCGGATTTTCAAAATTTTTCTGGGAGGGTCCTAAAAATAATATGTATTTCAAATGTATTATTTCTTATTTTTTTTTTAAATTAATTAATTAATTATATATGGATATATCAGTGTCTGGGGGAGGGGGTCCCCCCTCCGTAAATCCTCCACTGAATATGTTTAACGACATTATTATTGCATAGGTACAACCGCTGTACACAAACGTTAATCACGCGGTGTTGTATTATGGGTGTCCCAAATTTTCTTATCCCGCAGCTCTCAAGGGGTTATACCAGTTTATTATATACGGTATAGAATCCATTAGCAATTTTAATCGTATAATAATCGAGGTGTTCGAGGCTGGCAGTGTTTTGAAATTCAGTTATAGCTATATCTACCTAGGCACGTTAAATAGGACAAATTTCCGTGCACTACCTTGTAGGTTAGTTACCAGCTATATTATAATCCCAGTGACACACGTTTAATTATGTGCGTGGAAAGGGCCATGGGATTCATCGGTGGATATTATCCAGATAACCGTACAATATCATATATTGTATAGTGACAAGTTGCAATAACTGAAGCATCATCGCAGCGTGTACAAATCAATTATGT
Source organism: Sitobion miscanthi (assembly GCA_008086715.1). Lineage (NCBI taxonomy): Eukaryota > Metazoa > Arthropoda > Insecta > Hemiptera > Aphididae > Sitobion > Sitobion miscanthi. The sequence goes on from CM017797.1 coordinate 29,204,041, forward strand.
TCCCCTAATTTCCGTTGTACACGCATTGTTATACCTACAACATATTATTATTAGCATCATCGCCGTTATACTGTACGAAATCTCATCGTTTGATGTTTGAAATAGGACACGCGCACCTATATGTATATATTTCGGAGGGCTTAAAGCACAGGCAGAGGACGCGCGTGTAGAGCATTTGATTCGACACACGTTGGCATGCGCAAATAAAACCGTTCGAATGACAGGACACAATATAATATTATCAGTACATAAATGCACAATATGTATAATATGTTAATACGGGAGAGAGGTGGATGGCAGGAATAGGCTGTTCGTATGCATAGTTGAAAACTACACCTACGTTAGCGTATAATATCGTACGCGTGTGTTTACCCTTAGCTGTACGATGTGTTGTGAAGTCGGCAGAGAGATGGAAAGAGAACGACGGAGAGATAGATAGAGAAAGAGAAATCGGTTCTGCACATATTATTATCGTTTGGCCGGCTCGACGTCGTGCGGTCAATCGCTGCAGCTCTGTCGCCGTCATTATAATATTATAATATTGACACGTCCGCCCGAATCCATAGCAGACGACCTCCTACGACCCCTTACCCCCGAACCTCTCACAATAAACCTAAACATTCCGTTCTAGTAATATACGATGATGCAATATGTATACAACACACATATATCACATAAATTCGTATCCGTTCGATGGTATACAGTGCAAGCCGCAAGGATGCATATCGTTACCGATATTAACCTTCAAAGGCGCAGCAATACGATATCGTGATAATATGCGCGCGAGAACGTATAAATATTATATACAGTGTATATTAATAATATATTCAGCTATTGTGTGGTTGATTTGGTTTATATTTGTTGTGTACGGTTTAAAAAAATTATAACTGCTTATAGTTTCCCCGGTAAACTTTGATCGGACGTTCGCAAACAGCACGACTTGTCCACAAGTTATTGTGAATAATATTGATTCAAGAACTTTTCATCGTTATTATACGTCGTTTTAATGATGCGTACTTAGATTAAACTCGTCGTAAAAAGATGATTTAAAAATTCGAATTGTTTTATACGTTGGTGATAATATTCGAACACTGTGTATAAATAACATATTTAAAATGCACGTTATTTGTGTTATCAACTTTATAATATATATATCTTATGTTCGTCATATAAAATTATGACAAAGTGCGTTATTATAATGTCAACAAGACGTTTCTTTAAAATTATATTTATTAGTTATTACATCCGGCATCCGTGCTTATGTGTTATATATTATAATATAAGTTCTGAGTATAACTTGCTATAGTTTTATATTAACGATTATTGATTTCCAATAAAAATATTGCATTAAAATTGTTTTCAAGTGATAAGTAGGTATTAAAATTCAAATGGAACGGACTTATGTAATTATTACTTTTATATAAAATAATCTATTATAGTGTGTTATGTCAGTCACGGTGTTACATTAATAGTTGTGATTTGTGAGTAAGATTTTTTTCATTCCTATGCTTTTAGTTTATTTAATCCAAAAACCTTTTTTTCTGGTTATCAATTATAGTTTACTTACAGGATTTATAGGTTTCATTCGTTTCTTCTTCAGTGTGTGAAAAAATCAATGTAAGTAAGTTGTTTATGTTTTTACTCTTTAAACTACTTAGTTTGGTACTCTAAAAGAAAAATAACTACCTATTACATTTTAACCAAATGGTAGGAATTAATTTTTTTTCGTCCAATATTACTTAAGGACATAATAAATAATCATTCTATTTGACATAATTAATGTTTATCGAGTAAAAGACGATGGACTGTTAAAATCATGACCGACACGAATGCCAACATTCGAGTCCGAATAAAAAATTAAATAAAAAATAAAAAAACTTTATGTTTTTATTATTGGGTACTATATTTATATTCGTAGAAGGTACGCTGATGAGATGTTTCCAGTACAATGTTTACTTTAATCGTTTTTATTTATTTTGTTATTTTCCCATCGCAACGAAATATTCAAATTCGTTCGGATTCAACTCCACTGCGATACTAAAAACTGTATATTAATCGCACAATTTGACGCGGGCGCAAAAACAAATAAACGTTGAAAAAAAATGATTTTAAAGAACAAAATATAAATTATACTTGGATTGAGTCGGAACCTATTCGCAAATCGGATAGTTGGAATATACGTACCTAATCCGCGGGCACGAGATAAATAATATTGGGGTATAGTGTTGTTTGTAGTACGATGGAGTGCGGCGCTGATGAGAAGATATTTCGCATAATTCATGTCCGGAGAATCGGAACGGTGGAAGCGCGTGACTCATATCATTATGGCCAGAATTTATTAGAGAACGGAAGTTTTCGCGTGGACCAAATTGAAACAAATTGTCGCGACGACTCGCCGGGTGGTGCGGGATAACGAACGCAAAACTGCGACCTTTATATTATTATCATTATTATTCCGTTCGTTAGCAGCCGTGCCGAGGGTCGTTTTAAATAATAATAATAATATACATTTTGTGTTATTGCGCGTATTGTAATGTATATTATTATTATGTGTCCGTTCAACGTGCGAGCGTTAGTCGAAACGACGACGACGACGATTATAACAATAACGGGCCCACTACAAAAGTCACTTTTCCGATATTGTGTGCGTACACCACCGAAAACGAGAACGATTTTGCGAGAAACGCACTCAGACGCCGATATTATATTAATATCGTAAACTTAAGGAGCGACAGACCGACGATTCTAAAATGCGCAAAGTACCGGCAGCTGCAACGGAATTAATAGTATACGTTCATAATTTGTATAATTATTATTATTATTATTATTATTATTATTATCATTGTTATTATTATGAAAACCGAATAACTGTAAGTCGTACAGCGGGCGGGTCCGAGAAGTGTCGTCGATGCAGTCGTGAAATTCAAATCATATTACAAGCTTAACAATATTATTAGCTATAATGCATAACATTACTATAGTCGAGATGTTCACAAAATATATTATGGTATTACGCGGCTGCGTGGGGCTTTTAGGCGTAAAACGTATTATAATGATTACAATAACGGGCAGGGGAAAAAACAAATTTGGCAACACGCCATTACAGTCAAATAAAATATATAATATAATTAAAATGACAAAAAAAATATATTATCGTACAATGTATACGTAAAAAACAAGTTCTATTTATTAGTTTCTCTCTCTCTTTTTTTTTTTAAATTACATTAATGTATTATTATAGGTACGCGCGCTATCTATATAATTATTACGCGTGTTCTGCAGAGGCCGCTAAATTTAATACTGTCTTGTTCTATACACACGATAAATGGTAATATTATATTACTCAGTGTAACAACTACTGTATTACAATGTTATACAATGATATGATGTTTAAATTTATTTTCATTACGATGTACGTCTATTGATATTATAATATTTTTATCATTATTCATCATTGATAGGATGCGACGTACCTATTACATATTATTATTGTTTCAAACTATCGGCGGATACGGTCCAAAAAATTGCGTAGGATTGTCTTAAGTGACTTTTAACGAAAAAGGGTGATCGATACTTGGAGATGTCGTTACGTCGACGTGAGCAAATATATGGTTCGTCTTTGTACAAAATGTATCTAGCTAGTTGTTAACGTTGTAAAGTGCAGTAATAAGTACCTATTATGATTTTTTTTAAACAAATAAAAATATATTAAACTGCAATTTCAATATATTTTACAGGACAGTTCAATTAACACGCAGATCACCTGTCAGTCTTGGATTTTTTAAAATAATATTTGTTCGTTAATTTGAAGTGTTTTTATCGGTACAGAAATGTTTTTTTCGCAACATAATCTAAATTTATGGGTTATTTTTTCTAAGTCTTACAAATTTTAAATATTTTAATCGAATTTTTTTTCGTTCTCAATTTAATATATTCCTAAGTATAATATAGTAGAATAGGTAAAATAGAATATAAGTGGGTACAATGTAAAATAAATGCAGAAATATCAAATAATAAATATTTTTAACTAATAGGTAGTATTTTATTTTTTATAAATGCTTAAAGTTAAGATGAGTGCTGCATAGCTCGTGGGGATATCCATATGCTTTACAACTTCACCTACTCAGTATTTTTTTTTCTAAAACCAAAAAATTGACTGATCAGTGTTCTCTTAAAATTAAGTCAGTATTTCCAATAGCATGTCGATATAATATAATATTAATATAGTTCGTATGTATAACATAGTACCTACACATGATAATTAAATAAAAAGCGTCACAGTACGGTTCGGGAAAATAGCTATCGAAACAAATTAAATACAATTTTCCAAAAAGCTTAACTAGCAAAACAAGGCAAACAATGTTTTTTTTTGAACGACTGGCCGCTGCAGCTTGTCAAACGCACCTAAACAATTTTTTATTTTTATTAATCGCTGCGTATCAGAGTCGGTACATATTATTATTATAAGTTATAACTATAAAAATAATATGAATATCCGTCATTGAAACCGAAATTTTGAATTTGCAAAACTATACGGACATTTGTAGACGGTTTTGAGCAAGTGCTGCGACGGGCATTCTACGTCATTTATAGATTATTTTTGTTCTACCGTAATGTATAACGTAGGCTGGTGCATACCCGCTGTGTATATTATACAAATAATAACATTTTTTATTTGGACCAACATTGTTATTATAAACGCAGTGGACTAAGCCGAGAATGTATTGCAGGATTATTCTATGCGAATGCTTTAATTAAAAAGCGTAGGTACGTAATACATTGAGCTAATTGTGACAACCGTAATAATGAAATCTAAATATGTGTTTTGGATTATAGGCTTCTGGTGTAAGGGCTCGTCGGATAAAAACAAGTCATTGAAAAATTGCGACTTAGGGCGTTAAGGCGTAGGCACTGCAGCTGCACTGCACTGTGTTAGAATTGACTGAAGGTTTAGGACCGTTCACCTTGTTATATATTCATTGAAAAAAAATTGCGTACGAGAAAACCCGATGCGGTTACCTATGTATCATAAATGTCCCTATTAATTTTAACTAGGACGAGGATTAGCCTGCAATAAAAATAAAAATACATTTTCGATATAAATTATTGTATTGACTTTATTCGAAACAGAATCGTACTTAATTTTCTAGATTATAACTATTATCATAATATATCGTCTCGCGTACGCCGTATAAACGTTTTCTGCTCCGTTAACAATGTTATTACATCTTGTCTGTGTGTGAGTATTGTCCGTATATATATATATGTATTAAATTGATAAAGTGCCCACCATAAAAAAAAGGGAAAAAAGGATAAACTATAAATAATAAATATTTTATTGTATTATTGTGCAACGATACAACACACGAGTATATCGCGTAATGTTGTATAGTTCAAAAGTTATTTTCAAATTTTTATTTTTAAACTTTTGACCAAACTCTAAAGTCCCCACCGAATGCTATCGTATATACAAATAGTAATAATACGTCTATATACCTATGGTGCCCAGGAATGGCTTACTTCATAATTATATTACTATACGCGGATCAATCGAATTAATTGCTGAAGTTAGGTTTTACACATGACTAAAAAAAAAAAAACCCGTATTCGACATTTTATTTTATTCGCTGCGAATCTAAAAGTCAATGCACAGCACATGTGTGTCAGAGTATATGTATAGACCATCATTAAAAAAAAAAACTGACGTTCAAACGTTCAAAGTATGTGTCGCGTATTTACTCTTGTCCCTCTATTCAAACCTTTGGCGAGTACAGCACACACACACGTTAAGTCTATCATTATATATATATATATATATAACGTGTGTTGAATCGATACCTACAACACTTACAAGCATACACACACATGTATACAGTAGTTTATATTTAAAACTGATTAGGCCCGCGCTGTCTGGGCATCCGAATTATTGCGTTCGCCCCTCCCCGGCCGACTTTTATTATTTATTTATTTTGTTTCATTTCGGTTTTTTTTTCTTTTTTTGGAAACCTTACAGAATACAGATTCTCTCGGCCGGATTGTTTCGAGCGCCGCCCGGGGGATTGATCGGGGCGCGTCTTTCTTGGCTCCGGAAAGTCCCAGAAGTTATTTATCGCTCGTATGCGCGTCCGTCTACACATTATATAGGTACCTATACATATGAGTATACACTTGTATTTTGTACATAAATGTACGTACATAGCGCTGCCACACACACACACACATATATTGATATTATTTTTTTTTCACGAAAAAGAAGCAAATAATAATATCTTTGGTATAAACACCAACCATCTCAGACCCGACGGCGATACGCGTATAACAGCCGAGACGGGCACCGGTGCAACTTCATCATTCGCATCCATCGAATATATATTATTATTATTGAAAAACACTAAATGCATTTCTCGTTTTATATGCAAATCAAAAATATTATAATATAGAAAATAATACTATGGGCGTCATCCCTGCAGCACAAATTTTCACCGATCGTCATCGACTGCACCGCGTTGGATTCCGCTGCAGTAGGCACAATCCGAGTCGCAGATTTATATTTACATAGTTTATATTTGTGTTGTGTATTCATACCTGCAGTGTTGATGAACTACTATTGAAATAATATAGTCCATCGAAAAATCATTGGAATGACTTTCACTACGCACGACCAAACAATTTATACCTTTATACATTTTTATGGTAACCAAATAATCGCGTAAACTCAAAGCTTTACTTGGGGGTCATACAGTTACGTGGTTTACCTACTATTTTAGATATTATTTGGGATATTAGTTTTCTATTACAGTAATACTATATCATAACATTTGCAAATGTTCCGGCTGAAAGTGCGTACTCAAATCCGTATTAGGTATATGTAACACGTCGTATAAAAAGACAGCTGTGTATAATATTAGGTATCAAAATACACAGCGATATTATAATAATCTATATGCACAAATCCAACGACCCGTATTGGCAAGTATCCATTGCTATTCGATTCAAGCACCTGTAAACTACCGACATTACCACCCGTCAAGCACCCCTCCCTCCCGCATCACCCCCCCATCAAAATGAGGTCTGGCACCGGCCAGACTGAAACAATTTAGGTGCTTGGCGCCACTGATGCACACGTCATGGACATCGTAACACGCTCGAATAAATAATAAATTGCGCGCTAACCGCAAACGTGTCGCACACAAGTCGACGGCGGGTTGAAAACGCCACTGAAATTACCTACACCGTTCTATATATGTATATACATACCTACACGCAGTACGAATATATACATATATATATATATAAATAATTTAAGTTCGACTGTCGCGGTACGAGGCGGTTACACCTCGCTTGTATATTATATTGTCTCCGAGCATAAACGAGACAAGTTAATTTACGCACCACCGCCGATTTCCCTGCAATAAACTCCGTCACGTGACCCTCACGGTATATTTGCCAGAGCCGTGAAAATCGGGTGGAAAAAAGCGATCCGGGGAGGAAATGAATTGCGCTTCGCCGCAGTTTCCGCACGCCTATTACACGCTGCTGTCACTCTGGTGCAACAGCATCCCTCTCGTCCCCCCAATGACGCCGCCGTCATTTTATCTAAAAGACGTGGTCTATATTATAAATATGTCGGAAAATGAAAAAAATGTACTAATATTATTTTTTTTCCCCCACCTCATTCCTGCGCGTATACACGACAGACGTGTGTATAATAATACAAGACAATTAATACGTTTTTATCTACGCATATGTATATTTTGTACTTCATGTATAGGCGTAGGCGTGCGCACAGTGGGTGCCGGGGGTGCCCGGGCACCCCCAGACCCTTCACCAAAAACGACAAGGGCCCTAATTATTAATTAAGTGTACATTTTAAATCTTGAAAAGTCCAATTATTATAAAACAGTATACCATTTTCCACGAGAGAACGGTACCGTTTCGCGCATGTAAAATGATTCGATTGGTGCGTCGAGAACCACGTGATCATGCCTACAACGGATAGTTGGTGGGAGATGCGCGGCGGCGAACCAGTTTTGGTCGGCCGCCGGTTCCGTTCTCTCGTGGAAAATGGTATAGTGGTTTTATTTCTTCGAAAAGATAAGAAGTTCTATACTTTTATCGAACAGAATCGTGTGTTTTATAATAATATATATATACAATAATATTATTATTATTGTTAGTTAAGTGATCACTGATTACGGGGTACATAGATATGTGGCGTGGTAAACAAGCCGACCCCGCCAATGTGTCACTGTGATAGTAAACGTTTTCCGAATACGGGTAAAAATGGATCTAGCATCATGTTGGTTGACAGGCTGTTATGATATTTGAACGTCAATACACGATAGTCTATTTTTAACATCCAATGACAAAATTACATATAACGGTTTGCGTTTATGCTTGTGGGCAGTCGGCACTGTCGGCAGTATTCATTGTTCGCAGTATATTCTCTATGATCAATTCTCACTATACATTTTCAGTGCCGATATTTTAACGTTTGGTTGTATTGTCGAGTCTTGAGTTATGAGTGTTGTATTTGTATTGTTTGTGTTACCTAAATTAGGCGCTTAGTTTTAACTTTAATGAAGCTTTACTTATAAATTATAATTTAAAATGAGTTATAAAACAATATTAAACGGATACCAAAAGCGCAAAGCCGACGAAAAATTAAAGTTAATGAAAGTTGCCAATGATTCAAAACAAAAAAAAATTAGTTTTTTCATCAAAAAAGAGCCAGATGAGTCGTTCATTGAAAATATCATCAATACAGTACTACTTGAACTTGAGGATAATGATATGTTCATATATTCATCTGAAAAGTCTGCAGGTACCTATATTTTTCATATTTTATTTTATAGTTTAGTTTTATATTTTTATTGCATTTAATATCTTTAAATCATTTGTCTGTATCTATAATTATTTTCAAAATTATTGTGGGCCCTAATGTTTAGTGTGCATCCCCGGAACCAAAAGTCTGCGCACTCCTATGTGTATAGGTGTACTCATATAATATTATGTTGTGTCATATTTATTTAATTTTTATTACTTACGAGTATTGCGTCCAATTAGAGCATAATATAGTTCTAAAGTCGATTAAAAGGATAGAGAAAAAAACAATTTTTTAATAATAATATAAAAAAAGTAAATATAAATATACGTATACATATATACCAATAATAATAATAAGAATACAGGTGGTAATAGTATAAGTTTTAAATTGTAATTGATTTGGTAAAAATTGAATGAATATAATATATGTATATTAAACTTAGACCGTACAATATAGAAATGCGCCATACTTGACTAGGCTTTTGTTATTGTCTTTAGTGCATCCTGTACTAATGCAAGCCGGAAGACCGAATAGAGTTGTAGTATTGAACAAAAATATCAATCGTCTAATAGAACTTGATTTTTAGTATAAAAGTCGAAGAACCTAAATTGCCTTATTGTCAATAAGATAATTATTTAACGTAATTTCTTATAATATACTATACGTGCGCAATATCGTTCACGTCGGTCGACGTAACCATAGTTGATATAAAGACGTAAAGTTCTATAGTAATAATCTGTAAAATATATACATGTATATATTATATGTTCTTCGTTATCGTTATTGAACTTTTTCAACCCGAGTGTCGCCACTGTATTCTAAGGTTCACCCTTTTTGCGGAAGGCTCATTCGTCGTGTGTGCATTTAATAATATAATGTTTCTTTGCGTTCTTATCTCGCACTGGAAAACACACAAACACACACGCACCCACATACACCCACGGGGCGTTCGCGTTTTTGCCGTCGCGCATAATGCTCCTAAACAAACGCTCTCTCAAACATGAACAAAAAAAAATTGAAACGCGACTGATGTTTTTTTTTTATCTCCGTACATCACACGGACGGTGGCGGCGGCATCGAGTGATAAGAGTTCACTCCGCAAATGGAAACACACAGGCCGTATCACAATCACGTTTATACGCAGCCACCAGCACGCGTTACGATACGATTACCGAGATCATAATATTATGGTCTTCTGACCTATATATTATACGAGTATTATAAACGACCGGGAACGGAAACCGAAACTCGCGGGCGCCGTTTCATTAGCATAATATACTTACTTATATTTTCCAAGTCGGACGCGCGAGTCTGCGTACCGTGTCACGGAATGTTTGAAATCGCACACGACATTGCAGTGAAACTAATGAAACGAAACAGATCCCACCGATATGTCTGGCCGTTGCGGTGCGATAAAGATACTGCAGATATCGTAATCCCCTGCACAGCTCTCGTCGTGAAAATGTGAAATTAATATTAGATGCCATGTAATATATTCTCGCGGCTTGCGATTCACCCGATTTAGCAGTTGAACATACTCTGCGAATTCGTATCGCGTAATAGATTTTATTATAATATGGTATTATAGGTACGTCGTACACTGAAATAATATTATATCGCAAAACAATGCGCGTATGTACACATATTGTATCAAGTATTTACATATTATCATATTGTCGAGCAACATAATATAGTCAAACGAATACGAAATGTCTGAAAGTGGGATGAAATAATTAGAGATTAAAATAGATCGGTAAATCTAGATAGCGTGGGGTCGCGGATAGGCCGCTAGACGTACTTTTGGCGATGGCGGTGCTTCTTTGAAGTATTTTATTTTTAATTAGTTACTTTTTAGCAATAACATCGATAAATCTGTGGTTCGACGTTGACCAACCGACAAGTACCGTACAACATATACACTTGAGAAATAGCAGATTACTGCAGCGAGTTTAGTCTCTCTCTCTCACACACTCCCTCTCTCTCACTCTTACTCTCTTTCCCTCTCCTTCTTCTTGTTTATTTTATTTTGTAATTACTGGTAAAACTTTTTTTTGTTGCGATAAGAGCGCGCACTATATTTTATTGTGCAGAGTATAAAAACTTCTTCGGCCTTCACTTCAGTGCATTGAACATGCAGCGCACGAGACATCCTCCGCCAAAATCGTATTGTTTTTAAAGGCGATGGGTTAACGTGTAAACTATTGTTGTATTATAATTTATAATAAACGGACATAATATAATCGGAACGCACCGCCGTTTCGCAGAGGACATACGCCACTCAAGTCACCAGTCGTGTATTATTTTAGCGTTTATTGTTTTATTTTCTGGTGCATTGTTTTCTGCCCGTACAGTACCGCTATAAAGTAATATTGTTAAAATTAATTCGGTCGAAAAATCCCTCGAAAACTTAGTTTCTTTTCTTTTGCTTTTTTTTTTTTTTATAAATAACCCGGAACAATTATTGTGCTCCGGTAGTCATCCCTTTTTATCGCCACTATATTCTTTTGTGTCATATATTTATGAACATTTCAAATTAAGAACAAACTTACACTAAGTTGTCTACAACTATATTAACTACATATAGTTGGTTGAAAAAGTATTTGTTAGCACGTTAGTGAGATATCAAAATTTTTAAAAATCATACTACAAGTGTAAAACTATAATGATAATAATTGTAGAGCGATATAATACGTAATAAATTATATTTATAAATATATAAATTTCTAAAACTGTATTCATTCTTTATTTGACATTTTATTAATTATTATCAAACAAGATTATCGCGTTATTGTTAATGTTGTTACGTAAATGTATATTATTTAAATTAAGATTTTTAAATATTATTAACACAAAAACTGCCTGTTGTAGGTATAGTAATTTTTATTTAATTTCTGGTTATATGACTTTTGATAGACAACTAAAATAGGTAGCTAGTAATAATTTAACTTTTAATTAAGAATAAAAATCACTTAAAACTTTTATCTATGTTCTATAAATGAAGTTAAAAATATAGCTCTTATAGGAATAATTGAGGAATTGGAACAACAAATATAAGTGGATACAATATATTTAATGTGTCAGTTATTCATGCAATACCTCTACCGAAAAAAATAACCAACATATGTTGTGTTACATACAACATTTATAAGATTTCATGTTCCTCTCGAATCCATGGTACTGTGATACATTATATATTATACATAATACAATTTATTATTATTATTATTATATTTGCAACATATTTATGTTTAGTGCGTTGGTGTATATAATATATATCTATAATAATATATATTGACACTTCAAAAAAGACACGCATGATGTTTGGTACAAAAGGACTTAGGTCATATTTATATTAATATAATATAGTAGCTATAATTATACTTTTTTCAGCCAACAGGTACTATAAATGGTTGTACTGATAACGGTTATTATTCTGGTTATTACAATATTATTGCAGAACAAATAGTTTACAAACTTTGAATTGCTCAAAACTAACAGTTTCTGAGTTGTATCGTTTGTACCAGGCATCAGAGGCATCAGGTGATTCGATTTTCAAACAAAATCAGCTGTTCAACGAGCTCATGTTCAATGGTGTGGTGTGCTTTGTATTAATATTATAACATAAGTCTATGTTTCACAAAAACTCTTGCACACACACTCATGTACTCACAACCAGTGGTGAAACGAACCTAAAATAACACTTAAAACATAAAATCTACCCACTCACTCACTACCAGTAGCGGATTTGATTCGTCTTTTAGGGCGAGAGGAAATATCCTTTTGGTCCATAAATTTTACTTTTAACTATTTACCCACTTAGGCCTGTGCAGTTGGAAAAACATGTATCTAATAGTAAAATGTATAGTCATGATTATAACTTATAAACACTCTGAACCAATACCGATATTTAAAAGAAACTATTATTTATATGCAGTTTATGATGTCTAGAGGGAAGGGTGCATGGCTACTATGACCCCCCCCCCTTTAACGGTGTGCCCGTAGTCACCGCTAATCGAATATTCAATACCATAATTTTTTGTTTTAACAGGTTGTTAACATTTTTAGCTATCACATAATTTCCAAGTACTAATACACAGTTATTGTTTTTCACCATCATATATTGAGCACACATCCCCACCTCTAAAACCTGAAAGAGAATCCAAAATCAATTACGGCTTTTCAAAGTCCACGTCGGTTTTGCCACTGTACACAGTATTAATATACACCAATGGGCAAACGCATTAAATCATTAGCGTGCTAGTCGATACTCGGCGTCAAATATCAATTAATATACCGCGAGGTAATAATTTATAATATAATAATATGATGATGCGTTCAATAATAACTGTAAAACGATAACAGAACGGCTGCAGTGTAATGTGTATAGGTATACTATACATATGTATGTGTGTGTGTGTCTTTTGTCTGTTAAAATTTAATTCGATTTCGCTCGTTTTACCTGAACCGTCGCGACGTATTTGGAATCCGTCCAAATTACTACCTCTGTAATACTACTCTTGAAGGCTTTGTTCGTCCGTGTTGATATATATATATATCGTATAGATACCATACGGTCCAAACGGTTTGCCAGAATCCCCGTCTACCTTATACTATGCAGTATACCGTAATGTATATGATACGGTACAGCAAAGAAACGTCATTTTAAAACGCAATTCCATCTCATTCTCCAAACTGTGTTTAAAAAAATCGGTTTCTTGTTGTTTTTCGTTCAATACGTCTGACGATGACGAACTTCCGATAAATTCGAAACGCGTCATTATATTATGGATATCGCTATACTTGTTTTATGTACACGGGCACGCGTTGCTCGTTCTGTATACTATTCTACAGCACGCAATATAATGTGTGCCAATTGTTCGCGGAGATTCGATATTTTTATTTAGCGAAATGTATTATATGCGATTCCTCGGCAAACTCAGCCAGCCACCGTTCGGTGTTTTTTCATAGAAAATTTATTAATCGACAAATATACAGGATAATAATATGAGTGGATAAGCCATTTTTGGCCAATCGGGAAATTTAAAAAAACGACCTCTGCACGAATAGAGCCGGCAAGGAGTCATTGCGTCAAACGATAAAAGAAAAGGGCCCTGTTGCCCAAATACGGAGGGGGCACATCAGGAAATTCCCAAATTCCCCTATATCCGCCCATGGTAGTTGCGGTATTGTTCACGAGAGACGTATAAGTGCAGAATATTTGGAACTGCATTACCTGCATGGAAATGTCGTTATCTCCTCGTTTTTTACATATATTATATATAGGTACAGCGAGTATACTCAAAATCCGTCCAGGGCAACGCTAATGAAAGGTCGTGTACGTTTTCAGACTGTAGAAATCCTCTTACTGAAAAATTTCAATCCGATAAAGATTTTCTTGAAAAAAAAAAATGAAATACAGTAGGTGTGGTCGCGGTACACATCGATGACTACATTTCTCGATTAGGGTTTCGTTTCCGGTTAAACTTTTGAAATCGTATCAACAAAGTAGACTTTATAATATGCAATTTGTTAGAGGTTAGATATAGGTCGTATATTGTCGTATATATAGCAATGCGAAAGCAGTTATGGCACGTATTACATAAAATATTTCATCATTTGCATATTTTAATACAAACTATTATATCAAATAATATATAGATACCTAGTAATGAAAACACATTCTTTTCCAATTTTGTCAGGTCTTATATTATATTTACGTATGAATATTATAACTAGCACAAAGTAAATAATATGGCATTTATTAATGATATATGTTTAGGGAATTTAAAGTTTTAAGTACTGTTTTACGTATTATATTAAATTCTCATATTTATGCGTTACGGAATTCGGAATACCCGTCATAAATGGTACACATTGAAAAACAAAAAATGTACCTACAAATATTTCTAAAACTATAATTTTAACTATTTGAAAAATGACGTTATATATAATAATATGTGGACTGCATATTACTGTATACTTGACATGAAATTATTACGATCTCGTTTTCCATAAAATTAGGTATCCGGCCGGTGAACAAACTTGGACATTTGTTAAACGAATCGCACGGAATTTATAACGTCCTTTATCGAATCGATATAATAACACAACAGGGACGCAATCTGAATTTTGGTGGCTATATAGTATTTTCATTTTTGTTTTTGTCGTTTTATATTGCGTTAGCCGTCCCGTGTGCGCTTGCTCTTAAAACGGTATGAAAAAAAAGTCGCCGAAAAGTTTTTCAACATTTCATGCGTGCGAGGACCGTGGAAAACACAAAATAAAAGCGCAATAAAACAGTCCATTTTATCTGCTCTACTCGGCTTTTAATGTCCAACTTTGGAAGACCGCTATTGTCGGGCGGGAGGGGCAAATAACTATCGTTAAACGTCGCTTTGCGTCCAAATCCTATACCGCTGTTGGAAAATGGCTATACACGTGTGTATGTATATATATATATGTTATGTACACTATACACGTGTGTGGATATATATATATATGTTATGTACACTATACACGTGTGTGGGTATATATATATTATATATTTTATATACACACACATATGAAGCACCTCCGTCGTGGCGATATAAAACCGTCTTGATGGTGTACGCACGACCGTCGCTCAATTTTTTTGAAAATTTCCACCGAAAACTTTATATTATTACATAACGTGTCACTGCAACGTTGTAACTTTGATATTGGAAAAATATTATTTTTATTAAAAATGTATATTAAAAACGAAGCCCACGCCTAACGTTTCGGCAAAAATTAAAAAGATAATTAAAGTTAAAACACTATGTTGTTTTTGTTTTAGGTTTCGTACCTGACATTATTAATAATATAATACAAATTAAACAGTAATAATGCTATATATATACGCTTGTAGAAAAATACGCTATAATAACTGTAACACTTTCTTAATTACAATATGTGATTATGTGATACCTATATTATAATTGTTTCTAGAGTGCCGCGGCGAATTATTAGAAAAAATCTGACTTTTAGATAATATTTCCGTAGAGTTTATAAAAATCGTTTATTAAATGTAGGTTTATATACCGTAGGGTCGCACGTGCAATTCTCCAAAAAAGATTTCAGATTATTATTATGCTCATCGTAATTAGTAATGCTAAGTTATTTAGTCGACGATCTCAAAATAACGACAATTATCATTAACTCGTTATGCTAATGTTTTCGTGAAGTAAAACCTACCAGGGATTATAGTTATTTAACTAACTAATATGTATATTTATATATACAATGTGATCCATTTAAATGTATACACTGATTATTTTGAAAAATTTTAACTTTTTTATAGCAGTTTTATTGCATAATTTTATGTCTCACAATATAACATTTTAGAAAAATAATTGAAAAAAAAATTTAATCGTTATTTTTTTTAGTGTTTTTTTTTTTTTTTACATTTTTAATGACGACATTTCAAATGAGTGGTAAATTAACGTCTAGAAAAGTGGCACAGCGATATTCCAAAAAATGTCTGTCTTTTTCATGTAATATATAAATTCTAAACTTTAAATTATGACTATACTCATTCAAAGTGCGATTTTTTTAATATGTCGAAGTACCTACTCTTAAATAACATGTTATGCATTCAAATATGAAATAGAAATGTTGTCATTCAAAAAAGTAAACACTTAAACAATGATAATGTTTTTCGAAAATGTTGTTATGCAATAACTAATTTAAACAAATATATTATATAAATTTCAGAAAAATTAAAACTTTGAAACTATTGTAGTGTGAAATACATTTTAATGGATCACCACTTGCACGTTGATACTCGAGTGCGTTCACCGTATCACCTACGCGATCAATGGTCGTTATAAGTCGTAAAAAATAATATTCGTAAGAACTCCTGTAAAATAGGTATGTTAACCATGCACCTTATATGATGTGGTCAGCTGGGTCACCCCTACGAGTTCACTATGGTCGGGCAACCGTGTTGTTGTTGTTTTCAAATCTGCGAGGCAACCGAGTCAAAACTTGAGTTCGACACAATAGTTTTGCTGATTTTCGCTTTGTCGGAAACAACAAAGACACTAATAATATGTAAGCACTTGAAAACGAAATACATCTATAATGTTGAATTTCATTATACAATTACTCGGCCATAGAATAATTTGGAAAGCGTCACACATGGATGCAGATAAAATGGCGTCGTTTACATCTAAATAGTAAAATTTTTGCAAAATTTTGCCACCGAATTGTGTGATACCTGTACACTTATTAGTTATCATTGACCGACTTGATGCGTATTACATCATACCTCGTGCGTAACTCACGACGACTTGTTTTTATTCATGTTTTTAATATTGTGGTACGCATATAATATAATAAAATATTTTATCCAAATATATTACACTGATATCACAATAATTTGAATTATCGCATGTAAGCGTATTTTAAAAATTGTGATATCAATAGTATCATAAATTACAGAGGGTCCTACGCACGTTTCGAATGTGTCTCATAATCCTGCGTCGGCGATATGCTGCATTCTATAATAGTACGTGTGTCATCATAATATCGATACAAATATTGACATTCCGGGTACGTTTTCCCTTATCAGTATGATATTGTTTCTTTATCATAGACAGCTGGTGCAACGTCGCCAACGGTTCATTTAGCGTAAACGAGAGCATTATTAAAATACTCTGCATACAACAATTTCGCGATGATTTATGAATGCTCTGCGAGTATAATATGATATACGATGGTTAGACAGTGTAATCATAATGATAATATTATAACATTATCGCACAGGCTTTAAATAGGCTTTCAAACGATGACGTTTATTGCACGTCGTTTTTATAATCTATAATAAACAATAACACTGCTCCAGTACAATAGGGAATTGTAAATGCGTTTGATAGCTAAAAACGTTATAATGTAGCAGATGTCTTCTATATATTCATTGTTGATAAAGGAAGTTCAAAAACAATTTCATACTCGTAGTTCGGGGCTTCCGGGGCTTGATCTCTCATCGATCTGCTTCGAAGGACGTATGAGGAGGTCGCGACTAATCCCGACATAATATACCCGATCTACTGATGTGCTTTCGTCCGTCTGTATAATAGCTAATATGCAGTAACTATCTTCAGAAACAATACTGAAGCCCACCGAAGTAGACGATCAAAATATTGTTTGTAGATTGTCTTCGAAAAACGATACATTAACGTTAAGAAAAAAAACACACAATATATGTTTATTCACTTACACGTCTTATATAATATATATATATATAATTTTAGCGTTTGTACGATTTCAAAACATTAATTTCCGTAATTCATAAACTCCTAACAAATTCGATGGAATTGTGCATCTGTTAACATTCTTACTTCCACGGACTAAAATATTATGCTGTAATGTTCAAATGAGATAATTTGTAGATTGCTCTTAGCGTATGTACATACTTAACTGTATTTTATACAATAACAATAGGTAATAGTATATTGTGATGAAGACGTAGTAGACGCTATAAAGCCTTTGTTAGAATTATAATATTATTACGATGAGAAAGTTTTTCTACGAAATACTTTTATGTGCATACGTACATTCGTATACTAAAACCTTGTAAATTGGTATCACAATTTTTAATCCGTTTTACGGTATTATCCTGAAAGCGTTATTACGACTTGTTCGTCCGCTCGTCGAAAATCATCATGAAATATGTTTGGTCGAATATATAATGACTTTTCTGAAAGATTTTGCTTTCCGAATAACTTAACGACTCGGTCAAATTCAACCGTCCGAACGACCGCCGTATAATTATTACAGAACAATTTGGCGAAAATAATATAACGTTTTACATATTTTTTATAATGATGATAACAATAATTATTGTGGGTTAGCATTCAGTCGTGTTTCGTGTGGAGGATACACGCATGCCGACATTATTCTGATGACATACATTGTACAGTGTCATTATTGACCGACTAAATACGATGGGAAACAGGTTTCACACGTAAATAACGAAAACATTGAACTCGTGTGTGTGTGTGTGTGTGCGGGAAATATGTTTTTACATAAATAATGGTTGTATTATAATATTATTATAGACGAATTTGATTAGTCGAGAACGATGGAAATTGCAGAGGTCTCGTTTTTTGTTTGCTATAATCTCTTCAAAAATTCTCTCGGAGTCGCTTTTTGCGCGAGTCCCCACGTCCGCACTTGTGTCGAAATCGTGCTCGATTCTTACGCCCATTCCGAATTATATAGGGTCCATTTCGAGCACACCCGGAGATCGTTTTCAGATTATATAACGTGGGCATTTTTCATGTCCTCGCGAAACGACGAAAAAAAAAACGCACGATAAATAAAGTCCATACCGTCCGTGTTTATACAATAATAATATATTCTTAATGGGTACCTAATGGAAAAGACCGGACCACCTACATGCCGCTCTTGTAATACTTCCTTTACAATCAAACACATAAGCCATAGGACCCTATGCTGACATACAAAAAATTATCACTTTTTAAAAAAAAATTGAAATGTACAACTTAATTTAACTTATCATTTTTTGTCAAATAATCATACTGTAAGTTAATAACCATGATGTTGATGCTGTAACAATAAAAAATAAATATATATTCTTAGTAGGCGGTCGCACGTACAATTTATTCGGGACAAATAAATAGGCACAGCAGTGGTCAGGTGGGTATGTTGAGTTGTTTTGTTTACAAATGGAGGTAGATTTCTTCAGCGGCTGAACTGTGATAAATTGGATTTGGACTTTTTCTATGCACCTCGGCAAAGTGTCGATGGGCGTTTAAACGCAAAACCGATAATAGTGTACAAATATTGTAATATACGATTGAAAAATCCTCACGATTTTCAGCACCCGAAGTGCGAAACGCTCGAACGACGCGTTACGATTTTTTTCACGCGACATTATATTATTATTATACCAATTATACACACGGCGGCATTCGCCCCCTTCCCCCCCCCCCCCAATCACCCAACGACCAAAAAGAGCGCATCTCCGTCACTCGTAAAAACCGATAGCGCTGTGCGTCACCGCCGCCGTTCCCGAAGAAGAAGAAGAAGAAGAAGAAGAAAGCTAAAAAGTTTCCGGGAGACTGATAAAAATATAAATGTAAAAAAATTGTTCGCACGCGTCGAGGTGTGACGTATAGGACTTGGACCGTTCATAATGCACTGCGGAAGGATGTGATTTCCACGACAGCATATATCATCATCGCATATACAACATCGCATAGAGAAAAAAAACCACGTGCATTATATTATTATGACGTCTGTCTGGTTCGCGGGAAAAACGATCGAAATAAACTATAGAAAACACAAACGCCGAATATTTTTTCGTTTCGATAAATCATTGAAATGCATTTATTTACATAGATTTCGTTTGACAAACGAATCCACGCTATGAGGTCCGTGTTCGCTTATTATGTATACATGCGCGAATAAAAGGAAAACTATACAATTGATTATACGTTTCATAAAGAACGATTTCCGCCGTAACATAATAATATATTGTTTCGTTTCTTCTGTTGTTCTTCGACAAATTAACATTCGTCTCTCTTTGAACGTCTTTTATTTACTTTCGGCTGCGCAATAAAACCAATTCAAACAATGCATATACATATTATTATATTAAACGCGAGCGCGTGGCATCCGGATAAATATGTTTCTACTCGACGATCAACATTATATTACAAGTTATTCCTACTTTCTGCGCACAACGCACCATAATAATTGTACACAGCTCGTGTTTAAATATTTGAGCGGTTTTTTTTTTATCGGTCAGCGTATCACAAAGTTCAAAACGAGATGTGCAGGTTTACAATGTTATTATGCCAGCCATGTTACCGCGAGACAGCAGCATTAACAGTGTGAATATTAAAAATCAGAGTTATAATAATCTATACAACGATAAGAACAAACGAACAATAAATGTAAATGTAATACACTCCGGCCGCACATCCGTAATGATTGAAATAATAACATAATATACCTAGGTAGTAGATATATAAGACGCTGTATATAACCCCCACCATAGTATAAAAATATTGTAACCGACATCATATCCATATACCACAAAAGTAGCAGTGTTCCCCCAAGGCGTTGTATTTTTTTTTTAGATTGTTTGACTATTATATATATATATATAACACATACCGGCGGGGAGCGAAAAAGTGGAAAAACAGTGTTATCATCTTCTAACTGAAAACGGAGATAAAAATAATATTTTTCTTCTTTTTTTTTTTTAAATGTGTTGTGTTTGAAAATTGCTGTTTTATCCCGTCGTTTCCCTCTCTCTCTTTCTTTTCATTCGATCCCTTCGATTATTACGTATGCCTGTCAGGCGCCGTTCGCGCCGATCGGTATGACTATTGAAAACGCGTCTATACATATACCTGTATATAAACATAATAATAACGTTCATTTTTATATATAATATAGCACACACGGCTGAATATCAAAAACGAAATTTTTCTTTATATTTCCTCCCACAGGCCATGAAGGTATAACAAGGAAAAAATATATAACGCGTTTGCTCTTAACAATATACCTTGAACATATTATATATGATCGTTCTGTTAAAATGGTACGACGTTTGTATTACATATAAAAAAATACAGAAGACTTAGTATTAGGTCAGACAATTCGTTTATCTAAATAGATTTGAATACCTATTATGACTTATTCGATATTTTTCTAGTACCTATATCGATGTATTATAAATACATCGATATAAAGCCAACTAAAATAAAAAATGTAATATTAACGTATCCTCGTATTTGGTATACTCAATAGTTATAGCATAAGGACAATAATTTACAATATTAATCTATTTGAATTTGCTTTTTTTGGTCCATCACATTATTTTGATCGACTACTCTATAAAAAATTCTATAATGTCTATTTTATTTTGAACACGATCCGCGTTTATTTTTCAGTTAAATATATTCGTGTTTTTGTAGGTTGGAATAATTTGCTCAGACTTTCATCACTGAATATCTATTATTGTAATATACATATTATTAGAAATCAATAAATTAAAATTAAAAAAGACACATTCGCGACACAATTACTGTGCCGATATTACGCGTATTTAAATAATTGCTCCGTATAATATACTCTCTAAATAGATTGCAAGGTTTATAATAAAAAAAAATAAAAAAAAATGTTTTTAACCAGTTTAAGAATACGTTTGTGAATTTATTGATAAATCGCCAACTTGATTTTACACTTTTGTCAACCAAAACGTTGTGTGGTTTCTATACATACAATATTAGAAACCTCTTCGTTTTGTTAATTTGTAAAATAAAGCTCGTTAGCAGTTTCTTGTACGTCACTGCAGTTGTACCTAGTTATAATAGTTAACGTTTTTTTTATTTTGAATATTACTATTTATTGTTCATTGTTCTATGCTATGTCATACTATATTAATATACTAATAGTAATTGTTCTTGCCGTAAAACAATATCGCGAATCTACGCTGCGACACTGTTATTACCTATTTGACGGACACAATAAACATTCGAATAATCACTATCGATTATATTATTCTAATACATAATTTACATTATTTATGTGTAGTTGAACAAGCGTTTTTTTTTTTTACAATCGGTATATTTTCGTCGTGTAATATATATATATTATATTATTACGCAGCGTTATTATATTTCACTTTCATTATGGGCTATATTATATTGTTCGGCGATAGATACTCTCTCCCGTAAATTGATATAATTGGTTCGAAACACTGCTAATGATATATATAAATTAATTACACTGTCCGGAAAAAAGTAATAATTCATGGCAAATGTTGTTAATTTCGTTAATAATGATGATCGATTATAGCTGACAATTACACGTAAAGGTGGTATATACCCTATCGCAGTTGACAATGACTAATAGCGGTTCAAAAGTATTGTACAGTGCAAACGACTTGCACGGTATTGGAGATTAAGTGTTCCCCTCTAATACCTACCGTGGTGAATCGCTAAACGTGCGAGTTCGTGACAATGTAAACATCGTTAACAAATTTGATTGATATTTATATTAAGCATAACGTAGGTGTTAACCTACGTATTTATCATTGTTACAAAAGCGAGCGAGTGCCGAGTCTTACTCTCGTTTTTAAATAATATTACAATATAATCGGTTTGTTGATTGTACGATTATTAGTACATTTGTCTCTCGTACCCGTGAATTCGTATGACTACCATTGTCTATAAATATTATTATTTTATCCGCCGACCGAAAAGAATGTCTCGGAAATGCTGCATTGCACATCGCTGGCTTTCGCGGTCGAGAGCGGGGCCCCGAGTGTCGTCTGTCACATCACTCTCGTCAATGGATTTCCACGGGCCCAAGGGTCTTTATCGTCATATATATACAAGCTCCGCGGCTTGCAGTCGCCGAACGTATTCGTGCGACGGTACTCTGGCTCGGTTTAATGTAATAATATATTGTAATGATAAAAACGCCGTGGGAGCAGATGTTCCGGAAGCGATGCGTATTTGCAGGCTCGGTTTCCACTTGATTAAACCCGGCGCGGAAAATTAAACGCAGCTCTAGGGGTAATTAGACCGAAATTCGCGGAAACAGCAGCGCGAGTGTGCCTTACAACACACACACACATACCCAAATGCTTGCGTATAATATATCCTTGTAAGTGTGTATAGGCGTGTGTGTGTGTGTGTGTGTTTAATTTCGAGTGGTCTATTCGGAACAGACTCGCTCCGGGCTCGATATATATAAACGACGAGGGAAAACGTCTCCTCAGACGCGCTTGTACACGTACATTTCGGTAGACTGTTTTAGGTTTGTATTTCGGGATTGTATACGAAACGAAAAAAAATTCTCGACAGCGTGGATGATATAAACTCGTATGTATATGATATATATAATATGTGTGTGTGTTACAGTAAAAAGCTCACAAAAGGTTTTGCCCCGGCCGAATGCACAAAAGTAATATAACGCGTGCATTCGTGTTTATATCATATAGTTAATTCTATAAATAATATATAAATACATAGGTAGTTAATGGTACTTTGTTTCATATTGATGGGACAGCAACAATTATTATTATCATATTTCTATGTCAATTCCTCAACTCCTATTCAAAAATCCTTCTAAATTGAATCGTTGTTAATACAATAGGATTACAATAAAACACTACTGTTTGGGCTTAAAACAATAACAATAGTACCTATTTAAGTCATTTTTTGTACAACTTATTGGTTGATATATTATAATCAATGTTTAAAATGTTATCAAGTCGAGATTTCAATAATAACGAAAATGGGTGGCCAAGTGTTTAAAAATAATAGATAGGTGGCACATGGCAATTTCCGCCACGGACTGTCGTAAATTATTTTGGTCCGTCCTTTGCATTCAAATGTTTCTACTCGGGTTTCACCGATTTAAGGTCGAATAAATAAATCGTGATTGGTGGGGACAAATTCAACGGGACGAAAAAAAGACGGCGACGACAAACCAAACGCGCGTAACTTGCGTACATAATATATATTATTATAGTATTATAATGATTTAGTGCGTATACGTAGACATGGCGTGAGTGGTGAAAAAGTAAGTACCCGAGTGAGAACGATAATAGTGCGTATACGAATATAAAAATATAATGTCTGAGATGAGCGGTTGTTAAAATATGTATTAATATATATACACGCGGTTGTGGCCTATCTCCTCGAATAGCTCGGCATAATTATATCGTACACACACACACACACACACAAACAGCCCGTTCGGAATGTCGCTAATGACCGACGATTCTGCCGCACAGACTACAAATTAAAATTCTCGACAACCCTATATCCGGCCGCCGAAGCCTCGACGACTATTATGCTTACACGTATACATATATATATATATAGGTATTCGCCATTAAACTCCTCTTCTACGCGACTTCCACGAGTATATATCATTGTATTGCGTGTGCATATCATCATGTATGTGTGTATATTATACGATCATCGGAAAGCTCTGTGCACTCTCTGGAGCTCCTTAACAAGTGTATCCGTCGTCGTCCCTAACACATATTATATATACAGAACATAGGTACAGACTGAAATGTTAAGCGCGATCACCAGCTCGTTCTTATACATGATTTAATCATGTGCAGTATGCGTTCACTCGAATTCTGATTTTTAAGTGTATATGAGCTGCAGTACTTAAAAACGGCATATATTATATTATATTATAATAACTATAAATACTGGGACTTGTACGGGACTCGAGGACTGGTGATGGAAACCATTTTTTTCTTCAAACGAGTCTACAGTAAATCCATAGACTTATGATATAAGTCTATAAGTACATCTGTACATCACTCGTTTCACGTTTAGTGTACAGTTTCGATGCATCACAGTTTTCACAAATAACTTCATCTGCTGAAAAACTGAAGATTACCTCACTTGAAGAATATAAAAGCTAGTATCGCCGCGGAACATAATATAATGAACTAAAAATCAGAATATCAATCGCGTCGAAATTGAATTATTAGCATTGTGCTGAAAAAAAACCACTATTATATGTATACGTGTACACATAATATGATCCGTATAATAACTTACCGTTTTTTTTATACCGTAAATTATGAATAAATATAATGTATACAATACAAATTATTATGTACCTATACAACAGTCGTATACGATAGTCTGTAGAATTCGTTTCGGTGGATCACTTTCGTCGCTGACCATTGCTGGTCATCATATACCGTACCTCGCCTACTGTCTCTACACTGTGCAACATTATTAATATAATATAATATTTTCTATATTATTGCCGTCCAAGTTAATTCGAAAGAATCGGGACAATGGCGTATTAAAATATTATAGGCGCGTGTGTACAGCCGACAATGCTGGGGAAAATGCGCAAGGCAATTAAGGCGATTGTATGTTCCCGTTTTGTGTAATTGAAACAAAATACGGCTTGATTAAATCTGGAAAGTCCTGATATTGTGTTCTCGATAAGTACCTATAATACCTACCTATATAATACAGAATTCTATATCGTGCGTTATATTAGAATACGAGAGTATCCGTATGCAGCGAATATAATTTCAACGTATTTTAACCGTTCCAATATCGCGGTAATGATAATTATTTTTTTTTAAATGCATTTATTAGGATAGCAACTCTCAGTGTTGAATTAACGACGCCGTCGCGGTCGAGGGTATATCTATTGAAATGTTCGTTCGCCTAACGCATTTTTTCAGTGGTGGTTTTCGATATGTTATAAATATATTGATAATTATGCCATCGTTTATTAGCTATATTGTTATGTACACATTTAAAGTGGAACGCGTTAAAGCTCTCGTATGCGTTGTATTATACATAAGTCGTACATAGTAATGGCAAACACGTCGCTGTCATTATATCCGTATAGAATATTATAATATAAACGATAAGTGGTGCTGCAGTGTGTCATGTGTATGTGTCTATAACGAAAGCTTTTTTTCTCTCCTACGCACGACCTCCGACATCGATTTCACGAACGAAAGGGCGATAGAGAAAAAAAACTCACCGCCACTATATACTTTGATACGAGAAGTACTTGGAGCAGAGCGCCCGGGTTTATAGGCTTCTGTTGGTGAGAGACGTGTCCCGCAACCACTGATCTTAACTAATATCAGAGTATATACCTAATATCAATATATATATATATGTAAATGCCGAAGACGAGAGATGGGAAAATACATTTTATATTTTTGAGAAATAAAATATAAATATATAGATATCGCGTGTACCTATATATATACGAGGGTCTGCCTGCGAGATAGGCGCATTAAGATCAGCCTACACTCTTTCAAGCTTCACGACGCCCAAATTCAATAACCGCACTCGAATGCGGTAAACCCTGTGGACCGCGTTATTCCTATGTATCAGCCATATCAGGTCTTTTCCATATTATACAGTGTGTTTGCGGTGTCATTTATACACTGCTGCTGGGACATTATCGGATGACAGAGTTTGATATAATACTCGATTTCCGTGCACATAAAACTCGTCCGTTGTGTATATATAGCTGGGTAGAACAACAAAATCTTTTCAAGACTATTATCCAGCCGTTACTCCGCCGCAGTGGTGCACAATATTATTTTAATTAGATTCCTATACATTATCAACGCACAACGGTATAATACTATTATATCTGTTGTGTTTAAATTATAAACATATAAAGTGTCGTAAAATTTCGATTATTTTTTAAAAACTGTTAGAAGAAAAATCCGTTTCACCACTCCGGCGAATTCAACACACGAGTCTTGATATCCCCCTCGCGCATATCAAAATCCCATCGGATTTTTATTATTTAAATTATAAACGGTATAATAGATATCATATAAACTGTTTTGGTTCAATATTGCAGTTATCGACATCTCGCCTAAATAAATACTATATTACCCTCCCCCTCCCAATAGTATAATGTCTATACGGTTTGCCGAAAATACAATTCTAAATCCGTTGACTCATCATTTGGCAATGATTTCACAGTGTGAACCCTCTGTATATTGTTCAAGACTACACGCGATTCCGTCCGCACAAACGGACACGTCACTATCGTGGGGGGACCGGCGGAATGAATAGAAAGCCCTTTGAAACCTATATTTATGTTTATGCACAGTATAATATATTGACTCTTTCACGCGGTTTGTGGAGAACTTTTATTTGTTCACCCTATTCTTTGCACGCGCATCAATATTCATTATGGTATTAAAACAGATTAATGGTTATATAAAAAATAATAATAATAATAATAACATGTTTGTATACGAAAATTGACGGGAGACAGGTTTTTGTTTTGAATTCGAAATTACAAATAAAATATATATAATGCTACCCGGTTACGCAGACAATTGAACAGTTGACTAAAATCAAAGCGAAATTTCACCGTGGTATTCTACTATTATTAATTATTCTTATGTTAATTATTGGCCGTTATAATTTGTACGCCTATTTCAATGAACTCTATTTGATTCGTTTTAAATGGTATACTAATTGAAAACAAAGTAGATTCCTAGTACCTACATTATATTATTATATTTCTAACTCACCGAACCAAGAATTTCATGACGTTCATTTATTGTTCATTTTTCTAAATAACAAATTAAATTGCTTTCATCATACCTGGAAAAAAAAAAATAAAAAACATTAATTTTTAATAATTGTCACGTATGGTATTAGAATAATGTATACATATTGTATGTGCGTGTGTGTGTATCATCGTTTATTTATTGTAAACTTTTTAAATATCACATTTACTCTATGATATACAAGGATATTGGACGAATATATTTTGATCTTTACCTGTCACATGATCATAAAATATTGCTAAGATTTTCCCAGTACGTGGGTAATACATTAACGACGTATGTGTATATAGTTCACAGAAAGACGAAAGTAATTTATAAAATAAACATGTACCTACAGTAAATATATAATAAACAGTAATATATCAGTTTCCCTCAAACCGTACGATTTTTATTCAAATTTTCGATTTGATATGCTTTCTCTTCCGATGTGCAAGTAGAAAGAAACGTAAATAAATTATTACCCGTCAACAACGCAGTCAAGTTCGTTTATTTTCGTTCATCTCACGTTTACGCGAAGTAAAATTTGTGCTATAGTTTTACCTAATATATTATACAGCGCGATAAACAATAGCAGCACAGCGTCTTCAATTAAGCAAATTGTTGATTATTATATATTTATATTATACATCACTTCCTATAACAGTATGATAATATTTGTTATGGAACGTGTATTATGATATTATTATAAGAAAATAATATTAATGAAAACCATTTAGTGTGGCTTTGGCTAAATATCAGTTGGACGTTTCAAAATAAATATAGGCTGCAGTTTAAAGGTCAAGACATTTATAGATGAAACAAATACCATGATACCTTTAAAAGACACCTTATCTTTATTCAAATAAGCTGAAGTGCTGTCGCTGGATATTTTCTTCGACCAATCAACATGTATTGCTATTATTATTATATTAGTACTCATGCTACCACTGAAATAAACATATTGTATGGTAAAAAAAAAAAAGAAAGTGTTTGGATACAATTTGATTGTCGACAGTAATCATTTTTACGAAAAAAAAAAAATTGTGTACATATTAACGCGGTATTATAATAACATGAATGCATGATAAATATTTCGTTGATACCTATCACCTACTTGTAAGACAGTAAAACAAAAAGCATTACCATTATCCTATTTGTGTTTTCGTTTTTAAATACAGTTCAAATAAATCAATTTATTATGCGTTTAAAATAATTGTAATTATATTGTGAAGTGATCTTCAGGTGTTTTAAAAATATCTTTTAAACCGGTTATAAAATGTAAAAGAGTAATTGCACTAATCATATCAAGCAATAAACTATAAATAAATTATCAATAATAATTGTTATAGTTTATAATAATATAATATGCAAATACCTATACATTATAATACACATAATAATATTATCATTTTATCATCCTTATCGTGCAAAAAAACTTTTTAACTTGGTAAAATCTATTAACATTAATAATAATTAAAAGCTATATTATGCTCTGTAGGTATAATAATTCAGTTTGATTATTCTATTTTTTTTTTTTATAATAGTGGATATTACATAATATCAACTATTAGCTGATTCAGTATATATTTTCTATTCGATAATTATGTACATACTATACAGATAGTTTATGTTTTTAATTAACTTATGATCTTATCAAATGCATTTATATTATGCGAATTGGTTTACATGAATTTACTAACAGCATTTATATAACTTAATAACTAATTAAATCATAATTATATTTTCCGTCTATGTTTGTGCTTCGAATACTCCATATTATAATACCCTATAATCTATATTTTTACTATAAAACTTAAATTAGAATTTACAAAATGTATCTCTCAAATTTTGTTTTAGACGAAAAATACGAACTGAGTAGATATAATATTCAACTAACGAAATTTCTGACATCTGAAAGTGGTGATAATAATTGTATGATATACAATTATTTAACTATAATTGTTACATTAGTCCATAATATAATTTTGAAACGATATTTAGAGCTTATTTTTTAACTCAACAAAAAAAAAAACTTCCAAACATCAATGATTCCAGAGACTCTTAACATAATACAATTCGTCATAATTCTCCGACCAATAAATAACGAATCATCATATAGCGGTTATTTTTTGAAACTACGAACTTCAACTTTCACAACAATATATGTGTACACTGTAAATGATAAACAATAAAGACGGTGTGCGATGGTGTAGAGCACGGCCCTCTTAACCTTAAAAACGATGTTTTGTGTTTTCTTTCATTTAAACATATTTAAATTGTGTACATGTACAATGTGTACATTTTTTACTGCAATATAAGATTATGTGTATATAGTATGTTACATACAACAGGTTTTTTTGTTTCGAGAATACACGCTACACATAATATAATATGTTTATAAGTTGGTTTATCACACAAGAAGTACATAACATGTGTATAGGTTGATTTTTGAAAATGTATTTTCATATTTAATTACAAATAACCATAGTATAACTATTTATTATTTATAATATATTTAACTTAGTTTTATGTCACTCTACAAAACAAACATGGTCTACCACTTTTCATTTCATCCAGTTTTTAAGTTTTGAAAGTGTTTTTTTTTTTGTCTATTATTTAAAATTCCTTGGTAGGGCAGAATGACTTTTAGTAAATGTTGATATAGTTTTATTATTTACTACCAGAATTTACAGTTTAGAAGATTAGGAAATGAGAATGAGTATACCTATAGGTATAGAAAAAAAAATAGTAGGTTAAGTATTATCTTTAAAGTTAATTACATTCTATATATATATATATATAATCGCGTATATAATCTCTCTCTGTATAATGTATATATACTTATGAACAAATTTATATTGCATGAAAATTCATTACGTCTATAATGTATCCAATACATCAATACTCTATATAATCCAAACGCCAATTTTAGATCACATTTAGCGAAAAAATTCTAAAATACCATAGTGCTATAAGAACATTGTACAAATAATGAATTACACAAGTTAACCGTGCATATATTATATATATTTATATTACTTTGATAGCACAAAAGAAATTTTAACTTGTGCAATTTTTTCTCTCGTTGTATAACATAGATTATACTGATAAGTATGTAGATATATTAGATTATTACGATAGAAC
Source organism: Sitobion miscanthi (assembly GCA_008086715.1). Lineage (NCBI taxonomy): Eukaryota > Metazoa > Arthropoda > Insecta > Hemiptera > Aphididae > Sitobion > Sitobion miscanthi. Next base: position 29,235,105 of record CM017797.1, read on the forward strand.
AAAAAAAAATGTAATCGATTATTCACGCGCTCCCAAGATCTACATTATACACAACGATTACGGCGACGGTACGAAAATAAAAATTCGTTAATTTTCCGTCCCTGCAACTTTCTATAACGTTAACGTTAAAAAATATTTTCATATATTATATATTATATTATGACTCGGTGGAAAATAAAAAAGAAAACAAAGCGGCATTTAATTATTTATGTTGTTCCGGTGTAATTACTATTTGCTTTTTAACAAGATAATATGCTTTTTTCCGTTTTATTTATTTTTCCACTATATATACGTACGGACCACCGACCCCAGGGATACTACGACATCGTTAAATGTACAGAAAAATACGCTGAAGTATCGTTGCGTATATAATAATATAACAAAAGACCAATAATAGCGTCGTTCGCGTTCGGGTGAATGGATTAAATATAAATTAAAACGGGTAGGTAGGTACATAATATTGTATACGTATAACCTAACCTATGTATTATGGGTATACTGTATATATAGCTACCGCATGGCAATCTTATAAACGTTTTATGTTATAACATGTTGTCAAACATTTTTTTATTTTCATCTTTTCGTATACGTATATAATACGATATTGCGTGGTATAAAGGAATATACCTATATTTGATAACTATATGCGTAATATCTATTCCATATTATTCGTATATAATATTATGATAAAATTATTGTTAATGCGATGAAAGACAGTGTAAAATAATAATAAATTAATAAACAGAAATAGGGGCCAGAAAATGCATGATGATCTGAAAATCTATTATGATACTGAATATATTGAAAACACTCGCATAATAGTTAATACCAATACCACGGACTTCGCCAACAAGATGAATATAATATTATACGACAATATAATAATATGCACTCGAAAGTTTAACGGATATAAAAGGTGATTTAAAGTTTTGGAAAACTATTTCGTTCACATTTTATACGTTATTCGTAAAATATCCTCGAGTTTCACATCTCAAATCTAATTTATTCATTGTGTCTTACAACCTCAGTTCCGAACTTAATGTTACTCGCTCGTCCCAAATTCCACTGAACAAAATAATATTAAAAAAAAAAAAATTAAAAAATATTCTCTTTTAAATTAAATGTAAGTTTATATACTTGGGTAAAATAATTTTTTTTTAAATTTCAAGCAGTTGAAAACCTTGACAACTGCACTTATATAGCTTTTCGGAAATAAAATTATTTTGAGAAAAACTATATCGTAAATTGTTGAACTAATTACTATATATTTGTGTATAGTATATACATAGTACCTATTTTTATTTAATTATTTTGTAGTACTCTGGGGCACACCAAAAAATATCAAATACACGAAAAATACAAGTGTTTCAATCTAAAATCCTCCGACTCATAACCAATACTCCACCATATATTTCAAACCACACTCTTCATACAGATCTTCACGTTCCCAAAGTCACTGATACAGCCAAGCTGTATTACAAAAAATTTAGGAATCCGCCTTTAAAATCACACCAATCCCCGTATAAAAAGCTACTTTCTATCTCTATCAAAGGAAATCCTCCCAGAAGATTCAAACGACAATAATGGCCCCGTGACCTTATAAAGTAAACATAATATGAATACTTAATACCTAAATAATGTAAATTCATGCCGAAGTTCCTTCACTGGATGGTTTCTTCCCTCAAGACACTCAAGCCATTACGCTTAATTTAATTTAAAAAACATACATTATGCTTATTGTGTTTATTTTCAGTATAGATTGTATAAGTTCTAGATTAATAATGAAAAAAAAAATTATTTTGTAGTTATAAATCTATTAATATTATTTATGTAACAATATATATTCTTGAAATAAAAACGCATTCATTAAAAGTGCAATAAATTTTTATGGTGTAACATATAAATAGGTTAAATACAATAATAGTATGTACTAAGTACATTATATTATGTTATTGGCAAATTGTATAATTATAACGTCATAATAGGTGTGCAAACATCGGTAGATAATAATATCACGATAATAATATAATCTATAAGGCCTATTATAAATATGGTTATTATACCTACACAAAACTATCGGGATTGTATAAATTCATCAATATTATAATAACCTATATCAATATATTTATTATATATTTATGCTACAGAAAAAGTACGATAACGGCTAAATCTAGAATAGTTGATTCACTATCTACTATATCGGTCAATATCCAAATTTCGGGCCTTAACTTATCGATCTTGGTAGATCCTAGATATTGATATACGAAATAATTTGGTCCAACTCAGCATGATTAATTTAGTTCGGGCGTTTATAAATGAGAGTTGATAAATCTTATAGTACATATTCGATTTCATGGTTAAAGTATGTTTAAGAGTTTAAGAACCGATGCATTATGTTAAGAAAAAAAAAATTCAAATCCAATGCGATGAAAGATATGAATTTATTTATAAAATATATACAGGTGTAATATTATGTAAACAAATACGATTAATTGATTTTTATAGTTAAATTAATTTTTTTTTTAACTCTTTAACATACCTACCTATACCTAAACCTATTATAGTTAATTTAGATTTATCTTGCCATTTGAGTAGGAAGAAGTAGCAACATGTATAATCAGCAATTATGTGAAGTTTCACCGTTTTAAAAATACAACAGAAAATCAAAATGATTATTAGTTATTACTATTTACTTTCTAGTTTGTATACATTATTCATTCATATCGAAAAAATAATATTAGTATTGTGTCGTCTAGACTAAAAATATTAAAATAAATATTTCTTTATATTAATATTAAAATTGTTTTCAAAGCATCTATTGATATAGGTAGTATTTTCTAATATTACAAATTACAAAAATACAACATTTCATTTGTCCTATATTATATTTGTCCATTTAAAAAAATCTAAAATCTTTTATAATATCATCAATAGTATTTCTAAATAATTATAATATTATACAACATATTTTACAATTGTATTTATCAATAAATTAGTTGAAATTAAACATGTAAAATAGTTTTAAAATACTAATTTCAAAATCATTGTAAGTAGGTACTTGATTTGGGAATTTTGTTTTTTTAGCATATTTTTTTTATTCTTGGAACTTTTACCATAGTTGATTGATTATCCTAAGATTTACCATTTTTTGTAAAAGTTTTTTTTTTTTGTAAAAGCCTAAACTTAAATAATCATTCGAAGTTTGACCGAATTAATTTGTATATCTTAGAATCTGTCATCGTTAAGAGCCCGAATTCGGACATTTGCCGACTTGGCTTTGAAGGTTTTGTGTACTCTTACCATTAGTAACTTAAAATAAATAATATATTAAGTAAGAATAATATTCAAATTCATAGAACTGCATTGTAAACCGGTAAATAATAATAATTGTGGACGACGCGTAAACGAACATACGTATATAATAATTTTAATATTTAAATTCTTTCAGCGTTATCCAATACACAAATTGCTCGGTTTAAATAATCGCGTATAACAAATAGTTACCAAAATAAATCCCGTCTATTGTTACTATAAAATATACATTTTCATCATTTCATCGACGATAAACGTATTTATTAAATATCATTATGTAATATACTAATATTGTTAATGGAATTTAATATTCAATCCGTTTCAATAACGATAACATTATTGCGCTGTAATGTACGGTGTTCCGGCATGGTATTTTTGCCTAAAAAATATCCAATTTGATTATTTTAATACAATACATAATATATAGCTGCAATATCGTATAAGTATTTTTGTAAATACATCATTCATTTATTAAGTTTTTTAAACTGTATACAATTTAAAAATATATATATTAGTATATAATATTATATACTCAAATGTATATTATCATCGTGCAGTACAAGCTAATGTAAGTATGTACCTTGTTTCTTATACTTTAAAACTATCTATCTCCTATTGTTTTTTCGTTTAAAAATGGTTACAACAATAGAGTTCTTTATATTTCAAAACCCTATTAAAAACTGGATTACAATAAGTACGTTTAATATATATAATGCATTATATTATATAGGTTAGGTTACCTAAATATGAAATTCAAATTCTCCGTTTAAATATCGTATACGCATTAACAATACGAAGGTTTCTTGATAATTTCTATATATTTTTCAAGGGAAATTCAGTCCACAGAAGCCGTAAATAATATAAAATATAATGTTTGCATTATACATATTTAACACATCCCATACACTATAATATAGTAAAGCCAATAATATTATATACACATTATGCTCATAGTCGTTTATATTATTTAGTAATATAGTTAGTGCATTTATGTTACTATGCTATAATAACTAGTTATATGTATGTGCCGTACTATAGATTTAAATAATTGCGTTTGTGCTATCAGTTGCATAACTAACCAATATATATATATATTATGTGCGCAATAATAATAATATTTAATATACTATATATAGGTACGTATAGGTACTCCAAATTTGTGGAAATAAAATACACTCCCTGCAGGAAAGTCGTACTGCACTATATATATATACCGAGGAGCATTGCCCTCATAATGCCCACGTACTAATATTATGATAATAATTATCGCATTCGAGTAATAATCGCTTTTATATTTGCGTACTAATTATGCGTTACACACTGATACCATCGATCTATTATGGTCAACAGTGTGTTCGATGTTGTTAATATTATAATAATATAGTTCATCGTTTAAATATTGATATTCAATCGTACTCCAAAAAACAGACAATCCCGCATTCCGCAATAATTATGAACGAAATTTATTTATTAATTCAATTTAATAAGAACAGACCAAATTATTTGGAATATATTAAACTACTATATTATAAAAGTACCTATGCCGAACGAATGGTTTGAAATACTTAACATGATTGTACAATAATAATTATAATATTATAAAATATAGTATGGAATGACATGCATGTTTACAATCGAAAACAACGTTTACGTGAAACTTGAACGATTCAAATTAAGAATTGTATGTATTCGATACAACGGCATTGCAACGGTATTTGTAATAAATTGTTATATAATAGCGAGTTGTTTATGACCGGAAAATAATTTTGAAATTAAAAAGGGAAACTTTTACTTCAGTTGTAATTTTTTGCTCACCAAAGGTTTTCTCAGGACAGCATTCGCGTATGCAGAACGTATAGTATAGTGTGTATACGGACATAAATTTGACATAAACTTAGTACATATATATATAAGTTGGTCACATTCTTCAGCCACAAGTTTTATTATTAATAAATTCAATCGTAAAAAGTTTGGTTATTGAAAATACAAAAAAAAGTTTGCCAAGTGTCCGCACATAAAATACAATTTTAATACGAGTTTATGTACTTATAGTAATAATCCGATTTAATATGTGTAGCAGTATAATATGCCAATAATATTTATAATCTAATTTGATTAGCCGTTGCATAGTATTATCTCCTAACACTCGATGACGGTAGAAGAAACTATAATGGATTCGATTTTGTTTTCGTAAAACATATTATATTATATGAACCGTCACGCTTAAAAACGTTGTCTTTCCGACAAATAATTATCACGGCATTATAAATGCGCTTTTCGTAATCTCATTTAACAATCTACTGGCGATGATGATTATCGAGTGATGATAATCGCAGTGTATCGATGATGATATTGTATACTATATAATATAATATTATATTATATATATATAATTGCCACGCCATCGACGTAACGTTTTAAAAGCGAAAACAAAAACAATTAACCGTTTTTTTTTTTTTTGTGTTCTCAAGGCGTATGAACTAATTACAAATCTTTTTATCCGTAAAGATTAAATTATTATTATGCACTTTAATTTCGTATGCGAAACGGGTGAATCTAATCGTTGAGATGTCATCATAATATGACCCGTTGAATCATAATCTGAAAAACGAGACTGTTTTTTTTTCAAACACGAAAAACACATGTGTTAGGTACATAAATGTTTATTGTGCAATTAAAATAATAAATTGTAGATTCTTCCTAAATATTTTAAGGGTTTCAATATTTTTTTCTAAATTATAAATACGTGTTTTTTGAATCTCAATGTTTTCGAATAACATGTAAAACTGTTTTGATTAAATTCGTGGTTGCGTGGTGGCATGCACGTGTAACATTGCGGTGCGCTCGTCCTCTAGTTTAAACTTTAAATGCGCTTAACCGTAATTCAGGTTTACTATATTATTATTTTATGATTGTATACAAAAATGTATCGACGTCATTTTCAGAAAGAACATTATCTTTAAGCTCGTCCTCAGTGTTTCAAAGTAAAATATTTGGGTTGCTGGTAAAAAAAAAATTTAAAAATAAAAATCATATCTAATATTCATTTAATTTGTTTTAAACATACGACGACCGTCAAGAAGTGTCCACTACTATACAAACATAATTGCGCCTTGAAATAGTACCTATCTTTACTGATTAAACAAAACGTGAATATAACACAGAAACTTGGTGGTGGTGAAAAGTCCGTTCATGTATAGCTATATAGGAAGTTCGCATTTAAACACACGGACTAGATTATTATTTACGACGACGAGGCACGAGCTCGTAATTCACATATTTACAGCTATATATACGTGTAGACGATATGTAAAATATAATGTTATTATTATATAATTGACGTGCGCATCGTGAAAATCGTAAATTAAATATTATCTTATCGTTTTTGCGTTTTAGCTGCGCGGAAAGCGAAAAGGCCTTTTTCGCATATATATACCCAACTTAATATACCGTCCGGAACATTACAACCGTGACGTGTGTGTCTTTTGGTCGCACCGTACGTGTTATATACAAACGTATTATAATTTGGTATGCGTGCAGAGGGGGGCACCTCCCCAACAGGATATTTTAATGTCATGCGTGCGTGCGTATATACGGTTCGATTTACGAGCCTTTGTGACGCTGCTGCAAGATCCGGTGCCGGCGGGTGGTGGCCGGATAGCGGACGAATTTGTCCGCCGAGCGGAAAACCAGTTGCGAATACGAATTTTCCGGGCGGCGGCGACTTTTCCGGAAGTGCGCAGGCGACCCTGCGGGGCGCGTTTCCGACACCGGAGGCCGTCGGGAAAACGAGGAAGTCGCGTGAACGAATCGGCGGGGGCGGTGTGTGTGTGTGTGGGGGGGGGGTATATAATAATAATGATTTAATATAAAATATGCGTAATATATATATATATATATACGTGCGAACTTCGCGCCTAACAAATGACAACAATAAACGCCGTGCAAAATGTAATATATGCGCATAAGGACCGGTGAAAAATTCAGCAGACCGTAAAGAAAATTCTCGCCCCGGGGCGGTACACGCACATATGGTCACCGTCTGCGCAGATCACGTATCCGCTGCACCGCGCACACGCCGATCCGTATTGTATTAATATATCATTATTATATCGATATTTTAATAATATTATTATGATGATGCTTGATGGACGCTGCGGCGACGGTTTTATAATATTTTATACTATATACGTGCGCAATCATATTATCGTTATTATGAGTATAAAATAATATATGTATGCTTTTTTTTTAGTCGTCGTCGCACCGTGATTGTGCTCGCGTAATAATACAGCTGAGTCTGCAGAAGGTTATTTTTTTTTTACAATCCATTTTTTCTCGCGTTCGGCTGTTTTCATTTTAATTTTTCGCTCGTCTACCGTACCAAAAACCGTTTTCGTTATTTACACACGACCGCTCGTTTAATACGACATTATAATATTATTATATCGTCGCCGTATTGTTTATCGCAGTGGAGTTTTTCGTCGATCTTTCCCGCCCAAATATAATATATAATATAATAATAACTAGTCCAATCAACGAAAACCATTTTCCGCGACCGTGTCACGTACCTATATATATATATATCATACTATAATATCATTCCATCTGCGACGAAACGAACGACTTATTTTATTATTATTATTATTATTTATCAAACGATAAACGCGCCTAAATGAGAACCTGATTTTCTCCCGCTTCTTTTATCGTTATCATGTCATCATTATTATCGTCGTATTGTTATTATTATTGTTGTTCGTTTATAATATTATAGACTGTTATTGGATGGTTTTCGAGCCGTTCGGAGAATTGCGCGTTATTAAATACGAAGGATGACAAACATGTTTATATTATATAATAAACGTAGCACTAAAGGACTACACCTACACGTATCCGAATTATATCGAAGAGGGTTTCAGTCCGTTCTGCACGCGCACGACGATTATCTCCGTGCGGATTAGCGGGCACGAAGTTAGGTATAAAGCAGTAAAACTGCGACAGCAGACCGTAATATAATCGCTGTAATTGGTATAATATAAACTCGGGTTGTACATTTAAATTTATGATAATTGAATGTACCGCAACGTTATATAGCTACGAAGAATAATGCGAATTTCATAGTGTCCGATGATCCGGACACACTTCTATCGTCTATCGGCCGGTTTGTTGTTGTTAATAACATCTTCGAGTCGAGTCCTACCTACGCAGTTCAACAACTCGTTAAAGTGCAATTATATTTTGGCCAATTCGTAAGCACAGATGCTTTAAAGGAAACCGTCAAGAAGCAGAGAAGACGGCTCTCGAAGTCTCATATATTTATAGATATAATATGTATTATGTAAGAGACTTTATAATTGCAAAGATAATAATTTGGATCGCATCCCACGCGTGGAAAATTACCCATAGTATAATGTACCGTGTACCTGGTTATTATTTATTAATATGAACTATAAGATCCGTAGATATCTATAATTATTTATTATTTTAGTAAACTTGGTCAAAATCATTGATCTCTACAATTACACATATAATTATATATTATTAAAATTGGCTTATATTTACTATGTAAGGTTTAGGTACATATTAAACAAAGGCATGTCAATATGAGCTAATCCTAATTTTCAGATACTCTTCAGAAACTCCATTTATCTAATATAGGTATACAGATTAGAATAGACGTACTTTCATTTTTTTTCGTTTAGAATTAAAAACGATGGGAAACCGTTTCCACGGTGCTTCTCTACCACAGATTTATCCACAACGTACCTGGTCTGGTTATGTACTCATATTATTCAGTGGAGTACTTGTATTCATTTAAATTTGCTGAATAAATATTAAAAATGGAATTGTATTTAATTACCTACTGTATTAGACGTATGCATATTAACCGGCTCTTTAGTGGGTATCGATCTCTATAATCCTTTCTTCTCCCCGTAATTAAGCCACTGTATTACAGACTTATCTATAGTATTAGTGTACATAAATTTGATGAAGGGGAGAGGAGAAAATATGAAACAGCCATTATATTTAGGCTGCTGTTGACCGTCGTGGCCTACGTAATGTCTTCCAATTATATACGTTATAATATATACACTGCTGTATATTAATGTCCACATTATAACCGTAATTTTAGTTTAACGCGTTCACTATGGAAATATCCCATAATTATGGCATGATATATTTATGAGATCCAATTAGGTACTTACATTTTGTTATAATGTGATATATAATATTATTATGCAGTGGTCATCAGCCGACGATCAATTCCATTGTCGATTCCCGTGACGTTGTACATATCATAATATCATTGTAATATATTATACAGTTTATAATATGTTGCCCCCATTTATAATATTTTACGATATATGCGTCGAAAGCAGCATCCGTGTATAATATAAAGTGAAAAAAGAAAAGAGATTATTAAAAAAAAGTTTTTTAATATAAATAGGCTTATATTAGGGAACTATGCTCCGTGGGTTTGTCGATAAGACCTGTAGTGTATGATCAACTGAAAACATCCATCCATTCTTGCAAGTTTAAGTGAGTTTACCGTTACTTCAACACTATGATAACCTCGCGAGATGTGGAATTGATGACTTTGTTTATTGTATACATACACATCAAGACGCCCGGATTTCACTGAAGACATACTTTGGTTACAGCTAGGGAACAAGTGCAAAGTTTTAGTCGCAAACTTTAGCGTTTGATAAACTCAAAGTCAGTTTATATATGTATTACCAAACATCTCACAGCTTGATACCTAGTATACAAAGTATATAATATACTACATATAGGTACAAATATATTATTATTTCAGTTTTTGACATTTCGACTTAAGACTGCAGGTGTCGTGTAAAAGTTTAAATTCGAAACAAAAATAGGTATATTGGCGATCGGAATATAATTTTTATTCAACAATTTGGTATACAATTTTAATATAAATGTATATCATACATGTATTCATGTATAATGTTATTGTCTTTGAAATGTAGTGATATTACGCAAGAAAAATAATGTATATAGTGACGTGACCAAAATACTAATAATTTTATCCAGGACACTATATTAAAGAAATACAATACTTTTATTTAAGTGGGTTTTTTCTTATATTGAAAAACTCAAATTACAGTATACGTATAATACTATAATGTGACTTTTAATCTCATAATATAGGTATATAGCTATTATCGAAGCACATACGCGTATGATTCTGATAGTCCCTGTGGCTTATTGAAGCGGACAATCGTACAGAACTTCTGAAAACCATCAAACTTAAAACCGAAATAAAGGGGAAAAGCAATAAATAGGCTACATAAAGTTATATAAAACTCGTATATAGTTGTTCAAAGTTCGGATTGATACTTAGAAACTTACACTTACAAAGATTGCTTAAATCGAACAATGTCCAACTCAATTTTGAGGATTAACGGCACTCGTTCTGAAGTGGAAATCAATCTGCTACAGGGCCAATGCAATTATTGTATGTTTTCTGTATTCATTCAATCGATGAAATCAAATAAGAAAATTTTTTCCCTCGGCGCCCTTCGCACGCGACCGATATTTACTATTTTATAACATGTCTACAGTATATTATAATATTATGCAGTCACCTGCAGTCTTAGGAGTTTTGGACTTTATATTCATAAATACAGTGTTGAAGAATAGGTACTTATCGTAGTATCGTACCTACCTATGTAGTAAAATAATTTTCCTCAAACTCGTTTTTCATTGTCATAGATCCTGTACACGTGACCTACTATTATATATTATTTAATATTATGTATATATATATATATATATTATATATATATATGAAACGCGCATTCGCTTTAAGCTGTTTGATGCGTTATATACACGTTATATATATATAGTATATACACGTTATATATATATATATATATATATATATTATTGTGGTGGAATGTAGGTAAATAATTTCGACAGCGGCGTGTAGCGGAGCAGATTGTACTTAACTACTTTGGATAACTTAAGTACAAAACATTCGACGTATAGTCTGCAGTGGAATTGAAATTGGAATATCTGTGGTTGATCGGGGGAAGGTTCGTTGACGGCGAGGAGAGGCAATGTGACGGATGCTATATTATTAGTTGTGACAATTTATTTCTCGTTAATAACAAAAGCTCAATTTTACAGTATTCGCGCGAATTTATAATGGAAATTGATCTCTTTGCGTTCAAAGCCAATAGGCGGGACGGATTGCATATATTATTATCATGACGTACCTACACTACTATTTAAACGTTTTAATGGATTTTGCGGGACTTCAAAACAAAATGAAAACACTCAAATATCTAATAATTAACATTTTATCAGGTTTGTTTCGGGAAAACATTTATATCTATATTTTGATTATGATAAAATTATTATCATGATCCTGGATTTAGACGGGGATCTAATCATTCATACAAAGTACCTACTCGCTAACGTGATTGGTACCTGAGTTCACAACACTATATTATTATAAGCATATCAATCTACAAGTATATTTTCAGCAAACGACATATTTCTTTCATAGTTTTACCAACAAAAAATCTTAGTATTTAAATATATTAATAAAAAAGAAGATATTATATATCATAGCAGTCAATAGATTATTTTATTAGTGTAATTTATTTTTATTATTTACACATAGATTATGACGACGCCGAAATTAAAAACTGATCTCAATACATTAAAAGTCAAAAAATCGTAATGGTGAAATATAATAATTAATCGTTAAATCTTATTTTAATCTTGATTATTGCACCTTGCAATTATAGGAACTATTAAATTACTGTATGAGTTTTCCTACGTAATATATAAGATTATTATTTTTTATCAATGAAGAAAAAGGATTTTATCGCACTTACAGAAATAATATATATTTAGAATGTTTTAAAATAAATGTAAAGCACAGTGTTTTTTTTATTTTAAAGTGCATAATTGGCAGGGAAGAGTACCTATATATAATACATAGCCTATATAATTCTAATCCATACACACAGAAAAAATAATATATAAAGCTCTTGTTTAAATTCATGAATACGTAATAATAATAATATAATATGATATTATTTACCAGGAAGCTGACTTTTTAATTTATTTTATCACTCGTTACATTGTGTTCGTAAACATTAGTGATAAAATAAAAATTGAACAATGAATACTGAATTAATTGGTTTAAAAAGTTTCGAGTTATGCATGTTATGACTCATGAAATAAAATTCCTAAAATTATAATGAATTTGTATAAAATAAAAATAATTAAAACCATTAATATCGTATGGTATGATGCTCGACGACTGAAAAGTAAAATCCAAACACTTATACCACACGTGTTGTTGGTCATACACTCAAATACGTGAGAACCGAGACATTCCTGGCAAAGGCCCAAGTATAGATCTACAGTTCGCGGTCGTACGTAATTTGTAATAACTGTTTTCAGCCAGGATTGGAGTTATATTAAAATAATACTCTTATCACAATCACGTCGAAGGCACGTTTTGGTATATATGCTATATGCCTACCTACAATCGATTCGTACTACTAAAACACAAACGTCGTTAAAATAACAAAGGAATCTTTGATTATACATCATGGGGTGATTTTTTTTATCGAGATTCGCGCAAAATCTCATCATCATTCATTATATTACATTTATTAAAATATTTTATTGTTAAAAGTGAAAAATTAACAGTATTTAATAAACAAACAACATTTTTAACAATATTTCAAAAATATGGAACAGACGGACAGTATACGTCATACGATAGTATTTTCAGTTGTCTAAATAATGATGCGCCGCATAAACAAGATATGACGCATTGTGTGGGCTTCGCGATAAAAAAAAACCACCGGTATACAAATTATAACATTTGTCGGTACCCCCGCCGACCTTAGAAGCTAAATTGTAACATAAAACATGATATCAAAAACGTCGCCTATATGGAAATAATAAGAGACTATTATTAAACACATCCGAAAGCGTATATCAATCACAATAAAGTAGCGGAAAACGAGGACCGCGGAGTGAGCGGAGAAAGCCGTCGATGGTCGGTCGGAAAACCACCGTAGACAATATATGGGCCGTTGATTTAAATAACACGGGAAAACGATTAAGAGATTTGTCGACACTTCAAATCCCGTCGCCGGCGAAAATTTTGGCGTAGATAATTTCATATCATTTACTATTATTTCTTAAACCATCGACTGCGTGCGGTTATTAGCCTGCTGCAGCGTTCAATTATTTGCATTAGAAATACGTTGAATTTATACACCACGTTAAATTACTATTATATTATATTTGTACGTGTAGTTTTTTTCGGAAGCATATAATTGACAAATTAGACGGCGGAGTTCGGCTTCGATGATGAAATTCATAAGGTTTCTCGATGTCTCCGGAGTGGTCGCAATGGTATCTCACATATGGTATAGTGGTTATTGTGTGATGCGTGTTTCATTGTACTGCGGCGGCGTTCGAGGAGTATGTGCTTGACGTGGAGCACGAAGGTGGGTCTTAGTGGCGTATTTGAGGGACAGTGGGGCAGTGGTGACAAACGCCCCCCCATGACTTGAAAGATAATAGGTTTTTATATAGTTGTAATAGGTACATACTATGATATTAAGGCGAAACGAATTTTTTTTTTAAATTGCACATGTTTTTATAATATAATATGAAAACATATTATGCTATAGTTGACTGGAGTTTCTAATAAATTTGTTTGCACGTCCTGAGGATGAGCGTTTACTTTGTAGTAGTCAGAGCAATAATCTTATCGCATAAACAGTTACATTATCACCAATCCCGGGTAAGAGGAGGCAGGGGGGCACGTATATGTAAAGGGCCCATAGTCTTCTCGGCTTAAAATGACATTGAGTGGTAATTTGTACTTTTTATAGTGTCTACAAGAATATTAATTTTTTTCTTGTTTGAACTAATAGGCCTTGGGGCCTGTCACCACCCACTTACCATGTTCACCACTACAGACATGAAATGTGGGGGCAGATGACCATTTTTTAATTGGTTGGGGCCCACAACCAATTATAATAATTTTAGTGTCAACCCCCCCCCCTCCCGCTTATAAAACTAAATCAAAGGTGGGTCTTCATTGGCCATGGGTGTATGTGTCTTAGGTATATAATAATATTATATGATATCATTCCATCGAATACACAACACTATATTATAATATTTAACTATAGGCTTTTTTATTGCTCTAGGTGTCGGCTATTTATTTATTTTCTCTGTTTCGCGAGCATTACTATACGTGTATAGTTTGCCGTTGTGCACAGTAATTAAACACTATTAAACACTATTGTCGTCGACCGCGTGTCCACGTTGTCGAATTGTTACCATAAACAATATTATTATGTTTGCGCCGGCGTGAGATCTGGCGAACACAGCTGTCGCGGCCCGTGGTGTACATCAATCAACAATAACTGCAATATCGTATATTATACGTAAATAATATTATAATATAGTATCGAATACCGGCTGAAACTTGAATGGACCCGGCGCATTAATCGTTTTAGCACCCGGGCGACGATCTAACGACATAATATAATAATAGTAATAAAAAAACATCGCTCATGAGAATAATATATTGACACTCTGCTCCTCGTAATAACACTATACACTGATTTATAGCAAGCACAATATTATAATATATTACATTTACGATATACCGTAGGGTTGCCATACGTCCAGGTCGTGAAAATGTAGCGCCCCGATAAAGTGTTTCGGGACGGCTAATTTTACCGGGATTAAACTTTATTAATCTATATGTTACCTAATATTTTGTGTTTTACAAAATAGGTAATGATATTAAAACTGGTGGTTGCCCTTAGAGGGATGGTAATTTTTACCATAAATATATTATACATAAGATGTTTGTCTTGTTTTTAGTGAAAAAATAATATGGTATCCCCAGTTAACCGTACCTACCTATTTAGTATAGATATCAATGTTTTAATTCAATAAATGACGAAAGTTAAAAAAAAATCCTCATAACTATATAATGCTATACTGCAGAGTATTCACCGTGCACCACTTAACTTTGATCAGTGATTTACTAATGACTTATTATCGACATTTAAAAAGGGTCGTGTGCTTACTCGGTGTATAGTTTTCTTCTCTGTCATACTATGCTCATTTAAAATTACAGCAGAGAATCGATAGTAACAAATTCGTTTCATATAATAACGAGTATAGAAATGAAATTTAACTATGCATATTTCATAGGTTTTCGGTAAAAACAGACATTCAGAGGTGTTTGGCAATTTTTTATGGTACTCATCTGCGCATGGTCGAAAAAAATAATTTTATTTTTTCGACAGTTCAACGAAAAACGTCGTTTATACATCAATCGTCTGGCCATATACGTCTTTAACGCACACTCATCAGACTGATATGTATTCATCATTGTGTACCTATTATGTTAATATAGGTAATTACGTTTTATTGGTATTACTTTAGCCATTCCATACCTATATTATACATTACTATTCAATCTATATAATTTATTTAAAACGTATAAGTATACTATGATACCTATAGTGTGTAAAGTATTATATTATATCGGTATCTGTATTATTTGCAATATTCAATCTCATAAAAATCAATTTTTCCCCGCGTATCTGATCTTATTGTGTCTAATGTCTATGCATGATTTACGAGCACCGTGCTTGTACGTATATGCTGATATTATCGTACTTAAATGCATTTGCATACATGCATATCGTTTTCAATTATTACTCACTACTACGCCTGATGAGCCACATTCGTCGACACACCAATTAGACGACTTGTGCTGGGGCACTCGATGTGTGTGTGTGTGTGTGCGTGTGCGGCAGTGTATATTATATTATAATATGCGAGCACATAATAATATGCCATGCGAGTAATTTATTGAAACCATCCCGAACGGCCAAATATTATTTGATATCCAAAATAACCTGGTCCTTGTCTCGTGCTGCGCGTTTAAAGTCTTAAGTCACAAGTCGCAGCTACTGCAGGCTATATCATAGTCACACTGCACGTTCCGATATTTATCCACATATTCCTTGCCTGGCTCCTCGACATAATATTATTATAAATAAACTGTACGCCGATCTATGTAAAATAATAACATATACGAACCCGCGATGGTTTTGTGTACATAATAAAAAAAGTGTAAATACTTACGTAATAATCTGTGGGTCGCCACGGTTGTCGTCCGAATGTAATAATAATATTATGCCTACGCACTTTAATATATAATATAATTTCTAAACGCATCGCCCTGAAATTTGTACGTTTCAACAATATCGATTCGCTTACGATTTCGAGAATATTCGGACTTTCGAACTTTTACTCGCATCTATTATTAGTTATTACTAAATGCATACCTAATATACATTTTAAGTGTACGCAGCTATATCTATTAATAAACAAAGATAAAGGGACTTTTGCAGTCTAGGGTCTTCACAATAATAACAATGATTACAATAATACATGTTCACTTTATATTGACTTTAATAAACTGTGAAAATAGTTTATTCCCGCGACATGTCTGCAGAACAACAAAATTATTAAAAACAATTTTGACCATCGTGGTATATGCATATTCTGTTGGATCGGTCGGTTTTCTACGGATAAAATTATTCTTGATATTTTAATAGTTTTAATATTTTTTTAGATACTCGCGATAGGTGCAGTGGACATAAATCACATAAACGCATTTGTATGTGTCAAATGTGTATAACAAATGCATAGCATATTATTTTGCTTTTTCACAAAATAACGTCAGTTTTTAACTGCATGAAATATTATAATCACATATTTTACCATCAATATACTTTACAATAACATTAGTAACCGAATTATGCAAAATGTGTTGTGATTTTCATATATTTCACATTATAATATTATAAAAACGCGCGTTGTACACAAGCGCATCGCACATGCGCAGTATAATAGTAATCGCTGTATCTATATATAATAATCATATAATATAATATTTAAATATAAAAAAACTTCGTGCACTGACAGTCGTCATCGCGGAAACCCATCCAAACATAATACATCGCGTCGTTGTCGGTGCCACCAAGCATGATATTAGAAAAAAATAAAATAACTTTACGCTCATAAAAAAATCATTCGAAGCGAAACCTCCGAGTGGTTCGGTTGAACGAAAAAAAAAAATCGAAACGAATCTGAAAGATATCTGCAGACGTATTTATTATATTATAGTTACCGGCACGTGTGGTATAAAGCTCACGGGCATCGCGCATCTAACCCCCGAGCTTATATTTGATATATAAAAGCTACAAAGCCTAAAAAATGATAACCAATAATATACCATGTATTGACAAATTTGATTTCGTCGAAGTGTTAACACTTTTGTATGCGAGTATAGTGTCACAATAATATTACACTTACTTAGGTACTTTCTTCAAAAAAAAAAAAAAAATCACGGATATCGCGACTACCTTTGAAAACAAAACCGCTCTATTCTGCATAATATTAGTTTCCAGACGGACAAAATGCGTGTAACGAAACATCGCACAAGTCTTCGAAAAACGCGCCTCTCGCGCTCGGGTACGTTTCATTCGCATCGAATGTGCGTAATATTATTACGATCACAATACGATATTATTACCTATCATATTATAATAGATTTATACTTCCATGTACAGTGCGATGAGCGCGCAAACGCGACTCGTCCGACTCGATTCGCGACTAATTCGTGACACACGTGGGCACGTTTCGTTATCTAAACAGACTCGACGATATATCATGACTGTACGACAGCCGAGGTATAATGAGAGTGATAACAATAATATTATTATTGCGCGGAATCGCATTTGCATATAATATCGGCTATATTGCGGCGAGGTGCACAGACACCGCAGACACACGGTACGCGTATACATATATACATATATGACGATAATATTATGCTATATTAATATTTGCCCTCGTTCGCCCGTCTCTGTACACGTCGCGCACAATATTATAATAATTGCACAGGCGCTGCACAAATATAAATAACAACTGAGTGTGTGTGCGTGTGTAGGCGGGTATATATAGGTACAGGGGAATATCGCGCGGTTCGGAGGGGCTGCGAAACTTTGTCATCATCTATGTGTGTGCGCGCGATGGTAATAGGAAACACTCGAGGCACGTGTGAGGGTGCAAGTGCAATGTAAACATATATATATATATTGTGCATAATATAATGTACATGTGTATATTGTGTTATTACTATATTATTATAATATGTACGCGGCGCTGTACGAGCGCAAAGAGAGTGGCCCTCGAGTGGCCCTCGTAGTCGGAAATGATTACGGTACAAACGGACAATCCACCGTGCAATTTCACGACGCATAGGTATATAATATCACAGACATTACGACGACAACAGCAATGTGACGCGTACCACCTATATACGCGTGTTCGTTGTTTTTACGAGTGATATTATATACTACGCTGCCTATGCGATGTACACCGCGTCATCTCTGTTTATATTATACTGTTATTGCGCGTGCGTTCTCTGTGTACATGATTTATATTATATTATTGTAATAATTGTTATTATAGTGTGTAAAAGTGTAAAAAGTAAAGCCGAGCAGAGTTCTCTCTTGTGTACGGCGAGCGGTGAAAATTCGCGCAACGAAACGCTCGTGGCACACAAACATAAGTATATAATATACGGCGAAGAGCGTGTTGAATACGTGGAGAGACTACAGGGGGAGGCCTTTTTTTTCGTTTTTCTTTTTTTTTGTATATATATATATTCGTTTGCGCCGTATATTATAATAAAGTCTGTCAATCCCAGAACGCTACCGTGGTCCCGGCGGGACGTTAATTAATATATACATACATATATATATATATGCTGTGCGAACAATACGCGCCACGCCATTTTGAACAAACAGCTTTTGGGTCGCCCGTCAGTCCGTCGTCGTTGCAGCTGCAGCAGACTGAATATATATGACCCACATATATATAATATACTTGTATGTGTGTGGGAGTGTGTAGTAGTAAATATATCCGGATCTATATTATTGGTTGTTAAGAATTAAAGACAACAAACAAAACTTAACTAGGACATTATTCAAAAATAAATAAATATTTTCTTCTGACAGTTGATCATTCGCCTCAACAATAAATTGGGAACTTTTTTGTATTAAAATCTGTCGTTTGAACAGATCATTCGAAAAATGAACCTTTAGATATATTTTACCACACTAAAATACCTATAATAATATGATATATAGTCATTATCACTAAAAAAACAAAATGTTTTATCACAGTATCACAAAAATACATAATTTTACCACGGTTGAAAGTTACCAAAATAGAATAGTTCAATTTCGTGCGGGTAAAAATAAAAGCTTATGAATCTTCTATTACTCAATTGAATGTTGGACGTTTCATAATATTATTTAAACAGACGATAAGAAAAAAATATACAAGTTGATAATAAATACACGTCGTCCAAATGACCACGATTTTTATGTTTTTCTTTTCATGCAAACACAACTATATATTACATATAGATATTGAAGAAACGACAGAAGCGGTAACGAAGATAACAGAAAATAATGTATGTTCGTCGACATGGATATTTTATCAAACTTTTTATAAGAGAACGCGTCGGCGACCGTCACGGGTGCGGATGATAACGTATATTGAACGATTCGTAGTACAGACCACATAATAATTGGACTAAAATCGAATTCTGTAGTATAATAATATTATACAACCGAGATGATAATTGGTGTGACGCCACTTTGGAAATATGACATCAGCTGAATACGTAGCGGTGAGTGTTTGAATAATAAATAACCGCAGTGTACAATTTATATTATGCAAAATATACTTCAATATATAGTGCGTGAAACATTAAAATCTCCGAAAAAATCGTAGGTTCGCGGCAGTCTATAGTGTCTGCACATCACAGTCGTCTGACAATATAGTTTTGCGGTTTTTTCATTCGCCGATCAACAAAAAAAAAAAACGAAAAAACTACTCACCGCGGGCCTACCAGCGCGTTTCGGTCGCGATATTCATCGGAACGCGAAGAGATCCGCCGCGGGATGTGGCTCCGATGACAAGACTTGGTGGAGCGCGCGGGTGAGCAGCATCATCATCCAGCCAGCTATATTATATCTACGTGTTAGGTATATATATATATGGGTACCTACGTCGATATATAGGTATCTAATATTGTACACGTCGGTGACGGGTCCCAGCAAATCGTTTCGGATGATTTGATACGAATCGAAACCATCGGGACATAGATATAATATATATAGCCGCAGTGTTGTAGACGAGTATGATAATAATAATATACCTATATAGGTACCTGTTATTTGCAACATTATAACGAAGCAGCTACATCAGAAGACCGGCGAATTTTTTTTTTTTTTCCCATATATATTATTACGACGCTCGTTTTCTCTATATAGGTAAGATGCCGATTATTGTTTTTTTTAAATTTCAAATAGCTGCGGCGGGTACGCAAAACTGCACTTTTGAAACGACGACAACAACAACGACAACAAAATGCTGTGTTTGAGACTTATTATTTAACTAGTTGCAGACACCGCGATTTTCGAAAGCATACGCGCCCACCTAATATCACGCATACCAATCCGAACAATTTTCGTGCATTTATAATATTATTATAATAATTAATACTATCGAGTGTTCAAAACCTGCAACGGCTGCAACGCAGTGTATTTATAAGCCTTTGAATTGTTTAGATGAGCGGGATAGTAGTACCACAGATTATATCAAACGTTTTATATAATATGTGGTATAGTATATAAAAAATGTTGGTGAAAATAATGTCCACTACCATTCCTCCCGTCTATAGTTACGCACGTGTATGCGCTCACAAATGCACTATTGTTTCAATATTTGATGTTATTGAATAACGAAACGTGCAGTGTGTGTACAACGTACAATTAAGAAAAACCGTGTAGCGCAGGTTAGTTTGGGGAGTGTTTAAATTTTTATTGTAGTAAAAAATTTCAAACAACGATTGACAATTGACAATTGACAATTGCTTGAAATGTATATACTGATTATCAGATTATCTACTCTTCGCTTTTAAATCCAATACATTATATCCTGTACATTAGTTTCGTTCAAAATCTAGGTTTAGTATCCTGCATAATTAATGTAAAGTTCAAATCTAATAACATGGGGCTGGTCTGGGGGTGTGTATACGTCGGTTAAAACGGTTTTTATAAACGTTTAGAGAAACAAATGTTTTCCAATGGAAAAATACCAAAATCATTTAAACCTTAAAAATATGTTGCTCAGATGATATTGATGATTATCATTCATCCCTCGGCAGTGCATAAAGGGCTTGTTAGCGCAATACTCTCTGCAGCCTTCGGTCTGTTGCAACAAACACGTCGTACATATAAACCTATATAACATATAAAATATTGTTCTTGCCGTGAACTAAATTCGAACGTGCTGCAATACTGCAATACTTACGGTAGTTCTGGAATAAATAGGTTCGTTTAACTGGACGTGACGAAAATAATCGAGACAATTTTATTTTAGTTTTCACCGATGTACACAATTTGTCGACAGCCGCAAATTTAACGAACGAGAGAGAATAACGATAAAACAATATGAATAATGTATATATATATATATAATATATATGACGTATATAAATATATTTTTCTGGTATAAACATTTTTCCAAAAACTTTGGATACAAATCAATCTGTCAGTATATATAGGAGGTGCGTAATTGAGATTTATGTATATAAGGACGAGGTAAAGGAAAAACGAATTTTTTCGTGTGAACTGTAAAAATATAATATTATATACATATAATGTACCGCCACAGTTAGTTTTCAATACAAAATCCAAATACACATATTCGTCATATATCACTCATATAAGACTATATATACAAGTGTATATCAATATATGTTAACGCTTATAATAATATATAATATGGGTGGTAAATATACGCAACATCCGTCAAAATCGTTTTCTTTGCGCTCTGAGGAAAAAAAACTGAAACACGACGTGCACACATATATTTTAAATCACTTACGCCGTTTAACATAACAACATTTAAATTATATATTTTATAATAAAATGTACGCAAGATTACATCCAGCGCGATGGATTTCGTCCGAAACAGCGGCGGCGGTCGTTCGTTTCGAATACGATTTATAAAGAATTTGCATTATTTTTCTTGGCCTTTACACATAACACTATATATCATTATTATAATACAAATACGGTCGACTCTCCGTAGATCTGACAGTCCAAGGGTAACGAAACTCTAGTTGAGAATTCCAGCTATCGATCCCACTTAAACGAGACTTATTGTTACATAGTATGATATGTATCGGTCATCGCATACTAAGCATAGTTTTTGCTCGACAGATCCCATGCAACACTATAATATTATGATAATATACAGGATTATTATTATTATAGTATTGGGTATAGCGGATAAGACGATAACAATGTGTATAACCCCCCGTGATGGTCAGAATCCCGTATGCTCTACATCAAACATATAGTTAATGAAATGGACTGATGGCAGAAAGCTGAAAGAGAGGTCTAGGGTCTGGGTACCATCTATTTATAAGAAAATGATAGCATACAACTTGGTCCATATACACATTAATATCGAGAGAGAGAAAGATAGTGAGGAGGAGTGAATAGTTTAACAACAGAGGTCAAGGATTACAACATTTTTAGAAAAAGATAGAATACACTTTAGGTCCTATCTTTTGTACAGGGCTATCTCTTTTTAATCAACGTCGATACTAAACAACCGGGCAACCTTTGACGGGTACTGAGGACGCTCACTGTATAATATACCTAATACGACTATAACATCAAACTATAGAAAAGGTAAGTAAATGCAATTGCCGCACTATCTAATAGGCGTGATGAATTTATATGGGTCATGGGGGGCAGGGGGACCTATGGCGTTTACTTTATAATAATATGTCCTTTATAATATTTTACATCGTATTGGTTGTTAGCTACGAGTTTTATCATTTGTTTTCAAATAATTAAATGTTACATATTTCGGAACACTGCGTTTGCCGGTGCGAGTTGTAGTTCATCACTGTTTATCGACATTTTGAAATTGATTTAAAACTACTTGTCGTTGCTTGACCAGCCGTACGAAATTGAAATAAATATATTGTTATGCCACGTGGTGTGATGAATGGTATCCTGTACGTTTTTGGCGACCATTCGGCATTGTTTGAAGTCGATGTTCGGCCATGTCCGAATCATCTTTATTGTATGCCGTCCCGAATTTTTTTCATTGAATATCATACTATAACGGCAGCTCGCGGCAACGTCGCGAAATGACGCATCGTTTGAAATGTTCAATTTTACCATGTAAAGCCTTTATTCGAGCCAAAAAATAAATAAATTGTGTGATGTAAAATGTATTGTGTACAATTTGTTTTGTATTTGTCTTGACCACGAGACCCGTGATATCGAGTGGGTGCAAGGGGCGACTTTTAAGTTGTAAATTTGTCTCGAAATCGATTTTTAATGGACTACTATAATAATTAAAAATACGTACATTATACTCTTAATATTTAGTAACCATGTGACAAGTATTATTTGAAATACATAATGGTTTTTATAAAACGATAATATAATTTAACATCTAATAATATTATTTATGTTTCATGATACTATATCATATTATGTTTTTGAAAAAAAATTGTTTCATAAAATTCTGGCCCTTTCTATATACATTTTTAAGGGTCATCAGGCGGCAGTCGTGGTACTACAGGAGGGTATGATACAATAGAATATTTTGGTCTTAAATGCGTACGCACCGACAGGCAACAACACGCATAATATTCGGGGACCGGCACAACAAGTGTTCTCGGAGACCGGTTTGTTTACGACCATATGCGGTATACACACACGTATATATCAAATATTTTTTTTCTGGTTCGACGTCTTCCTCGAGCATAGTTACACGCATGACATTGAAATTATTAGAAACACGTGATCGTACACTGCGGCAGCAATAGTATAATATTATAGTAATAATATTCTCGTAGCATTTCGAACGCATTTAATACGATGACAACCACGGACGGGCTTCGAGAATAATTATTTTCCGAGTGTGTTGTGTTTATTATATAATACTGTGTACATAATAATAATTATAATGTATAACATGTATGCGCGTAGCATATTACACGCAATTTGAGCAGTATAATATACACCATAGCAGAGTTATATACAATAATAAACTGGCGATCGATAGTGAATTAATATCCATAACTTTTGCCATTCGCAGCATTTCGCGCACTACGAAATATATGTCACAAACCATTAATCGTGCTGTGGACTTACCACAGTGACGTTGGACATGACTGTGAAATATAATAATAATAATATAAACATTATTATGCGTCAAATTTAATGAAACGCACTATGCCTTGATCACACAATGCGCAGAAACGTGTGCAACGCGAATAACGCACTCACCATATTATTATCGTTGTTACTATAATCCTAATCAAATATTTTGTTAATTGGATTGCATTATAGTCGGTAGGTATGCTCATTTTATATAGACATGATGTACATGATAATGTGATGGTTTGTCCCAATGTGTACGTTACATTTTGATCAAAATATTATAAGAGCGACCAAATCTCACACAAAAAAATGAAAAGGTTGGGTTGGGTTAGTAATTTTATTATAATTGTATATTATAGAGGGTAGTTGAACACAACGTTTTTGAAACCACTCAACAGTAGGAATTCAAGTAAAATGCCGATACTTTTGTCGCCCCATCATAATAGAATATTATACTCCAGTTTGTATACAAAAATGCACAGTAGATATTTCCACGAAATCATCAACGACCGATGTATGAGTAACAAAACAAATCATCAGCCTTACCTTCAGGCAGCCCTGTAAGGCATACCGCGTGTAAATGCGATTGAAAATGCTAACATATTTTATTCGTTATTTATTTTATTTTTTACGAAAACTAGTTATAATAGTAATGAATAATGTTATTTGTTTCAAGGTTATTTATCGATGTTGATTTCCGTTATGTAGGGGGAGTGGTGTATTCCGTTGCACGTAAACCAATACGAAATCATTTAAAAACAATATATACTTTCGTTATCAGACCGAAACTTACGCATATAGCATCTACTTCGTTTTCTTCGCGGACAAGGATAATATATAATATTGTAATGTAATACAGTACAACATGAACCTGCACTAATAAGGGGAGTGTTTTTTTTTCATTTTAGAATACTCCAATTATATATTTATGTACGAACTACTGAACATCTGCTTTGTGATCCTCCACACATCAATTCATATTAATTATGTACTTACTGCAGTTTTTTTTTTTTTTTTTTTTTTGATTTCCTAGAAACGCATTTGAATATGCAAGTAAGTACAGCAGATTTGCTCATTGTCCCAAATCGAAACTCAAAAGAACCCGTTGCATGTATAGACTAATAATTCACATGGATCGTCAATTTCCTCTTATTTTGCTATATTATAATATTGTCGTTAATCTAACATGACATTTTAGTCGTGATTTCATATTATGCTCGGGGTATGTAATGGAATAATATTATTCATAGCAAAATATCAAATATCAAACCTACAAAAAATGTCTTCAATGAAATCGAGTTTGGAAAACATTTAATTCGAATACATATTACTATAGTAACAGTAACTACATACTACCTAGTTATATATATAGCGTATAGACAAATACGTATACTTAGGTAGTTACATCCTAAGTTAGCGATGAATGCATTTTTTTCTGCTCAGATTAGAAATACTCGTAAGTCATAATTATAATTGTTATTAATTATTACTCACTGATGTTGTAAACGCATTAAATGTTAATACCTACTCAAAACTACCTATAGTGTGCGTTAGTCATTATTTGTTTTTTGATTCGGTACATAATATAGGTGCGAAGTGATTAGTAAAAATAGTATTACCACAATAATATTCTTTCACCTTTCATTATTTTCGATTCATAGATAATGTTATTAATTTTTTTTCACGCATGCAAGCATAATATAAAAATAATTAATCAATAAAACGCATCTGAAAAGTTTTTGAAAGTCTAAACGAAACGTTTTGTGGCGTAATAAAATATGTGTACTATTGTATTGTAATTAGAAAATCATGTGTCTTAATAATAACGAGCTAATTATCGTCAACAAAAAAATGTAAATTTTTTCGAATGAAATAAAGCGTTTTTACTAGACAGATTTTCGATGACCACCTAACCTTGATCATCGATGGCATCAATTCGTATGTGTTTTATTTTTTTTTTGCTTTTAATGTTTAAATCATTTTCATCTTGTTATAATGTCTAGAAATATAAATATAATATATTAACCAGTTTGAAAATTCACCCGTGGGTGTTTATAACAGAGATTAAAATCGGGAAAAAAACCATTTACTAGACTTGATTAAAAATTTAAAAACTAAAATCCATTTTCACTGTCACTGTCAATTACATGCATATAATCCTATGAATATCGAGCAAATCCGAACGAACCTGCAATATTTTATATACTATATATAATATATATACATTTTTTAAGGTAGGTTAATTTTGTATATACATTTTAAAGGAGGCGTGGCTCACTCAGAACTTATATATATATATATAATATCATATCATTATAATAATATTATATCTTTATACAATAGAACGTTGTGCGAAGGAAACCGTACGCATCGCTTTAAATTCATAAATAATAAAATATGCATATTTTTTTTATTAACTTTGACTTCCATACAATACTTTTTGGTTGACCGATCTATGAAAATAAAAAATAAACTCCGATCGGTAACGGAAATCTGTATAACAATGCGGAGCACGCAGAAAACTGCGTGCACATTATATATATTAGGCATTATATTTAATATATATTTTTTTTATTATAATATTATTACACACACGTACATGTATAATATAATATATAAGAGTATGTATAAGAATCCCAATAATAATATAAAAACGGCCAAAACGCGCACATAATACATATTAAAATATATATGCTTTCGACGGTTTGCGATGCCGGTGCAGCATCACAAAAGGCGTTCGGATAAAACCGATAAAAATGTGACATTTCTTTATTTTTATCCCGATCTACGTTATTATTATTATTATTATTATCATATTATGATATTATAATAAACCCGTTAAGAAAAGGAAAATATCCGTCTCCGGGACGCTCGCTCGTCCGCGACGACAATAAAACGGACATTTTTTTTTTTCATCATCGAACCCGCCGCCACCGACCCGACGCGCCATTTCCGGTCTGCGCGAGAGGAGATATCAAAAAACCAAACGACTATCGGATGCTCGTCCGTATATATTTATATATATCGTACGTATCATATATTGTGGTACGCATCGCGGCGATATTCTTCACGGATTCCGCTTTTAGCCGCTGTGGTGGCGGTGGTCCACGTGCCACCGGGTCCGTTGTAGTCCTTATAAAAATATAATAATAATGCGGCGCAGTAGATATTTTTTTCTCCCTCTCGGGTACCCAAGAGACAGTGACAACTCTGGCTACGTCACTAGACGATTTGTTCCGCATCAGCGTTTTTGGAAACAGTCTTTATATAATATTATATAGGTACGATTGGACCACGGCCCACGTTTTTTAACGGTACACCGTAACAACACTCTTCTAATCCAAACTTTTGAACAAAACGCCTGTGTTTATCTATGTGTGTTGGCTCAACGATATTTTGTACGCAGAAAAAGTATGCGCCTTGTTTAAAGAGCGAAGCTTATCAGAAATAAAGGTCGGTATTTCGGCGGAAGTGTCAGTGTAACCGAAGAAAACTTCAAAATAATCGATTCGAATAGAATATTTTTTAACTAAATTCAAATTTCTCCACTGATGACACTTTAAACTATAATAATTTTAGGTGCAATGTATTAGCATTTAGCATACAAATTAACGCTAGTAAATAGAAGTATTTTGGAGAAGGAGTGAGGAGGGGGTTTCGTGTTTATGTGTTTATGGAATTATGTGTTTATTGACTTACTGGTTCAAGTCTCCCATATTGTAGAAAATTAAAAAAAATCCACATAATATATTCACGAAAAAAATGCCTTTCGTACACGTGGAAAAAAAGATAAGAATTCTGGTTCTCACTTGACGTCTCGGTGTCTCACCCTCCGTCTATTATAATTATAGAAACCATGCCGGTCTGGTTCTGTATACATTATACATACTATTCGTCGTCGTTGCGTATGTTATAGTCTTCGCTTATACACACCTAACCCTCGTTCGCCCAACCTATGGCCATGCACCCCGGCGTGTTTTGACACTCGGCGTGTACGTGACTGTGTGTCACAAAAACGTATACAATAGTAATAATAATATATTATAAATCGTTGTTTACGACATTTTTTTTTCTCCATACGGCCTATACGTGTATTATATTATACGACGACAACTATGAGAGACACACGCACGCGAGCACACACAAAGCACCGTATATTGTATAAATACCCACCGTAACCAATCGTCGCATGAGATACGCGCGCGTCATATTCAGAAGAAAAATCAGACAGATATTACGACGACGGCGACGACAACGAGCTATTTTTCAATACTATATATCTGATGACGCAATAATAATTATCGCATAAATAATAATATATAGGTGCTATTCGATATCGAGACTATATAATAGGCCTTGTTGAAATACAACGGACGAAAAAAACGGTCGATTGATCAATAATTTTAAATAGGTAACTATTGTATGGCCGCGAGTTTATACTGGACTAGTTTATAATAGTTTATATATGGACAATAATACAGGATATTATATTATTCGAACGATGATGATGTACAGAATGTATCACGAAAAGCTGTCATATTATATTCAAATGGAATTTCGATATATGTGGGTATGCCTAATAAGTTAAAAATTTGTCTGATCTTCCCGATACAATCTTGCATGATCTATTATAACAAAATGCTATGATTGTTACGGATCCGCGCAAATAGTGATTGAAATTTGGGAGATTTTGCCCCTAAAGCAGTAACCCCCCCCCCCTAATTTAACTTACGCGGATCAGCGTTTATTTGTCGAAATTATTGAAATCTATATAGGTACGATTATAATATAAGGAAATGTTCGCTTAGATAAGTATATGGCATCCATTGTACGTATATACATATATATATATTTATGGGCGTATTGTATATTTATGACACACTGCTGATCGTTGTATGAAAACAAAAAAAACTCTTCTGCTCAACTAAATTTACACTTGACTTGCTCGTGTACGTATAATATGTTTGATTTTAATTTTTTTATCCGTTTAATTAATAAAACACCGCGCCGGTGGCTGACGTGTCTTCGATTTAAACTTCTGACTGAGCTCGGTGTATAACTGCATAAGTATACTGTATATAGGTACTGCAGCCCAGCATACACTACCAGACCCGAACACAAAGGAATTTTTACGTCAGTTTATGTTTACGGTCTGTGGTCTTATATATTATACACCACCGCCGGGTTTCGTGTATAGTATGTATGGCGCGTCGGAGAAAAATTATTTCGTTCGTGTGTCCATGAGAACGGAAGTCGAGCACTGTGGCAGGGTTTCCTAAAATGTTGCGGTTCTCCGTGCTTACCGTCGTCCCTGCAGTTGTGTATATGTCACCGCAACTAATACCAAACTAAGTAAATCCGTTCTGATATGTCTGTAAAGTTATTTCCCAAGCGTTGAAGTTGTTTTTTTCGGTAAATCAATGTTAACTATATGATATTCGTTTATTATACGCAAATATTAGTTGCCTACGCGTTGTAAAAATGTTTGTTTCCACCACATGATTGGGGGGGCTTGGAATATCTCAAAAATCAAAATTTGAATAAATGCATAGTTTAAAAATATATAGGTACACTCGATTGCTTAGAAATCACCCTATAGGATGTACCAATGCACTTATCCTACGTATAGAAATTCTATAATATGTTTAATCGTAATATTATATATACCCTTATTTTTACGATACACCATGATGACGACCAGATGATATTTAATATATATTTTATACTACTGACGATTGCCACCGGGCGCGGTGTATTTATAGTCGACATTGTACGACTTAAGCACGGCCTCCGACGCGTAAAATATATATATAATGCTACGCGATTTTACGGACTAAAAATACAGCCAATAAAATATATTACATATATATATCGGTATCACCGCCAAGACTGCCGTTTTTAAGTCACGACACTATTTTTGGAAAATTTGATTATAGTCGTGTTATATCTGCAAATTGCGAGGAATAAGGAATAGTTAAATTGGTTTCTAATCATGCCAAAAAAAAAAAAAAAGTTAAGTATATCTACTGTAGGTAGTGACGTTTATCGGAAAAATAATATCTACACAGGTACTACATAATATTATTATTATAATTGGATGTGCTTAGAACAATAGTTATTCTGTTCACAGATACAGTGCATTTTTTCACACGATTACATAACAAATAATTAACGTACATATTTTTATAACGCATGCATATGTATTAAAACGGAAATTAAATATTGATTGCGTTTTGTGTTTACTCACAAAAAATTAACACTAAAATTCTATAAAACCAGTAAATGGTTATTTAATATCATTTGTAAGCATAAGCCGATGGCTGTAGTCATGGATGTACCTACAAACGTTGATTCACTTTTTAGGGAACTAAAAAATATACAAAAAACTTAAAATATTAATATTAATCCAGCAAGCAACCATTCAGCCGTTATAGACAACTCAAAGGATGCCAGACAACTTGGTTTAAGTACATATGAGTAATTTCAATTAAAATATAACTATATATAACTAGGTTTAAATAATAAAAAAACATCCAAAAAAATTAATTTAAAACTACAGCTTATAAATTATTAATAATTTTGATTCATTTAAAACAATTATTTAGTTTGTGTTTTTGTTGATTCTCGCAGTATCTGCTGAGTAAACCTCAAATTTCCTATAAGTACCAACATCAATGCCATTATTAATACATTAAAATAAGTTTGTATTTTAACGAGTTTTTTATATTCTAAAAACGTGTTATAATATTGTGTATACGGAAATTATTTGTTATAATAATATGATTGGTCACTATAACAGCAATGCGTTTTATCAAAAAGAAAAACACTATGTAGGTACATTTACGATGATTAATATGTTCTAACGACAGGTGCTATATTTAATATAATATAATATATAAATACCATAATTTTATACCATGCCTAGTCCATAGTCTACAATATTATACAATAGTATACAATATTATAATACATGAATTATAACATTTAATTATGATTGAACCATTTAGAACACATTAAACAGGCGCAGATAATTGATAAGTATAAACATTAATGCTATAATTAAAGAAATTAAGTTGTCTCTACCAAGAAATACTTTTAAAAACAAATTACGCTTTTAAACAATGAATAATTGTAGCCATAAACAATGAGCATAAACACGAGCAAACATTGTATTAGGTGTACAATACCTACCTATCTATAAATACGTGTATATATTATAATATATTAGAATGTATATGCACTTTTTTTAGAATATCTAACATTTCACACTATACAGGGTGAAAATATTGATTTATCTAAAACAAGATTCGAACGACTTGTTGCTGATTCGTTATTAAACCTGATGAGAAAGAGTCCATGATAGGTATTAGATTTAGAAGGTATAGAGGGTTAGCGACAAGTTAGGTCACTTTCAGTATAATAGTTAGTTAATATTACTCCAATAACATTTTGTATTTTGTAAACATTTTCCGAGTACAATCTTATTAATAACAAGCACTAGACTAAAAATTACAACTAATTTATATTTCTTTTTATATAAAACCATTATTATAAGGACTGTAATATTAGAATAGATTAGTGCACAAAGTTTAATACATCAGCGAATCAATATATTTTGATTTAGACGCATCAGCATTAAAAAAAAATACATTTGATTAAACAATTGAAAAGGATGGTTTTTGTTAAAAAAATTGTTTCACCACAGAGTACTCGCCTTCGATATTACATGTAAGCATTTCAAAATATGTAATCTCTCATTTAAGAGTTCAAAAATTCTAATTTGATTAAATGCATTGTTTAAGGATAAAATGCGGGACTTATTGATGAATTGACCTATATGTATATATATTATTTATAATGCAGGTTCGGCGTTATGCCATGGCAGTGTTCGTGTTCACAATCTTCGGTCTCGTCAAGACGTGTACCTAGCATAATACGTTCGTGAAAACTTAAAAAGTCACACGAATCGCTTGAAAATATTATAGAAAAAGTATAAATCTACGTTAAAAAAATGACAAATAACTTTACCGTCCTATACAAAGTGAATATTATTCTTATATATATATATTTAATAATATCTATACATGGCACTTACATGCTGAAAACAGCCTTCACTCGCTCCGCTTAGAATATAATAATATTATTATTATTATTATAATACGCCGTCGTCGGAAAAAAAACATATTATATGATATTATAGTATTTTAAACGAGAAAAACGCATAAATCACGTCGATAAGCGGACGGAGAGAAAAGGAGTCGGTAAAGGATATTATGAAGGATTTCGCGGCAAAGGCATGCGAAAGCATATATATTATGTTATATTCTACATTTATGCTACAGTATAATATAATATATTATGGTCGTACTTATAATATATGGTAGAAGAAGTAAAATGCGTATGTGTGTGACATGGAAATAGACATCACAGTCGTTCATCGGTAGTTTATTATACGTGAAGATCTCGCGGGTAAGACTTTATTATTATACACATAACATTGTAAACGTTTCGCAAAGTCAAAATTTGCGATTCGAGATTTTCCAGGAAAGGACATTATTTTTTGAAGTCTTAAACGATATTAAAAGCACCGCAGAGACAGGACCATTCTGAAAAATAAACGTAATAATTGTCAAATAAAACGATCGTTATTCAAGCATAAAAGCGACGAAAAAATATCAACTCTGACGGTAATAATATTATGATAATGAATTCAGCAATTTTTTTTTAAAATATAAATTTGTTATCTGAGACAATCATTTTAGATGATTATAGCACATTAGTTATCCATAGGTAAGATAATAGATGAGTAGTTTCTTATTCATATGTAAGATAATATATGAGTAATTTTTTATCCATATAGGTAAGATAATAGATAAGTAATTTTTAATTGTTATTAAACACTAATTGATCGTCTCGTTAGTTGTTATTCCTGCGGTTTCTTTAACTGGAAACGCATTTTGTGCAAATTCAATTCACTGCAAAACTTACCTATCATTATTGGTGCGTATAGGAATTACGAGTAAAATAATACCTAAAATATTGTTTAAACATGCATAATATATGATGACGATATAGCAATTATCTTTTTTCCGGAATTAGTATAATATTATCTGCTTTTTTCCCCATCGAAACCGGACCCGCGGTCGTGTTTTCGAATAATAATAATATTGAAAGTCGGCGACCTCACGAGTCCGGGGAAATCGACAAGTTCATAATAACACACTTTACCGAGAGTCGTATACGTTTGTATACATTATAAATACCTCCGCCGATGCGTGTTTAGTGTTTTCAAACGACAATCGCCTCCTCCTGTATAACGTTATGTAGACAAGCCGAAACGATTGAATCCGTTTACACTCCGTAGTATAAAATACAATGATCGTCTGCCGCCGGACGCTTCGGGAGATATATATATACGTATATAATATTATGTATAACACAACACCGGGCGTGCGCGACGTACCCAACCCGTTGTAATGACGGTTTTATGGGGCTATTAAAACCAGTCTGTATATACACGGTCGCGTCAACGGTTTTAATATCCGAATATCATATTATAATATATATAAGAAAAAAAAGTGTAAGTCAATAAGTCGAACCGTACAAATAATAACGATGTCCCTTCATCGCGGTCTATACATATTATAATAATATGTGCTCAGTACACGCGCATACATAATAATATAATGCGCATTGTAATACATTGTACGAATAATAATAGAGTGCCATACGCTGTCGGTGGTTTGCCCGTTTTCGTCTACCTCCGGTCGCGATGTATATATATTTCGTGATATTTATATAATATATAGCGATCGACGAGGGGTGTGTGACGTCGTGTGTCGTACGCTGGGCGGTTACACGCATCAGCTGATCACGTTTAAACATCACGATTGACAATAAATTGTTATATTATATTTATGCGTATAAGTATTGTAATATAATTTCGTTCATCACTATGGGGTAGACTACTATATTATTTGAGGTTGTACAAGTATAGACTTTGAGAATGATGATTTTATCGAGTCGTATAGACTTTCAGGCATCGGCATGACGTGCGTATAAAAATAGGGGTTTTGGAGACAACAAATCGAAAGACGAAAAAGCAATGAGCTTGTACAATTGAACGAGATTGAAAGATTGTAAGTACCTGGCCCTTAAAAAAACTACATACGTAAAGTAAGTTTTCAATTCCATTCGCATTGGCTAGTTCTCAAAGTGTGTACTTTACAACAGGCACTCTGTTTGTTATTATCGTATACACGGTCGTATATCAGGTGCAATGTCCGGCTCTTATCAAACGAGTTTTGTTATTTTAATATATATATATATATATACTATTTACTTTATAGATACATGTAATGTGTTTTAAACGATTTCGTCGGTAAACGGCTCCTGCAGCTAAAACACCGTCTTCGTAGCTCGTCTCAATGTAGTTTATATTATTATAATTATTATTATCATTACACTTTGTCGTCTTTGTGTATTAATCACACGCACAATTCAATTCTAACGTGAATCGTACACTGCACTGCGTGTATTTCATTCTGAGTGATTATTTTAATAGTAAGCACTCATTATCTCGAAAAGTATTATTAACGTTTTTTGGAAAATGTTATTTTGTATAGTGAAATTAAATAATGAAAACAAAATTCAAAAACATAATTTATACTTTTCGTGATAATTACTTCGTTTACTGTTAAAATAATGGCTAGTATT
The DNA here is from genome assembly GCA_008086715.1 of Sitobion miscanthi. NCBI lineage: Eukaryota > Metazoa > Arthropoda > Insecta > Hemiptera > Aphididae > Sitobion > Sitobion miscanthi. Next base: position 29,270,507 of record CM017797.1, read on the forward strand.
TTAAATAATATCGTGATGAATAATATTTAAATGCCTATAACATATTATTATATTGTATCATAATACAGCCTTACGGTTTTTGTGTAAAGTGAAATAATAATATTATGCTCTGCCATTCGGCTACCGGCACCCGGCATGATATGATGCTCCCCCACATAGCTCGTCTGGGAATATAATGTTGTTTTATCATTGTTTTTCCCCTCAGAACGCAATCTCGTGGGTTCCATATGTTTATAGTATCAACAGTAAGACAATATCAGTGTTTGGATAGCGGTTTAGACTCGAAAGTCCAGACCGTACCAGGCAATATTCGCTATACCTACAATCGAATTGTTATAATAACTATAAATTATATCCAATTCGGTCAAACGCTACTTCTGATTTTATAGTACCTACCTAGTAACAGCGTGTTTTTTCATTCAAAATTATTCGATTCATAATATGAATAAATAGTAGTTACCGAGAAGATGATGGATATGATAAAAGGTGCCTATGCATATAATATTATAATATTAATACAAATAACACAATCCTATAATATAATGTCATATATTAATATATTATTGTACTTAAATTACTACGCGTCTCAAACTTATATCGTTAACATGAAACGGATTTAACTAGGTAGGTACGACAAAAAGTATAATACACATTTTCGGTATTCGTTAAAAGACAAAAATTTAACAACAAATTACAACTTTAACTAGCTTCGCCGTTAACAATAATAATTATAGTTTCAATGTCAAGTAAACAAGTCAGACCTTGTCCGTTTGCGATATGGTATTAAAAAAAATATACATACATATTGACGAATTGCCATTACAGCTTTGAAAACGAAGTTCACGGTTAACTACAGCTGATGTAAACTATTGAAATGAAAAATTATATTTTTATGTTTAACAATTAACACATATACCGATAAAGAAGATATTATGAAGTGTGAAACATTTATTTCAATGCAACAATTTGTGTTAGAAGTCATTACGACTGCATCATAAACTTTGCATAGAAAATGAATAGTAATACATAGTACCTACCTCTAAAATTAATTTGATTTTTAATGAGAACCATTATAATATGAATTGACAGGGCACACATACTTAATATTCAATGCCATCAATATGATTACCATGATGCTTGCAATTATATGATCGAGTTTATAACCATATTCGTTTAAAAACCCATGGCGTTCTATAGTTCCGGCATAATGTGATCTTTCATACATTTTAATTGCATATTTTATTTGATATTTACGTTAAATATAAAAAAGAATAAATATATTACGAGGTACAATCAACTATACTGGAAGTTCGGCAAAAAATTCAAATCTAAATTACAAAATATATCTCGAATCTGAATATCAACTGAAGCCGTTTGATTCAACTTCGTCCCGTGTTTTACACCTCGAGTATACAATATATACTCAGAGGGAATAAATGCATAAAGAGAAATATCGAGTGTCCATATTGTTTTCAGAAATATATTAATAATGTTACACAAATTTAAAATGAATAGGTGAACCAAACTACCAACTATAGGCCATACACCGTATTGATTTGTAGTGATTAGTACTGAACCAATATACTGTCCAATTTATATTGGTATCTTAATTTTCAAAAGATTTGTTTTTATCTTCCAAATATTGACCCAAAGTAGGAGATTGTATTATTTAGGACATGTATTTTTAATCCTAGATTGATTGTTATAGATACAGTCGTGTTACGCAGTGCGTTTAGACCCTCTCGAATTTCTGTCTTAATTTATAAGCGGTAAAATAAATATACATATATATATATATTATGATGGTTCTCCGCGGACAAGAGACATAATATTTCGCAGTATACGCGTACGATGTACATTATGCCGTCGGTGTATTGACGAGGCATAATTCAAATTACGAATTTGACGATAATAGTGATTTATAGCAACGGCCGAACAATTCATTCGCCTGAATAGCAGAGCCGTGTGCATACGTACGAGAATCTGGTCAGACAGATCAAATCAATTAGCGCTTATCAAGAACACAACGGTCGTGTGTATATTATAAATTATATAATTTCGTAGTGGTTACCCACTTGCGGGGCGACCGGGATACACCGCGATCGGTGCCGCTCGGACGTTGTAACAACAATATAAATCTACACGAGAACACGCACACACGCATGAATGACCTCTGCGGCCCAAGTCTAAACCGGTGTCGAATTAATCACCGCGCACTGTAATAATGGTATAACTACACACAGTCGTACTGCTGCAGACGTACGTCAATAATATATAAGGGAGACAAGTAATCCGACAACTATAATACAACTGCAGCTGTATCAGAGATCACTTGCGATTCGATTCGGTATTCGTTAAAATCGTTTATATTAATTATAATAATTATATTATACCGGCGAACGATTTCCCGGCGCAATCGATGCAAATCGCGGTCTACAAAATGTCGTATAATTTACCGTCACGATAGTAATACGAGATACTGCGTGTGCGATGTGGGTTTACGATCGGTGTACGATACCCGCCCACCCGCAATACCCGTCCGACAGATGTCCGTGTTGTCTAAATAAGCGTACGGCTTTCGGAGTGTTTTGAATGCGATCGTCTGTGGCTATCGGACAGGATGTTCGAGAGGGTTGAGGAAACCGCGATTTAACGGTCACGCTGACCGTCGATATTATAATAATTATAATAATAATATTATACGTATCGAGTATCACACTCGCCCTCACATGATAATGATAATAATGTATTATAATTGATTATACGTGTGTTATTTTACGAAGAAAGAAGAAATCGCGATAGCTCGTCCAACATCCTGAATGCCTACCATAACTACCTACTGGAAACCAAGCCGCCGCCTAGTAATAGTCGAGAATATATTACAATAATAAAAATCCTAGACGAATTATTTGGATTTATATCCGTCAGAATGATAACGTCGTTCCGAGATGGGTGCCTGGATCCACCTATACATGCATTGTTCATTTTATTAACATAACAGGCTAGGCTCGAAATACAAGTAACTTGAATCAACAATGTCATTTAACGAGCCATTACAATGAGATAAATTTAGTCATTTAAAAAGACGACACCTGGTCAAATAATATCAAGATTTATATGAGTAGAGTACGTCACAATATTGGGAACCCCTTTGTCATAAAGTGGAATTAGTCGGAGAATCAAGCAATGTCGTCGTCAATTTGTCGTCATACATGCATTGTAACTTGTAAAGCACGTCTTCACACATATTACAATATCCAAATTATTATCCAATCTAGTCTTTTTTTAAATCGTGTATATTTTCAAAAAGGGTTGTACCTTGTACCAAGTGCCAGTGGATAATGCATGGTAATACTTGATATTTACATAATATAATCCGTAGTGTTATGTTGCTATAATAAAAATCTGCAAGTTACGTGATTGTTTTTACTATCTAAGGTTCTGCTCTAATTTTTTGAACTGTATCTATTATGATAAGTAATACATAATATATATATATTCTAATTTCTGAATAACAGACGTCAAGTCGTATTAAATTATTTATTCCGACAGTAGTGGAAGGTTTTTTCTGGGACCCCCGGACAAATAAAGTTTTTGGAGTCCCAACTTAAGGCCACTAACTTTAAAGGTGGGATGTGCTCCTGGTAAAATGCTCATTATGCCCCCCCCCATAGCACCGCCACTTAATACAGATGAATAATATAAATATAAATTCGTGCTTTCAATCTTGACGCAACACCTAGCGAAGAATCCTCCGAAAACTGTCCTGCAGCATTCGATCAAGACTCGTTTCGCCTGCACCTTACAATAGATTGAACCACACACTCGCAAATACATTCTGTAATAGATCGAGATCCACGGCCAGGATTTTGTCGCAAAACACATTACTAGGCATACATGTATAGCAGCTACGCACACGCAGATGTTAAAAACGTGAAAACTGTGAAGTAGACAATGGGATGGTGGTGACGCCGGAAAATCGGGAGCGACTAACGTTGCAAGACTGGCTGACGGAAAATCCCTGTACGCAGTAAGTAGGTACCGCGAACAAAATGGTTCAAAAAATGAACAATCATTTTCTAAAATGGTCAGCGGTCGCTACGGCTATGCTTACCACGGTCGAACTGCGCAAGTCTACCTCACTGGATTTTGGCGACAACATTTCGAATGTATCAATCCGCCAAAATCCATTGTGAGATTCCATAAATCCACGGTCTTCCGTACGCCAGCATCAGAGATATTTTTGGCCGAGGCACCCGCCTTCCATATTATCATTGTGTACGATATCGTTGTGATATAAGCTGTTGACCACGATATTTTTTATATCACTGGTTGTCATCGCCACTTACCGAATCACGGCGATTTTCGACAGAAATTTTTTCACGTCACATCCATAAGTGTATAATGTATATCTCATTGCGCATATGATTGGTGACCATAGGCGTAATCTGGGGTAAAACTAAAAATCTATAAGCTAAAAGGGCACTATTGCCCACCCCCAGATTATGCGCCTCAATTTCAATCACGTTGTCGACCCATATGTCCTTTCCTCCCGAAGTGCGGCAAGCGCCTACCTACCTGCTTATATCCGTCTACCTACCGCCTTGGAAGCCTAAAGAAATAATCTCAAATAAGTGACTACCTATTGACCGATATTAGTTAAATCATATATTATATTAATTGTCGTAGGTACTCTCGGTATTCGACTAAAAAGCTAACCTTTTCGCCGAAAAACGCGCACTTGACGGTCAAGCGGTTTTCGTCGTCCTGCTCGCACTTGCATTCTTCTTTCTGGCACCACGAGGGCTGCTGCTGACCGTCGTCGTCCCGCGGTCGGACGCCGTCGCCGCCGGTCGGCAACAGGAGGCACGCGAGCACAAAAACGACGGCTAAGGTCGGCCACTCGGCGGCCATTTGCTCCTTAGCCGTACATAGATGAATACGGACAGAGCCGCACCGCGCGAAGACGACTGCGGATATACGAAACGGCACTATAGCGTTGCGCGAGGCGGCGGACACCGGATACGACGATGGCACGTGGGGGTCGGTGCGGCAGATAATGTGTCCTCGGACGGAAAACGATATTAAAATATTATGATTATTAACGGATGACAACGACGACGGTGAAAATCATAATGTTCGGTCGACGGTAACACGCGAAACGCACACGCGAAAAACGTCGCGAAGAAATCGCACTAGGCCACCGGTGCCAAACAGTAGACGGACGCGGAAAAAAACTCGCAGACCGTACACGATCGACGGACGCGCACTGACGCAGCGGCGACCGGTAGACGATTTTACACACGGTTTGTCGTTGCACACGCGCAGGCACGCGACGTTTTGTCGTATTTGCGTACCGCCGCCGCCGCCGGATCCGTTTCTCCCACTCGAAAAACTGGTTTCGTCGGCCCGCAGCAGCAGCAGCTGTACGCACGTCGCCGTCGTCACTACCGAACGCCACCGCCGCCGCGACCGACCGCCCACGAGACGAACGCCGGCCAGACGGTTAGCTATTATGTTATTATTATTATTACTATTATCGTTTCGTACGTACGTGTTGCATATTGTATAATACTTTACGTATATATATATAATACGAATATAAAACACGACGCCCCTATGATATTGTTATACGAATTTTTTTTTTATCTCCCGTTCTGTTAACATTATTATTGTTATTGATGTATTATTTTTTAATTTTTTTTTTTTTTTTACGAGCTCGTAATTGAAGGATTGTATTTCGGTGTGATGCGCCGAACGCGAAACGCGCACACTCCGTCGGAACACAATAATATCGTATTATTATTACACCTACTACTATATTACTAGCTACTACTGTGCGGCGAGGCGGTGTTTTCGGAGTGGGGTCATATTATAGAGACGATTTTTTTGGAGCGCACACGTAGCTACCGCGTCAATATCGTTTACTGGCGTTACCGTCCCAGGTATAAGTTTTGGTACTCACGCAGTTGTATTTCCATTTTCGAGGGAGGCTCTGAAGCATACATAATAATATATAATATGCAATACATTGGATGATCGATTTTATTCTTGGATAATTCGAAATCTTAAAAAAACTGACTTTATACTGATACTAGATTTAGAGAAAATCATGTATAATTATGCCAGGTATGTACATATGTGTCACCTGCATTTCGAATCTAAATTCTAAACCAACATCAATCGTTATAGTGTTCAACTCCAATACATTTTTTTTTCATTCATATAGGATGATGTCGCTAAATGTGGAATTGGGACTAATGGTAATAACATATCGCCCATGTAGAGTTATTATCTCCTCCCATATCCTCAAGTTGTATTAGTTTATGTCAGCTTAAAGTTTATTTTACTGCTTACATAATATTGCAGTTAGGCATAATATTAGAATCAATAGAGTTAAATATACGTTTCATATTTGTGTTTTAATGTTTTAATTAAATATTGAAATTGTTATTATAGGTATGTCCACGATAACATTTTCGGGGGTATGATTGTTTAAGATCAAACATGTCCGTGGTAAAATATTGTCTAAGATCAAACATGTTCATGATCAATGTTGTCTTTATGACTTTATAATTACAGCCAGAATACAATTTCTGGTTTTCAGAAACAAAAGATCAAATAATTAACACATACCTAGCATTTATAACTGTCGATAATAAATACTTTGAAAAATGTTCGACAAGTACTTCTTTGATTATTTTTATACACCAGACATATATTTAAATATTTTTTTGCAAATTAATATTCATTTTTTAAATTTTATTTGTTAAAGTAGTTCATGTATTTACAGAGGTATTCACAATATAAAAGATATTTTATAGCGATTGAATAGAAGGTTAACTAATGATACAGGATTTCCTTTTATTTCATTTAGATACCATTTAATCATTTTGTGGGACCTTTTTGAGTTTGGAAAATTTCACTGTAGATATTTTTGTAGACTACCAGTATGTTTATGTATCAATGTATGCATATATGTATGTATGTATGTATGTGTTATTTGTATATATATTAACTTCCAATGATTATAATAATTAATGGAAGAGATAAATTATTAATATAATAGTTACATTATTTTATCAATTTCGTATGAATATTAATTTTAATAGATAATAATAATTATTATCAAATAAAGGCTTATAAATATCTTAAATATTTCTTGGAAGTCTTTGATATTAAAAATATCTATTTTTAAAAGTAAAATGCAAAATAATTACTAAATTCTCTGAATTTTATACCAAAGTACTCAGAGTAGTTTGATGGATAGTACAAAATGCATTCAAAAATAATTGCTGTATTCTGTATAATTTATACAACGAAATACGTGAATGTATAACAGTGGAACGATTTTTCCTGTTTTACAATTTTTGTCTGTTTTAATATTATTTAAATTATATACAAACAAAAGTATACAAATATAACCTTAGTACTATAGTCTAAAGCCAATATATAAATACATATTACAGAATTATCTATAACTAATGAATGAATTGACAACTTGTTATTATTAATAGGAATTTGAGCCGATTTTGATTGTGGTTGCAAAATGTTATAATTATTTTAATTGAACAATATCGGTATTAATAAAACAATTTAATGTAAAATATTTTATCATAAGTATTATAAAAACGTTATAACTTATAATTCATAACATATAATAAAATATAAATATCATTACGTTGGTACCTAATGTACCTATTGTACTCATAAAATAATATTATGTACCAACAATATATCGAATCATTTATATTTGCAAGCGTCTATATATTATATAGTATTTATATTGTCATATCTCAGAATTTTGGTATAGCAATAAGGGCCTATAACTAAAAAAAAGTTTATGTATAAAAAATCATAACAAGCTATAACTTATTAAAATTGTATTTAAAACCAATAAAACAAAATAATAAAATCCTTTAAAAATAGTTTGCATAATATTAAAATTTTGTTTGAAGTACAACAAACATAAAACGAAGTGTGTTTTTTTTCTAATAATAAAAATGTTATTTATTATAGCCTCGTTAACCTTTTCATCGCAAAAAAAAATAAAAAGTAATTTTAAATTACGGAACATTTTATAATTATATTTACAAAGACTTTGATTAATGAAAATAAAATGAGTTATTCATCAGTAGACAATTCTATTATTAAATTCTGACATACCTATATTGTCGTGCAATAGATAACTATAATGTTTAATTGTATATCGTATTCGATTCTGACATAATATAATATGTAAAATACTAAGATGTACCATTGTATTTTATTTCGAATCAATAAACAGGATAATATCATTTGCAAATATTTCGATCGATTAAGTACGAACAATTCCTTATGAATTATATCGAAACTGTATGATATAAAATCATACACCATGGCATGGGGCGTAATGCGTATAATATTATATAATCATATCGTTAAGTCGACACGAGTACGTACACGACACTGAGATTGTGCTGAAAAGTAGACGCGATACAATCAATGTTTTTGGGACATGGACGATAATTTATTCTATAAACTAGGTTAGTTTATCTACTTGTATGTGTATGGGTTTTACAGGATCATATACCTACTATATTAAAATTACATTATCATATTAATGAGTTGACACCGTCGTCGTCGGAGCGATATTATAGTTGGCCGAAACTGAGAAAATTATATACTATACATAATAATATGTATGCACTATGCAGCAGAGTTGAGTGTAGACTATATTATATTGTACCTATACATAATAATATGATATTATGTACTCATAACTCATTTACATAATATATTATATGAGAATATCATAATGAATTATGGGGTATTTGCAGTTTGGACCACGCATGTTCGCAAAAATTGTAAAATTAAATTTTACTACCCTCGGACGTATAATATAATGACTAATAATTCAATTAATGCATTATATTTTGTATATCGGTGAGTGATGACATTACGATGCGAGATGAAACGAATTATTTTCTCTTTTGAGACGTGTGTCAGTATTTTAATAATATTATAATAATTTAGATACATACTCACATGCTGTCAACTATATTAATTGAACGTTCGAAATTATATTACATCGAAAATTGAATTGAGGCTGGCACTAACTTTCTGGTAGTGTACGTTTTTGTGGTATTGGAGGTAAACCCTTGTCCGCTTAATTATTTCAAGTGCCCGACAAAGCAACAACCTTCGATTCCATCAATTTAGACCTTTCCGCGCAGTAAATAATTTCATATTTGTATTGAAATACTTATAAATATGACCTTTTTCTGTATAAATCGACAATCGAAATTTGGTACATTTCAAGACGTAATATTATATTAGACGCATTATTTATATATATATCATATAATAATATACCTATATAGTTGGTGAATAAACCTATACAAGTTTTGTCACCGAAATCGTATACTTAAATATTATATTATAGATGGTTTGAAATTATATAAGTACCAGGTACCTACTTATTTATATTTTGCACGTACCTTTTCGTATTGATAATATATATTTATTTGAGAAACAAGTTAGAAAAGCTCACTATGCGAGCGTTTAAATTCACGATTTCTAAACATATTTTAAATTGTAATACAATGCGCTATACTATATAATTCGATTCACTATATAAATTGAATTTGGTAACCTTTATATTTTGATATTTATATTTATTAACATTGGTGAACACGAATCTTATATATATTATCTTAATACTCATATATTTTGATATTTTTTTAACATTAATATTTTTTTTGGACTGGGTACAAACATTTTTATTTAGTACCCGATTTCGCATTACACGTTGCTAATCACCATAGAAACGAAATAAATGTAAAAAAAATAATTAATTTCCACTTATTATATATTAGGTATACAATATTAATAGGTTTTTATTAATACATATTTATCACATTCACACATTTTCTTCGAAGTGGAAAATATCGAGTACCGTGCTAACAGACAACCCGAATACACCATTTTTTTATCTCAATATCATCAATCCTAATTAATTTTTTTAAACAATACAGCGGACAATAAACAAATATACCTATTAATATTTCCAACAAACGTAAAGTTTTACTGATAACTAACGGACGGTTCGAAATATCAACACAATGGGGTTATAAAGTGTTCTAAATGTTTGTTTAGAAACCTATAGAGCTTCACGTAGGTATATATATACAGAATTAAATACAAGCAATGAGAGTACTCGTATAAATCACAACATGTACCTATATGGGCAGTTAATTCAATCAATCCTGCTAACAAATAGTAGGTACCTACGTTATAAATAAAAACCATTTGTTTTGTTTTTTAAACATAGTTTATAATGTACAACTTAAATCAAATGAATCAATTTTGTATTAAGAACCAAACCATAGATGCATTGATTTAAAAATAATCAGTGTTTTTTTAGCGTCTAAATAGTCACCTTTAGAAGCAGTAAAAATGCTTCAGTCTTCAACATTATGAGGGGTTTCTGGTAGAAAATTGGATCTACTAAGTAATTGACTAATTTCTAGTTCATAAACAATTAGTATTTTTGTTAAAAACTGAAAAATGGGAATATTTACACTTCCAATGTCAATTTTCACTAAATGTGGTTTTTTTGTTGTATTTAAAAAATAAACACCTAACTGTAGTTTAAATTTTATTTTATTAAGTATATTATTTTTTTTTTTAAATTTTGAATTAGTGTTATTTATCATGTAAATTATTATCTATAATAATTTAAATAAAAATATTAATTATTTTTAATAATTGCATTTAAAAATAATAACGAACTACCTATCATTGATTGTAATAATTATATATTTGTGATAAAAAAGGTGTTTTCAAATGAAACGTAATATTAAAATTAAACTCAAGTCACTAATTAGTAAACAATAAATTAAACAAAAGGATTTTTCACTTAATAATAAAGTATAATTGAATTATTTTATATTAATCAGAGAAAAATCGTTTTAATCAAACTGATCCAAGTCATTTAATTTTAAAAGAGTATTCACATAGACAATTTTTTTATTCTTGATGCTTTTTCCGTCTTCATTGTACTAATGAGTTTAAATGAAAATATTATCACTCTATTTAGTAAAAAGAGTAAATTAATATTAATGTCTGTACTCTTATTTAGATTCAAATCATTTTTAACATTAAATTTGTTTGATTATTGTTAAGTTAGTAAGATATACCTATTTATTTTATATTTATATATTAATAAATAAACAGTAAAAATTCTGCAAATTAAAAAATATCATTAATCTAGTTTAAATTTATGCATATAGTAAATTACTGATTAAGAAAACACATAGGTATTCAAATTAAGATAATTTACCTTAATTAAATTCTTATATCGTATTCGGGTTATGAATTGTTACCTCTAAAATATATTAAACAAACGACTTATATTTATATATAACTATAGTAGCCTAGCCACTAAAATGTGTTGGACACGTGTTAAAGATGTCCCTTAAGATTAACTATGTAACAATATTTACAAATACGTTGTAACTCGTAAGGAATTGTTCATATTTTATGTAAGTCGTAGGTAGTAGGTACTGTATTATAATCGTTTGGTATTATAGGTAGTTAATGAAATATCGCTCGTTAAAATATAATGTGATTTATTCATTTATGTTTGAATTATTGTCTACTATTATACACCTACTTGGCTACTCATATCGAAATTATTAATAAATTACCTTCAGATTATATATGTTCATATTAATAATATTATTAGGTACCTGTCTACATTCCTCACGTATATTATACCGGGCGATACGAGTGATATATACCCGAAAAAAGATGTACAGTGTAGCCTAAAACTCAAATATTGATGTATAAAATATTCATAAAAATTTACTAACTCATTTAATGATGAAAACTTTTAATATGTTTTAATTATTAATGCTATTCATAAGAGTTAGATTTGAAGCATATTTGGTTACGTAACGATTTTTCGTGGTAGTTAATGGGTTCGAAAGTATTTTAAATTCCTAACTAAACTAAACATGTTCAAATTAATATTTTTAAAAATCTGTCGAGGTAATTTTATCTTTTTTTTATTTTGTTATTTAAATGTACGTCGTTTTATGTGAATCCATTTATGGCGGCAATGAACGAATATGCATAAAATATATATTTTTAAGTACTATAATAGAATTTGCAGGTGATTAGGAAAAATACGCATTATCTGCATATGCTTATATTAATTTTCGTCCAAAATGTAAATGGCTGGATTAATATATAATATTATATATTATGCTGTGACTCGATTAAGGGTGATTTTTCGGATCTATATATTTATAATAACCAATAATTATTATATGATTAATATAATATATTATAATATATATATATATATATATATATATATATAAAACGACCGAGATAAAATAAACCATTTTTTACATAAAATATATTTTGCAGGTACGTATTACAGACGGCCATGACGTAATATATTATTTATATTATGTGTTACTGTATTAGGTATAGGTACACATCGTGTACAATATAAATAGCATTATTTTCTGCAGCTACACATTTGATTCATAGCGAAATCTCTGCCGCGAATACAAATTGTATCCTGGCATCATTTCACAAAACATCTATACATATATTATACTCATCCTTACACAGTATGTGTGTATATAATACATTATGGCCTACCCTTGAGAGTTAACCACATTAGAGATAGGTATGTTAAACTTTTAGGCAAGTGTAAAATTGGTCCCGCACGTGTCGTTCGACTAGCAACAGATTAGTCGTTATTTGCTGTCCAAACGAATTAAATGTACGTTTATAATAATAATAATATGTTTATTTAAACTGGTATTTACATTTTATAATATACATGATAATGCCTATATAGGACACAATAATGAAATACCAAACGGTAACGTGAAAACGTTTATATAAACGCGAAAATGGCAAGCTGAATACAATACATCGTGTTGGTGTGGTTTGTATTTTAACAAAAAGCACATTATAAACTTACACTATATAGAGTATCAATTTATTATAATTCAATACAATTAATATACAATTTAGAGATCATGACTTTTAAAATATTTTTATTGAGTTCCATATCGCGTACTATATAATATTATAATTAACTGTTTATATGCATTATAATGAACTAGGACAATGAACCGATGCCGTTGAATTGATTCCGTGGCTATTATAATAGGTGTGTTCTAGTTGATTCCCATTTCCCTTATTATTGTATATCAGTAATGAAAGTATCTGTTATTTTAATCCAATAGAGGTCAAGAAAAATAAATTTTTATGATAGAATTGATGAACAATTAGTATTTTGGTTCATTACCAAGTGTCAGTTTTTAAAAACAATGTGTTTCAAATTCTTACCTAGTGCAAACTAAAATGCAAGTCCCTACATTTGTTTTACTATCACTTACCTAAAATATATAAAAAAAAATCGTATCATGTTCCATGATTATTTTCAAAATATGAAAAAACTAAAAAGAAAAACATTTTTGAGAGATTTGACAGCCAACCTCATCATGGTGTCTCTTGGGTAGGTAACGCAGCTAATATAGGCTGATGTGTTCATTCAACGTATTATCATATGCATTTATTTTATTACTGCGATCTACAACAATAGGATAATCAACAGGTACATATTTTAATAGCTCGTGAATCAAATAAAACACGAAGTAAGTATCGAGGATCAACTCGACAACAGCGACTTTTGCTACTTTTGATTAAAGTACCTAATTCCGATCCATACGCTCGATGGCTTGATGGCTTAAGGAAATAAATTATTTTGCATACAACTTCATTTACCTCGTTTTTACACTTGCAATATAATATTGTTTTTAGGCTGATTTTGTGGTACATGCATGTATTGCTTTCGTGTTTGTGTAGACTTTAACGAGAAATTGTATGAGAAGTTTTCGGCGGGTGCAGTCGGTTATAATATGTCAGGCGTCAGCTGCGCTTTGATCGCCCGTAACTTTAAATTTTAAACTTGGTATTTGATCTCAGATTATGGTTCCGGCCTATAGAAAGCTATAGAAAGAAAACAAAATATCAAATTACATCGCAGCATGAAATTGAACGATCGGATTTTGTAATGCTATTAAGAGCACACCCCAACGGGTAACGGAAAGCAATAGGGGAAATATTGGAAAACGTTTTATACCAAAGGTTTGCCAAAATGTGCCCATACCATACTTATACGTTAACAGTAAAAAACTGAAATACTTCATTCAAGTACAGCAGTATATTATTATAGTAGCCAAATTTTTCCAATGCCCTAGCATATATATTATTATGTAACTATAATTTTATGAAAAACAGACACGAAACATAATAAATTCAAAGATATTTATATAGTACTCCCACCCCCTAGTTTAATTAAATTCACAACTTATACTTTTAAAAGTCCTGCTTTTACGCGAAATTGTTTTGAAACGACCAAAACTAAGTGTAAACAACAATTAAACGTAGTAACATATTTTATTTATGAATATTATTATGATATGCTTAGACAGTTCACGGTTCGGTAGATAATATCCTACTCGTCATAAACTTAAGGTTGGAAGTCTTTTAAGCCCATCTGACGCGTATATAACTTTGAGAAATTAAATGCATATGGTCCTTGAATACCTTAATAGATCATAAAACGTTTCCAAACTATTCACAACGAATAGCACACATTATATATTATAAAGCAAACTCTTCAAATATTGCTAAAGAATATCGATAAAAAAAAGTTTAATAGTAATAATTATTTTAGGGATTGTAATATAGATGTTGAAATTTGATATTTTATATTGAAAAGAAAAAAACAATAATCTATTAATTCTCATTCTACGAGCTCGAAATCAACTCTGTTTAGTATCAGATAACGAAATAAGATTAAGTAAAAAATATATTATATAACATTTCTGCAGTTTCTCAGTTCAATACAATATGTACATAACATAGTTATATATATAGTTTATTATAGTATTAGTGATGTTTAAGTATATATAAGAACATTATACAATTCGTATATATAATATATATTATATTATGTTGTGCAGACGGTTGTACACTAATGACGTGTATTGACACGCAATAACGTCTCCGCGTCAGTTGATCTCTTCGTCTGTGAATTCGCATATATTCGACGGCAGTGACATAAAACATTATTATTATTCATCCGCGATAGGATCTCTAGACCTCTTCTTCTTAGGCGCGATATCTTATCCAAGACGGTTTTGGAACGTCGTTGCGTGCGTTTTATTTTCTCCATTCGTCCACGTCCGTCGACGGTTTTTTTCCTCATTTACCCTCGCGCACCGACCCCTTTGCAGGCTGCTGTCGTCTCCACGTTCATCGATCATCGGCAGAGGCGGTGCGGTGGAAAAAAAAACCAAACGCGCCGAAAACCACCATGGGAGGAGGCTGGAGAGGTACCGACGACGAGACGTCGTCCCGGACCGCAATAAGGGCGTGAGCGTGACGCTGACAAATAGTCAAATTGATCGGAGACGTGAGCCAATTTAAAAACCTCTCGTCTATTACGCCACCGCGCCTTCTCGACCGGGCTTGTTATTATTTCTGTCGTTTATTTGCCCAAAGAAGTGTTGACCTGCCGCTTTCTGAGTATATACATATTAATAATATATACATATGTATATTATGTATTCAGTACAAATGTACAATAGTATATAACGGTGTGATACAAGTCCCTCAGCGCTGTATACTGTTTCACTTAACACTTTTCGAAACGTTCAAAATGTGTTTCCCGGCTCATAATTCGTTTTCTCTTCCAGCCGGAACATTTAATTTTCCCTGCACTCACATTGAACTCTTGGACGAGTGATGCTGCGCTGCAGAGGTTCTCTGCGACGAGGAGTCCATATGAACGCGTGTGATTATGAGTACAAATAAAACGATCCAGAGTTGATATATGTACAGAGGCATGTTCGATTTTCGAAACGGCGTTAAATTTGTTTGGGTCTTGTCGCGAAAAAACGACGAGTGGATGAGTAACGATTGAACTACGCGTTTTTACAACGACACATCCGTAAAGAATTGAGGGTATTTACACACCCCCTGCACAAGCGGATATACCGCGAACGATTTCGTTTTTCGAACATTTGCAATTCGCATATTATTTAAATTAAACCGTGTTCACCCGTCACCTATAGCTCGATAGCGTGCAGCTAACCGTTTTTCCGACAGACAATGGTCCCAATCAACTGGCTTTTATCGGCTCTACGCGTTCCATTGAAACTATAAAATGTATATTATATATCGGGAGGCTGCTATACTACGCCGTAATTGTAAGTTATACCGTACATGATTATGCGATGTTTCTGTTCCGGTGCATATTCGAACACTTTGGCCGTTTCTCGTATATTACATTACGTTTAATTTAATCTAAAAACACGTAATGAGAACTTATTCGATTTATTAAGAGATTCGTATTGATATTTTGTTAATATATTATAATAATATTAAACATCGCTAGGTTATGTATCATTTATTTTACGAATTACGCCGCTTTATAGCTCCAGCTTAAGACGAAAACACGGATTTCGCGTATTTAAAACCTAATGTGTGTGTGTGTGTGTGTGTACCCATGTCGAAGACGGGAGCCTTGTACATACATAATTTTGTATAATATATGATAAATTAATTTTGTTTGACGAATATTCTACGACTATAATATTTGACCATTAGCGTTAATATCGAAGTATTGAAATGGCAGTCCAACTATAAAACGAAGTATTAATAAGAAAATATAAGTTATTTATGAAGACTTTTTGATGATATATATATATTATCATGTGTACATGTCTGTAATGCAACGTGTCAGCGTGGGACTTATGAACAGTTGCAGTTGCAACTTCGGTGCACTTAATTTATATAAGTTCGTGTTTGTCCGTTGTATCAAGCCACGAGTAGAATTTCAAACAAATCTCCCTGCGGGCCCGCTCACTATACGAGTTAGAATGGTTTACTGCAAATTTATCGGTGGTTTATTACCAGTCATAAACAATTTTATCGTGTTCTGGACATTAAACGGGACGCACTTAAAAACGTGTAGATTCGTTTGCGAATACGAAGAAACCAAAAAGTCTTTATCATCGGGTGGTGACACAATATATACATAGGCAGATGATGATTAATAAATTCACCGCTGCGTTGTTAGATGATTTTTGCCGGTTAAAAAATGCACGAAAATGTGCGTCAACATCTCTCCGCGCACCTCTAATATTATACATTTATATTGGCTATGATTATATGTAGGACATTATGTTTACTTTATGCATCCTTTTACGTGACTGCATTAAGTGTATAATATATATATGTGTGGCCACTACATGACGGAACAATTTTGCACGGCTGTTTTTCTGTCGTTATTGAGCAAACGACTTGGATATCCGGAGAAAAATGTAAACGCTTTTAAGGATACGAGAAAAAAAATGGAAAATGTATTCATAAATGATCCCATTAGCCAGCACATAATACCTATACAGTATAATATACACATTTGTATAAACATGTGTTTCAATAGAAATCTAAGAAATAAATATATTATAACGAACAAATCAATTATTAGTGACAATGACATTGTTTTGTATAATCTGTGGTGGTTAAAAGTTGGAAAAATCCAATCAGTTTTCATGATTATGAATGTTACAGATGGAATTTACGATAAACTCATAGTAAATAGAATTAGTACTTCATTGAGACTTAGTATTTTTAAGTCCCATAATAAATATTGTCATCAAATCATTTGTGTTAAACATTTTTTATGTATTTCTTATTGAGGATCTTCTCCGTGTATGAATATTGCTGTTCAATTATTCCAATCATATTCTACAAACTAACTAGACAGTTTCGCGATTTTTTTTTATTTAAAGTCGCTGCATGTGGTAAAAAAAAGTGGATGTAGTATACTCGATACCTAAAAAACACTGGAATATATAAATAATATAGAATTTTGAATAATCTCCTGTGACTTTGTTGCTCTACAGTTCTTGTTTGTTTTATATAAACTATAAATTAATTAGGTTTTTTTTTTTTTTACCTCGATCCATACTAAATCGCGCGACGTTGCGTGAACACGACTTTTTTTTTTTAATAGCAATAATATATATTTTATTTTTTCTTCTATACGATTATCTCCACTATAATATAATAACGATATTATACAATGTATCATTGTCTCCCCTGACTCGTCACCTGCACGGCTTATTATACCCTCGAGCCCGCAGGAACCACAACATTATAATATGTTTGTCTGCGGCCGTCACGTAAATGCATAATAATAATAATAATAATAATGATGTAACACACGGGACCGCATATAACGACGTCGATTCGTAACTTGGGGCGCGGCAGACTTGATAGGAGTTATACGCGGGTGGTATAATGTTCTATAATGGATCGACCCCGTTTGGTAATAATAATATTACCGACATTAGAGGTAGGTATAATAATATAATGTGCCACGACGGCGGCGGAGGGATTGGTGTGAATGAGACTCGACCACAACCGTGGTTTATACATATTATACGATGCATGCATTATCGCAGTTGTTATTATGCTATCATACCTACGTTTTACCAAAGTTTTAGTGTCAGAATCGCAAACGTCGTTTAATAATATTATATATACACTACAAAGTATATTATATATAATATCACTCATATAATAATATATCGTCGTCAATCGATTGCTGTAATCATAATATTATACTCTCCTCGAGGCCGCATTAATGGCATTTAATTTGTTACCACCACAGAGTACTTGAGCGTAAAAGGTACAGTCGTCGTGTCGTCGAGGAGTCACAAAACCAACCCCTATACCACCCCTATGCATCCAAGATTCACAATATTATCCGAAACCCGATGAATGGCACTCGCAGAAAGAGATAATATATTATTGTACGAAAGTGTGTGGGTATGTGTAGGTGTGTGTGTGTGAGTGTGTGTATACAATGTGGTTTTTATACGACTTGACGTTCACCCAAGCACCGCCACGGCCACCCTTCAAGATTTGTGCAAATGGAAAACGTTCAGCCGGGAAATCCAATTACAAAAACCACTATTCAATTGTCTAAAGGTCTTTGTGAACAGAGTCTGTTGTTTTCCCTAAACTAATCTCGAAAATTTATTATATATTTTTTTGTCGCTTCATTCCAAACTGTTGCCAGATTACATTATTATTATTATTATTTTTATAGGATACAAAAATGTGTATTTATAATATACATTTACACTATTAATTTTTTGTACGGTTTCCATTACGCGTTCCGTAGTCATAATGTAGCCGCTGTAAATTCTACTTTAATACGACCCTAATGCAATATGTTGTCTATATTATAAATTATAATATCCCATGGTTTTAAATTAAATCATAATGCATACAAAATATAAATATATTTGTGGAGTTATGCGAAGCTTACAGTAATGTATATGTTTATTTATTTTTATAACAAAATCGGAACTCTCGGTGAAACAAAACAAAAAAATTACGATAATAAAAGCCATAGTGACAAACTTTTTTAAAACGAATTACATATTATGTTTCAAGACAAAACAATATTATAATTTCATTCATGAATAATAATACCATAATATACCTTTGCTGTTACGTTACAAGCCGCAACAACATTATTATATTTACTATGTATAATCTTCCGCTGTTTAAAAAACAACCGAATTTAAAATGAAAAAAAAGAACAATTATAGCCATATAATATGATTGAGATTTTAAATCTTCGTCCGTAGAATTGAATACCTGAATTTTTTCCAACAATTTGAATCACGAAAAGATGTAATAATAATACGTCATAACGTTACATATTATACAACTATTACTATTATATATTTTAGTTACTACTTACAATATAATATATACTTACGTATAACGTGTTGAGCTATGTTACGTTGATACATTATATCGCCAACGTGCAATTTATTATGTAAATTACGTTTTGTACGTGGACGTGTAGACTGTAGGTATCGTTGACACACACGCGCTTATATGTGGATCTTTTTTCGTCTTACGCGTATAATTATTATTATTTTTTAAAAGAAATATACAATTGTACCCAGAGGGCACAATAAGAATATGTGCTAATTTACAGTGACATTGAAGCACTTGCTAGAAGAAGTCACCCAGTAGTGACACTTCCTGTTGATTTTTTTTTATTAGATTATTAGACTAATTCTTTTAATTTATTAAGAGGTCTCTGCACTATTTCCTTTTTAGGCAACCTGGAGGATGACTACCAGGAATTTCATTATATGACAAGTTATGATCGGGAAAACGTTTTTATAGAAGCATTTTGCTTCATCGTGGACGGTTTTTCGATGGAGATCAGTGCGAAGTGTGTGATTTGATATTTATGGAAGAGAGTTAGTAATTTTTCTTAAAGTAATATTTTGAAACGTCTGTATTTTTTTAAGATTGGATATTTTGGCATTGTCTCACAGTTGAAGACCATATAGTTTTTAATAGGGATTTGTACATGGGTAGTTTAATGTTTAAGTTGGTTTGTTTATTGTTAATAAGGAGTGTTTTAAGCATAATAAATTATATTTTGTTATTATGGCTACGGTTTCAATGTTGACTTTACAGTCACACACGCGTTTGGTGCTGTTTTTGCTCTCACGATTCGTGTCGTCCTGTTTTATTGTTATTATATATAAAATATTTATATTTTTTTCGTTGGATCAATAACAAAATGGAACACACGCGAATATATTATTGTATCAAACATGCATACGTAGGTATTGTAGCCTTGTAGGTATACAATATAATATAGTATAATATTTGTGTGGTATTATACTATTTTGTATTGTGTTATCATAAGAGCTCGGATATAAATACCCTTTAATGTTTTCTTTAAAAAAGTGCATTTACGACCTAAAAGTTCTAAAAATATCAAAAAATACATTATTTATTAAATAATTTGAATGATAAATTAAGTCAATATTTTTAGTCATAATACAAGAAATTAGGTCGAAAATGTCCTAAAAAGTATAAAATCCGGAAAAAATGTTGTGGTTGGAACACGAAGTACTTGTAACACATTTTTAGTTTGGAATGCATCGTGCGTAAGACATTGCAAAAAAAAATATGCAAATGCCCAAGTTATTATCAATTATGATGATTAAATTTTTATTTTCTGTTTTTGAAGTAGTGTTAGTTTATTGATTATAATGTCAGGTTTATTACTATAATAACCTAATTTATATGCGTATACGTGTAATATATAATATATTAGGTATCCGATCATAATTCACCATCAGAATAGTAAGAAGTTTTACGGTGACGTGTATTTTAATACGACGAGTGAATAATATTGTCACAAGCATTTCATGATTTCAATTTTGAACAGCTAACGAGTCTTTTAGCCATTGGGTAGTTGAGGGGCGAACACTTCTCTAAACCTCATCTCCCCACGATACGGTGAAACAAGAAGACGAAAAGTACGTCTACGCTTACTTGACTAATAAATAACCACGACTCTCGACTTTAAATTATTCAAAGTGTCTGTATCCTTATTAAACTCTATAATTCACACATGCGTGTTATTAAGTCGAATTCGTAATACGGCGGACCCGCAGTAAGTGAAATGTATAATAATAATAATAATAATAATAAACTCGGCGCGAACACGCGTATCCTGTTATATATATATATACATGGACACGAAATTCGTCGTAGTGTTATTTTAGTTATTTATTTATTTTTATCACGAACTGCGTCGCCGTCGCCTAAACGTTGTTTTTTTCGTCACATTATTGTGTATTTTTTCGGTTGTGGCTTATCGTCGCGATATTGATAGAAAACGATCATTTTTGTAACCGCTACTGAATTTTTTATCACTGACCTAATAATAGAATACACTGCTAATAGAACCGCGCTGTTTAGATATAATAATACAAGTATAATAAGTCGAAAGATAACCATTGCTGCAGCAGATGCGTATAATATGACATATCCGTCGATCTACAATAATAGTATAGGTAGAATATAATATGTGAGAGTACCCAAGCTTAAATGTATTTTCGAGCTATTCCTCCGTAATGTGCTCGTGTGGCTGGTTTATTTCGGAGAAATAATATTTTAGATGGAACATATTTTATAATAATAGTTAATACCGCATATATAGTTCTGTTAATACGAACATTTTCACGGAAAAGTAATATTGTCCGGACTTATCAAATATAATCACAACATGGATCTGAAAATCAACAACGATTCGTTTAGCATTATTACAGGATACTATAAATAAACGTGTGCATACACCGAGCCCCTCGCGTACGTGCGTTTTGCAAAAATTATAGTGTTTGGAAAATTTGAAGACTGCCATTTCGAACACTGCAAACTCATAATATTAGTACCATATCATAATAAACTGTTTGGTATATTCCATTAATCTATATTCAATAGGCATTATAAATCACGCACGTTCCAGTCGCCGCCCATTTATTTAAATAGGTGTGTACACCGAGTGCAGGCTTATATATTATGACAAATTCGATTCGACCGTTTCATTCGTTTTAAATGTCTAATAAATATATTAAGTTCGAATGATATTGATTATTAATGGCGGGGTTTTTATTTAAAAATATTTTTTACGAGCAATTAAAAATACGAATCACTAATACGAAATCTCTAGTTGACTAATTTTTATGAATTCACCAAACTGAACAAAGATAAAAAAAAAAAAAACGAATAAAACAATTCGTCATTTTTTTTAATACTCACTATAGTCACTATTTTTCACGCATAAATTTATTACCAAACTTGTATTACTCTTTATCTTAATAAACATCATAATTTTCCATTCGTTGGTACACAATATTATTCAAACTTATTACTTAAATAAATTATATACGCTGTATATTTTATATTATGTATATAAATATTACAACAGCGTTTAAAACGAGAGTAGCTTTAAACTGTAAAGTTTTTAATTGTAATATTTTATAACGTTTTAGTGACTTATTCAGAAAACATAAGTACGTAATTACTTTTAAGTTATAATAACTACAAAATGTGCATCGTCATAATGAAATATTATAATATATGTTCTACATGTATATGCACGAAAATGTATTTCGTATTATTACTGCAGTCATCGCCAAATCTGTGACATTCATACAGATTTATGAATAGGTATTACACACATAGATAAATATAATATACACGATATTCATAATATTATAATCGTTATATTATAATAATATTATTGTTTGAGTGAAATTATCAAAATAATAATTAATATTATAATATAATTACCGCATGACAGTAAATACATTTTTTTTTTTGCAAGTACGCATTTAATAATAATAATAAAAAAAAAAACGATAGGTACCTTACCTATACAATTCATGCTGTACGCGCAGAAATATTAAATTGTAATAATAATGATAATTTTATTTTTAGTATCATCCAAAACGTTAACGATGTCGAGTATAGTAATATAGCAACTCGAAAAATGATATTATTGTAAAGTACACAAATTAATGGGTGACAAATATACCTTCAGCACGGAGACAATAATATAATAGTATATTGTTAGTAATTATTTTTAGCCTTTCGATATCGTTTTACAAACTTTCATCTGGCATTGGCCTGGCCACTCGTCACAATCGTCGGTCTTATTATAATATTATGTTATTATAATACGCGGCGTAAGCGGATTCACGAAAGATCGTTCCTCGGTCTGTTTAAGTGCAATATTATAACACAATAGGTTTATTATAATTAATACATTTTAGATTCTGAGCGTAGCGATGAATGTATTGATTTTATTATGACGCGTATTTTATAAAAATATTTTTATTTTTTTTGTTTGATGACACTTTATATAGTAGAATAAATGCTTCAATTTTCATTTAAAGTGTATTTCTGGTAGCAACGGTTTGTACTTCGTGTGGTGAAAATTGAAACATCCTTTTCATAAAATCAGGGATACCAAAAAAATATACATAAAAAATACCAAAAAAGATAGAACGTCTTCTCTCAGAATCGTTTTTCACCTTATAGGTATATACTATATATATACTTATTTATCATCATTGAATTCAAGTTTATATGTAACACATCCGTTATAGTGACCTATTTAATGAGGAGGTACACTCAACACCTGCAACTGTACGACACAGTGATTATCACCATGACGGATATTAAAAAAAAAAAAAAAAACAATGCCACAAAAACACTGATTATCATCTTAGAAGTGTAATATTTTAACATGTATGTAATTCACATTGGTTTCGTTTTATTACAGTTTTTAAAGTTTTTAGGGTCAAAAGTTATATGAGTGCTTATCTTTAGTGGTATCATTAGAATATACCAATCATTATCAACTGTTAAAATTATCCGCGTTATAATATAACTTACCTGCAATACTCTGCAGGTACCTAACTTTTTTATTAATGTTGTGGTATCTGACAGTCATTTTTCCGAAATGTCAGATGTTGTTTTACGGTCGCGCTTTCAGGTTCACGTCGTGATTCTGCAAATCGGGTCCGCGCAGGCAATTTATCACTCTCAAAAACGCAATGCGCAACCTTCGCGCGTTTTGTTTACAGCACAGTTGGAATGGAAAACATTATTTCTATGCGATCAAATAATAGTAAAAACACCGTCGATATACGTTTAAACCCGGTAACCGGTATGGGGACACCAGCCGAAATACGAACGCAAATTGGGAGTTTTAATGTCAGACGACACTTGATTTATTTTCAGCCACTGCGCGCGCGCGAGCTCTAGACAGACAGACAGATAAAATAAAAAAAATATAAAAACTTAGTGTACTCGTCTTTTTCCAAGTTGTGAGCGCGTGTCCCGTGAACAACAATACCTATCCCTATATTGGTATCCAGCTCGAATACGGTATTTTTATAGCTGTTTTTTTTTGTCCAGACACCATTTTTTACCTATCATTTTTTATCACGATGAACAGTAATTTTTCACTTCGCGACGGCGCGTCTCCCCGCTTTATTCTTTCCATCGAACATTTTGAATGACAAAACAGTCAGTGACGATATATAATATCATAAACAATATATATACACCTGTTCTTCTATCAAACATCGAGGTTAATAATAATATACAACACCGTGATGCGTTACGTACCCATTCTTTAGTTTTTTTTCTCTCTATTATTAGAATGTTTTTTACGTCGCTAACTTCGTCGATGAACCGATGCTGTTTTTCAAACGTCAAATAATAATAATTTTGAAAATGTCTACTGACTCGTCGAACCTTGAGAGACGTGCTTGTCCTCTCAAGCTACAAGCAGTACAATAGATTATGCTGACGAAAAATATTCATACATAGCATAATACCTAGTAAATTGTAGTCATACTGTATATAAAACACTATTATATTATTATACTTACCTGCTATAGCACGATAGTATAATCTATTGTCCATTTCAAAATGTCTGTATCTATAAACTATCATAGATATGAAACAGTATTGAAAGTTGTGTGGGTTGTACACAGCAAAAAGAGGGATACACGAATAGGAAATGCGTAGGTACACATCAAAACATGTCTTATTTCGTACCCCGTAAAATTCTGTGTCGTATCAAAAATAATGTTGACTATGATATAATAATATACATTTAATACTAGAATCTAATATAACAATAATGTAAAGTACATAGGTACTTGAATCTAATATAATAATAATGTAAAGTTCATAGGTACTTGAATCTAATATAATAATAATGTAAAGTACATAGGTACTTGAAAAGTTAAAACACAATCGTCTCTTTGGTGTTTGCATTACAATAATTATTAGAAAACCAAAACTTATTTATTTTTCTAATTCGTTGTTTTTATCGTGTGTGTTTACAGCGTGGACGGAAACGAAAACCGATTTCTCAGAGAGTTCGTTAGTTGCGCGCCTCATTCGGCCGGTTGTCGGTTGGCCAGGTGGCTCCAACCAGAGTCGGTCGTCGAACCGGATTCGTGCGAGCTTTCGCTGTCCACAGCCGAGGTGCGGTGTGGATGGCCGGCCAAATTCACCGTCCGGACGCGTGACCAGTACGGTAACCCGGTTCAATCGACCGGGTTAAAGGTATATAAAATGCTTGACATATATTTATTGTATAGCTGTACAGGTGGCACACGAGATATTTGAGATTTAGTTGTGGCGAGGTGAGTCCGGAATTAATAACGTTCTACTAAGTCCTTCAGATCTAGAAAACATAATATCATGCTCGTCATCGCCGTAAATCGTTCACTCTCCTCGTTGATTAAAGTAACTTTTATAAAGAAAATAATGAATTGTATTATTTTTCTACTTTCGATACATCGAGGAATCAGTTTTTAAAAAATAAAACGTAATATTTCAACCGATCAATAACGTTCTAATCGTTCCAGTCGTTAAAATTATAAAATACTATTAAAAACGATACGGTTGTGAAATGCTTAAATTTCAGTGATATTAATACGAGTTCTTACAGTACTCCGTGTTTCTATAATTTTAATATTAATTTTAAATTCTAATATTTAACAACGAAATGAGTTTCTTATTACCTATTTAAATGTGAATACAGTCTTGTAAAAATAATTGTTTTCGTGAAAAGTAATCATTTTAATGTATTGTACTTCAATACAAGATAAATTCCAAGAGTGTGATGTCGATAACAGAATACTTTTGCTCTGCCGCATTGAAAATTCATAGAAATCTGTTACATTATGACTAGTGCGACTAAATACGGTGAACGCATCAAGTGAATGAGGGAATTTTAACGAAATAAATGTAACAAGTGTTTTGTATTGCCTATAGGTAGCCACTTTTATTAATGAATTGTGTACGCTTTTCTTAAGGGGATGGGTGAGCATATTCCTTAATTTCCTACCCACCGTAGCACCGCAAAAGATAATAATGGCATCGAGTTAACGGTGCGTCGTTTCTTTCATTAGCGATGAAAATCGTCTACCTAGCCAATAAGTAAAATAGTATATAGGTACGTTTTTATAGTTATAACACTGCAACCATTATAAGGGTTCTGTTATTTGCAAGGGTTAACAAGACGTCGGTATACATCTTTTGGATGCGATTTCGTTTATTACTTTTTAAAACCGTTTCGTTTATTAATTATTATTATTATTATTATTGCTAATGTTCTTTACATATATAATAGGCCCGCTGTGTTAACGTTTGTTCCATTCAAATTATAAAATTAGTGTTAAACAAGTCATTAGGAAAACATAATGAAATATTGCTGGCAACGGTGAGTACGTTTCTATGAAAAAGGTTTTAGTGAATTTAATTTCCATTTAATAATAATAGTAATAGGAATTAAATACGATTAACATTTGTTTTACGCTCGGGTTATTTTTATTTCTAGTGAAACTTATTTGTTTTGAAATTGAACGATAAAAACTCTATTTTCAATTTAAATTAATAAAATTTTATATTCAAACTTTAATTAGTATTTAACATACGTATAATACGATAGTTAATTAAATTTGAGATAAAAAGAACTGTCGGTCAGAAAGTTGTTGAAAAACCTTAACTTTCATAGACTTACAGAAAACACTTAAGCTTGGTAGCAATACTGAAGTAAGTACCTTTAATATTCCTGTTTAGTAATTTAAAAATACATAACAGTTTAAAAAATATAGTTATAAAAACTTGATTTATTTGCATTCCACGATAATAAAATTGATTAGTTCTGTGCACCTACCTATTTCAAAATTAATTGACTTTTCGTAACCAGGTTATCTGAAAATTCAATTTAATAATAATATGACAAATGTCAATGAAATAACTATAATATTATGAAGTAAAAAAATTTAGTTATATGAAATAATTTACGATCTAATTTTTTTTCATTTTTTTTTATTAGATGTAGGTACACGCTTCAATGAAATAAATTATTATTCTAAAAGTGTTAGATTATATACAAATTGTGACAGGTTTAAGTTATAGTATTTTATCTAAAATTATGTGTTGGAAAAAAAATGATCTATAATATTCTCAGTGTTGAATTGATTGAGGGAATTCTGATGTTGATGGACTGTTGAGAAGATGTCGATTAATATATTGATACTTGGAATATTTTGATTCGTATGTCTGTTTACTGTCACACTTCATCGAAAGTATCTGAGATATATACTGGATAGTTGTGTCTATATTGTAGGGCACATGTGAATTAATATAATATAATACTTTTTTGTCTAAACACAACAGGTGGAATTCTTCACTCAATCGAACTGCAAATCCAAAGCCAACCCATACATAGACAGGGGCTCTGGTGCGGTGGACGACAAGTATTTCGGCGGACACCCTGTTCCAAAAACTTACGTCCCATACGAAACGGTGGTCAAGGACAAGTTCAGATACCAAACCATTACATTCATGAAAGTACGTGGATACGATAAAATAATATTTTACTATTAGTTATATTGCCATTCACCATCATCGGAGATTCGTTGAAAACACAATCCACAGACTTGCACGCGCAGTTGTGTACATATTATTATTAATTAATCTGAAGGAACCTATCGAAAGCTCATTATTGTAATGCTTTTGCTCTTGTCGGTCTCACGTAGCTGTTTGTATTCGCCGTTTCCGACGGCAGCGAGTTATGATGGTAATTAATTAAGTCCGCGTTTAATCAGAATCATTACGGCTTAAAGGTTTTCCGCCCGACGAGTGCAACTAGCGAACAGTGCCAAACAAAAATACATATATTTTATTAATTCCGTCTCTGCGAACCACCGTACATACACTTACCTACATGAAATATAATCATTTATATACTACATTATACACAATGCCATCGGTCTATTGTTGTACGGTATTATATTATGCACTGCCGAGAGATAAAACTACGTTATTATAATATTATGCTGATTTAAATAACTCGATCATTGTATCATTGTACGACTTCAAATTATTAAATGATTAGTTGATAAAATCAAAACGTCTACGGATCTTAAATCATAATAATATACCGTACGTCTTATATTATTTTACTACCATTATGCTACGGCGATAACACTTATAATTTAAAAAAAAACCACTCATCAAATTATATGCGATCGTATTGACCTATAAAATGTATATTTTCAGCATTACGAGAATTATTCGTTTGAAGAACTCCGCCTGGCGTCACCGTCGGCAAAAGGCGACTCGGAAAAGCTGCCGATGGAGTCGCAGGGCAACGGTACTTACACCGTGTACTGGACGCCGATGGCCACCGGATATTACGACATCAGGGTGGAAGTGGACGGATATCCACTGACGAAACAAGTATATAATATCATACGACGTTTAACGTAATAATGTACCTGCTATGGTCTATACATAATATTATATATATACATATTAATGTCATCTGACGTAATCACAAACGCGAAGGAAACCGCGTGTATTTGAGAAAGTGTTAAATTCTATTAGACTAGTATCATACAATTCGCTCGCATACCAATCGGCTACATAGGAACCATATTATAGGTAATTTTAGTTTATCTTATTTCGGTGCGTCAAAGCGAAGAACGTATTGGGATTTTCAAGGGGTTGCGTGTGAGCAGTGCAACTCGCTTTGCATATTATGATAATATTTATGGTCGTGATAAATCGAACGCGTCGATCGGACGGCGTATCCGCCCCACGCCTTTCCCGCCGCAGAGTATTTATCACAAAAATCACCGGATAAACCTAAGAGCGAGCTCACCCAGTTTTAGACAAATGTCGAACGATCTCTCAACGGGCATCGGTTTCGGGATCTTTTTTTTTTTCAAACGCTATGATTGCTTTTCGCAGAACGTTTATTATAAATAACATAATACCGGCACATCCGCCCACCACGACCCGCCTGATTCGAATAAACGCGCATCGAAAAAAAAAAATACGTCGCTTCGGCGTACCACGATAAAACATATTATTGTGATATTATTTTATATACGCGCGCACGTCCGCCATTCCGACGAACAATAATTCCATCGACTAACTAAATAAATACAAATAAGCGCGTAGATTGTGTACGCCATACCTATAAATCATTATATAATGATAACACGACGCGACGAGCTTTTACAACCTTAACCACATTACCGCTGCGCGTGTTTACAGACGAAACACATCGACGTGAAGGAAGCGCCTTTCAATGGCGCCAAGCCCCCGGACCACGGACTGGCGCTATCGTCTCCCGCCGTTAAATTGTTGCAGCACGTGGGCAAATACAGCGCCGGACTTCGGATCCGCACGCACCCGTCTCTCCAGTCCGAGCAAATTGGATTCGTCCCCGTCAAAGGGATCATCGGGTACACCGACGAGGTGAGTGCTCCTCCGGGCAGACGACAATGATATTATTGTCTGCAGCGCGCGAATTTATAAGCTAACAATATTACATTATGATATTATGATGTCGTCGAGACAAAGGTCGCGTGCTGTGACACAGAGCATAGACGTATTTTTTATTTTCTATAGCTGATTTTGCGGAACGCTTATTGTTTCGTCGCCGTAGAAACGAATAAAATGTAAAAATTACCTAGTTCCCACTGTGTACAGATTACTTATTAATACAAAATTATAATTCATAAATTTTCTTCGGAGCGGAAAATATATCGATTATCGTGCTACGTTTATCCACAGCCTATAATGATTTTGGCAATTCATAATAATGTCATTCTTGCACATACAAATATGAGTATTTTTAATCGTTTTTGATTACAGTACATAGTATTATTATTTTTTGATAATCTTAATGTGGTGCTGTGACCCATAATTAAGCAATGTTTGTTCTTGATAGTAATTATTTATATTGTTACCTTCTAAAAAATTATTACAATAGTGAATAGCTGGACGAATTGTTGTTTCTGATTTCAATTTACTATTTTGTTTTCGTTTGCAGGTACGTTTAATAATAGGATTTTCATTCAACTTATGGTACCTATTCAAATCCACTACAACCCATTTAAGTGTACCCAGCTTACGCTTTATACGTTACTTCACCTTATTTCGTTTCAGTATTCGTAACTTATATTTAGTCGATTTTTCTGGTATCTCATCAATAATAATATGATATTTCCTAAACGCATTTTAATAATCAAATTATAGTTACTCGGCGTTTTGAATAGGCAATTTAGCTACACTCCTGTCGCGGGTGCATTTCTTTGGTATTATGTTTTTCAATAGGTTGTAAAAATAAAAACAATAATAATATTCACAGTTTATATATTATATACAGTATACATTGCATATTTTCCAATAAAGCCAACACAGAAAACTATAAGACCTTATATCTCCCCCCCCCTTAGCAGTCTATCCTCCATTCTTACCATAACCTGTAGTATATTAGACGTGTTCATGAGTCAACAAACGTTTATCGCCGTCATGGTGTTTGGCATAGCGATCGAGTCTGTTTTTATTTTTAGTTTTTACCAAACAAACGCGTTGTGCAGTCATGTTTTATTTTCAATTTTCAGTTGTTTCCCATGTGGCGTTTAAAACTTTAAGCCGCTAAAGGCTAAATCGAGTTTAACATCAATACAGTTACACGATGCACATTATAATGGATGTAGTGAAAAAAATGTACAGTATAATAAGTAAACTCGAATGAAACTTCGGGCTGTGACGAAATGACGGCTTATCCGGATATTGGCTAAAATAATCGAAAACAAAAATGCGAGCAACCTGTAATCAATTAATATGTTAATTGAGTTATATAATATTCTGAAAAATTTTATGGGTAGAAAAAATGTATAATTAATATGTAAATTAAAAAACCATTTATTTTATTTTTATTTTTGAGCAATACAAAATAACAGTTTTATATTGAATGGATTTTAATTTGAAAACGAATAAAATAATGATTACAATTGACTACATAGCTTGTATAAATTGAATATTTATAAAGTATATCTTATTAATAGATTACTTATCATCACTTATCACAGATTCAATATTTTCATTTTTAAGTTACCCATTCCTTTTAGTGATGCATTGATAACTAATAAGTACCTATACTATATACCTGCCTATAGCATTATTTATTATTGTAATTATATTGTATCGATAATGATTACTCAATGGGTGATTGTCCTGATTAACAAATACTATATACCTATACCTATACTTAGATAATATATTTATGAACACTTATATATGACTACATATAACATCTTTACTATAGCTTAGTTAATTATATACAAAAATAAAAATATGTTTGTCATGTAAAATAATGGTTATTGAATCAATTGAATTACCTATAATATACGATAGAACCCATTCGTAAGTTCGTAATTATTTGTGTTATGTGTTTGGGAAATATTTAAGCTACAAAAACCTTTTCACAATTACAATACAATTGCGATCGTTCGTATGGACGTAAAATTAAATGACTTGTTTAGATTTTCAAATAGCAGCTAATCTATAGTTTTGAGTAATTTCGGTCCACGTAAAAATAAATCTGCCGATTGTTTATACAATGTATTATCATATACTCTACATAGACGTGACACTATGGATCTCCGTTATAGGCTTATGATATAAAAATAATATGTGTAACCTAATATAAATCTCTGGTTGAAAGCAAAGTTTTGAAAAAAAAATTATTTTTATACCATCTAGTTACATTGCTTTCGTTTAGTTTTTTCTAAAAATTTTTTGCCGTTTTTCCTTCGTCTCGTTGATCGCAAACACAATCTTCACAGATGAGCAACGACGACGGTGATTGGGTTCTGTTAAACTCGGAATCGGTGGAACGGCATTGCCAGCGGAGCGCGCCGCACATCGAAGCGTGGTGCATGAGGGCCAACAAATATTTGAACAGCGAACAGTTCTTGTTGCCGGTGAATGGGAAAACCGGTGGACCGAAAGCGCCTGCCGCAGCCAAGGGAGATTGCAGCGACAAACGTGCGGCCCTCGCGATACCGGACATACCGAAGCCGCCAAACAGAGAAATGTACGTACTTACAATATATAATATACAATATTGTCATATCGATTATAATATTATATTTTTGAAGGTAGTGTGATATGCGTACGATAAGTGGTCTTGGGGTTGGGGTTGGGGTTGGAGAACCTGTTATTAATACGGTTACCTCGGTGAGAGGTTTTTTAGAGCCGCTTGACGTGTAGTCGTGACCGCAGCTGGAGAGATCCAAGGGAGACGGTTCAAATAATCAGCCATTATATTTCGTACGTTTACACACCCTCGTCTGGAAATTTCAGCTAGTAGCTCGACATTTTTCCTATTTTAATTTCAGAAATAAAATATTGCGTTTTCTACACTTGCGTAGAATATATAGCTGCTTCGCCATAAACAATTCTAAAGAGTCGAGTGAGAAACTAGTATCGAAACAATTATTAATACAATAACAATTAACATATTTTGTATAAGTAACACAACGGGTATTCTAAGGCATAATGATTAGTGATTATTATATGGTTGAAAGTGTTGAAACATTATTCTATCATGTTAAGCATACAATGACACTATGTTAATAATGATTATCAAAAACAACATTGTCATAATGGTCCGTGTTTTTTATATTATTATTAACAATGAGTAATGACAGTATTTTTATTACTCGTTTTAACCATATTTTTATAATATGAACTATAAATAAAATTACCTTTTACAATTTTACCGGTTTCCAGCACTAATGGAATAATAATAATCCCGTACAATATATATATGAAAATGTAATTCAAAAACAAATCCAAAGTTAGAATTGGACAGCATTTTCACTTTCATTCATTTTTAATTGTACATTTGCTACAAAACGTATATATATTATATTGTAATATATACAAAAAGATGATTATTATTTTTTTTATCTCTTTTAGTTTTCTTATAAAATGTAAAACAACATTAAAGTTTTTTAATCAAACTTTGACACGATTTGAAATTGTTTAGACGTTTGCGGGACGAGCAAAATCAATAATTCGTTTTCAATTATACATTCAGATTTATAAGTGTTATATTAATTCCTTGGTGCATAAACTCGAATAAATATTTAAGGCAACGTCCTTTACGTTTCCATTACTATATTATACGAGTGTGTATTATAGCATGAGTGCTATACGTAATTTAATCATTATGCAAAGCATATTTTTATTTAATTACTCGCTCCGGATTTTAATTGACATTACTTTAATTGAAGAACAAAACTTATTTATAGTTGTATACCTAAGTTACGCATTATAAAGTTATTTGCTCAATGTATGCAGTTTTGCGCATACATAAATCCGCGACTTCAAATATGTACACGTATTTGCATATTGTGTTATTTTTAGTCGTTGTTATGAATGTAGCAAAACCCTATCGTGTACCAGCATTATTTGTTTTGGAAAACCGCGTAAAAAGTAAAACCGGTTCGGTTGAAAAAAAAAACGAAAACGTAAATATCATTATGTATATCGATCTCTATATTGTTACGAATAAAACATATCTACGGACAAAAATCAATGCGATAACGCGATCCCGTTAGTTTTTCAGTTAATTGGACAACCAGATGGCCGTGTGTATAAATTTTATTATATATCTGAATTTATTGACGGTGGCAAAGTCCATATCATTTCTAATAGTGAATACAAATGACGTTAATGGTCACTAAAATGTGAACTCGGAATTCCCGAAATACAAACTTATTGCATAAACACCAATACTATTGCGTAGGTATATTATATTAGCATATAAACGCCAAATTCGTTTTTCTTTAATTTAAAAATTATTAGTGCATTGACGTCACACACGAATTATACCTACATACTACACAAAATTATAGTACTTGCACATGTATTATACATATTTGTATATACTTTTCATGAGCGCCCGTTAATGTGCCCTAATGTTGGCATAAAAAAAAAATGTATAATTTAACGAAATAATATAAAACGTGTGATGTTGCTATAATATAAGTTATATAAATAAATAGCTTTTGTCTTTACAATCAATATTAATAAATATTAAGGAAAAAAAAAATCAGGAAAATGTTCTTTCCCACCGTTTTTTGCATCGGAATGACAAATATAATATACCTGTATACGATACACCTATTTACATATATTATATTTGATGACTTATTATTTCCATCAATCTTTCCCTGCAGGCGTCATATTATTATAGCCATTAATAAAAATATATTTATTTATTATGTTAATAATAATATTAGGTATCAACGCTGTAGCCTGGGTAAGTTGTTTCGATATTGTTAAAATGAACCATTATTTAAAAAAATAGACTGAATTATGAAATAATGTTAATTATTATAAATTAACTAATAATTTAACCATGACATTTTTATTGAAATTAGATATTATTATTAAATATTATTTTTTTATTCAACCTGCTTTTTTTTTTAAATAATCATAGTTAAATTAAAAAAAAATGTAATTTCAATCAAAAAAAGTTTAGTTAAATTAATAAACCCTAGTAAGAAAAAAACTAAAAATCTAAAAACCACGGCCGTGGCGTCAGTTGTAACGCACATCGTCGCCGGTTTGAATTCCGGCCACGGGCGGCATCGCTCTCTGGGCAAGCAACTGTTTAGACGGCGAGACTATCATCGCCCCTAACCGGACATGGCAGAAACCTACGGGTGCCCAAATAGAAATTCTGCCGAATACGCTTACCAAACCCTGCCTTCGGGCCTACTCCCGGATATCGCGCCAAACGAAAAAAAAATTGATGATTTAACTATTTCAGGTGTGATATCGTCTAAACATGAGTAGGTACCAATAAAAATTGTTATTACCCATTATGCCTGATTTTTTTCAACGTCTCTCCGATCTAAAGACTGACGCCTTGCCACTGCGTATAATATTGCGTTTATCTTTATAATGTAATATAATGTGTTACTTATGTTGTACTTACTTGCAATTATTATTTATACTCTGCAGACCCAAGTCTTCATCGATGCTTCCACCGCCACCACCGCCACCACCACCACCACCACCTCCGCCACCGCAACAGCCGTCTCCTGACCACTCTGCAGGGCAGCCAGTCGACTACAAAGTCGTTGTGTGCGGCGCCTCGGGACACAACATCCGGAATCAGCCGACGTTCAAGGCCACACCGGTCGGTATGCTCGTCCAGGGCAACATCGTTCAGGCCGTGGACAGGGTGACCAACGGCGAGGGCGTGTGGATCAGACTTTCTGACCAGTGCGCCGCGGCACACTGCGGCGTTTCGTGCGCGACAGCCTGGTCGCTGGCGGCTGACACGTCGCAAGTCATCTACTTGAAACCGGAAAAGATCAGAGTGAGTTAATATTAAAAGCAGTATGTCAGGGTGCCTTTTGTTTGTCTCTCTCCGGCCAACGCGCAACATAGACAAAACGCATTCACTTAAAATATATATATATTTTTTTTTTTAGTAATTTCAAGAGTAAAATCTTAAATCACCCATTTCAATAATTATAGAAAATAATATTTTTGAAGGTATATCAATTTATGTAAGCAATGTCACAAAAAATATTTATTTAAATTAAAAATTTTTTTTTTTATTATATTAAAAACGAATATAAAGTCAAATAAAATGTAAAAGCGCTATTTCAAACCATCAAAAATATTATAACCTCACTAATTTTTGTAAGATGCGTTTTCAATCTAAGATAACTTAAACATTATAAAGATTTTTCGGGAATGCGTTTTGCGTTTTATCTATGATATTCTTTTTGTCACTCTGTTATTGTGTGTGGGTCTGAGAGAGGATAGACAAATTTGCGGTCAAATCCTCTAAATGCTAATTTTATACAGCAATTATTATCAGCCATCATTGCGCGTTTCCTCAAAAGCGCCTATGGTATGGACTTTGGCAAACGTTATACTGTACTCCGTTTGAGAAAATTGGCAATTTCGCGCATACGACTAGAGCTGTAGAGTAGATATTTTGGTAGTTACGGCGGGGGAACGACGCGTTTTGGTTTTTGCGCAACCACATTCTCTTGGCGAACGGAGTATATAATATTATATAGCTATATGATAAGGAGCGCCATTAAACGTATTAATATGCAATGAATATTCAATATAGGTATAAACAATATACCTATTGTTTATAAACGTTGAAAAATAAACTGAATACAATATTTTTAAGTTTTCCTTAAAATATAATGTTGACTGCATTATCGTTGAAACTATAGTCAAATTTTAAGGCCGTCTATTGGGAGTGGATTGTAGTAATCTCACGGACAGCTAGTCCGCATAATAATCCCCTGACATAGCCATCGTCTGACTAAATCCATGCAGGTCAACTGTGTGGTCGAGTGCATCGTGGCCACATCGAGACTGTATTTTTGTTTCGCTTGTTTTTCACAGTGTTTTATGATATCCAGCTATAATTTTGATTTTAAAAAACGATTAAGCAAATTAAATATTTAAAGAAAAACAATTTATCATTTCGAGTCTATTAAATCAAGTCTTGAAGCCCTGAAAGTTTGACCGGTCATTATTGTATTAATGCGGATGCATTAATTATAAGCCACTATGTCCCTTATCTTCTAAAACCCACTGCTAGGGTAAAGGCTTTACTGCAGGAAAAGCGGTACAATTAATCAGGATAACCTAACCTATCTTATTGTACCTACAATATGTGAGAGTTCAATATTCATAGATATAATAAAATATCCATACGACTCGATGCGGAAGAAGCAACCTTTTTACACACCACTGCGCCTTTTTGGTAACGTATAAAATCATAATTAATTACCTACGCCTACGGCATATTATATTAATACTGCTATATTTTATAACGCTGTTTAATGCGATAGAACTACACAAGTCCGTTATCATTTTGATTTAAATTAATCAGTATAAAATCATAATGATTGATAAGTGAACGCCGTTAATCTTTATTGAATATTGTTCGCCAATATGACGTATTGATATGAAATATTTCAATTTTAAATAACTTATCAAATTATTACAATTGGTATTATTGTTTAAAATATTATACTCGTTTCAGAATATTATTATTTTTTTATATTTTGTATAATATGTAAATAAAATTAGAAAATCACGTTGTAGAAAATGTTTAACTATATAAATGTTCAGAATAAATAACTGAACACAGGTGTATTATTTACTGCACTTTAAAAATCAAACTCATAATCTCACGCAAAACTATGGTCGTTTAGAATAAAATTATTGAATTTTTATATATCAGTAAAAAAAAATTCTGTTCATGTCTGTAATGTAACTATTTGTAATGATCGTATACATAAAACTACCGAACTAAATCGTTTTCTACCCAAAGCTGGAGGAAAATACATGTTCATCAAAACGAACGTCACACAAAAGTACCTATATATATATTAAATAAACTGAAATGCAAATTTTCTAATAATGCGCATTGTTTGGTATGTTTAAACTGTCTGAAATACTTTTACTAAGAGTCGGCATGCCATTCATGCATTTAGACCGTAAAAGTTCATCAAAATATTATTCAGACATATTATATATGTATGGGTTAGTACGCATATATTTGAGTATCGAAGAGGAAAACAAACAAATTTAGTTAATGTATAAATAAATATATAAATACATTTTATTTAACAGTTCAATTTACGTTAACCCGTCGCCACTCGCCACGATACTGTAACAACGTGACGTTCGTTTTCGTTTATTAAATATTATTAAGTACAATTAGACCCACAGTGTGTGTGTAAAGCGATCGGGTTATCGTCAATTATTATTTTCAAAAATATCAACTCGTATATGAACCATACTTATAAACTGATATATATATATATATATTTAATAATAATATGTGCTAATTTGATATAAGTAATAGTATATCGGTATCTATATG
The DNA here is from genome assembly GCA_008086715.1 of Sitobion miscanthi. Lineage (NCBI taxonomy): Eukaryota > Metazoa > Arthropoda > Insecta > Hemiptera > Aphididae > Sitobion > Sitobion miscanthi. The sequence continues at coordinate 29,309,268 of CM017797.1, forward strand.
TAATATTGTGATATAATATATTTAAATCAACGTGGTTTTAAAATGTTCAATATCTTGTGTATAAAATACAATAATATAAAATACTAAAATAAAGTAAAATTATAAATATGTGTATATTATAATTTATAACCATCGATATGCTAATAATAATAATATTATTACAATAATGTAATTATAATTATAGCATAACTTGTCTTGTACCTATAATAGTAGGTTTGTGGTTTTAATTAATTGCTCGATTTCGTGATCGTGAAAGTTTTCGAAAATATAAATTGCAAAATTATTTAAATTTTAAAAAAAATCGCTCGAATGTCGAAAAAATAATAAACGACCACGTTTGTGCATACCTACAACACATCACACTCGTAAAAAAAAAACCAGAGTAAATTACTTTGAGGGGTGCACATGACCGACGAACTGCATTTTGAAGTACTCGCGGTTTAATAAAATTTGACGATAGAGCATCAAAATTCAGTGGTAGGACTACAACCACCGTTGTAATACCTTCATATTGTGCACATATTATTATTTTGATACATATAATAATATTATATAGTGAAGGTTCACAAATTTTGCTAAACAAACTCCTCTTTCGATGAAAACTTAAACAATAAATATCGCACACACACACACACACACATACACACAACATTTCCATTGTTTGCCATATCATTAGTGCACAGAACGGTACCTGTAACCGACCTTCCTTTCACCCCCTCCCCCACCCCCACCCCACACACGCAAAACGCCCGTGCGATGCCGTGAAAACGTTTCACGTTGATGAATTCCACGACTCGAACATGGCTAATTTGTTTGTTGCACTCGTATGTATTATAATAGTGTTACAAGCGCACACAAATTGTTTCGAATTTCGGTCGGTAAATTAAACGCGTACGGTAATTCAATTTGCTGCGGCGGCGGCGGCGGCGGCAGACGGACGCGCGCATCCGTTAAACGATAATTAAAATCTCCGCGTGCGTGTTAAAATTATATACGTGTAGTATAGGTACATACGGTAGCGAATTTCACCGGAATTTAATAAATCGACGTGTGCCCCATAAGCATCTACCGCCAGCGACGAGGTCCTTATACCTAACCTGCGGTAAATACCCGCGCTGAAAAAGGGGTTACACACTCGCGCCGCGATCGGGCCGCGTGCCAGGCGACTTTAATATATCTGGACGAAAGCCCAAAATTATCAATTACTATAACGCTGCAAGTATATATATATACATTATAAATGCTTATTTTACGCGATATATCTTGTTAATAAGTCACCGCGGGCTCGTAATATATATATATATATATTTATAAACTATATATTGTAGCTGACGCCAAATTATCGATCAAAGACTGCGCGGCAGGTACTCGCTGGCCTCTATATTAGGTATGATGTCTTGTGCTGTTTTCGATCGTCGTTTAAAAGGGAAAACCGTTTCGCGAATCCACGACCTGCAGTCGACGTCCATCGTTTGCTGCTGCAGAGCTAAACGAAACCCCACTCCGCAAGTCATCATAAATTCGTACAATCATATCTCAGATTTGAACGAGATACCTGTATTTTTATGCACGTTAAAAAATTAACCTGTTTTCAGTAACCAAAACTTCGAAAGTACATTATAATTATATTTTTGTTTTCTATACATATTCATATAGCTAGCTCATACAGCTGGTACCTATGTGAACACCATGACTCATGAGCCGCAGCGCGGGTGTAAGGTAATCCGTAGAGTGCGTATAACCCGATAATGTTTTTTTTCGCAAATCCTTAGCAAATTTATTTTACGGAGACAGTCATCGGTATTTCGTTCAACATAATATCACATAAACTCAACATTTTCTAAGGAAGATCATGAAAAACGCAAGGAGTGGAAGTTTTTTCTTTTGCTGCAATACTATAATACCAATGATTTCACATATTTTCTCGAAAGTAATTCATTAGTTAATAATATTTTATATTCCTTAATTTTTTAAAAGTATATTATGTCTGAATCGATGAATTTTAACGATATGTCAAATATCTTTCCCGATACATTTTTCGGAGATGCTAAATGAACCAAACTCCTACCTATTTTAATAACTTTAAATGTAAAACGGCAGATATCCATTCTCTTCAACCCTATTCTTTCAATCTTATTTGATTTTATATTTTGAAAAATCGAAATAGTACTTATAAGTTAGTTAAACCAAAAACCATATTCAACCTTTTAAATAATATTTTTCTCAATAACCAAATCCAATAGTTATAGCCAACTTTAAACTTATTTGATATTTTTTATTCATTAAAACTGTAAGTCTTTATAAAAAAAAAATCAAGAAAGTAAAATATTGAAGTTTATTATTATTAGCCATTTGTATTAAGTTTTTAATATTAATAATAAATGCATAGGACGTGGATTACTTTTATGATAACTGGCTCAAACAGCAATTACAATTTTAAAGTGCATTTATTATATATCTTAACATATTTTATTAGGGATGTAATTTTTTTTTTCTTTAATATTTGTTATTACAAACGAAAGCAACAACATAATATTCTATTTATTTCTAAGGATTTGTATTTTGTCTCTTATTTTCAAAAATGTGGTCAGTAAATATTAAGTTATGAAAAATATATAAAAAATATACAACTGGCTGCCGTCAATACTAATGATACAGTTGATTAAGTTTGAAATAAATTTGAAGAGCTTCACGTATATTTACATTGGGTCATAATGTTGTTTGAATATCTAATTAAATGATTATTAAAATAATATACTTCCACGTAGTTTCTACTTGTATAACTATATGAAGTTATATATTTTGTTTTAATTAATAGAAAAAGTAATAGTCGTGAATGCAAATTGTATACATTGAGTAATTAAACGCTTCGTAATAATATTCAAAACATATTACTGCCAGTAATACACGGACAATGACATGGATTGTATTCAGATCGAACAGACCAAATAAAAAAGTGATGTTGAGTTACATATCGAGTTTTTGTAGCATAATGAGGGTTTGTTATAATACAGTGTGCGGGAAATTTCAAGAGGACTTTTTCTTTGTAACTGTGGAAGTTTTCGAGTTTTAAAGTTCTACTGGTTTATCATGGCTAGATATATCTCGATTTTATATATGTACTCGTTTTAACGAACTAGATATTATGGTGAACGCGCAGTGCTATAGATTGGCCTGTACGCTTTTTTCGATAAAAAATAATAAAACTACGTACTATAATAGTACCTGCTATAAGGTGGTTCAACCCTTCACTATGAATTCTGTAACGAGGAGGAGGGGAGGGGGAGTTAGTTAAATTATCAAACAATTCGTGTACCTACTTATGGACTATAGCTAAACCTACATAGTAATAGTACTGATATAATGATAATACTGTGGTAAAAAAGTACAATTGTTTAATCGGATTTCGGTGTGTAAAATCGGAATTAGGTTTTATAAAATTCGTAAACAATAAACATATTATATCTATTTATTTTAAGCTACTAAATATAAAATTTACGATTTCGCGCAATACGGTGCGATTTTACGCGTTATAGGTACACCCCATAATAATAGAGATCGATTTTAAAAATGTTCCAAACGGGAACCACGTGCCCCAGCGTCTACTATATATCCGTCTACTCCTGCGCCGGTCTTGACGAAACGCAAAAGCGAAAGTCCTTTGAACCGCGACGGTCTATATTATACACAGCAACTGTATATACGGTGCACCTATAATATACAACAGCAGCCGCCGCAGGTGGATCTCCGGTTCGCTTTTCACCGCCGGTCTCGTGTTTATTTTATATAATAGATTAACTCGACTATATATATTATTATAATACACTGTACCTACCTATATACCTGCAGCGTAATCTTGGTCGGTCTCTTATATATTATATCCGTCGTCGCGCGGCCGACAACTTTGTACACGAGAAAAACGTCAATAGCACACACGTTGACGACTTGTAAACAAAATTTCAAAGGACACAGTTAAAGAGCTTTGGTCGGAGTTAGTGCGGCGGGCTCCCTCGGGCTTAAGGCTTCCCGGTTTGTGTACACCTCCCCCCCACCGCGCCCCACCGCGCCCCGTTACCTTCGGCGGCTACCTCGCACGCGTTTCTCATTCTCTTTTTGTGGCCACGCCGCGCCCGTTTGTTTAAAGTAAATATAACTACCGTGTGTGTATATATATATATATTATTATTATTATTATGATGATGAAAAAAAATGTTCTCGAAATGTAATTTTCCGTTTGACATAACTCGACGAAACGTAATATTATCTCGTTTAGGTACGGTATAATAATATCTTTGTTATTATATTATAACCCGCAGATATGATAATGCGACGACTTATAAATAATGTTTTTTTCAACAAAACGTCAGCGGCTACGTAATAATATTTCATTTAAAGGTGCTGCGCGAGTGTCTTGATCGTGGTGATATTTGTTCGACATTAGCGTTTGAGTTGCAGAACACGTCGTAAAAAACACACACTTCGAAAACAAATTTCATCGACGGCTTTGGAGTTACCAAACCCTGACCTGACCGATTAGACGACCAGGTCTCCTGGTCTCCTGGAAAAATATTATATCATACGACCAGCAGTTAGCCTATGATTGTTATACGTAGGGTTTTGAATTTGAAATGTTAAACTTGAAATAGGTATTTCAAAATTGAAAATTAGGGGTACTTCGCCGGTACAATATATCAAGTAATATTATATAGTAAGTTTCGTTCCCATAAACACGCATCACGGTTATACCACGTTTATGGTGTGGTTACACATTCGCTTCTAATTAATATTCGTCCATACACGTCATACCTATAACTCTTAAGATTTTATGATGATCGCTTATTTTAAATGTGGATTTTCAGTACCTCGAGTTGATTTCATTATACAATGTGTGCACAGCGTACGTCGTTGTTGTTTCCGTGTACTTTTAGTACAGCCTTTGCGACCACTATTAATGTTGGTGTTTGCGTACCAGCTATAATAATATTATTATGCAGGTACGCACTATCGTGTTGTTATTATATTTTCTTTCCGTCGTATCGTTTTCGCTAAAAATATACGTTCGCGAAACAAAATTTTCAGTGCCACACATACATACTTAGATAACATTAGTATCATACGTACGTACGCGTTTATTATGGAAAATTTTGTCGTCAGCCGTTATCCGCTCACGCTCTTCGTATATGTTATACATAGTTGCCATCTCAGCTAGCGAAATATTATTATCTATAGGTATATAAATTTGTTTTGTTTTTTCAAACGATGGAGGTGGAAAGGACATTTCGAGAGAACGCATAAAAATAATAATATAGTAGGTATCAACATATTATAATTATAATAATATTATATAGGCTATTCGAATCCTTGGGAAGATCTCATAAGAAAACCGGGTGGGCATACCTACCCGCGTTGTCACGCCATGTTTATAATACATTCTCCAATTCTCGATTACCGTTAAAACATATAATAATAAGTTATATTGTTGTTGTATATTATAATATTATGATAAGTCCTCGTTATAAAATCAAACGCTCGCAAACTTAAGCATTGTCAGTGCGGGCAGTGCGACGTTTCCTGTGCAAAATATATTATTATATTATTTCCCATTTCCTGCTCGGCGAATCGTCGCCTTAAGCTCTATTTCATGATTGTTGTAGAGACAGCAAACCACGTCGCGACGGTCCCGTTCATGATTTTCCTGGCCATATTATATTACATTATTTAATTTAATTAAATACCCGTACACGCGTTATTCTAGACACGAAATTTCCCGGACCAGCGTACGAAACGCATTCCTATCCGGTCGCAGCATGCGTGCTCGGGGAAAAATTAATAATAGACAAATATTACACACATATAGGTAAGACGTACGATTACATGCCACCACCGCATGGACGAAAATGACCTCAAAACAATGTGCCTGGGGTGTATAGGCAATACACGAGCACGAATATCGGTATCAACGGAAGATAAACAAACAAATTTATCGAAGACTTACAAAAAATGTCGACGTAATAATTGATTTACACATTACATAAGCGTTGAGGAGTACCGCCCATCCATCTATAATAGTGATTTTTTTTGAAAAAGTACAATATTTTAGAAAATGACAACAACGACTATATAATAACTATAAGCTTAGGGACTTCTAGCATTTGCATATTTTTTCTGAATTATTTAAAAACTAGCAGAGTCAAATGTAAATCCTATTCATGTTATATATAATTTAAATACAAAATTTTACTGCGTATATTTTTGCATATTTTAATGTTTTTTTTTATTAGAGAATATATTAACAGTGTGTAGTTATCAAGTGCTATAAATAGCACTAGAAGCCATTTATGAAGGCTTCTATTAATGAAGACGATTTACACTATTCAAATTCATTCACACCATCGAGCATATCGCCTATGAATAGTATAGTACGAGTATATCGCATTTCCCGCGATACCTAAGGCCCAAATTTAACGGTGATTAGATAAAATTATGTACTAAATTAATAATTGTATAGACCGCTGTCTATCCCTTTTACTTGACGTGTACCTACGTTTGTGCTGTTAAAATGCCAAAGGTACAACAATCGACTAGAAAACGTCTAAAAAAGTTTTGTGATTGAGTTTAAACTTTTAAAGATGTATTTTCATCGGGTGGGCTTATTTTCATATGACATATTCTATTATTTTTTTACACTCTATGGAATACAAGTGGGGAGTAATAACTAACAAGTGATTAAATGTTTTCCAACTTCTAAAACTGGAAAACACATTAGAGCAGTACAGCGGAATTAAAATAAAAATAACTAGGTAACACAACAATTAGTTACAAAAAAAAACTTAGGGACAAAGAGTTCTTTTCATGGAGATTTATGCGAATCTTTGGTTTCGGCAAATATCCCCCTAAATAAGTTATCGAATAACGATTTTAAATTATTTAAATATAATTTAAATTATTCGACAAAACTATGAGGATTTTATGGCTTACTGAGGTTGAACATGACAACGTCCTATTGGTTTTAAGCGATGCAGCCGCGTGTAATGTGGTCAAGGTCGGGATTCCAATACAAACCCTTTAATCTAATTCATGTAATCTGCTCTGCTCCTACTCTGCATAGACTAGCTGAAAAACTACGAGGAAGATTTCCGGATGTTGGTAAATGAATGTCTGTAAAACAGGTATTTTGAAAAGCGCACCTATATGCGCACACAATCGTTTAAAAATATGACAAACAATGAAATACCATTACCTCCAGAGCCCATATTAACGATATGGGGTTACTTGGATTAACGCTATATTGCATTATTGTGAACACATTGTGGAAATTCGATCAGTTGTACAGACGTTTAACGAAGCTGTATCAATTCGCACAGCTAACAAATATTTAGAAAATAACAATCTGCCATGTAATTTAATATTTATAAAATTAATTAGGTATTATATTGATATACCTAGTCTATAATAATAGTCACTTTTGTCTAATGAATAATTTTCTGCAGCGGTACCGAGGAATTCGGAGTCAGTGGCGTATACATACATTTTGTATAAGGGGGAAGGGATCAGACAAAAATTTAAACCTAGGTACCTGCACATTAAAAGAATAAATAACAAAATTGATGTAATATATTATAAGCATATTATATTGAAGCATGTCTATAAATATTTAAATTTTAGTGAAAATAATTTAAGTACAAAGTTTGTATCATTAGATAATATATTAGATTAATAGATGGAAAATTTTGAAAGCGAAGCGCGAAAAATTTTTCCTTATAATAATTATTATATTACGATATATTGTATCGGTTTTCTGAAGCTTTTTTTCGATTACTTACTTATAGTTGTCAGTAGCCCTTTCAAAAAGTTAAAATTGCGCCCCTGCATCAAAAAAATTTAGTACGAATTGAATTGAATTTTTTTTTTATGTTTCCTTGTGACGCACTAAAAAAAAAGCCTATAGACGAATCTGCCCCTCACATCGCCTCTTGTAAACGCCCCTGTGCTGAGTACACGCTCAATCAGTTACATTAAATCAATCGTAGATAGGTATACTAGTACGATATTATAGCCACCCAAATTATTAATTATATTAATCGTTATGAATACGGTTGTCTGCAGCCCGCGAGTGACTACTAATTGTGGAGATAAAAAAAAATCTGCATTAATTGTAACGAAATCGGTCAAACCAGTCATCGATGATATGACTGAAAAACGGCGTAGTGGAAGTTTCTAAATCATTATCACTATCACTCAACTACTCCGTAGTCCGTACGACAGTAGTCGTTATATCCACGGTTAGCCGTGTAGGCATAGAAGTGTGATAATGCGTCGGACGAGCACTGCTTGTCTAACGATGAATGTAATATATTGGAGGCGCCACTCGATCGCGTTTCGGGCGCATAATATTGTTATTACGTACATGTCTTCGTAAAATCAATCGGAATTTACATTGGAAATTGTTTACAGAAATGGAGCGACAAGACCTGCAGTGTTTCGTGCAGCGAATAGACAACGAGGTGAGAGACCCTAAAGTGACCAACAGGAGCAACAACGCCAACACGCAGCCACCACGTTTCAACACGAGTTCGTACGTGATCGAGCAGTTGGACTTGATGGGTGAGACACCGTGAAGTTATTATATCCCGTCGTGTTTTTTGACGATAACCTATAACTATAGTAATTTAATATAATCACGCTGCGTTTCTTCTATTATAATACCATCTATATATTCATTAAGTTTCTCAAATCAATTCTATTTTAATTTAATTTCGAAGTCATACGATAATCATAATATATGTTTTCGAAGACTCTAGAGTTAGCTATGACACGGTATTCTAGACGATGAGCTAAAATGTTTTTCGCGGCAGGTACTTTTTATGGTGCCCGCTCCTATTTTCACTCAAGCATTGGATACTCCCAAGTCCCGATAATGATAAACTTCTGCAGACTGCAGTAATAGTTGTAAAATGCGTTGTTTTTTTTTAATTTTCAGACGATAACGATATCAAAATCGAAAAATTGGATAAGCAGTACTCGCCTAAACGGAAAAAAGACGCGAAAGCGATAGAAGGGTAGGTGGCGCAAGATCGTCGACGGCGTTAGTCTTCGTTGCACAAATTGACTATAATTTTTCGACTTTTCCAGACTGAACGCCAACCCTTTGCCGATACCATATCATCGACCCGTAGGCCAGGACAGTCGTTTGAGCAACGGAAACATGGTAATGATGCCACCGAGTAGTCCACGCAAGACGGCCGGCAACAAGTACGCCGCGGAAAAGACCAAACAACAGCCGTACAAAATCGCGTGCAAAGTAGACGTGACGGGTGAGTAGATTAATTCATATTTACTATAATATTATTATTTATTACTATCGACGGTTTGATAATTTAATAAATATAAAAAAAATCCATTTCCAACATTATATATTAAAATATAACCACTTATTTATATGAAGTTGTAAATTATTTTTCTAAAACAAAATATATAAGTGGAATTTAAACGTTATTATTTTATAATTTTAATTTTAAATAGTCAAAGTATAACATTAATATCTTTAATACAACATCTAATTTTAGATTTTTTTAGATTTTCTTCATCAATGACTATAGGTACATCCGAAAAAGTTTTTTATATTCCGGTGCAAATATCGACTATTCTTATTTCTTACTAATGCATGATCGTTTAACTAGTTGAGTCATTATATATAGTATAATCAAGTATTATAGCACCTATAATTTGCATATAATATAATAATATAGTGTATACATTTAGAATGTCTCATGTTTATTTTCTCAGAAGCCAGAATCAATGCATTATACACTTGATCGTTAATTTTTTTATTATATTTAATATTCGTCGACAAACTATTATCAACTAAAAACGTACTTAGGTACCTGAGTTTTTTATGCATTATACAAAAATACCCATCCATGAATAAATATTTTATCGGAAGGTGGTGTCAAGTGTCACACCGTATATACGCTTCTGATTATGTTGATAAATACAAAGATGGATTAAGCCAAAATACAATGAGATGGATACCGGAAAAGAAAACTTACAAGTCACAACTCAAATACTGAAAATACATTTTCATAATTTAATTAAAAAAATAATAAGTCAACGATTATTTTGAGATAAATAGGTTAAATCGGGATAATTAATTAGTCAAGTTAAGTCAGCTAAGTTAATAAGTTTAAAGATTTCATTATTTCATTATTTACATATTTTTAATTAGATTTTTATTTTTTAAGTCTACGGCAATAATGAATAATCTGAGTTGAAAAGATTAAGATTTAATTTCCGATTTCAGTTTCAACTTTAATTTGTAAGACTTATCACAGTCGAATAATAAATATATTATAATATTACAGTGCGTATGTACCTAGTTCACCTATGACTAACCATAATGTAACCATACATACGTTCCAGGTTCCAGAAGAACGATGTACAATCATTCGTTATCGGCGTCAAGCGATACCACAGCACCACCGACCACCAGTTCATCTTCGGTTGATACCCATATGACCTCAAGCCTGTCCACGTCCGTCGAAAGCTCAGCAGATCAACCGGAATGTTTGACTGTACGTTACCACATCCATATCGCATTATTGATGTCAAATGTTGACAACCCTTGACCCCATCTCGGCGATGGTTAATAAACGAACAACAAAATTAGTAATCCCTCTTGGTTCTGACGTCGATCGTTAATTAAGGAGCAACAAATAAAAACGCACTTTTTCCATTTTTAAGAACATATTTTATAAAAAAAGTTTCCAGAGAATTTCGTTGAAATGTAGTGGTGCTTAAAACAGATTTGTAATTCTTATACGATTATTGTTCAATGGCACATCGTGAACAATTATTTTTTTTTCAGAATCAAAAATTCTACATTTGTGTTTAATTTAAAATTATGCCTACAGAATAATTACCTACAGAACTAAAGAATTTTCTTTTTAAGTATTTAAAGTATTATTACATTAACTACTTATACTTTTCATAGTAAAAAAATTGAATTCTTAAACAAAACCTACATATTTTAATAACGATTATTGTTTGTTGTGTTAGTCACTCACTTTGCTATAATGAATCTAAACTTTAGCATAATCTCCTTTCGTATGGTCTACCCGAATTAGTGGCTTTTTAATTGTGAAACAAGTTTGTTAATTTGGTCATAATTAAATCAGGAAACAGATGCAAAGTTCTAAAGAAACCTTTGTAGTAGTATAAGTTATCTCAATTATTTTGTATTGTATTTTTTGTAAACAGAAAGTAGAAATTTGCCCTGGCGTTGCACAAGCAGCCACACAAACGACGCCGGAAAATGAGAGAGTCAGTTTTGTGCCTAATAGTAAAATAAAACAGAAGTTGACATTAAAAAATCGTTCAAATGCAAAAAATGGATTAAAAACTGATCCTGTCTCTTCACCAGAATCCAAAGATCAACCAGATATAACCTTACAAGAACCAAAGTAAGTTAATTTAAATACATCAATGTTTTACTAAATAAGTCGCTGGTTTAAACAAATAGCGATTACACTTTAATCACTTTTAAAATGCAAAAATATGTTATAAAAAATAAATGATTAAAATTGCAATTTTCGCCTGATAACTTTATTTCTAAAAAATGTTCTGTGGAAATTGTATACTTAAAGTAGAATATTATATAGTATGTGTATACTGTTAAAATGAATTAATTTTATAAATGTATTTTAATAATATATTATGTTAACTGAATTTATAATATTCAGTTTGTTATATCGGCATAGAGTTAATTTACAAGACAAAGAACCGTATAAATAATATAAAAATAATAATATTTACATCCCCACAGGTATTTTTTTTAAATGTTTTATTATTTCCACACCAATACGGTTATTACAATTTCTATATTACAACGAACATTTTTTTTTTTTTGTTTTTGTCGATGATGATGATTTTTTAGAAATGCCTATAAAACATGTTTGACTACCTATTTAAACCGTTGTGTTATACCAACTGGTAAATCAAAAATCTAAGACTATAATAACTAATAACTGACTGAACAAGATTCGGTCGGAAATACCTTAAACATTTATTCTACAACAACTAATTGTGTGATTAATTATACGATTTAGACAAACCGTGAAAATGGCGTTAAGTCCGTCGATGGCAGAGAGCCTCCGTGCCGTGTTTGCCGCGTTCTTGTGGCATGAAGGCATCGTCCACGACGCTATGACCTGCGCGTCATTTTTGAAGTTTTATCCAAGTCTTCCCAAGAACGGAGCGGTGGTGACGAAACGGATGACTGAAAGGTATGTGTTAACGGGCACAGAATAATGAAAATCGCGTATTTATATTATTAGAATATCTCTGATGTTTACGTATTAACGAGTTTAAAAATGTTGACTTATAGGTATAATATATTATTATATTAATAGCAAAAACGCTGTCTTACACATTATTATTAGATACATATTTGATCATCTTTTTATCTATTATATCTTATCCACATAATTATGTTGGATATCTTTGTACAATACCAAGTCCCTTTAGGCATGAGAACTACAATGTTATGTATAGTTAAAACATGCATAATCTTAATATGTCGGTGATCTAAATTTGGTTAGACATAATAACAGGTGGGTATCGCGTTGAAATCGTGTGCGGGATCACCGCCAATTTTCCGACTAGCAATACTGACCCACATATTGTATACCATTGACTCTCAGGGGTCGCCAATTAATACTTTCCACGGGCCACATTAAGAATTTGGAAAATTCTCGCGGGTCATACAAATTCAAAGTACACAATATTTATTATCATATGCCGATTGGCCAAAACTATTTTATTTCTTAATAAAAAAAATATACACGTATTATATAACTATAACTAATGAAAAAATAGAATTACATTTAATAAATAAGTGAAACAATTATGAATTAATATTTTTAATGTGATAAATGACAGATCTTGCTCTCAAGATATCAATGGTAACTATTAAGTCGGGGTTATGGTTTGTGGTCGCTATCTTCATCATTATTTTAAGGTGTTCGTTGGTGAGTCGGGATATGAATTTGTTTTTAATATAATTCATGTTCACGTATATTGATTCTTTTCTCCTTATCTGCGTGGTGGTCAAATTCATCCGCGGGCCCCCATTTGATGACCCCTGCTACACCCGGATTCTAGATCATGGGGCATATTATTACGATGACGCGATTATGTGAAATTTGATCTTATACCTGCAGGAACAAGGACCGCGGCCCGCAGAGGCATTCGGTGGAAGTGACGACCGGCGCAGGCGGTTACCGGCACATCCGACCCAACGAAGTTAACCGGCCGAAACCTGGAATGGCGTTACCAGCCGAGGGAGCCATCACCGAGGAGAGCATGACCAGTTCCGGTAACTCGGAACTAGCAGACAGCCATCACGCGCAACCGGAACCGTCCGGGGGTGGTGGCGAGTGCCGGACCACCGTCAACTTTCTGCCGCCCGCCCTCAACTGCATGGTCAGGTTGTGGGACCAGATCGCGGCCGATATGCTACAGGTAAGACCTCTGATATATTAAAAAACATACTTACGACAAAACAATATTATGAGATATTCACAATAGAGTGGAAATGACATGTCGTTTTTCAAATGCGTTAACATTTATTATTACATTATCATAATATATTATTTACTATTTATTAACATTACTCATAAAAATAAAAATGTAATACCTAATTCATATTATTTCTACACTCTACGGGAATAATGATCATATCCTGTACAATTTAATTTGATAGTTATTTTTTCTTTTTAACAAACAGAGTTCAATATTCTACAGGCCAAATTGAACTCCGTTTTCAATTAAAATTAAAATATAGTTTCCAGTTACTTGAATGTCATGGTTTTTTTTTAGAAAATACAACCGAAATACAATCATTTCGTTCGTACACTAAATAATATAATTTAAAATATTTGATGGATAAGTAAACGTTGCTATTAAAATTTAGTACAATGGTATAAATATTTTACGGAATAAAAGTCACAATGGTAACAAATGTTCATGGAATAATAATGTTCTCTTTACGACATTCGTAAAAGTTATATTCATCGTACAATATAAAATATTAAATACGAATCTGTTATAATTTATTAAAATTAATTTTCCCATTTGTATTTGTTTAGTTTTCCATTATTGTCTTTATTGGCTGGTTTCGCATCAGTATTGTTACATTTAGAATAATTTAACAAAACAACGAAGGCAATAAAAGAAAGACTACCAACATATCTTGTTGAAAACGATGAGTTTTATTTCTTTAACTAAACATATTAAATATTGGTAAAATAATAAATGGAACGCTTAGAGGTAAATAGTTGTCTGTATCTAAATTACGGATGAATAAACCGACGTACGTAATATTATTCCGTTAGATTTATGTACGCTCTTGTGCAATATTTTGCAAATATTCTATAGGACTTTTTCATACCCTTTGACTGTAAGCTTGGATTCAGACTGAATTTATGAGGTTGAGAGTGTTTTATGGACCCTGAGAATATAGTGTCCAGTTTTAGTGTTGAATATTAGACGTTTATTCAAACTGACGTTTTTTTTTTATCCAAGTTCAAAAAACACATGGTACTGTTTTATTATACTATTATAACACATTTTTTTCCACTTAAATATGTTATAAAATGCAATAATAGATTTTTATGCCATACCTATTTTACTCCATGTTTCTATTCAATGATAAAACACATTTTAAAAACGTTGTCTATATAATATTTTATTAAAAAGACGAAAGTAAAAATATATTAGCTAATAGAAGTTATACCTATATAGTCAAATAGGTTTTACACGTGGTCGTAACCATAAAAGTTGTATATCTCTGATACCGCAGTGTATATCAGTGACAGATAGATACCGAATGGGGAAAATGCAATGATTTTGATATTACATTTAAATTATTTAGATGATAAGTATTTATACCAAACGAAATTTAGTATGATATTACCTATATTAAAATAAAATGGAAATATAATATATTTTACTTTACAATGCAATGACCTGGTAGAAACAAACGATACTGCTTTGGAACGCATATTTGTAGCGAAACAAAACAAGTTTATCATAACTTTTGGATTTATCAAAAATAGTTAAACTTATACAGCTAGGCATAGAATTGATAGCGCGATGAAGGGTTTATGAAGGGGAGGGGTGGGAAGTGATCATTTGGTGTTCGTCGTCATGAGTGTTTCGACTCATGGGGGCTGGGCAAACACAATATAGCAGTGTAATCGGTACATATTCTGAATTATTTTCTAAAACCTATAGCATTATTATCTATCAGAAATATAACGTTTTGTGTTTTGCAGATAATAACTTCGGTTGGCGTGGTCCGCAAGTCTTCTCCCGGGCGGACAGCGGACGGTAGCGGGGAAAACGGCGAAAACGACGGCGACAGGTTGTCAGTAGATCCGACCACGCACGCTCACAACGAGCGGATATTCCGGCGACTGATGCCCAACTACCAGGCCAAGGAGCCCATGTCGTGCGAGCTGTGCGGCGACACGTTTGCCGTGCCCGTGTCCTACCACATGCTTACCACTCACCCGGGATGCGGTCACAGCAGCGGCGGGCGCGGTTACACCAGCAACGGTACCTACAAGACCGGTTGGTCGGGCGCGTGCGGCGAGGGTGGTATCGCGTGGTATCTGCTCTGCGAGTCCTGCCGCGGCGGTTACATGAAGCGCGCCAAGCCGCCACAAGCCGCTTCCAGTTCTGCAGGATCGGCTCCTCGGTCCCGGAAGACCGGCGCCGACAGACGGTGATCACCTACCCCGCGGCCAACGACGACGACGACGGTCATGATTTCTCCGACACGGACGACGAAGGTGACGACGACCGCGGTGGCTGGAACCCCAAGCCGCTGCAGCCCAAACAGCTGCACGGTTAGTATATATTATTATCATATCCATTCCGACCCACTTCGTCGAGCGTCGTTGTGATCATCACAGTGTGACACATTTATCCGTCGTGAATTCTCGGAATCGAATTCTGCGGTTATATCCGTCGATTACCGCGTTTTTAAAAGTTGTTCGAAGTATTCAGGCGTAATGTTATGCGTCAATGTTGTGCGTGCACAACGATTTATTGATTTTACGAGAAAGTAAAATATATAAAAATTTGTTCTCGAGTCATCCGCGATATGAAATTGAAATTATTATTTTAACTACTCGAGTAACAATAATGATCATAGTCAATGTACGTGTGTAAACAAGGTTTATGAGTACCTATAACACTGCCGAACGTGAAACAATTAGTGACACGGCGTAATGTATAGATAGTATTTAGATAGTATTATATATAAGCGCTGTGAATGGTTACTGCAATTCGACAAAATGTATTATACTATACGTTATTAATTTATATTTTTTCTGTGGAGCCGTTTGTTAGGTTAATAATAATATAGTGATTTAGTTTTTTAAGATAGTGGATTTCCGAATGCTCATATTGCTGGATACTTACATTCATTTTTTTTTTTTTTAATGTAAAATTGGATCTAGAAAGACCTGAAGAATGAAAAAACATTTTTTTAATCAATATTTTTATTTTTATAATTTATTGACACTTGTGTTACATGTAGGTATAATATAACATTTTTAATTTTATTTATTAATACTGAAAATAAAAAATTAAAAGCCGATGTAAATGTTTTTGAAAATTCTAAATAGCCAATTTGTAAATCTTGTTTTTAGAAAAATGTTGATTGTGAAACAATTTTTTAAATTATGTAGTTAGTTTTTAAATCTTTTTGAAATATCATAACTTTTGTTAAATAAACTTGATCTAATTTTAAAAAATATTTTGAATTCAAAAAGAGAATTTATTAGTAGGCATTCGTTAAAATCTACATATTGTTCAAAATTTGTTACTTTTCAAATTAGTCTTACTTCAAAAAATATTGACATTATAAAAAATCATAAAAATTAAACCACTTACTTAGATAAACGTTTTTACATTAAAGTTTTCTAAAAATCAAATTTATAAATTGGCTATTTTGAATTATTCAAAAAACAATTCTATTTAAAGTTTTTGTTTTCAGTATTAAAAATAAAAAAAAATTATATTATTATACTTGTAGCTCAAACATAAAAAAAAAAAAAAAAAAAATATTGATTAGAACAAAAGTTATTTAATTTGCCAGGTTTTCCTATGATATTATGTATACCTATTATACCAATAATATTTAAACATTATAATATGTTTATTTTAATCAGGAATAAACTACAACGACGAACTGGTCGATAGCCTACACGTGACTTTCAAAGAAAACGCAATGTTTCTGTTGGACTTGGCCAGCACCAGCGGCGGGAGACTGACCGGTGACGAGCCGACCTCAACATCGGGACCTTGGTCGGTAGGTGAGTTCAAATGTCTAGGCAGCCTCGAGACTCCTGCAGCCTGTAAAGAACTGCTGCATTCCGACACCTGCAATGATGCACTTCTGCAGAAACTTCACGACTGCGATTCAGCGGGGGTACATATTTATTCATCTAAACCTCAACAGGAGTTTTCGTTTTTATTTTTAATATGTTCTTGTGCCCTTCCAGATCTCGTCCGCGGGCCAAGATGTAGTGGATGGAACCGTGATGCGGAGCTTTCACCGGTCTGTGTCGATGGACATCGAGAAGTCACCGCTAAGACGCCAAGACACGATCAACCGTCGAAAACGGATCAATAGTGCCATCGATCCTGGTACGTAGACTTTGATCAACGTCAAACTGGACACGGTGGAGTGCATTTGTATTATATCGGACAGTACACTTCGCGGCAACTTTTTCGATTTCCGTGATTTTTTTCATATTTTTGAATTAAACACATTTTTCTGACACATAAAAAAACAATTATCAACTTTCATCTGACATTTTTAACAACAGATGGGTATATTATCAACTGTTTATTATTCCAGTTTGAGTTTTCAGTGATTTACAATAAAAATATTACATTGTAAATATGAAAATATGAACTCTTATAACATAAGCAAAAGATGTAAAATCAGTAAGATATTTTGCTGTATCATATTATGTAATACCATTGATTATAGAATAGCATAATAAGTTATAGAATATAATCAATGGTAATACAATATAGTAATATATATAATAATATAATATACAGGCCATTTAGTGCAAATGACTCTGGTCTCTGTGAGATAGTTATATATTTTAAATATCACGAGTGAATTCACGATAGCGTATCACAAAATAGATGAGGAGGAATAAAGATTAAGTTAACAAAGACATAATATTTTTATTTTATATGATTATCTTCTAGACAACGGATTATCAATGGTATGTATGCCCTCGGCGGCCCTACAGGCGCTCGTTCCCAGCGTCGACAACACTACGATGGTAGGTTGTTCAGCCGACGGTATAGTATCGAACAATGAAAATGTGTCCGAAATAAACGTTTTCAACAGACCGTCGATGGCGTTTATTGTCGAAGCACACAATTTGGCCGATCTCAAATGGGCGATGAAACAAGCGGTGAGGAAAGCCGCATGCCGCAGTTACGCTCTACAAGTAAGAATAATAGTATTAATATTATGGTTTTACTGAATTTGAGAAACTATATTATGTTTTTAAAAATTCACAAGTACGTTTGTTATAGCCAGTAGGTACTGAAAGTGTTCAGTGTCTAATGCTTTAAGCATTTGCATTTTTCTTCAGAAAGTAAATTTAATAAAATTTATAAATTTTGTTATATTTACCTGCATACTTTACATCTTTATTAATCTATATTTTCAGTTATCTTCTAAGCTTACTCTCCAGGGGCACAACTAGGATTTATTTTCAGAGGGGGTTGAACAGAGTATTATAAATTTACCTAGAAAACAATATTATATCATATTTAATTGATTTTTTTAAACTTTTCAAGTTCATTTTTAAACGTTTTTTTTTTGGTTTCCTAGTTTAATTTTTTATTGTATTTTATCAGGCACTCAACTGGTTGCTGCATGAAGTGTCTCGAGCATCGTGTCTACACGATCTCTTGTGGTGGTTCGTGATAGCGCTATCTGCCGAAGTCCGCACAGTGGACGGGACCAATGACTCCACTGACCCACGATGTCGACATCCTCTAAGTGATTTATACCTAGCTGGTGAATCCGTCAACCCACTACCACAGGTGTTCTATCAGTTTTTGCAGACTGTCTCCGATTTGATGCTGTACTTACCACCGGGGTCTGCGCTACAAATGATGGCCGTCCGCTGTTGGGATATTAATTTTACCGCATCCGATCACATTTTTTTGCACAGGTAATTGACAATACTAATAAATTTATATTTTGGAGTTATATTGAATTTTTTATTCCGTTTTTTCGCTCTCAAGGAGTAAAGTATTTAGTAATATCAGCAAAATATTGTCACACAGTGAAGATTATCAAGATATTTGTGAAGACACTCAACCAGGTGTATCTTTGGTAAGCGATCATGAATTTATTATAATTGGCACACTTTTGTGGGGAAATAAACGTTATTGTCTTTCACTTAACAGACTGATAACTACGTTGTGTCGTCACTCAAAGATATAACGGAAAATACAGAAATCACTGCAACTAGCAGACCGGCAATGGTCCCGAATTTAATCGATCGAACGACTGAAACATTTTGGGAATCAAGCGAAGACGACAAAAACAAATTCAAAACAATCACGATACAATGCAATCATGCGTCTGAAGATCCGAAAGCACTTTACGTTCATTTCGATAATTGTCGCGATTTAAATGTAAGTATATACCACATTGTTTGCAGAGTGGCGTTCATTGGTCTTAAAAACATTTTTACCTGTATCGTTTTTGAATAGAACAAAATATCGACGGTAGTTTTTTCGTCCGGTCAAGCCATCGAACAGCTGAATAAAATACAAACAATCGATGTCGATACTCGATTCAGTGGTTGGCTTGGAGTTTACATACATGGTAATTAGCGTGATTGTTGAAAAACACAAACCATTGATTTATTAATATACGACTTATCCAATATTTTCGCAGACCAATCGCACAAAGTGCTCTGCATCGAAATACGAGGGGCAGATACGTCGGTGCGTGTAAGACAAATCAAAGTTCTCGGAACTGTATCGGGAGAGTCTCTCTCGCATGGTCGCCAATACAGTTACTCTACCATACAACATCGGCAATGTGAAAATGAAACACTAAAAGTATTCCGATCTATCACATTCCAGGTAAAGAAAAAATGTTTAAAATATTTACGCATGAATTGTTCTAAAATAACTCAACTGTTATTTTAAGGTTTTCGGGAAACTAATACAAGGAAAAGTGACGTCGATGGATTCTAGTGTTGAAGACAGCAAAGATCTAAAAGAGCATATGGTGGGAATTTTGTTCAGTCAAAGCAAATTGACCCATTTGCAAAAACAAGTAACTATTTTTAAACCCTTAATGTGACCGAACACGTTTCGCTAATAATATTTGAAATATTTTTTTGCGCCAGGTGTGCACTCATATAGTAGACGCCATCCAAAAGGAAGCAATCCTAATGCGCGAAGAGTGGGAAAAGTCCGTTTGCAAAAATGATACCATATCCAACAATGGTACGGTCACACCGACCGACTCTTATTGTTTCGAAATGCTGTCGATGGTATCAGCTCTAAGCGGGAGCAACGTCGGTCGATCTTATCTAGCAAACCAATACGATCTGCTGTCAAACTTGTTGAGTTTATTGCATACGGGCAGCGCCAGAGTCCAAAGACAAGTAATGACTTTTTGGACAATATTAATTTTTGCAAGATTATAAATTTAATTAGTAGATAGGTACATGTCATTTTTATCAAAAATAAATAAATTAAAACTTAACTGATTTCTAGGTAACGTTATTGCTCAAACGAGTATTGCCGGAGGTATCTCCTAGCGCGTTGGCTTCGTTGACCGGATCTCGACTACCTTCTACCGGGTTTTCCATCGAAAGCCCACCGTCTAAAACCTATCAAGTAGGACTGCTCGATAGTTTCTTGAGCATCATTGCGAAAGCGTTGATATTGCAAGTGAAAGTGAAGGGTGCAAATGGAAGCAAAGTCGTTAATTCACTGAAGCTCCATGACGTCGATTTGTATGAAGACGATTCGTTGTGGTATCTCAAAGGGGTTTCTCACAGAAAACTTGCCGATGACATCATACAGATCTTATGGGATTTGTCAAACGTAAGCCATTATTGAGGGCTGGGTGCAGAATAAAATTTAATTTTGATATTATTTTTGTATAGGGGAAGTTGGGCGGTAACAAAAACTGGATCGACACGACCCGAGCAGCGATTGCCGAAAACATTCTGAAATTGACAAGAATAAGCAAAGAGCATAGGACAATGGAATCGTGCATAAAGAATCCCGTATTGTGGTTGGCTTTGGCTTCGCACTGCGTGTTGCATCCGGAGCATGCGGAGAGGTTATCGTCTGGTCAGTGGTTTAAACCAGAAGATTCAAAGCCGGTTCCACCAAGAGTGAGTATAATATCTCAAGTAGGTAGGTGTTATACCGTATAACCGTAGGTGACTATATAATGTCTGCAGCTTCACTTAGACAAGTCTTACGATAATTATAAGACCCAGTGTAAAAATAATACAGTAAAAAACGACTTTCCCATAATTGTGGTTCACACATAGAAACCTGTATATTCCCAGGCAGACATCATTGAAATTAAAAACCTAATTTACTCTGTTAGGTTATTGTTGATTTGTCAACCTGACAACTTTTTATCAATACACTGTACCTACGTATAATCGAATTAATCCTATTCAATCTGATTCTTTGGAATAATTAGCAACCACGGCTTACATTTTTGAATTTAACTGTCGGGATAATGCCATTGCTGTATTAATTGGTATGCTATATTATAATACAATGAAGTAAACGGATAAAATACATTTTTAGCCGCTGTGTACGAATCACGACGACGGCGAGACCGCGGCATCGATACAATGTCTCACGTGCGGAAATCTTTGTGTTGACTGCGACAGGATCTTACACTTGCACAGGAAAACCAAACATCACCAGAGACAAGTAAATACGCTAAACATGGTGACGACACATTCGTCACTAGTGTTTCACGCTTGCAAGATTAGCGACACGATGACAAATAATAAATAATTAACGTTTTTCGTTTTTAGGTGTGTAAAGAAGAAGAAGAAGCAATCAGAGTTGACTTGCACGAAGGTTGCGGACGGACCAAACTATTTTGGCTACTTGCGCTAGCTGACAAGGCCACTTTGCAAGCGTTAGTCGAGTTTCGCGATACGACGTCTGGCTCTTCAGACTTATCGGCACCGGTCGCCAGGGCCAACGTGTTGCAACTTGCCAGAGTCGGAGTCTGTCGCTATTGTGGCATGGTCAGCAACGACGGATTGCTCGCTATCGGTAACGTCTGCGCCAACGACGAGTGTCAGGTATAAAAATGAATATTATCGTCATTACTTGTACATAGTTATTTATATTTCGAGTCTCCCGCACAGTGATATGAATAAAAAATTAAAAACAGCATTTATGATTTCGATTTAAACAGTTCAAACGTAGTGTTCGAAATCAATTTTATTAGTGTAATATTATATTTTATTTTTCATAACTACGTTCACTGTATCATATTTTCATTTCCGTTTGATCACTTCGTTTAAATAAATTTACAGTTACACGCGCAAACTGGATGTCAAAGAATATTGAAATGCGGCCATTTGTGCGGGGGCATCAAAGGCGAGACGAAATGTTTACCGTGTTTGCATGGATGTGCCTCCGACGAAAATCCGTCTCTCAAACAAGACGCCGATGACATGTGTATGATTTGCTTCACGGACGCCCTGTCTGCTGCACCGTCCATACAGGTACAACTATATGGCCAGAGACAATTTACGATAATAATGATCGATTGCGAGTATAAACGCAAAAAATAGATCAACCTTCGATGCGGCGCAGAATGTGAAAAAAATGTCTATAAAAAACAATATTATCATTTCAGCTAATGTGTGGACATGTGTTCCACTATCAGTGTTGCAAGAGAGTGCTGATCAACAAATGGGCAGGACCCCGGATCACGTTCGGATTTCAACAGTGTCCTATCTGCAAGGTGAGTATCGCGCGTGTAGCATAATATATTATTATCGACACCACTCGATTGACCTCTTTATATTTGTGCTCGTGTGACAGACTCCGATCGAGCACGCGTGCCTTGCCGAAGTCCTGAACCCGATCAGGGAGCTGATGGCCGACGTCAAACGAAAGGCTCTGATGCGTTTGGAATACGAAGGCGATTGTACGATGAAAAGCGATCACGCGGCCGTATATGCCATGGAGAAGTATGCGTACTATGTGTGCTTCAAGTGTACAAAAGTAAGTTGAGCACAAAAGTCAATCAAGGGCGCCCGCAGACAATTTCACCGGGCGAGGGGCATGGCCCCTCCCGTCACCCCTGTGGGCGCCCTTGTCGTAAATATATAGTTTCGTAATCACGAATCGAAGGAAAAATAATATCACTGAGAGCAAAAGTGTTTTAAAAAACAAATATATCGAGATGATAATATAAACCAAGTTAGGAGGATGTTTATAAACACGAAAAAAACTACATTTTTATTTTTATTAACATTTTTTGTAAAATGAGCTTTTAATGTTATAACCACGATTAATTATTATTTATTATTATCACACAAAGTCGAAGTGATAATATTTAATACTAAAGAATTTTTATTTTTAAATCAATATTTCATCTCAACTTAATAAAATTATATGTGTTTATCTAAACTTATTTATTATAGTCTTTAGCATTTTGTCTACTTCTCACTTATCAGTTCTATGCGTTTTATAAGTTTATTAATATAAATTCTTTAAACTTTATAAAACTATTTACAATATCGATTACTAATTACTTTACCAAACTAACAGTATAGAGTTCACCTACGCACGAATCATGGTCAAGTCTACCGCGTGATGATCCTATTGACTCGGATTTCCCTTAATTTAAAATCTGTATGGATACTGTTTTGCAAGAATACTAGTACAATATACGATATCATCACACACACACACACACACAAACGAGATTTTAATGAATCGTTTCGTTTCGTTTCGTTTCGCAGGCCTACTACGGTGGTGAAGCTCGATGCGAGCTGGACGTGGGTGGGACCGATTACGACCCCTCTGAACTGGTGTGCGGCGGATGCAGCGACGTAGCCCGAGCTCAGATGTGCCCCAAACACGGCACCGACTTGCTCGAGTACAAGTGCCGCTACTGTTGTTCGGTAGCCGTGTTCTTTTGCTTCGGAACGACCCACTTCTGCAACGCTTGCCACGACGACTTTCAGCGAGTCACCAACCTGTTGCCCCAGGAGCTACCACCGTGCCCCGCAGGTATGAAATTATTGTTGTAATAATAATAATAATAAATATATGATATTGTTCCGTTGTCTGCCTAAAATATTTACGTACGTTTCCGGTATTAGGACATATCTAATACCTGCATTCACCTGTACCCGGTATGAAAAAAAAATAACCATAAACACCACATCGATTTACATCTCGGCTAATATTCGACTGAAAAAATCAGCACGTGGTTTTTTTTCTATAATTGTGCACTGACTATCTCACAAATACAATGTACATTTTTTTAAAAAATAATATCATTTGACGCAATCAAAATTTTCATTGTTTTTCACTTGTAACTACTGTTGACCCAATTAAAAAATATTAAAAAACTTCCTCTACCATGGAAATATACTGTATCATTCAAATGAGCTTGAGAGAAATCATTTGCGAAAAATGGATGAAATAAACAGTAAAATATTTGACGGTTTAATTGGGTGATCATAATCTACCTAAAACATTAACCAAAATCATATTTTAAAAATGTTTTGTCAACTATATCGTTTATTGACACTGTCTTTGTTTCGGCAGGCCCGAGAGCAATGGCTTTGAACGTAGACGAATGTCCACTGCACGTCAAACATCCGCCAACGGGTGAAGAGTTCGCGTTGGGGTGTGGAGTGTGCCGAAATGCTCATACGTTTTAAGAAAAACTATAACGACTCGATATCACAATATTACTGTATTGTAACATTTACAACACTGCACCAGAACTCTGCCCGGTCCATAATAATTGTTGTTCAGTCATGTCTGTAAAATAACCAAACATTTTTCTGCCTTCTGTCTTTCTGCTGCCGTTTCTGTGACAAGCCAGAAGGTCGAGAACCACACTCTTGAAAATACTATGATTGTTATTTATTAAACAACTTCTTAAAAAAAAAAAAAAAACACTTCGACAGCAATCGATTCCTCCTTGCAACAACAAATCAAATGCCACACAAATGCCGCCTTTAAATTAAATCCGTACCCATAGAATCTTTATAATAATAAATGCGCCGGAACTCCCGAAGATCGTCATGGAACCGGTATCCTCTGATCCTCTTATATAACATTATACGGATCGAGCAGAGTTCTCGTAAATACGCGTCGTCTGCAGTAAAAATACGTATTCATAGACATATTGTTAAATTTTATAATTTATTTACGTTGTCAGCTTTTGCAATATTTCGATACACTTTGCATTGTGTGACTATCTTGATTATATTACGTACACTTTATTATAATCCGCAATGTCTGTACTACGCGAATCCTCACATAGTTTAATTTATTATTATTATTATTATAAAATATGTTCGTTTGTTGTAGTTTAAAAAAATTATTATGTTAAGTGTAGTGTGCCAATGTCGATATGATATTATTATTGTCTCCTTTTATGAATACCTAAGTATTATTGTTATCGTGCATAGAACGATAATATGATATTATTATTAAATTTTATATACCGCGTACGCGTACTTATCGTAGTCGCGTCGCGATCGTATAGGGTAAAGAAAGGTCTGTTCGTGATCAGGAAAATAACGACATTAAATTTATAAACTGATAGTAAACAATCAACGTACCCAATCAACGACTGTACGTCGACCGACAGCATTAACATAATAATATGGTTATCATTTGACGATATTCGTACGTTTACCGGTTAATAGATAATAATATTGTCGTTATACAAATGCTGAAAGAAATATCACGAAAATACCTCTCTTTACGATCATATAATATATGCTCCATTAACCCACCCGTCCGTTGTCCCCTCGATTGAATCTCGTTTGAATCTCAGCGTCGTCTCTCTATAGTACAATTTTCGTCTGTTACGTTATGTTTGTCGATCGAAATGTATTCTATTGCGCGGCAGTTTCGATACGATTAGACAATAATATTATTATAAATAAGCGTGCAGTAGGTAGTTTAAAATGTTATTATTAATTTACTTCGGGGCACCGACGAGGATAACATACAGCCGGTACCTATACATCGGAAAGGCCATGTACCCGACCGAGCTCAGTAGCTTTTCTCGAATCTGCCTGTGTATATGATCTATATAATTGCTAACGAGTGTTCGTCGATTGCGCCGAGCATTTTATGGACCACCGCGAATCAAAAAGTCACACATAAATTGCACCACAAAACAATGAGACATATTAAATCAAGTATAATGATACATCTTAAATAAATTGTTTGTGGAATTTACATTTTATATTATGACGCCCCGAGGTGTTTTTGTGGCTTTCAGAAAAATAATATCCGTAGTTTACATTAGTAAATATATATTTATATAGGTACATAATTATAAAATATACTGTGTGAATCTTATGCGTTATTGTACTTGAGGTTTTTTTTACGATTATGGATTGATAATATGGAATTTCAAAAAAAAACGATAAGTCATGACGGACATTTTTTTTATCACAATATCGAACATCTTAAGCACGCATTTGTACCATCAGCAAAATCAACTTTATTTTTTGGAAATGGTAACACGACTATACGTAATAAAATAAATGCCGACAAAATAGCTAGCAAACATGATTTTCAAAGATGAGTCATTGTTTTTAATTTTAATATACACTCATAAAATAAATACTATTATTATAGTATAATCATAGTTAATTCATAACTCTAAATTTTCTTCTTCGCAGTTATTTGACTTATAATAGTTTAAATTTGAATACTGAATTAGGTGGCTGAGGTAGGTTTTTTGGAAATTCCATGTATTAACTAGGTATCTATATTATCATTAAAAAACCTCACGTATAATGACATAATAAGATACTCACTGTATACGGATCAAAAGTAATCTAAACACTTGCATGGACACAGAGGTTATACGTTCAACGGAACAATCACACTATGACGATTTATTTCGAAAAAAAATATCGAGTCAATGACCAAACGTTGTTCTGACCCCAACGATATCTAATATGATAAATAATATTTTTATTAACTAGTGATTCGATAACGTACAAAGCGTAGTAACAACCCATTTCAATAAATTATTGATGTTGTATGAATCGTATAATAATTTAACTTGGTCAGTGAGATTAGATACTTTATACTATTGATAAAACTAAATAGGATCCGAATTAACCTTTACTGTAAGTTTCACCTACAGTCACCACATAATAATACTCTATAAGAACCCATCGTATTACTTTACCGAATAATACACAAACACACATTGATTAATATTATTATGTTCTGAATTCGGTCGGCGCAATTGATGTATAACCTTTTTGCTATCGTATATTTAATATTTAATATTATAATTTGTTTTTTATTTTGTCTTCGATTATTGGCGCAATCGATTCCGCGTCTTCGACCACAACTATAAATTTATTATTATGATCGATGTTTTTCTTATTTTTTTTTTTTGGAATCAAAGAACTTCAACGTTCACTCAGTTCTTTGCGTTTTTCTCTTATACATTGTTGCGCACTTTACCTCAAACCGTTTAGAATATAATAATATGTACATCGCCATATCGGTGTACAGTTTTCCCTTTTTAAATGTTTGGCACAATACGCTCCCGAAAACTAGAAATAAAATTTGCTCATCGCGACGCTACTACAATAATATACCCTATAAGTTCAGCTCACGTGATTTTTCGCTATATTAAAAATTTGTTATTGAGGTGAATACTCATCGAAGTGCGTGTAATCGATTGTTATGAAATTGTACCTATCGATGCGATTGTTTAGTGATAATAAAAAAGTTTTGATTTCTATCGCTGTCCCACGTCGTCGCCCCCCCCCCCCCTCCCGCCGCCCAAATGCGTTTTGAACCCGGTTTTTAATAAACATGTTTCAAATAGAATTTTTTTCGCGTGATTTAATTTATTAATTTGTTTTCATCAAATGTATTCGTTTAGAACAAGATGTAAATCCAAAAGCTTAGCATAATATTATAATGTTTATTACGTTTTGGTTTTTCGTTTGTGTTTTAAGTTGTTTGTAATTATTTTTTTCCTCAATTATTATTAATAGTTATATTATATTTACTTTTTACCAATATCTAAATGTGCAATATATTATGTGTTCGATGTTTTAAATAAAATGCAACTATGATCTAATATAAATTTATGTTTTTTTTTTTTTTTTTTGTTGTTGCACTTACTCTCGAGGAGACGCTCCAATTTATGAATCGTCCGCAAAAACCGTTTCCTGCGGGAAGAATGACTTTGGATGCAGTCAAATAGATACAACATTAATTGTACAAGATTATAGAACAATAGATTCTACTGTGTCGTAGTTTTGTTGTCTATATTTATAAAAACTAATTATTAAGTTCACAATCTCGTAGAGCGTGTTTTTAGTGTGGAACAAATTCAAGATATCCTTGTGGCTAATGATCAGATTTTTTAGACTCATTTCCCATATGATGAAATATAAAAGTCTCTTAACTTTCAATCAGAACGATATAATTCTCATCGCGTACGTATTCTCATCGCTGTGTTTAAGGTAATAACTAGAACTTCACTTTAAAATAAATTATATTTATCATTTTCTAAGCGGATTAAATATTCATAAATAAATCATAATATTAACTAATTTAATTTAAAATGTTCAACTGACAATAATTATTCAAGTTGTAGGAGATAAGACGACGTTAACTCCTTACTGCAGTAGAGATCAAATCGTACGACGAGCAGCTCGTATAGAGGTCAAATCAAGAATTATAAACACTGTACCATTGTTGCATTCTTCTTGTAAATAAATCTAAAGGATTGTATTGTAATGTACTTCAGTGTGATTTATAGTTCATACTTTAAACTATATTTAGAAAAAAGTTTCAAAATGTATTTTAAATTATAATACTTTTTTAAACTTATTTTTAATTATTATTTAACTGTTTATTAATATTCTATTATTGTGTATACCTCAATAACACTCGAAGAAGTATTTACTTTTAATATTTTTAAATAACTACTGATTTATAAATAGTAGTTAAGTACTAGTTAGTACTTATTATTTTTTTTTTTTTGTTTTATGGAGGTTCTGTGTGAACATTACTACTCCACTGCTGCCATCATCTATTGATAACATAAGTCTACAATACCATCAAATGTGGAGATATGCAGGCAAGTCTCCCTAGTAGTTGATACTGTTGAATGAATAAATTATTTATTTTGAAATAGTGAGGTATAACTGTATAAGTGTTCATATAGCTTCAATTCATATGCTGATAATTTTTTTTTTCTTAACATAACGGTAACTGTCATGTGCTTGTAAGCCATTTAGCCTATAGAAAGCAATCAAAGGAAAAAAATAAGTAGTCTAAATAATATGAAGAAATATCTCTCTTTGTATAACTTTATTACGCATAAATGAAATTGCATTAATTTGTCACAATAATGGTAGGTTACCAGAGGTTTATACAGTGGGTTACCACAGGTTATGCATTAGAGAGTATATCACATAAACGCACAAATGACATAAGTGAAATTAAATTGCCTATCCAAAACACCGTGATACCTTTTTTTAAATTTGTCAAACTAATAACTGTATAATTAATAATTTTAAAAGTATTACCTGTTATTGCATTTCAATAATAACATAATGATCACACTTCATTGTTGATTTACTCCTCGAGCATACTACTGTGGGTCTGTATATGTATTATATTTTATAAATATAGCCTATTAAGACACACCGAAATATGATATGAGTGAATAAGTATGGGTGCCTTTTTTTCTCTTATGCTAACATGTCGTCGTCGTCGTCGTCTTAAAAGTATACGACAAAAATCAATTTTATGCACACTTTCATGAAATTCACATTGTGTATCGTGTGACTTGTAGGTATAACTGCAGCTATTGTAGGTAAAAGTTGTACATTTTTATGCTTATATTATATAAATCGTAAACTGCTAAGTATATGATATTATGTATAATTTATTGTAAAAGTTTACACACGAAAAAGAACATAAAAATACAAACATCCCGACGGTGAACAATAAAAAGCAGACTTACAAAAATGTTGTTATTGAAGACACCTATATGATATAACAATAACACAGGCCTATCGGTAATAATGAGCGAGCCACGATGATGGATAAAATAGGTATGTTTATGTATAATAATAAAATAGTAAATAATATATTTGTATAAACGGCTAACGGTCAATGGCACGTGTGTATAATATAACATTATGAAATGCGAAAAACGGTTCATCGAATTATATCAAACCGCTATGTGATAATAATATTAATATGTACACTTATAAATTAAATGTCTAAGCTTTGGCAATAATGAAATAACACGTAAAATATCATATCTAAAGTATAAAATAAAAATAAATTTAAAAAAAAAAAAAAAAACAGTTGAATAGTGAAAACGAGATGTCTTACTATCCAAGACGATATAATATGTAGGTAGGTATAATAATGAATGTATAATAATAGTTCGATAATAGCATATTATAATGATTAGTTAAAGAAAAAAAAACACACCCGATCTAAGAGGGTGACATAATCACCATGTATTGTTACAAAATAATATAATATTTTATTGTTTCCAAAATGCGACAGCCTTTTGGAAATTGTCGGCCGTCTGTATACGAATGGGTTCCTTACGCTGAATGCCACCGCTGCCGCCGCCAATACCAGGCGATGATGCATTGCCGTCTCGCCGTCCATTGTCAAAGATTATCCGGTTTGTCTTGCACATGCCACTGACTCCGGTACCTGCGGGCAGTGGTACGTCATGAACGGGATGAGTGGCGTCACGACGGTTTCGCGGAAGAGGAGAACGGAGATGAGTTGCCAGAGGAGAAGGTCCACGAGTTGCTGTATAAGACGAACCACGTGTTGTAGGAGACAAGGGTCGCCGAGTTGAGGGTGAAAAAGGACGATGAGTGGCGGGAGAAGTAGGACGACGCGTAGCGGGAGAAAGAGGACGCCGAGTAGCGGGAGAAATAGGACGACGAGTGGAGGGAGAAGGAGGACGACGAGTGGCTGGAGAAGAAGGACGACCGGTGAGTGGTGGAGATGGAGAACCATGAGTGACGGGAGAAGGAGAACGATGAGTGGTAGGAGAAGGAGAACGACGAGTGACGGGTGAAGAAGAACCACGAGAGGGTGGTGGAGGAGAACGATCCTGGTCGGAAACCGGTGGCGTTTCTTCGGATATGGCAGATGGGCATTTCGCCGGCCGGACGAGCGTCGCAGTAGGTGACGCTAAAGATGGACAATCACTAAATCCACTGTCGCTGCGAGCGTCACAAGACCTATGGCCACTACCGTTTTTCGTTGTTTCGGTTATCGCAATTTCTTGCAGAGTTTCCAAAGGTGCCTCGCCGGCCGACTCTTCTTCTCTCAGACAAGCCATTTTTAGCTTTTGTAAAACGCTTCCGGTTCCGCATCCACCTCCCGTTCCTCCACCACCTCCTCCTCCAGCACTGCTACCCCCGCTGACACCACGTCTGCTGGCTGCTGACAGCGTGGCCATCCTGCCCAGAGCACGGATTGCGTTGCCCGTTTTCTGATTACAGCAAACATAACACACAAAAACACACACACAAGCACAAAAAAACGTGTTAGTCAAATCAAAAAACTATTAATCTGTTAAATAAAAAAATACCACAAAAGTTATATTATAATATTATAATATCATGTGTATGCATAAATTTATAAACTTACGGTGTTAGCCTACAAATGCGGGTAAAAATATATAAAGATTATAGTGTTTTTGATGTTAAACATAAAAATATAGTTTCTTCGCGTTTTGCGCATATCAAGGTAATTTGAAATCATTTAAACTAATATTGTATGAACGCTGGACGATAAAAAGGCAATCGATTTCATTGTCGAGTCTCCAAAACCGATTGAATTTGGCTCGGCTTCATCTGTACTAACACCGCAAAATTCTACATAGGTACCTACTGAACGGTCGTCATGTCTTCGACGTATGTCGTAGACTGTATTATATTAAGATGTAATTACATTTATCGACTCCTGTGCGTGGAATCTAACTAAAATCAAATATTACGCGCTTATTAATGATAACATTGATTTATTAGCAACTTTTTCAAATGAAAGTCAACGGTTAAATGTTGCCATTTTGGGGCGAACTCAATTATCAGAGTTACAGACTGCAGCAGTACACCTTTAGGTATATTCTTACGCATCCTCGCACTAGATGATAATTTATTAGTTCATTAATATTATGCATTTAAAGAATTAACAAAATTGATAAAAAAAAAAAAAAACTATTCTATTTATTGATATCGACAATATTAATTATAATATACATTAAGTCCGACATGAGTGAATTTATTATGCCTACGTTTTACGCCTACAGTTTTAAAATGTTAACTTCTTAAAAACTGAAATATGTCAAAAATGGAAATTATTATTATTTTTTCATAATTATTCATACTTTATTATATTAAAGGATTTTTGCGATGCAGGTACTCGAAATATAAGATAAATAATTGTTAATATTATGTTTAAAGTCAATGTTATCAGAACACATTAGGTACCTATTATCTATTATTACGATTAAAACGTTTTGTATGATATTATATGTGATTATTTTTGATTATGTAATGTATTATTCGAAAAAAACCATTAAGAATGAACGTTATTATCAATCACTCGAAAACACTTTAAAAATACAATTTTAATAAAATATCTACAACTGCGTATCTACAATTTATGTGTGTTACTATATTGTACGACAAAGATAGTAATATCATTGCGTACTTATATAAATCGGTACTAACCTGCCATTTTCGTCGGATGATGAATTTTTTAAGTTTATCCGTGCTCAGAATCACGCAACTCATGTCCATGTCCTGTTGCGCCAGCCATTTGTGTTTCAGACATTCTCTGGCAGTAAGTCTTAATCTGCAAAACGGGTTGCCTGTCAATGAGCTAACCAATACCGATGTGATAATCAGAGTTCAGGATTTATATAGGTAGCGATACTACAACGGTGTATGTATTAATACTTAGCAGAGTAATAAAGAAATAATATGTTTTAAGGTGGAAAAAAATTCAAATACAGCCTTTCATTTTTATACGGTTTATCCGTTATAGTGAATTCAATATCATTTAATGATTTTTTTCCTCTACCCAGTGTTATTTGTGGGTAAATTGTCATAAATTAAAAAAAAAAAAAAATAAATATTTGTACGATCTGATTAATAGAATAGATTAATATATGGGACCTAGTACACCTTAAATACTATGGTTGATTTGATCTTAGCGAATATTGTTTTCAAACTATTTTGAATTGTCATTTTATAAGTTTATTATACAACTTTTTTCCTTTTAGCAAGTAGAAACCGGATTCCTAGGAATTTGTATATTTTTACTATTTCATAATTCACATGATATCATAATTATTCATAATAAATAATAATAATTCTTTACTTTTATTTTATAATGGCCAACTATGATTGTGATTTATACCTATGCTGTATTCTTCTTTTTTTATTCTATTACAATATTATATTTAAAATGTTATCAAATGTATTTTGTTTTGAAAAAATGTAACGTTTATGTCTGAATTTTTAGCGCATAAAACATATTTGAATCCCCCCACCCCCTGATTACAGTGTTTTTAAGGGGGACATAATGTGTTATAATAAATGAGCGCTGCTCTACAAGTCCCGAACCCTAACCAAAAATCGTATACGTTGCGACGCCGTTATCGCGAAGGACAACTGCGGCGGGTACCGTACTCTTTGCGTTTGATCAACAGCGCGCTTATGAAGTCCTTGGCGTCCTGAGAGACGGCGTCGAATGCCTCGTCGTCGAAATCGAATTCGGCTTTCGTTATGTTGGTGAACGTCTCGGGGTCGTTGTCGCCCATGAACGGCGACAGA
The DNA here is from genome assembly GCA_008086715.1 of Sitobion miscanthi. Lineage (NCBI taxonomy): Eukaryota > Metazoa > Arthropoda > Insecta > Hemiptera > Aphididae > Sitobion > Sitobion miscanthi. Next base: position 29,343,467 of record CM017797.1, read on the forward strand.
CCGGACAGTCTGAAAACAACGAAATCGTGAAAATCCAAAACACGTCACGCCCACGAGAGGTCAGTGGGGGGGGGTGCGCCGAAAGGGCATTTTTCGTGGTGGTCGGATACGCGACGGTCACTTACAGCACGTAGCAGATCACTCCCACGGACCACATGTCCGATTCGAGGCCGATGGGCTCGTAGCCGATGATCTCGGGCGGGATGAACTCGGGCGTGCCGAACAGCACTCGCATCGGCTGTCCCGGTACGATTTTCTGCGCCAAACCGAAGTCTATGAGCTTGACGTAGTGTGAGGTCCGCGACTGGCACATGATGTTTTCCGGCTAAAACGACCATATTATTGTTATTAAACGCACAAATGCCGTTGACTGCACACGACGTTAGCACGAGATAATACTATTATATTATTATTATTATTATTATTATTATTATACATTGTTTTTCGACGAGAAAATTAATACAAATTATTTTCTGAACCGCAGTGTGTGTAAAATATTGCCCCGTAGGTTATATACGTAGTGAGTACATGGATGATCGTTGCGTGCTCTGACAATTTTGTTTTAATAAAACGCACTACATTTATTTAAGCCCCGATACGTATACATTTTTTCAAGTTTCCATCTAGCAAAAAATACGCACATCGGGCATTGTAAAACTTATATAATCATCGCTCCGCGCAGAATCTAATACGAGTTCTGTTATGATAATAAAATTACCATGTTTTTACATATAAATTGATGCGTGAAAAACAATATTTCAATTTAATACAGTCGAGTATCAATAATAATTAGGTTCTTATTAAAAATTTGGATTTTTTATTGTGCCTTAACATGCTACATTTATTGTGTTGAAAAGTACAGATTGTGTATTTCTTAATGTAAAATATAAAAAAAAATGTAGAACGAAGCCACATTTTCAATTTGTCTCTTTAAATAGACTCAATAATAAAACGTGAAAAAAAACACAACAATTATATATTTTTATAGATAAGCTTGATATCATAGTTTGCAATGGAAAAAATACTAACAAACGATCTTCGTATTATTTATTCCGTATAGTAATATGACAAGATATTAATTTGTTTATACTATTCTACTACGTCTAGACCTTTGACAATGCCCTGTAAATACACTTGTGCAAGCTTTTATGGACTAATGACATTACCGACCTAATCACCACGAAAACTATACATGATCTAGGATACTGTATAATGATGACTGATTAGACTTTTAAAAATATTATAGTTATACCTTTAAATCCAAGTGCACGACGTTCTGCTTGTGCATGTAGTCCACTCCTTCGCATATCTGTCTGGTGAACAGAATGCAATCTTTTTCTGTGAGCGTGAAGTCGTCGGCCACTACTCTTTCGAACAGTTCACCACCGGAAATGCTGGAGGGGCAAATAAATATTCGATTCAGTACAGAGTTTTTCGATGATATTTATTAATATTTTGGAATAATTGATTTAAAATGAAAAAAACAAGTTCCGTAAATTATACGAATATTGCCTCACGTCAACAAACAAAATAGTGTGCAGTATTGAGTGTGTGCTCAATTTTAATTGTATTTTTTTTAAATAATACTGTAAAATTTGGATCAATAATATAAATGTATAATGCCTAAAAAATTATTTTTCCACAGACAAATCATCAAAAATGATCAGAGTGATTATGGGAAAAAATAATCGTATTTGGTAATCGAGTTTTTCTTTCTAATAAAATACTTGCTTACTATTCGGTGACCAAGACCACTTCTCTTGGCTTGTCGAAAGCCGCGTCGAGCTGTAAGAGTTTCGGGTGTCGCAGACAGTTCATTATGTCGACTTCTTCTTGGGCCTTTTCCTTGTCCGATGACTTGATGCACCTGACGAACTTGGCAGCGTAATATTTGTTGGTCTCACGTTCTTTAACTTTATACACGACCCCATATCTGCCTTTTCCAAGTTCATCCAGTACTTCGTATTGCCCATCGAATTGTTCACCATTTTCTATGTTTACTGTTTTTGGCCAAAGTGTGTTTCCGTAATCTTTAAATTCATTAAATAATATTATTTAAATAATTAAAATTTTGTCGGTAAAATGTATTTAGGTTTATCATATTATATGCATTTTACACGATATGTTTATGTACCCACTATGCTCAGTATCAACCCTCGTGAAATAAATTACAAACAACATTAAATACATTTTTTTTCAATAGAGTTCTATTTTAATATTTTATGAATCAAATCTGATCTTTATAGTATATGATTATTAAATATGATTTGTTATAACTGTGGAAAAAAATTGTGAGTATATTTGTAAATATATCATTGTAATTCAATACATTACCACAACATATTTGTATATCAGAGTTATCGACCAATTTAATATGATTTATGAGTTTATGGACGTATTTCATATTGATTTATTTACTATTTACTTCTTACTATTTCAACAGTCGTTCGAGTTATTAAAAAATATCACTATTACATTATGAAATACCTACCATAGAAGAAATGCCATTAATTTTATTTAAATTATTATCAACCATCTACACCGATTGTTGAGATCGACACTAAAGTGTACGAAAACATACAACTAATAACTATAAGAAAAATAATAACCTGCCTTGCTATACTGTGTTTATTTTGTAGACCTATAATAATTATAATATACGGCAAAGCGTTTGGTAATAATTCCGAAAGAATATTATTTATCTATTTTTCGTCTTTTATCAACACGCCGTGTACTGGACTCTCTCTTATCGCCCACTCTCGCAGGCCTGCTCGCGTGACTTGATATTGTATATAGATGCACATGTATGCCAATTGTACACGCGTTATTATTAATATTATTATGTTGTTATGGACTTTTACTCGTTTTTAATGTAATATTTTATAAGGCAATACGCGCACTAACCATGTTTTATTGACGACGGTTCGTTTGTCGTTTTTATTCGCGCTTTCGGTTACAAACTCGCCGCGGGTCCAGTGGCGTGTTTAGTATGTCGGACCATGAGAGGGGGGAAATGGGCGATGGAAAAAAAGTTGATTTAAAAAAAAAAACTCCAAAGCGAAGTCCATGATGTGTGGAGTATCATGAATGGGGGTCTTTTGTAAATCAAGAGTTGGGTCTAAGCATTTTAATCATCCCCCACCCTTGATATCGTGCTTCAGATACGCTAACTTGCACAGCGCGGGACGTGACCGTCATAATAATGTTGTACACAATATACGTCATACACCTCACTTCATTATGATAATAATAATATATATCTACGGTCAGACGCGGTGAATGCGTATATCACGCAAAGCGTATAAAGGCCCCGTACAAAATATCTCAACACTGCAGCCCATTAAAACCAAAACGTTAATAACCAATGACCCTGCATTGGATAACGTGTCAAACTTATAACATAATAATATTACTATTTTCGTATACGTTACCAGTTTGCAGAATGTACACCGGTGTGGATTCTAAGCTCGCCTCGCTCGATCCGTGCATGTTTTCCGCTCGGACTCTGAACACGTAAGACTCGCCGGGTGCCAGACCCCGGACAATGTGAGATAACGAGTGACACCTGTACAGAGATAGATAGGGAATAGTCGTACAAACGACGCACAAAACGATATGATATATGAATAAATAATAATATGATAGCGTATAATATTATTACTATACTCGTATGTCGATGTATAAAATAATGGCACGAGATTCGCACGCAAAGCCGCGAAAGGTGACGGTTGCGAATTGGTCGAGGGGAAACGGAGATGGTTTGTAAGCACTCGCCGCGAGTATCGTTTATTATTATATTATGATTATACAATAAAACGTTACGTAATTTATTCAAACCGAAATGTGTTTGATTGCATATTATTATGACTGGCGGAATTATACGACCGTTTTGATTGTTCGACAAGGAAAACTCCGGTGTATAGTAAAAGCGTAATAGGAAGTAGTTATAGACACGCCGAATTCGAAAATAATTTTCCCGATTTCGCCATTGAAAAATTATTAAGTGTTATATTATGATGATGCCACGCGCTCTTACATTGATCGTGCTGGTTGAATGCTTAAATCGATTTTTTTTTTTTTATTGTAATGCTGATATCTAGTTAAACTATTATTATTATTGTTATTATGCTATCGACGACCTTCGAATATAATATAGTGTACTATGATTTGTCGTATCGGCAATTGATCGTGATTAAGAAAAAAACAATTTTTTTTTTTTTAAATTCTACTCTAGAAAGTGAAATAATATATTATTATAATTCATAATATAAGCGTGTATAGACACAGTATGTTTGCAGGTATACAATATTGTTTATAAAAAATGTGTATTATTAACGGCACACGTCTCACATAAAATAACAACCATAATAATGATATTATATAATATTATTAATTATTATTGTTATTATTATTCGGTCGACCGTTTTCCAACGACACACCTAGTCGTCGTCCATCCGACGCGTGATTGCAATAATCGACTGAAGCATAACCACACGATGACGGGTACATATTAAGTAGGTAGATAGTATATTACCTATACGACGAGCAACATATATAGGTGAGACATAATAATATTCAGACCTAACTACTCCGTTTTTCCGATTTCTCCCATAGCCGACAGGGAAAAACTGTACAGATAACGCGATGGACCTCACCGTATATAATATGCATAAATTATAATATAAAGGTGACCCGCATTTAAAAAAAAATGAAATTTAAGCACTATGTGTGTAAAATATTATTGTATACTTCATATTATACGCGTTAGAGTATAACACTACGATATTATTAATGGGCCGGTCGGTAAGGGGTGATTAAAAAAAAAAAAAATTATTAAGTATAACTCACTTGTCGGCCACTAGTTTCCAATCGGACTGGTTGAACGGTCGGACTTCCACGCCGTAACCGGTGACCATGCACCCGCCGTCGTACGCCGGACTGGACCACGTTACGTCCGCACTAGTCTCTGACACGGAGACAACAGGTCTGCCTGCCGGTGGGTCCGGAGGTCCTATATACACACGCGCGATTAACAACAATAATATTATATCATGTCGGCTGATAATAACAGCTATGACACGGGTATATTATATAGCTTATAATATTATGCATATGTTTAAACGCGCTTATCTCGGAAACTGTACAGAACCGATTTCAGTAAAAGTTATATAAATTGATAACTCGAGACTTGGAGGGCGTGTTTGTAGTTTCTCTTTTCAACCCACTGTTTTGGCTCTCGAAAATTGAATATTTTTTTGTTTATATGCCTATATGGTTGTCATTGATTATAGAGATAACATTTGAAAAAAAAATTTTTACATATATAAAAGAACCACCGTGTGTCGCTATATGGGAAAATAAAATAATATTTGATTTATTGTTTGTTATTCAAATATAAACACTTCCTTATGTCTGAAGCGTATGGAATCAAAAACTACAAAACCGATTTAAACGAAAGTTTCGGAGATTGTTATTAAAGATATAAGTACCAGGAAAGTTTGGAGAGTAGTTTGAACAACGTTCGATAATATATTAATGTGCCAAGGTACCCAAGCACCTATACTATTTCGGTAGAGTTGTAGACAATAAGTTCACAAAGCGATAGGTACGTCGAAACCGATTTGCCCGTGAACTGAATTATAGGACTGAGATACACCGGCGATAATTAGCGTCGTATTTTATGTTTGTTCATTTTTTCACGGGCAAAGTCGGGTTATATACATCTAGCTGGTACACATATATTATACATATTTAAATACATAAAGTTTATAGGTGTACTTACGACGTGCGGTGAAGATGTTTCAATAACTTTATCGTATCGAACGAACCGGTTCGAATAACCCGTGCGAAGTTATTTAATTAATATAATATTGTATAACGCGTTAGGTATAATATTGTTATGATGATTGCCGATCGTCTCAGACCATACTAAACACAAGATCTACGGCGACCACCTATGTACGAGACGCGATCCGCAGAGCAGCACAGTAGTGATAATAAATTCATATTGTGATATTATTATTGAACCGAACGTGCACGCACAATAATTACGTTACCTCGGTTAGGAGCTGCGTATCCACGTCATAATAGGATATTAGTAAGTAGGTAGGTATATAGAATAAATGCGGTGCAGTCGCGGAATGAGTATAGGTACCTACGAGATAGTAATTATTATTAATTATAAACGCATTATAAATGCACACGTCGACGAAAAAAAAAAAAACAATAAATATTAAAAGCCTCGTGCGAATTCAACCACCGTCGACTGGCCGTTATTACAATAGTATAATATTATTATTGAACGATGACATTACACCGTCGAGAGAATTATTTTGTCATTGTACGTTGCACGTGTAATATGTATACGGTTTGAAACTCCGAACTCGATGTTGGTCGCGTGCGCTTGAAACGTAATAATATAATAATAATAATATGTCCCGCACGCGTAAGCTCCCAAGTACGTCTATTATCAGTTGTAGTAAGTATACGATAATAATGCGATATGACAATATGCCGTACGTTATTACAGTACAATATATACATTCGCCTATGATGTTTGCGCGTATCGTAAATTCGGTTAATAGAACACACTGCACGGTATAATATTGATACTATAAGACCACAATCACGGACTAGGATATATAATGGGCTGGAAACGAGCAGCTTATCATGGCCACGAATGTATGTACAAGAGGCAAAGTGTGGGGGGTCGCTATGTGTTCCTGGAGTTCTCGGCGCCCTTTGTATTTAACACGGACTAAGATACAAATTGTGTAGCCAAATAAGACCACCGGTAGCGCTGAAAACTTCAAGAACTGTATTCTTATCAGCTAAGTGACACCTTTTCGTGGCCGTCCCCCGATCCCCGCCGACCCTGTCGTTTCCAGCCCATTATATCATAGTCCGTGACCACAATATACGACGCGATCGATTCATTTATAGTGATAACAGCTGATAATATTATTATTTTATTATACCGTTGGAGTGGTTTGGTGTAAACCGGGAGATCGTATAACCATAGGCGTAACAAGACGGGGGGGGTTGATTGGGCTTTAGCTCTCCTAGAATTTCTTAAAGCCCCTATACATTTTATTTTTAATTTACTTATTAAAAAAATGCTTTCGGCTGAAGTCCCCCCCCCCCCGATCTTTAAGGGTTAGTTGCGCCTATGCGTATAACATTAGTATAATTATTGTATACGCATGAAGTTTAAATGTACAAATGTATATCAGTACAATATTATGTTGAAGAAAACAATACCATATAATAATAAAAATTATTGTATAACTGACGCGTGTTCGTGAAAAATAATGGTTAATAATACTATCCCGGAGGCGGATCATATTATGAAAAAAATACTAAACTCCCAATTTTGACATATTATATTATTTTGCCGTAAACATAGCAGGCTAGTTTTTTAAAAAAATATGTGATATTCTAAAGTTTTTGATTTTTTTAGTATGCAAATCAAAATACACCGGGCTTTATAATACTCGTAGTCCTTCGTGAAGTGTTCTCGTCTTTCCGGTGAAAATAAAACTGTTCTATCAAATTGTGAAGTGTCAAAATATAAAAACGAGTGTAGGTATAGACGTATAGTAGCTGCGTGTCAAATATGATAATATTATCTGTTCCCCTTGTGTAGGTACTGAAGACTACGACGACGGTCGATTGTTTAATCATAATGATACTAATAATAATATGTCATTGTACCTTCGACGGCGACAGAGGCGTAGTGGAAATCGTTGCCGTGTCCGTTGTCGACGCGAACGACGTACTTGCCACAATCGTCGGCCGTGATCGAGTCGATCGTCAGGCTGGACACGCCGCGTTCGTTGGTTATGCACAGATGCGCGTTGGACTCCAACACTTTGCCCTATATACGAAATAAATATTACCGTATGATATTATTGTAAAGATCCGAGGTTAGATAATGCTACAAAATAATACGTGATCGATAGCTTTTTCAAAGGTCTACCTATCGATATTTTATTTGTGATAAATTCACAATACCATCGAAATCGAATAAAATAAAAAAAAAAACTCTTATCCTACGTACTCTTTTTTATAGTTAAAAATCCAAACAATATTTCGTAAGTACATTTTATCTATAAAATAAACCTACAGAATAACAAACGAAACATTTTTTTTTTATTAAGTATATCATAAAAAATGTGTTTATAGGTAATGATATTTTTACGACCGATCTCGATGACTCGATATCAATAACAATATTTTACTCAAGTATCTCATCCGCCTATGGACGATTTATGATTACACACGATATTTTATTCAGACTCACCGCTCTTAGCCACTGGACGCAGGGTTCGGGATCGCCCTGGTACGACGTCTCCAAGACGACTTTGGCGCCACGCAAGACGGTCGTGTCACATGGCCCCCTGAGTATGGATGCCGGAAGTGCGGTTCCGGTGACGACCGTGGAATCGTTCGCGGTCTTTTCTCCAACGTCCTGCAGATTGTTGTTCAGTTCGACGACAATTGGCACCTGATGTTCGCTGGACATTTCTACGCGACGATGAGATAATAATAATATATTATTATTTATCATAAATAGGTAGGTACTGAAGGCATAATATAGCTGCAAGGATTTTAATGCGAAAATCGTATACAAACCGTTTATAACGAGTTGTCCGCTTGACACGGCCTGTCCAAACGAGTTGGCCACTTTGCAACTATAAGTGCCACTGTCCTTGACGAAAGGGTCGGTAATCAACAGGCTGAATTCGCCACGGTCGTCGGCCACCACGTACTCAAAGTCCGCGCAGTCGGGAACGGGCACGTCGTTTTTTAACCACGAGGCGCTCATAGGAACTGCACCTGAAACGAAAAACGAAAAAACATAATAATTATACACGATTCGTATCTAATATGATTTAATTATACGTCGGTACCATATTATCATAATCATAATATTATGTTGCATAGTCTCACCTTGGAGTCTTACGGTCAACTGGACCGGTTCGCCTTCGTCGGCAGTGCGTTTAGGAACAAGACCCTCAACGAATATCGGAGGTTGTAGATACGAGTCGGTGGCCGGTTTCGTGTCGAACACGCACAATTCCGTCGAGCACCTGGTGACTCCGGACTCGCACCTCGCCACACACGTGTACACACCCGTGTCCGCCGACTCCAAGTTCGATATCGAAAGTCTGGCCGCCAGATCGTCCAGGGACGAAGTCACCCTGCCGTCGGGCTTGATTTTCTCGTCATCCCTGCACAGGATAAATCATGAGGTTATATTATATTTTTGATGGGCGATGGCGCACTGTGTGCAGCGATCGTCAAGAGGGTGTGAAACATATATAAATATCTTTATCACGGGTATTCGCCCAATAAAAATATGAATAGTTGTACATTATTTTGGGCTCCAAACAAACATAATGTTGACTTCCACCCAATTGTTTAGGTTGTTTTAAACATTTTAAAGGGGTACATAGGACCGGGACACAACCACTCAACTCACAGGACAGTGGCGTGCAACATAGGTCGGGCCAAGTGTTGCTCAGGTAACACCTTATAAAATGAGTGGGTAGGTATTGATAGAAGAAAATAGGACATTTCATAGGCCGGTATAACAATGTTATGAGTAGGGCCCGGAAGTTCATGCACAAAAAACTATCAAAATATGCATGCAAATATGCGCTTAAAATCTATAAAATATGCGATAAATATGCATTTAAAAAAAAAAAAACTCAAGTTATTTTCGTTTTTGGTAAAAAAAAATAGTTAAAATATGGGAAAAAAACAAGCAAATCAGATTTTCGTGATGATGGTGTCGTAATAAGCGGTTGCGTTAAACTATTTTTTTTAGCTTTGCGATTGACAGCTCCAGCATGTTTCTCAGTTTTTATATGCTGAGTTACGCAAAAACGTTTGTCACTGTTCACCTTTATTTCGCACATTTTACAAAATAAAACATAAGTTATGAGGGATAGGTCACCTGAAATTATTTGAGCAACGCCAATTTTTTTTATTATACACGCCACTGTGATGTGGTTCTATGACTGTTACACATCACCCATTTACATTAAAGTATAATATACATCTGGGTCAGGATGGAATAATAGCTGGCGATTATATAATAATAGTATAATAGATACTCACTTATACCAGCTAACGTCAGACATGGAGTTCCCCCTTATGTCACAGCTGAGAGTAAAATTTTCACCCGCACAAGCAGCCGACCCGGACTGTCTCCTGCCATTAGACGATGATGTGATTTGAACGTCGTTTGTGGTTTGATTATGTGCTGTAGAAACATTACAAATTAATGATTATTTCCGATTCCGTAATGAAAATGACGAAAAAATGTGGACGTAACATTACTATTATATTATTGTAAAAATTAAAAACCACAGACAATAAAAAAGATGTCTGATCGTTGTTACACATATATCTACCATCTATATAGCCTATTTAGGTAGGTTGCGTATGGAAATAAGGTCACATCTCAGCGGCACTTTTATCAAATGATTAGTCACGCTCAACAACAGTTGTTACTGAGGTATGGATATTTATTTACGTGTCACGTGTAAATTTTCACTCCGACAATCGATCGTACTCCGCTGCGCATATATATACGCTCAAAAATCATTGATTTAAAAAAAATTCTAAAAATACGAAAAACATTGAAAATGTTTTCAAACACAGTACAAGCTACTCTGGATCTATATACAATCTTTATAGTATGACATTGTTTAATATAACATGTTTATATCATAATATATCCGAAACGATTATAATCGTCGATATTTTAAATATAGGTACTCACTCAACACTTCGAGACGGGCCGTGGCTTGGATTTTTCCGAATTTATTCTCGACGGTGATTCGGTAGAGACCTGCATCGTCGGAGGTGACGTCGCATATCTCCAAAGACCGGTGGTCGCCGTCCTCGCGAATTCTCATCCTGCTATTGACGCCGATTGGCTGGCCGTCCTTTCCCACGACGACCACGGTGGTGGGTGACCGGACACGCTGCACAGGAACCGAACCGTTTCGCCAACGTCGGCGATCCGATCGTGAAGTACGGCGTAAAATTTCGGCGCGCTGCTTCGCTTCAACCGTTTGGTACATCTGTCGTTCGTTTCACCTGCGAGTATTTACAATTTACGAATGGTATCGAAACTCTGAATATTCCGATAGACTTGTAATATAACCATATTGCTTCTCGATATTATCATAGATATGTAAAACATTAATTAATGTGGAACAATCATGAAGTATATTTCAGAAAAATTTAGAAATATTAAATTTAATGTTATTCAAATAAAGGTCCCCACACACTGCAGCGGTGGTTGTGGCGGTGGCGTTAAATTCTATTGCCTTGGCTTTAACGCCACGGTGAGCGGTGAAATGTATCCTGCAGCAGTTCACCACCACCGCCATCGCTGCAGTGTGTGGGGACCTTAAAACATTTTTTCTCCTACACAGGATATGTACAGTGTTGTTCTTAATTTACGAATTTTTTCACCTGCTAGTATTGGTGAATTGAGCATGGTATTTCGCTGTCCGTTCGACTGGGGTGCCTTGGCGGTCTCTTGCGAATCTAAAACATTTTAACACCACATATTATTATCATAGTACAATATCGAATATATCCGTGCCAACAGTTCTGCCGTTTTTTATTTGATCAACTCACCCGACAACAGTACCAGTCGCGCCGACGTCGAATCTTGGCCCAGTTCGTTGAAAGCTGTGCACGTGTATAGTCCTTCGTGCAGCGGGCTCGCAGTGGATATGTCGAGACGAGCCGTATCGCCGTCGACCAGCTGAGACTTAATATGTTTGCCTAATCTCACCAACTGGTCAGGAACGGGCGGTAGGGATTGGTCGAAAACAAAATAGACCATAATTACAATTTTATTTAAGTATGTTTTCAGCACATGCTCATATAACATGAACTATTAGGTATCGAATCGTTCCAGTAGCGAACGTTTTAGGTTAAGTGTATACATACTTTGCCGTCTTTTTGCCATCTAATGTCCGTCTCTTGAGTGATGTTCAACTTGCACTCAAACGATACGCTGTCGTTCTCCCGACACTCGATGTCAACCAGCCCTCTACTTATTCTCGGTAACCTTTCCACCGTTCTAAATACACACGGACATATATAATAATATTAGTGTTCAATGTTGCATATTCTGACAGAGTATATTATTTCGAGCAATCAACGACTCGGTAGTGTAAAATACTATAATATTATATTATAACGTTAAGTGATGCAACTTACGCGTGGTTGGTCCCATTTTCCATTTTTTTCTTGCAGTGTCCTGGAGAAAACATTTAAAACAATATAATTAATATGCATCGTTCGGTGACACTGCAGTATCGCGATAGGAACGACGTGTGTACGCAGAGTTTGTAATGAAGGACAGTATGCGAAGATTCGTTTCCGCAATTTGGTTTGGCCTATTATAATAGTATACTGTCTGAAATTTAAGTATTCTCGTCGAACCACATCGTGACGTATATTATAGTAGCTATAGGTACATAGCTATTATATTTTCTCGTCGCGGGTAGTCGGCTACGGCGTCAAGATTGTTTTACTAATATTTCAAATCGGTGACGTCATGAATGCAATACAATAATAATAATATCGCATTAATTGTGCGGTACGCGTGTTCGATGAAAATAATAGATATTACCTATAGTATTATGAGTATAATATAGCTACGACCGACCTGTCGAGTAGACTTGGAGAGATATTAGCGCTTTGATCTGTCCATGCGGATTGGCGGCCAGTAGCGTGTATGTCCCCGTATGTGTCAGTTTGGCGTGAGGAATTTTCAGCTGATAACGATTTCCGTTGGATACGCACAAAAACTCTGAATTGTCACGATAATATTCCGGCTGTGAAAAAAAAAATGAAATCACACGAGATTAACGTAAGTGAAATAAAAACCGTACAATATAATATCATATGCACTATAGCGACAAAAAAAAAATGCGGCTTAAGGTATAATTTAGTAAGATTATTAATGACGACGACAGTCCGACCAGGCCCGAGGTCCACGCGTGACTGTGATCATATGCGCGTTCGCACACCGCGACGTGTATCGTATGCGGCTTACTGCCATATAATAATAATAATAATATTATTATCATTTTAGAGCGGTGGATCGTAACTTACCATTAGCCATATAATAATAATATTATTATCATTTTAGAGCGGTGGATCGTAACTTACCATTAGCCATATAATAATAATAATATTACTATCATTTTAGAGCGGTTGATCGTAACTTACTATTAATATTAAACGAAGTCAATTTTTATTTTATTTTTTCTATTATAACTGCCGCTAAAAAACATCTAACTACCCAGGGAGTATTCGAATTTTTTTATTTAGAAATGTTTCATTACATGAAATATAAAATGTTTAATCGATCGTAACCCACAGGTATAATAATTAGTAATAGGCGATTTCGAGCTTATACCTGTAATCTGTATGTCGGATATAATATTTAGTAAGGTATGAATTAAATACACTTACTTTTCATCTACTCTGACCAACTAAAACAGATAAGATAGGTAATAGTATAATATGTGTCATGATGAAAATTCCACACGGACGTTGTGCATTATATTGCACTATTACGTTATTGCTTATTGGCCATATACTAAATACCAAAATACCAATATCAGCAGATACCACGGTTAAGAGTTGGGAGCTGCAAATATTTTAGGAAAAGGAATTTTTTAGCATTTATATATTATCGAAGCAGAAAAAACATACAAACGATGTGTCTTACTGTCGTTGAACATACAGTCGTATATTGATATATTATTAATTATATATGTCAGGCAATGCGTTTACTGTATCAATGAATTACTATGTATACCTACAGATTAAATTTAAATTAAATTAACGTTCAACTGTATTTTGAACAATAATAAAAAAAATATCAATCACATTTCGAGCTGTCCTCAAGTATTGTAATAATATGTGATAGTGTTTTAACAATTTATTTAGTCGATCGATAACAGTAAATAGCAGCCAACAGTTAGCTGTTGACGTGCGGTAGGTAGGTACCTATGTACACTTACAGAATACAGAAGACGCGCTATTATACCATAGGAAAACAGCAAATCGATATATCATACAATTATTACAATGATGATGATATAATAATAATAATAATAATATAGAAATATCCTCGACGGTGGTTACGAAAAACGAGTGGGCCGTGTGTCGTGTATACTCGTGTGCGTTTTATCGGAGAAGAGGACGTCTTGTCCGCCAATATGGACATGATATTGTGTATAATAAAATATAATAATATACATACAATAATGTCGCACACACACACAATATCGTCACACTTTAAATATTATTATCCATTATAACTACGCGATTGTCCTCATTGTCCACGCGACGATGCAATAATACTAATTGCGCTACAAAAGTGCATAATGCTAAAAATACTAATTATTATTGTTATACAACGATATATTACACGCGAAACGAGCAAAAATAATTTCCTTCCCACAGCTGACATAATACAAGTATTATACCCACAGCACATATTATTATCTTGCCCATAGCGTTTTCCCTCTATTTTAAAAAAATAAAAAAATATTTTATCTCGTCACCGTGGTCGTACGGGGAAAAAACTATAGGACTATATGAGTCAGGTGTCCTGCACTTAATTGTCGAGAGAGAGAGAGAGAGGTTTATCCGTTCTAACGGTACACGACCGAAGCGATAAGAACTGGAATAAACGTGTGCGTGTGCAGTGGTAAACGCGCTCGGAGAACATTGATCGAAAATTCCTCTGAGAAATTCGTTCGAAAACGTATTAGGTATGACGACCAGAGCGAAACAATAATTTATTATTATTATTATTACGATTATTGTCGTTCACGGGGGACACGGAATGGATTTGAATAGCGTTTGTACGATAAAAAAAAAACCATATGGCGATAGTTAAATGCGTATTTTTATTTTATTAGTATATTACCACGAGTATACCTATAACGTGGTACCTAACCCGACGTGATATCGTTTGTATTATGTCAGCATAAACACTGACGCGTGAATTAATATCATTGTAAAATATGAACGACGCGCGTGAAATTCGCGCAAACAATATTCGGACATAGTACGACGCGTCGTATAGTTCTGAGCACCACTTGCCAGCTTAGCCGTTCGCACCGATTTGTTCTTTATATGGAGTGAAAGCCGCCTCATCCAAGGCAGACATATAATAATATTATATTTTATCCCGGCAAACAGCACAGTATGGTCGAAACGCCGCCGTAGTGGAGAAACGTTATTTTATACATGTGGTTTTTTTTTTTTTTTTTAGTTTGTTATTATTATTATTATCATCGTCGTCGTCGTCGTCTTTGTTGATGTTATTGTTGTTGTCATAATAATATCATCATCGATAAGGACCTAGATCTCGTTCACTGCAGATATCCACCGTAGATATCGGCGGTGGCGCCTTCCGACCTGCAGTCACAATATCATTATTATCGCCTATATGGGCGCCACTTCCCAAAGGACTCGGGGGGGGGGGGGGGAAGGCCGCGATCGGTGATTTTTAAGAGTCGTCAAATTCTGAAAGCGTCGATGTCATTATAATACAATATTATTGCGACACGGACCGATGACACACGTCACGTCGTAAAAATTATATTAAAATCTTCGCTGTTGTTATATTATATTATTACAGCAGTTACGACAATAATAATATTATAATATGATAATACCTATGATACGACCACCCGTAAGGATTACGACGCGCGTGGCGTCACGTTTGTCTTATTATTTTTTTTTTTCGTGTTAAATAATATTATTATATTAGTGCTGTTCGATATAATCGTGTATCTGATGCTACGAACTAATAATATTATGAATCACCACACATAGTGTGAATCATAGATTCGGTGAGAGCAGTAATTTTACTCCACACGGCTTTCAAATGACATGTTACGTTAACTTCGTGTGTTTTTAAAAATTATAAAAATGTAAAACCGAAAAACGGCTGCAATTATATTGGAATTTAAGTATTAAAATTGTGCTTACGAAGTTTTATGTGTGCGACAGCTGCAGCTGTGTATTATTACGAGCACACACGTTTTGGTGTTTAGCGGAATAAAACAAATTGGAACGACTGCTAATGTCTTTTAATAAAAATACCTAACTATACGAAAACTATCAGTAGAATATAAAATAAAATAATTGTACACATCATTATGTTATGTCCATACACGATGTAGTACTTACGCCATTATAGAATAATAAATCGTAAATTAGGTTACTTTTGAAGTGAATTAATTTTATATAAATACAAATTTAAAAATCATGTTACTTGATATAGGTAATATAGTTATTATAGTGTTATTAAAGAACGGCCAACATTCAAAGGATATACACCTACACGATTTCTGAGTACAAAATACAAAATATGCAGTTGCAGTATACTACCGTTTAGTTAGTAAAAATTAGCTGATTTTTTTTACAAATGTCATGAAATAATTTAATGTTAAAAGGTATCTGGTATATATTCAATATTGTGTTGAAGTTAAAATTCTATTTAAATCATATTTTCCAAAATAAACATTAAAACAATTCAACTTTATAGGTACTTTCATAGTTTTATAATACTATTGAGTCTTATACCATCCTACTTATCATCTTTATGAAAAATTGGTCTTGCAAAATAAGATCCAGTCACTAAAATAGTGAAACCTCTTTTTCGTGTGAGATCGAAACATTTCTAATGAAATAAATAAATCTAAGCACGAAATATAATATTATGTATCTATTGCAAAGCAAATATTATATTCTTCATAAAAAATAACACGCGTTGTGCGCTCAAATAAGAGACAAATGATATAGTTTATCAAGACAACAAAATAAAAACAGCGAATAATATTTTATATAACTATACATTTTAAATAGGTTCACATAAATAACATAAAATTCTGCTATTGGAAGAACTTAAAATACCAAATGAATAAAATCGTATTTATAATATGATACCCGTGAGTACAATATTATGTGAAATTGTTTAAACACCAAAAAATATTTATTATAGTGATAACATTATTACGTTTATAATATATTAACTGTAAACGCCTTACAAATATCACAGTGTGCAGATTGGTTGGTCAAAACCAAACTGTATTCCAATGTTAATATTAGGTAAATTGAGGTATGTAAGTAATTTTGGTAACCATAAAATCTGCACTAATTTTAAACAGGCGTAGAGAGGGGGGGAGGGGCAAATTGTTTACTTATAATTTTTTACTAGCTACTGCAAGTAAACACTGTATACCATTATTCATATAGGTTTAGCGTGATCGTCGTTTAATAGAAACATATTATTTTCGATTTTCTAGTACATGTGGTAGGGCCGTTATTATTAACTCTTATAATGATACGATAATATGATAGTTATCCATCACGAATGGTGTCACATGGTCACTGAGGTTACCTTTATTATTGTAAACTCAGACTCCGGCGAATAGTAGTCGATGATTAGGTCCGCTGCAAATTCGGCCCCGATAAAATAACGTGTCATCCACAAGATATCAAAGGCATCTGCATGCAACAAATAATGAATCTTACCGTGTACCTACCATACACCGAAAGCGTGTGGAAATCACGATTAAAAGGTACAACTGCGATTTCGAAATAAATGTGAATACCAATCATAAACAGTGGCTTGTTTTATTGAAAAATAAACAACTGTAGGACCAATATTATTATTGGGAATCAAAAAACAAATTTTATACAGATACTTAATTTGTATCAACTATCTGCGGAATGAAAATAAAAACCAAACTGCAGTTATTGTGTCATTTTATAACAACGTTATGAAAATTAAAAAGAGTATATTTGACCGAGAGAAATATATTTAGTGCGAGAAAAAAACTTGATAATAAATAAGCAACAGTAACTACTAAAAACGGGAAATGGACCTTACGATCGTTTTCTGATAATACAACGGTGGTGAAGTCGGGCGAGGCATGTCTGAAAGCACCAAAGTCGGTCGTCAAGTCACGTCGACCCATATAATTGTATGCGATCCGTTGATAGATCGATCCATATGATACTCGCGGTGATAATATAATGATAATAGCGATCTGTTCTCCGGGCACGAAAATGCTTGAAAATTATTCCTTAGTACACAATATTAAAATGGAAAATCGCGCTGCTGACAATGATATTATATCACGTTAAATATTATATTCCATATCATTATCAATGAATATTACACGTTTATATCACAAAGGTATATTATTATATTATAATTGCGATTATGATGAATACTATGTATAATTTATATTATATAATATTATACAACCCCATTAAGCTAACGATATTGTTATAAGACCTCTATATGGCAGTTTGGCAGTAGTTGTAATAATATATTATACAACATACGTATTACAATACCAATGATATACTTATAGAGCGTTTTTCCTCGGCTTATACACCTACGGGGTATGTTTATCATTCGCATGATTTATAACCACACGTCTTATACATACGTCATTGCCTATTAAAATGGACAATAGTATTACTGTTGTCGTTTCAGCACAAAATCGCGACGTTAATAACCGTTATAATGGGACGACGATTTATATAATATAATAATATGTACCTATAGGGTAAAGTTTCTATTGCATTTTGGAATACTTGGATTGTCGGAACCTATCCGTAATATGTAAGCGTGTTACGGACGATTATACTTTACCTATTACTATATACGTATATACTATGTATGATATTGTTCAGGGAAATAAATTATTAAGAAAAAGTATTTTAAAAGTTTAATGTTATAATGTTACATAGGTACTAGTGAACTATAACATGTCCGTTTCACAAAACCCTCCTCCAATATTAAAATCCAAGATTTTTTTCTAAACATTATCAGGAGTTGATTGTAATTTTCATTGAATTTTCAACAAAAAAAATTGAAGAAAATAAGACGATAGATAGATAAAATACCCAAATAAGAACTCAACCATTTTCTCTGTGATTATCTTATTTGTTTGAGTAATATATTACGTTATATACCGTCAACGCGTTCAAATATTCAAAATAGGAAATAATATTACGAATATTATGTACACTAGCTGTACGGCGGCTCAGGCAGAACACGTTTGGGCACTTTATCAAACATTTACTTAAAAATTGTAAACACATTTGTGTAAAATTATAAAAGACAGGTTGGGGCGCAAAACTATAACTATAAGTATTTATCACAAATTGATTTAAATACATTTAAAAAAATAAATATTGCTGTTTATTTCAACTCACAAGTACAAAATATAATAATAGTACCTATATATTAAAAAGTCAGCAACTAATAAAAGTACAGACATATTAATTTTTTTTGGAATACCATTGACTATTCAGCCAATATCGTTGTGTCTTCTGGGTAGCTCTTAATAGCCTCAGAATTATATGCGCCAAAACGTACTTATATTATATGGGTCCAAACTTTTTAATTCGTCGGGAATTATTACTCCCAAATACGTTGTGTACATATAGACTTAAGCCCTGAAGTGTCGTGTTTTTAAAAAATGCGCCTAAACGCTAACTAATTTAACTTTTCAATATATGTGCGTGTGTAAGAAAACTAGCAAGTATATATCGATATAACTTTGATATTGGCGGGTACGAGAGAGAATGATTTCAGTTTATGACGATCGGGTTTCATCCGACTTTTTAGTCGACACCGACCGACCGACTGACTGACGGATGGACCGGAGACCTGTCGAACGGGTAACCGCGATATCGGCCTTGCAAGGACGCGAGCACGCGCGATGACTAATGCGCGTACAATAATATTATACATTTATATCATAAGATCGACATTGGGTAGTGGGTACGCACTACTCGTTGCTGCACACACGCGCACTTGTTATATTATTATGTTTAATAAATCGTCGAAAACCGTCGGGTTAAGTAATAATGCGCGTCGGCATCTCAGACACACACATAATATTATATAAGTAGATGTATCATGTATACCATAAATCGCGAGTTTTCAGAGTGACGCCGGCGATCGTTGAAAGGACATCGCGGTATCGATACGGTGTATTATTATTATTATCATCACAAGCTACCTGTTGTACAGCCATACAGCTGTTCTCGTCCGTGACGACTTGCTCAGAGCATACCGGCGATCCGCGTGTGCGATATTTTGCAACGTTTATTTTCGGCGCCAGTTTGTCCAAATAAGGACGTAAAGAGAAAAAAAAATAAGATACCCGTGCGAGGCGGTGGCGGCGGCGGTCGTCGCGTGTCTTATTTAATATTTTTATAATATATTATACCGTAATCGCTACAACGATATTGATTACGATATAATTAACATCGGTGGCAGTTGTACGATATTAATATTGTTTAGTTTTTATAATTTTCAATGTGCATATTATTGTAATACACATGGCCGAATCACGTGAATTATGGCGTCGTCCGGAACGATGTATGTGTTTTTTACTGCCCGTCGATCCTACCCCCCGCACCACCCACCGCTATAATTTCGGGTTACATGCCATCATGGTGCTAAACTGCTGTAAACACCGTCGTAATTACACCACCGAACAAACCGTTAAGAAAATATAATGTGCTCGTAAACCGCTATGGGATGTAGGTATGTAGGTATGTGGTAATTGTTTTTTTATACGCGTACATATTATTGTACATAAAATCATTCAAGCCCGAATTGTTATCGTACCTATATTGTAAGCGTATAAGTATTAAAGTACCTACGCTATATAGTCTATATAGCGTAGTAATGACGCAGGATTAACGATATAATGGTATATAATTATTACACATTCGAGTATACACATAATAATGCATAATGTACACACAGATTCAAAGTCCGACAACCGATAACATTTTCGAAAAAAATTCCATTCATTCAAAGAACACGACACGATATTGCTGCAGGTGCATACATCTAACCGGCGTACGTTTTTACGGTCGTAACGTTATTATTTGCCATTTGGGTACATATTTTGTTCTTAATTAATTCGCCGTTGGTGTGCGAGCGTGAAGTGGCCGCACAGAATAGCCAGTCACAAAGTCCCGATAAATATATAAAGTGAAATTATTATTAATGAAAATGTTTCGGTACACATAGGCAGGCGTGCGTATACCAAGTATACCTGGTATGCCGTACGGTATAATATAAGATCGCCCGCAGTATCGCCAGACGCCAGTGCGGTAATAAACAATAAATTATTGCGTGTGCGTGCGCGGTAACACAACAACGGTATGACATATTTTTATAGTATAACGTGATTTATCTCAAGTAAAAACACCTAATGAAAACACTTGTGGTAATAACGATAAAAATGTAATCGACTTTTACTCAAAACGGTGCCGAGAAGCGTTAAAACTATATAACTTGCACCAATTTCATTTCGAGAAATAGTAAAAAAAAAAAAATTTAAAAAAACATCTAATCCTTACACGGCACGTCATATCTTTCGCCGAAAATTAAATAATTCGACATGATACGACCATAAAAACGAAATCTTCGATTTCCAAACATCAGACCGACTACATAATATTATCACACCTATCATGTAATATATTATAGGTAGTTGATCGCGGGTGAGAGCATAAAAAATATACGACACTATCATTAGATAATAGGCTTTAAATTACAGCGCGCAGACGGTTTTGGAAACTTTTTCGAAAGTATAGCACATACATCGAATAGAGTCATACACTATAGTTCAATGCCACACGTGCATACTTCATTGTGTGCAATAATATGTATGATCATTTACGTATTATATACACCTAGGCACACACACACGCGCGTGCGCGTGATGTATTTATCCTCACGTCGTTTACATTTCGTTAAGGTATACGAAAATCGTAATATAATAACGGCCATTCAACGTCCGAATCGTTAAATTGAATAATTTCGGCTAGTAGGTCACATTTAAAATTTTTGTTCATAAACAAACTTACAATGTCAAACCGTGCCGCGGCCTGCGCAGCAACGCGGTTTATTTTTCAGCGTTATCTTTTTAAGTATAAAAACGGTTTTTTTTTTCATTTCACATTATATTATTATTATGTCCAATCAAGGATTTGCTGTAGTCTTACCATAACGAAAAACACTATTACGCTGTGGGATAGTTTTTTTTTTTTTTTTACTCTTCGACCATTATTATTATAACGTTCAACGGTCTCACGATAAGTGCCGGCAAGGTCAGGCACACGTCATGTATGTATATAATAATATTGTCGTATACCAAGTAGTAATACGGATTCACTTAATCGCAACTGACGCGGGTTAACTATGCAGCGGTCTGCGATGAATACCGCCGCGTCCATAAATCATCGGCCAATCGTACTATATATATGTATATAGGCACTGCAAACTTGAATATAAAACCGTGTACATACAAATATATATAATATTATTTTTTATATATAGTTGCGTGGTTATTGTTACACGGCCGCGGAGGGACGATCCCACAGAGGAACCTATACCCAATTCATGTCTGACGTCGATGCAAACGATAATATGTAAAATTGTGACGATGATAAAGTCGCTGTACGCGCTTGGTGTAAGTACATCCCACGATATTATCACAAACCGACAACCCCGTGGGGTTTATTTTTAGATATCCATTCGGCGATGAGGTGACAAAGTGTTATTAGTTTATTACACATTTTTTTTTTTAAATATATATTTAATTAATCGTGTCTGATATTATTAATAGTGTGCTTTTTAGCTGAAAAATCAAGGGAACGCAACGAATATAAGTACATATTGTTATATTGGCGATAAATTGGAATGAAATTATTGCGCTCGCGTGCCTGCGTGTCATACGCTCCGTTTACCAGCCACTGCAGCAGATTAAATTGTGGTCACTGTACTAGTGCATTGTTGCAATTTAGCTTACTATAAAGTATAAACAAAACCTTTGTTATAAGAATGCTCCACGTTACTTTATTATTATAATATAATATACTGCGTATTTAAACCCTAAATAAATAATATATATCAGTATGCACCTGTCTAGATTTTCAAAATGAACACACCAAACGAATCTCGACAGTGTATAATATTAAGATTTCGTTCAAAATAATATTATGCACTATTATTCAATAATGTATACCTGTATACTATATTATTGTAACATTATTTCACTGTGATAAATGATAATAATGGTTTCCATAAACTCGCGCGATGTAAGATAATTATTCCAATGCCAACAGCCGCATGACCTATATAATATATAAATGATATAACGGAGTAATTAAATAATACATTTTTAATTGAACGAGTTCGTCAATACCTATATTTCGATGATAATATTATATGATATTAATATCAAATATCGGTTCAATAGATATCGTAGAATTTCAATATGTTTCAAATCGTACGTTTTGATTGTCTACATAATATTATAAAACTGTTAAATTTTTAATCACCCTCTTACCCATAAACAGTAAACACATGACCAATAATTAATAATGCACATATACCTACATAATTTTAATAATCTTCGGAGTTGTTGATATAAAGACATAGGTATTTCAAACGCACATTATTATGATTATTTCCAAAATAATACATGTTAATAGGTACCAACTACCAAGTATTATCAACAACAACAAATTGTGTGATTTAATTTGAATAAAGCACAGATTTGATTAATACTGAAAATGTGTACTGGTTTTAGACACTTTTAGACGAGTTTTAGTGTAAAGTTTTAAAATTAAAACACAAACAATTTTAATGAATTTACAAAAAAAAAATTTATTTGATATAATATATTTAGTTTTAATTTATTTTATTATTTTAAGTATGAAAAAATTTTAATAAACCAAAATGAAGACTTCCATTTTAAGTTAACTAATTTATAACTAATCATTTTAATAAAAATAATTGATTCATAATAGTATTTACATTTTGTTTAAGTTTGGTCCACTTATTACTAATATTTAAATAATATTATACTTTATAATAGTAATAAATATTAAACTAATATTTCATGTTCAGAACTTATATCGAACGTAATTAGGTACACAATCATTTTATCTGTAGTATTATTTATGTAAACATGTCTTAATCACTTTCTATTAAGTCTATGAGTCTATAAACTTAATAATTGAACACCAAATCAGGGTGTATTTTAATCGTATACAACTAAGCTTTTATCTGAGTAGCGTTTATTTTAAATTTTAAATTTACAACACTCTTTGGTTAACTTTGTCAAACAAATTCGTGGAATATTAATAACATTTGATATACAGAAAGTTATACAAGGACCACCAAAAATCAATGAGCATAATATTACAAATATTTTATTTTCAAGATAATTGGAATGTTTAAAATGTTTAAATAAAATACAAAATACAAAAGAACTCCTACTCACAAAAAAAAGTAATTTATGTTAAACTCGACATTTATATTTTATTTTCCTAAAACTGGTTTTCATGTACAATATTATATTTGGTTTGTTAATCTAAAAAAGGAAACGCTTGATTTATGAACATAAACATGTGTGATTTACGATGGTTATTAGGTGCTGACAATAAGAGACACCAAAATTTGGTTTTAACAATGACACATGATATTTCCTAATAAGTAATTTAATTGGGTATAGCTAGATAATTTTGTAGTTATAGGTAATATAAACTGGAGGTTACTGTTGGTATTCGATATTTGGTAATATTACGTGTTTAATTGTTTATAATTACTTTGGCGCCTATGCAGCAGTTACTTAAGACAATTTATAATATCAAAATAAATTACTATGTCTAAAACTCTAAACGCAGAGTTGAACTGGACAGTTGGCAATTAGGACCAAACACTTAAACACAAATTCACTTAATTTATTTCAATTCTCAAATTATATTATTTAAATATGCATGTATAATTGAAATCATTCAGAGCAATTTGAAAGTATTACTTATATAATATGTCGATACCCATGTTTTGATATTTCGGGGTTAATAATCATCTTCTTTCTGATCGGATCGATGAGATTTGTTGGTTCACCGTAAGTGGAAATCTATTGAAACGGTCACATAGTATAACATTTACTATAAGGTTACTGATATATGCCTACTGATGTCTGATTGTGTCCAAAAATCAGTAAAAATCTTGAATAAATTATTAAAATAATCAACGTGCAAATGTGTGTCAGTCACGTTTGGTTCGATTGGCTATAAAAGTTCGTATTCACGATTCGTGTATACGGCAAACACACGATAAAAATATATAAAGAGTGCGAGCGAGAGAGTGTGAGTTTGTGAAGGGGAGGGGGCGGGGGGGGGTGTACGAGTGAGAAGACTGAGCGGGAGACGTGTCCCATTGGAAACGCGTTTTGCATAATTCGAGGACGACACTATTTTTTCCTTCTATTTTCGCGAGTCAATTGTAAACAAACGACGCGTTACATAAAATCGCAATTAGAAAGCTAATATATAGCGCCCTGCCGCCGTCTCCGCGTACACATCATGCGGTCGAATTCCTTTTGTGTGCTCGTTATAAGGTAAGTACTCTCAGTACTACTTAACCTAACCCGACCTAACCTTCCACGGATACGGCCAAAACGGTATGTCTTATGCGAGTCTTGCACGAGTCTTTGGAGGGAGGGAACAGGAACGACAATGGTGTAGATTTATCACCGTTCAACAACTGTGGTTATAATTTTATTGACGATTTAGCTAGGTATACAAATTACTGAAATCACACTAAAACTAAATGATATCTAGCTATATACATTGTTTGATGTACAAATCTTTACAGCCGCACAAGCCGCAGTTTATTACAAAAGACTTCTATTGATGGATAAAAATGATTTTAAGTTTAGTTTTTGTCGAAATGTGTGTACCTACCTATACTTGCGACTTGACCAACAATCGACATCTTCTAATATTAGACGTGAAATCATTTTTTCACAGATGGTAAATATGTTTTTCCGTTAAGTGAAGAACGCGGAGACAAAGAATATTGTGTAACTAAAAATCAGTACCATCGTACAAGGATGAAAAAATGACTAAATAAAATGATCATTGCCCTATAAAATCGTTTTTACACAAACCTATAGTCATTGTTATGTTATACAATGTTATAACAAATTTATGATTTACTTGGCAAGAAACAGGAAATAAAACACGTTAGTGCGATAATTACACTTTAATTATTACGTGTGGTCTAAAGTCTAGACAATGCTAATATGTGATTTTTATAAACTTACATAGTTTTTGAAAACGGCCACACAAAATCCAATAAAAAAATAATCAAAAATGTTACATAAAAAATTCAAAAACTAAAAACATTAGAGAAATGGTACAATCTAAGTCGACTTTTTACGAAAACTAGATTTAGACACTATAGGTATCTTATTCTAAATTTTATTCTGAATATGTTTGGTCACGATGAAGTCCAATCGTCAATATTTTGGTTGAAATTGGCCCGGCGTACAGTTTTTATAATATATTATTAAAATTAAACAAGCAGTGTTATTTTAGACGCCGTTTCTATAATCCAACTAGTTAAATGTTTGCCCTTTGAAATAAAATAAAATACGGTGGTAAAATGACGTACAGAAACCGAAGGATTTAATATTTCAATTTTTGATACTATTATATAATTATCTACTATATACAATCATATTATCGTAATATTATGCGATTTTTGTCTTTCATTTACCCTTAAATATTGAAGAAAAGAGTTTTTGGATCGTTATAATATACAAGGGTTAGGTACTAGGCACAGGGGTAGTGTTCCATTCGTGTATGGTGTATTATATTATATGCGCCTCATGTCGAAACATGAATGCTTCAGTGCTTACTTGGCGACGAAGTTCCGTGGTCTGTGCAGTTTTTGAATTAATGATAATATTATCACTATGATTGCACGCGTCCGCTACGATGCGCTCTGAGAATCTCGAACACGTACGCGGACACACACACACACGGACACGGACACACAAACACAAACACGGACACAAACACGCACTACGGGACGCGAGTGCACACTGAGAGTCGCGACACAGCCATCGATCAACTGCCACCGAGAACGCTGTCGATCTCGAGACTTGCACGTGGCCGTGACACTGTGTGTGCCTCGACCGGTCGGGTGGGAGGGATCGGGCTAGGTGTGTATAATATAGGCACGAATGAGAGTGCTGCGAAAAATGCAAAATATCATAATAATTATGTAATATTCACGGCTGAGATAATATACAGGTTGTTGCATAGACTTGTTATCACCAGAAACGAAATGACTGCGTTGAGGGATATCGATTTTTCTTATATTTTTCAAATATCAATTTTTCTTATATCATCAAAAACAGGTACGCGGACAAATGCTAACAAATTCAAAATCCTACGCATATAATATACTTGATTATTATTGGCTCCCTTTCCACTGCCATTTTTGTTTTTACTATCGACAATTTGATTGGGAAGGGGTGTAAATGCAATAACTTTGTATATTTCAACCATATGGTAATTTATTATGATTTATGATAAATTTACGAAAACATCCACCGTCGTCTCATTAAAATTACATACAGGCATACGGTATATTCATAACGATTGTTGCAGGGTTATTATATTATAGTATAACGCTATTAGGTTTTGAATGCATACTATATATTACTATATTATATAAAAATAACTGTAATATTCTCGTGTGCTTAACATTTTTAAAACAATATAAAATTGTAGTGTGATAAGTTAAATATTACCAGCTGCCAGCTATCGTAAGTTACACGTAATTTTCGGATATTTTAATTATTATTTTTAAAAAATATCAGTTTTTTAACGAATCGTCGTATGTATACTATTGCTGATCATTTCCTACCACGACCAAGTGACCAGTGACACAACCAGATTTTGTTCAAAGGCGAGGGATGGCCCTATAGTTTTTATGTTCGGTACGTAACGGTAAGTTTTTCCTAGTCATGGTGTCTTATTTTTTATAATGCTACGGTACTACCTATCACAAAATTGTCATTAGTCGATAGTTTATTCATATTATTATGTTTTAGATTATATGAATATATTTAATAAACATTATTTTATACAGATAACGGACCCACCTGGTTGGGCAACTGTGACCAATTCGGGTGCTCTGCAGAATGTACCTACGTCGGGTACATTTTTTTTTGTCCAGTGATTTTATTTCGAGATTATAATATTACGCCGACAATAATAATAGGTGCGTTTCACTCGAGAACCATGATGTGTACGATATAGCTAGTAAATGTCAGAACTGATATTATTCCGCGATATGCGTAAAACAAATTGTATTGTTCGTGAAATCTGATTTCACTTGACACGCGTATGTGTACGTTCGTTTATGGACACATTTCAGGACGTTGTCTACGATAAATTTAATCGCATCACGAGAAGAAAACGGCGATAACGTACGAGTAGTTCAACCGTACATTTTTTTAATATACGGTTTTTTAAGACATAGCCGTATTATAAATAAACTACTCTATTTAATTGCATAAATATGTTTTTGGGCTTTCTAACCGATTTTCACGAGGCTGATTTTCCTAACCATGACAATGAAAACCTTATGGAAAATCAGTTAGAAACAAAAAAACGTGTATTCAATGTATCCAGCCCAGAACCATATTTATGTTAAAACAAATTAAATTAAATTCCTAACAAAATATAGCCATATTTATGTTAAAACAAATTAAATTAAATTCCTAACAAAATATTGCATGCCACTAAATATTTTCCACTGCATTATACCATAAAATATATCTATAATTCTTCAATATTATTAGGGAGCTATATCAACTTAAAATAAAATAATACTTACATGCAATATAAAAAGATTCTTCCTTCCTTTTTATTAACGCGATATTAAAATTTGATAATAAATAATATTACAAAATTCTTTAGTTGTTTTTATTTAGTGGCCAGGTAGGATTAATTATTACCTCCCTAAGAATTTGTTATTGCCAATTTATAATGATGTTAAACCTGTTTAACATCATAATATTTCGAACTATCAAATAAATAATATAATGACACAATAATTTATGGTAAAACAGAATCAATGTATAATTTAAAGAAAATACCACTACAATTTATAATCAAACATTATATTTATACGAAAAACAAAATGACTCGGTGCCAAATGCCAATAACCGTAACCTTGAGAGTAACTAATTAAGATTATTATCCTTAGTATTTAAAGTAGAATAACTCAGATACTTTTCATTTAAATTTCAATTACTATACGCCAACATTTTCCAAAAAATCATTAACAATTCGCATTAAAACAAGTATAGGTTAACACTTAAAAAACCAATGTTGGTATCGCCACTGGGTACCTATTCCATAAATGTTGTAAAAATTCTAAGTATATTCGAAAATACAGACTTTAAGTACACTTGAATATTCCAAAAACCATAATTTAAATATAGTATATATGATTTAACCATAAAAATAGAGTGAGCATACATAAGAAATCACCCTGTATACTAATATAATATTATAATACATGCACAATTTGTAACACGAAATTTTTTAGGAGAGCGAAAAAACGTCACGCAATATTTTATAGTTATTTTAGACGCTATATATATAGCATAAATCGTTCTACGTCAATATTGGACTTTGTTTATACATTTTAACGTAAAAGGACCGTAGACACAGTTATATTTGTTCGTTTTAAGTTATTGATTTAACGTTCACTCATTATCGTAATTGGCACTGCGTGTTGTATTAAACGACATACAAAATCGTTTTACTATATAGTCTTTTAATGGATATTTTATGTATCCAGCAGCTGATTTTCTTTCAACAAACCAATCCATTTTAAATGCTGCATAATTGTTTTTAATTAGATTCCATAATATGCATACGTTTAATTTGTCATACGGTTTCTTGTTATGGTGATCTTTACGTTATCGTCACAGAGAACATTATATATGTTATGCATTCAATGTCATCGGTATTTTGTATCTCTATTTTTTGGATGATATTGTGATGTATTTTACCATTTACGACGTCAAATAACAAAATTAATAACTGACATATATAGCCGTAGATAATAATAATGTTTTGTTCTCCGTATTATGTTGCAGCAATGTTTTGACGAATTAAATATTCAAATTTTTATGCCTACTATAACATGCCGACTATATTTTACATATAAATTAAAAAAATCCCGCCTTAATTAGTACGATATACGCTGCAGTAGTAGACATATTAGTCATGCATGTTAAAAAAAAATTAAACTATGATGGTGATAAAAGAATTATACTTTATTATTATGTACCTATATTATGTTATTAGGTATAATGTATAGGTACAGGACTTAATGGTAGTTAGAATATTGATAAAAACAAAACAGGATGTTCTTATATTTATGACATGTTTCATAAACAATCAGATAAACAATGTCATACTAATTTAAGTTACTTAAATATTATTAGTATAATAGTAATTTGTTAAGTCTGCCTCATAATCCGTTCGTTTTAATAAACGAATACGTTTTTATTTTTAAATTTCCTCGATAACATAAATTCGCTAGTATTATCTATATATATATAAATTATTATAATATATTCGAGGTATCTATGATCACTAGGTAGTAAATTAATTATAACCGATTAACTTATGTCAATCACTGCATGCTCGACATCTTGATAACATTTTCATTAAAAATAATTCTTGCACATTAAATCTCACATTTTAATCGAACACGATATTATACATACTTAATAAAAATGTGAACGTCAAATCATATTTTCTTTCCTCTAGAAAAGTTTTCTAAAAAAACGCATGCTGCGCGATCGACCAAGGAGTCGCGTGTGTGTGCGGACTGCGCTGTTGATATTTACAGCTGTATATGGAGTACGTTGTTCTCAGAATCTAAACTTACGTGTATGGCCACGTCTCTAAGACTGTATAGCAATTATATTATGTATAAGTATAGCGACGTTTGTGGATCACGACACGAGCACATTATATCGTCGCCGAGCGCAGTGTTTTGCGACGGGTTAATAATGAAATACGCGTCGGCTATGCGTTCATGATTTAATTCGTTATGTTATTTCGTTGTATCATAACATTATAGTGTACGTCATGTCGAAATGGGTTCAGCGGTATCACTGCTGCAGACGGCCCGCTGAGGATACCAATTACCGCGCTTGTGGTGCAGTTATCCGGGCCCGGCGGTGGCGAAAAAAAAAAAATAAAATATTTAATGTAATACGTATTTAATGTGTGGTTTTTAATGTCAAACGGACTGAAATATATTGTCGGTCGGTGCCATCGCCGGCGGACGCGTATCATGCATTATGCATAATATGTACGCGCATTTATACGACACCATCATATAGTTATGCGGTACAAGACGTGTACAGTAGAATGAGAATACGTGTGTGTGTGTGTGTGTGTGTGTGTGTGTTCGGGCAAATAGATAATAGAAAAAAAACGAAATAGTGGTGGGTTTTTTGATCTGATCTCGACTCCATGAAATCAATATGTCCCCTAATCGTTGTTATACTCTACATAGTTTTCTTTTGATTGATCTCTAGAAAAATTAACATCGAAAACAGAGACCATTTTGTTCACGAGAAGGATATGAATTTATGTGATTAAATACGGAGATAAGTTATATAATTAGGTTAGATATTTTCTTTCTATATAACATATTGAACAGTTTTGTTTGTTTTATAAAATTAATTATATCTAGATTTTTTCACGATTGGGTCCGAGTGCGGTGTCTAGGTTGTGGGATCTATGTGGCTTATAACTTATATTGTATTCTGTCTATACACTATAGTGGATTGATTACAGTATTGGTCCCGTCGAGGTAAGATTCGCAGAAAATTCGACTGACACGCAGCTTGTCAATGATATTTTATTGATATCTATACCATAAAAATTCAATGAAAAATGTTATGAATATAGTTATTGTGTACTTACTACGATTTATTTTATTTTACCATATATTATTCAGAGTTATGCACAATAGTAAAAATATTTATTGAAAAAAAAAAAAAACATAAATTTATTACCACGTAAAACGTGGTAATAAAATATGATGGTGACAATAATTAATAATACCATCATGTCCACTCAATGATAATAGAACAAAGAGTATTTAAAATTTACAATATAGAAGGGATGTGAGCCGGGAGATGGTATTCGATACACCTTCTCATTTTTAGATAAAGCCGCAGGCCACTTCGTCCTGCAAGAATGACATTATACTTTTCGAGGAACCATCTGCACGCGTAAATCAATCACTCCGGAGTCTGCTTTTTCGTTTTCGTCGATACTATCGCGCCACCGGCGAAGACGGTGAATGGTGTGATAGCAATTTACAATATATATATATAAGGTACCTAACCTAACCTATACCTACTTACATATTATGTGCATATACGTCAAAATACCAAATATGGTCCGGGTCAATATATAATATGGCGCCGGCGCACAGCGGCAAAAATGATTAAAATACGTAGGTATAGGTATACGATCGAGCACGCTCGCCAAAACTTGCCCGTGTTCACATTATACGTGGCACTAGTGTGTACAGATATTATATTATGCTATTTAGAATGCACGTTTGTATATTATGCGAAAGTTCGCGCGGCAGAACGATTATTACAAAACGTGAAATAAATATATTATTATAATATAGCCGACTCGATGCGACGTCGCTATTATTCGACGGCTATAATACTCACAATAAAGGATTTATTCGTTTCGAGTACAACGGTACAATACGATGACTGCGTAATGACGTGTAAATACAATTTAGTGGTCTTTGCGCGGCTCACCCCGTTTTAACGCTTTGATTGCGCATATGTTTACAAATAGCGACTACATTTGTGTTTAAGTGCTAATCTATATTATGGCGACACGAATCACAAACTATATACATTTGTTTTCACACATAGATGCAAGTACTACCCGTCTCCCTTTGTATGACGTGTGAAAAATTAATTTTTTTTTTGAAAAATGTTTACGCGTATTCAAAATCGAAATTCAAACGTTATTTTTCTCATCTGTGATGTAAATATTACGATTGACCATGGTAATAAACTGACAACAATAATAATATTATAATGTGTCGTACCTGAGTAGGTATCACATACTTCAATATAAATTACGTGTTTGGGTATTATAGATAGGCACCTGCGACGCGTTTCGTATACCTAAGTATTTAGCCTCCAAAAAAGGCGATCGCGGTTTCCCGGATGTGCGTAGAATTTTTCCGCGGTCGATACGCTTGAGTTGACGCGCGTTCCTTTGTTTGTTATAATACGCCGATAGAGAGCCACGCATAATAATTTATTATAATATTAATATGATGGTATCACGACCGAGTGATGAGTATCATTATGTATATGAGTACAAGACGGACCATGGACGTTCGGAACGTCTAAAATAGCTATATATAGTTAATCGTATAAATGCATAAGGTTAAAAACACTCCGTACAACAAATATAAAAAAATATATACATACATTTTATATATGATATTATATGGTTCGAGGCGTCTTCACACCGACCCAAACGTGCGCCCGCACAAGCTGTCCGATTGCGTATGCTAATGAAACATAATATAATACGATTTGCGATGTTTCTGGGCTCGGTGCCACGATAACATGCTGCCTACAAAATTTTTGAGAAAGTCAAATCTTTATTAATTCTCCGCCATCATTGTTTAAGTATTTTATGAAGTAATACGTTATTTCATAAATTATTTAAATTGGCAAAAAAAAGTTCAAAGTTATCTCCTCGCTTAGAGGACGCCTGCACACCCGAATCTGTTGTCTCCGTCTTACAATAACTAAACCTAACTTAACCAAATGTACGCTCAGAAATTCACGTGTTATGCCGTTATCTTGAGTGAATAGACTTATTGTGAATCTTGAAAATAAATAAATTATCTGTGTTTTGTCGGTAGTTTTTTTACGATAATTCAGTTTTTAAGTGAGTTATGCATGTATGATAAATGTAAATTAAAAATACTCATAACTCACTACTACCCCTACTAACGCCTGTTCACGTGATATTATATGTATATCTAGAAGTCAGATAATGGTATTGAAATATGCAGACGACCTATAATATTTAATAAACTATATCGATTGTAACGTCTTGTAAGCGACAAGGGTGCCTTTCATCACTCTGCAGTACACTTGCAGTGATAGGTATCCGTTCCTCATACTTTTATACACGATTTATGTATACATCTTATGTAAATCGTTTTCTGAACGTATATCTAATACAACAAACACATTATTCACACGGTATAACCGATTTATATAGCTTATATAGTTATAATATATTATTGTGCGAACGGCTTATTATTTACCACTGCACACACCAGACGCTACAATAAATAGTATTATATGTATAGGTAAGCGTATATTATATATTATGGTCTATGGTAATACTGCAGTCCTGTAATACACCCGAAGTGACCTGATGGTCAATTTGTGTATCCAAAGCTGTATAATAACGTCACTCGACCACTACAGCTACAGTTGTACCGTTTGTTTACAGCGTATAATATAATACATGTAATATATATTATTATTCGAAATGTGTATAATGGATATGTATCGCGGATATGTAAACAAGAAACCAGAAAACCTTTTCATCCGATTACAACGATTGTTATATACATTCACCAAGCATGCTCATCCCCACTTTTTCCTTAAATAATTAAATAAATCAAATTGTGATTTTTTAAACTTTTAAATAAACTTGAAGACCGTATTTTCAAATTACTGGGATTTTTGTACTTTTTTTCATTTTTTTCATTTTTGATTTTCAAATGAGAACCCGCCCTCGTTTACTGTTAATCCTTTAGTGGAATATTTTCCTTAAACATTTTAACGGATTGTTTTGAGTTACTTAATTTAACTTTTGTGTACTAAGGATAATAGGTCCACGATAATAGGTTTAATAATTTATATTAATTTATCGAAATTTATAATTCATAATAAATATTAGATCCGATATTACATCTAACCTTATTTTATGTTGTTATAAAACCATTTTTAGACTATAATATTATACTCAATACAAACATTTCACTAACAGAAAAACTACTCGTTCAAATGTCGAATTAGATACATCATAATAATATGTAAAAATTCCACTAAATAATTTGCAATTAAAAAAGAGGGGCGTTGAAAAACAAAAATGTGTATTACTGCAAGACACTATTATTTAATGAAATAATAGGGATGAGCACACTTGATGAATCACTTTGTATATATTATATATGCAATTTAGCAGCTGCAGTGTTTACTGCAATTTTCATCAAACACAATAAAATATTTAAAAGTATAGGTATCAATATCGGTACATCGGAAATACGTATATCGATTTTATTAACGCATTTATGGACTGATGTGATGCTTATATTTTTAAACACACAGTTAACTGCTGTAATGTGAATGTTTTCCTCGAATAATATAAATCTCTTATAATTTATAAACCGGTGGCAATAATCAATGACTAAAATGGTTTTATTTTGGATCAAGGTTATAAACTTTTATTATAACAAAACTATATAACGGAAATAAAAACTGTACGCGTGCCCTGCAGCTGATTCGATGAATGTGGCATACAACTGATAAGACATGTAATCACACTACTGATATTCGCATATTACGATTATCGTATCCTTAAATAATTTACGACTGTAAAAATGTCGTATAAACATTAGATAACAAATAATATCAATAATTTAAGCTCAAGGCCGAAGTGAAATACAATTTTGAAGTAATCTACCTATTGTCGGAAATTGATATCGATACCATAATTCGTAAATTAATCTTTAGGTACTAATTTACTAAATATATTACTAAACTAAATATATTGTGAAAGTTTTAGATCGTAGAAAACACAATTAATATGAGATACTACACCTACAACTATATTATATTCATGTAAAAGATAAAAGGTGTTTTATATTTAAAAATCGTACCTATAGTTATTATAAGTGAAATTTTACCTCACCTGACATTTTCCTGTTATACAATAAATACTATAATATTATGTTATATTATACGTTATTCGCGAATAACACAAAATAAGAATTTAATTCAAACAATCAAAGTA
This sequence comes from Sitobion miscanthi, assembly GCA_008086715.1. Lineage (NCBI taxonomy): Eukaryota > Metazoa > Arthropoda > Insecta > Hemiptera > Aphididae > Sitobion > Sitobion miscanthi. The sequence goes on from CM017797.1 coordinate 29,379,572, forward strand.
ATTTATTTCGGACCACTTTTACTAAGTACTGATGCAGAGTGACAATTTCACGAAATCGTAGCGAAATGTTATCCGTGCAACTTGCAAATTGCATTTTTTTAATTATTATACGTTGTAAAACTATATAATTTACATAAATAATAATGTTATATGCTTATGAGTTATGGCTTCACTTATAAAATATTATCTGAGCTATTTAGGTACGTTAGGCAGCTATATCTGCCGTTTCGAAAAATACTTTTTGTTACTCGCAGTTAGGTCAGTATAAGTATAGTTGTTCGTCTTGACCCGCCTCGGAGATTTATTCTTTTTCGGACCACTTGGCAAGTTTATGTGAGTGCATATTTAATAATTATCGTAGGTATAGTTATAGTGCCTATTAGAGCCTGGAGGTAACTTAACACCGTGCGGTTAATGTATTTATTTAAGTAAAATGTTCCACTATTATCTATTGATTAAATCTAAAATACTCTTACACAACGAGCGCGATAAAATACCGCACGAAACTAATTTGCGCGTATATAATATTATCGAAATGTGCGCAACGCTTATAATTCATTTTTTTTTTATTATGATTAATACAACACTGTGAAAAATTTGGCTTAAATTATTATTGTTATTATTTTTTTTTTATTTACTTACATGTTTATTTTTTTCTACTTACGTTAAAAAGACTATTTTTTATCATATCTAATATTATATTATATTGAAACGTTCCGAATTTCAAATACAATTACAAATATTCCGGTAATCATGATATTCTAAAAAATTATGAACTATTATAATATAATAATAGGATAAACTATAAAAGCACTATATTTGACATTTTATAAGCTAATGTGAGTAGTGAAACAATCTTCGATGGATATAAACCATATTAATTTTTTTATACATAAAATATTATTATATACTCTCATCATTACCGGCTGCAGTGACGGACAGATTTCGACTTTCTACCTACAAACAATTGTGGGATCCATTTAGAAGACAGTATATAACAATCACATTCTAAACAATTAACATTTTAATATATTATATAATAATATGTTGTAAAATTGTTTATGTATATCACTGTGCGCACATCCAAAACTGTATATATACTTATCTATAGAAAAGATAGAAATATTATACTTAAACCTTTTTTGCGTTTTAATTTCGAAATACATGGTATAATTATGGTTATTGTTATTGAAATAATTGAATCATAATAAGTTATATTATATTATAGTTGATTCCCAAAGAGGTATTAACGTGTGCTATGAACGATTTGATTTCTGAAATCTATACCTATACTATTATAATATGCTCTAAATGAATTAATATTATACATTAAAATTAATGCCAGCCGATGTATATTAATATCATGATATGTATTATGAATTTTAGTTTTATGATGTACTTGCACAATTTTATTTCGGTTGGTGCATGTACGTAAATAGTTATAAATTATTCTGCAGGGTGTCTCATCACGTGTTGGTTCACATCAATTGTATTAACTTTGACCAAACGCAATCGAAATTACAAAATTATTTATGTATACAGTTGATTCGCACGATAACTCAAACACTTTCAAAACTCGAAAACCTTCATCGGTATACCGTAACTTTTTTCTCGCTCCTTGAAGTGTTTATAAGTTATATATTTTCAGGTAGGTACACAACTCGAAAAACGCATTGGTCGAATTAATTTTTATCCCCCCTGCAGGCAGAGATTTGAATCGTCGAGACTAGAATGTATACCTAATACGTATAATCAGGTGTGATATATATATATATATGTAGGTACGTCTCGTAAATCGGTAAGAATATTATAATCGATGGCAATACGAATGTGACGCTAAGGCACTTCACGCACTTCAACGCACGTCACCAGTACCTACCCATCTGTACCTACTATTACTGTTAAACCACTTCGTTTATATACTTACAATAATAATATCACACGCCGTCCGACCGGTGCGAGCAATGTAATAATAAAAGTTGCTCTGGCGGTGGCGTGAGAGGATTAATGTATATAAATCGTATATTTTATACGGACGCCATTTAATCCGTTAGTCGTGTGAAACGCGTGTGACTGAAAAAAAATTGTATTTATATACGCTTCGTGAAATAAATTAAATCGCTCGGTGACACGTCGTAAAGTCGCTCACGTCGTCGTGGTCCTCAATAGTTCAATATAACATACAGGGTGGTTCTTTTAACGAAAATTTGCACACTCGTCAACCACTTAGATTTTTGTGTGTTTTATTATACTATGTTATGTATAGTAATGCCTTTATAACATTTTAATAACAGTATTGAAACAAAATTATTTAGTTTTTTACTATTGCCCATTGTGGCATTAAAATTGTGTATCACTCTCGGCTGAATACGCGATTTAAAAAATAACAATGCGGGTCCGCCGTTTAAAAAAATTTAACAGCCTAAAAAAAATCTTTTCGAAAATATTATGTTTATAGTGTTACGAGCACCACCCTGTAGGTAATTTAAACCGTACAGTATACGCCGGGAAAAAGTTGAAACAATTTTTGCCCTCTATCTATGGTGGCGTGTATAGCGTAATAATAATAATAATAATATAAAAATTATCACGATGATGGTCGAACCGTCGCGTACTTATATCTACTGTGATCATATTATGGTATGGTGGTAAGTAGCAATGATGATGATGATGATGATAACGGGATAATCTACACGGCGGCATCGATAACTCCACACCGCGATCTGACACCTGCTGAATTGTATATATTATGTTATTTTTTTATATCATTCGAACGCTTTAACGCGACGAATAAAAATAATGAAAGGCAAGGTGGGGCGGAGAAACAATAATATTAATGTGCACGCGTAATAATGGTCGCATATATATATATATAATATACAATATGTATTATTATAAATTATTGCACGCGCTCGCGTTTTGCCCGGCGGGACCGTTTCGTGTTGCCACCGTTTAATGGGCCCGTCCGACGCTTTATGAGATTGAGTGATTAAAATCTCGTAAAAAAAAAAATAATAAAAACCATACTGATAATAATAATAATAATAATAATAATATAAACCGCAAATCGTTTTACAACGCGCTATATGGCAATACCCGCAAGGGTTCGGCACGTCAGCGCGTCGGCGCGTTCAAACGTACACAATGTTATAATATGATCAATTATTATTATTATTATTATAATATAGGTAATCAATTATTATTATTATTATTATTATTATTATAATTATTATTGTCATACCTATCTGAATGTCGTGGGAAAAATTTAATCAAATAATATTATATTATAATATGATACGCATCACCGGGGTCGAGAGAAAAATATGAATCGTACGTATCCTAACCTTGCGCAGACCTATACCAACAAAAATTCGTGTTATTTGACGCGTGCTTCATTAGCCGTGACGTAAATCTAACGAATTCCTGAGTATTATATTATATTATTTGTTGTTTATTTTCGCATATTACTGGTTTGGATAATATTATAATATCGTGTTTTATTTTTCCCACCTTGCCAGACTGAACCATAGCGTGCATACGTAATTAGTACTCGAGACGTAATATCGTTGTATACACGTCATAATGTAATAGCAACATAGCACACTAATAATTGTTCGCGTTTGTGATGCGTTTGTGAAATAATAATTTGCAAGTACAACTACAGAGAATGTGATAAAATTAGATCACTAGTTAGTAGTTATCTTTCAAACCCATAAATGGCGTCGAATGTTACAGAAGAAACGCCGTGAGATAATATAAGTAGGTATAGTCTGCGTGTATGTCTGTGTATTATGCTCACAACAATGATATATATTATTATAATACTCTTTGAGCGATCCTCTGCGGAAATATGCGTTGTATACACAAACGATAAGAATTCTTTTAATCATAATAACGACGAAAAAGAGGTGTTTAGAGTATAATATATAATATATATTTATAACGTACCTGGTACTTATATATATAATACGTCATGAAAACGGCGGCCAACTGCGTAATTGGAAAAAATTGTATAATAATAATATGTTAATTACAGTTAGGATGTGTACGTACTAAGAAATGAATAAATACATACACTTATGCTCTAAAAAATTGATATTTAAGGAAGGAAAATTTAAAAATATGCATTAAACATTTTTTTTTATTTTAATCATACAATAATTACAATTAAAAAAGATATAATATTTTAAAAATAATAATTTTGCATTTTACAAGTACATTGTAGGTACATTCCATGTAATTACATATACATTTCATGACAATTAAGCGAGTTACATTGAACAGCAATAGTTAATTTAAAATGTTCGACAGTCTACCTACATGTATATTTTCGAACATCAAAATAGGATTTACGACAATAAATAAACGATAATTTATATAGGTATAATCTATTGTCTATAAAAAATACGGATATACAAAATTACAAACTTCGATTGTGGCTTGGTGTGGCGTAGTGCGTACACTTAACTGCGGAAATGCACTGAGTGTACGTAACGGCCGGCGTTGCTAGTTCCCGGATGGGTGACCACCCGGGATTTTTCGCAACGAATCCTTGCCACACATACAAAACGTTTTTTCAACCGTTCCTCCCCCTACTAATAACAACCTAAACAAACAAATAAACCAACAGAGCTAATAGCCTAAATTACCGGGCCCAAGCTCAATAAAAAAAAAAAAAAACTTAGATTCAGTTTTAGTTATAGTTACGTTTTTTTTTTTATTGATATTTTGTATCAAAAATTATAATAATTGATGAAAACCAGAATAAACCATACTATGTATCATGCAAACATGAAAAACTAAATTTTGATATTTGAATCTAGCGTCAAGAAATAAATTTCTTTCTAAAGGACCCGTGCAATAGTACATCCTTAAAAATATACAAACTCATAAACATCCTAATCCTAATAATAATATACATAATATCATGTAAAAATACTGATTATTATCATACCATAGTGTAATATATTATAATATTAACCTAATCCTTTTTACTACATATTATTAATATAATTTTTAAAATGAGACTGTGTTTTTGAACATATAAAAATCACATTTTGAACGAGTTGTTTGAGAAATATAGTTAGAATATTTTCCTAAATGTTGATATTCATTCTTTTCTAGATGATGAGTGCTTACTGCTAAAGAATCGTCAGTTTTTCCAGGTATCTAATTTTTTTTATATAAAATGATCAATGACAATTATTTTAAACCACATGTTTAATGTTTATAGAGTAAATATATTTGTTAAAAATGAACTCATTTGCAATAGATGCCTTTATGCGGTTTCTCACACTTTAATATCGTTAGAATATATTATGACATTAGGTATACCTCAAGTCCTTAACTGTCTGGTGAACACTCCAATCATGTGCATCTCCACGAGACATCAAGTCATTATCGAAACCGGTTACATTTAGGTAAGGAGTGGCTTGAAGATGCACAGAAGAACCGATTTTCGTCGGCCGAGTTCTCTCACTGGATTGAGTATACGAAATAACATTCTAATCGCTATATTTATTTTGTATTATAAATATTGTGTTGTCTCTCATGACATGAAAAGTTTTTGTGGACAGTATCCTCGTGGAAATATCACAACTCCTATTTATTAATTGATCTATGTGGATTGGTGTAAGCAATGTAATTTTTTAGTACAATTATATAATAATAATTTCTGTAATGTCGTATTTTATGATCTATCAAATATGAATAGGTACCTAAATATTATATATTATTACGCGGGCCGGTTGTGTGGATGAAGATGCTAAGATATAACCAATACGATCGATAATAATGTACCATGTACCAGGTACGTTGTAACATTTTGTACCTGATATAAACGTCGGAAATATAATTCGCTCGAGACCTATTTACGATACAAATTGCAAAATAATACAAACTCGGGCACATACAAATCGCGTGCATCGCGTACACCTATTATTATATATTTGTATTATAAACACCTCGTTGATTGCATATGTGTGTTAAATCTATTGTTTTATTTTTCATTACGATTATATGTGTACGTAGTAGTGCGTACAACTCTTTATAGTATAATAATTATTGTACTTACATGCAAATCGAAACGATAATATAAACGCGCGATCTCTTCATCCGTTTTTCGATTGCGAATATTGAACGTCGCCGCTGCAGAACAATGGACGCGCGTACGAAACAATCGCGATATATCGTAATAAAAAATAAAATATTAATAACAATAATAATAGTAATTATTGTCAATTGTCATTATTGTCGACGGCATCTCGGATTGCAGTACCTACCTACAAATAATATACCATTCACGAATTTCATCACGTTTGCCGATTTCAGAAACGGACACAGCGCGACAATTAATTTATTGTTATATTATAGAGACGTGCGCGCGTGCGCTCTTGTATGTATTATTAGGTACCTAGGTATACAACTGCTGTATATAATATTAAACAATAAAAATAATCGATTCGCTGTTCCACACACGCAATATATTTTTTATTGTTGAATCGTCATTACGTCTTGTATATTATTGTTTCGGTTAGTAGAATTTAATCGCGGGACGTTCAATTTTTTTGTTTTTTTTTTTTTGTCATTTACGTGTGTATCGGTATCTATGTTTTGCATCCGTTCAGGCTTTCAGCGAACGTATGGCGCCTTCTTTTTGGCGCACGCGTACACAATAACAAAATGTGTATATTGCACGCATATACAGGGTGTTTCGACAAAATCATTTCTCCTTAAATTATGCATTTATCCAAATTCCGATTTTTAAAAATGTTGTCTGTTTACTTTATAAAAAAATAATATAAAAAAGATCGACTTTTTTATGCCATTTAAGGGGGTGTTCTGTGGTGATACAAACATGTTTTTTTTGAATGAGAAATAGAAAACCTTTTTCTGTTTACCTACTGTAAATTCTTACACAGTTTATATTTTATTTAGGAATACTTGGATGAATATAATTCAATGTTCAAACAAATAGTTTCTTAGATATTGAGTTTAGTGTTAAAAAATATGCATGATAATACATTATATGCATTAATACCATTATTTATAAATACTAGTATTAATAATCAATTATAATATATCTAGGTATAGAAGTGGGGGCAATAATGATTTGAAAAATTATAAGAATTAATATTCATCTATTATTATTTTATAATACATTTTTTAAAAAGTTCCTTAGTATAATGATATTTTATTAATATCAAATATGTAACGATAAATGAATGCCGGATTGAATAAAAAATTGATTAATTTAATGTCTCACGAAAATTAAATAGTCTAATCATGGGCCTCTAAATCATATTTAAGTCCATTAGCTCATTCATTAAATGTTTAGTGAAACCACCAACCAGACATATCTAGGTACATATTACATCTTATTTATATTTTATGTAAAAAGTAAATCCATTATTAAAAACGATTATCCAAATATACAAAGTTCAAAAGCTCAGGAACTACTCGTTATAATAACTTTGATGTAGATACATTATATTACATTAAAAAAAAAAACTATGGTTCTTATTTGAAAAAAACCGATGTTTATACGTTTTAAGGTTTAAATGGTATAAAAATCCAAATATTGAAAAATGTGAATGAGACATAATATTATACTTAAGACCATCATCCTGTATAATATACAATGAACGTAAAATAATAACATTATAATATCATTTAGCTGTTTTGTTCTCTAAGCAAACGGACGTACACGATCGTCATCGACTTCTTTCCCTACAAGGACATCACGTATACCTATAATAGTTTCCACCACCGCGTGGTGAATTCGATTGATTTTTCTTCTACAATTATAGGTATGTACCCTAAATCTATAGTACTGAAATTCTTCCAAAGTTAAATTCTACATTGAATACCAAAATTATGTTTGAGGAACGCTTTCGATTTTTATTTTACTATAAAGAAGTGTTTTTTATCAAATGGAATTAAAGCATTAACAATCTTCGATTGTAAATTTATTATTGGATGAAGATGTTGACTTTAATCATTCAGTCATCTTATATATACTAACTCGATTAGCAATGATTTGTTTTCATCTAATAATATTGTACAATAAATATTTCTCAAAAATAATTCTAGCACGTTAACAATGTTAAACTCGGAGTTAATCATAGTGCGTTGATCATTATATTGGAAAATCTCTACTAATTCTTAAACAATTATTTATTTTTTTCTGTTAATCATGAGAAAAGGGAGGCAGCATAAATTTCATTAAAAAAAACCGTTTTTCAAAATATTCGTACAACATCGTGAACTATTGCAGGGTTATTTTCCAATTAATTCACATACTGCGTATAAAATTGCAGTATAATAAGTAACTGAAAAGTTTGCACATTATAATAATATACGCGTTGCACAACAATTTATATTATACTATATTATGAGCTGTTATCGTCGTCCATATTATTGTCGCTGGAATTCAATCTGAAATCATTCTGTTTACGTTTCCGCGCACGATATCGCCTCAGTACGTATAATAATATATAACAATAACACATTTATTTAAGTCATGTCACGTGCAGGCTTACCTAAATGCACATGCACCGGCGATTGACGGTTTTTTCGACATTTACCTGCCTATACTATATGTATAATATACCGCAAAATCATTTCGTTTCGACAGACTTTGTCACCGACGGCCGCGGCATATCCTATTTGATATGTACCGACCGCGACGACTATATTATTATTATAAAATAATAACTGATGGTAATTTTATTATAATGTCGTCGTAATGCGGTCTATATAATATATTGTATTATTATTATTATATAGATAATATGGGTACCTCGGATAATAATGCGCGGGACAAGCGGATGGCGGTGGTTTTCGAACGGTCAGAAATCAGCTGGTTTCGCAATAATTATAATTATCATAATAATAATAATATATAGCCGCGGTTCCAAATATGGGCCCAATTAACAATATATTACCCGGGTAATTGTGCTCGACGTGGCTTTCAGCGCGAGTATAATATTATTTTCATATTATATGCGATTTCGTGCGTTCCCTGCGGAGAACCGCCGCCGTCGAAACGAAGCGTATTATAATATATTCCTAATAATCTAATGGTACGCGTAATAGGTAAGTATCGATATTATTATTATTATTATTATTAGATGGTATTATAATAATATCACGTCGGCTCACACGGTATTATAATAAGCGCCACCGAGCGGGTAGCGGCGTCGGCGACAGCGGACGACAACAATGCTGCAGTCGCTATAGGGTCTCTTCGATGCCGCGGGAAAACATGACTTTGTCTAACGGTCCGCATAGTCACATTGTATAATATATAATATCATAATACAGTATGCGAACGAATATTATTATAGTATATTATACTTACCTAGTTACCGATATATTATATGGCTAAGCCGACGTCAGTAATAATATAATATATACGCCTATAATTATAAGTATGTTTGCCAGAAAAGGTTATTTCGTTCGTGGTCTGCCGTTTTGTTCTGTGCTCGCGAAAGCGAGTTTAACGTTCTTAAAAGCCCTCGGGGTAGTGTCGGGTTGGGTTGAGTTTTGAAAAACGATTTTTTTTATTATCTCGCGGGGTCGGTCCGAGTGTGCGACGGGGAGGCGACGATAATGTGGCAACGACATACGATTATTGTTTTATTTTATTTTTCCAAAGACATAATCTGACACTGTATGCGGCATGAGTTATTTCCCTTTTTGCTGTATATCTGTGGAAAATCGGGGGCAAAAAGTATTCACGGGGAAAATTATACACAGGTATTACCAAAACCCCATTGGCAGATAACGAAATTATTTTTTAAAGCGCTGGGTTTATCCTCAATAGTCCTCTAGTCAGCCCTATAGTATAATATATGAAAAAATTCATCTATGACGATGGTTGTCAACATAACTAAATACAATTAATAACTAACTCAAAAAGTTTAACCTACTTTTAACAATAGTCATTATAGCATGATATAAATTTAAATATTTATTTATTTTTTGGTTGGTTGACCAAATTTAATGAGTAAGACATTTTTTTTTCGGAGACTATTGCCATACAAACCTCCCCGTGGTGTCTCCTAGGTAACGAAAATAAGCAGAAGCTCGGTAATAAACAACATTATGTGATCTGGGATCCAAATGAACTCTCGGGAATAAATTAATATATGAAGTAAGTCTTGGGAATCTATACACATTCACAAGGAAAGTTAAGACGTATTGTTTACTCAATACGTGATCTTCAACCTTTTTAGTCTCATAACTCACGTGATAAATTATTATTAATTATAATATGAGACCCAACGATGTCAACAAAAAAAAAAAAAACAAGTTGGTTCATAATTAATCCTAATTTATTTGTTTTAAGTGTTTTGTTTTTAATTAATTTAGTATTATAAAACGTATAATGTTAATTTTTATCCACCATGTAAAATTGAATAAAATATATTTCAAATGTTCAACTATATTTTGTTTTTTAAAATTATTACAAATGTATATCGCGACCTAATTCTGAATCTCACGCGACCAACTGTTTGAATACCACTGGTGTACGGTATATTAAGGTATAAACAACAGACGTTTTAATTTATATCACATGAGTCATACGTGTATAAATAAATGTAAACACTAGTTCAGTCATTTTACAAGTCACTGTTGTAGCAAGTATGTACATTCTACTTTTAAAATGCAGTGAACAATAATTAAATGTTATACAAAATACCTATGCATGTAAATAATGTAATTATGACTTAATATGTGCATTGAGAAAATATGTCTGTCTACAAATAAAGTATATAATAATACACGTGACATATGAACAATACGCTAATAATAAAAACCGAAAATTAATTATGAATCATAAAAAATTGAGGACATTATTTCTTATTAAAGGGATCCAACTTAAACGTATAGTATCACGTGTAAACGAATAATGTAAATTGTAATAATAAATCTTACCTTTAAACCATCCCTGAGCCACGTGATCTTCGGCAATGGGTCACCCACGATCTCTGAATCGATTATCACTTCTTGGCCTTCTTCTACTTCTTGAAATTTTGGTTTTACGACGAACTTTGGTTTTTTTGAATATCTATTCGAGAAATAACATTGATATTGATATGGGATCTTATGTATAATCTTGTAAAAAAGAATAACATCGGTGCACCCTACGATTAACATTTGAGATAGACTTATAAAAAAACTATAGCTTTTATTAATTTTTTTTATTCGATGATATAATTTTGCTAAAAATTAAATTATCTAACAATTTTTTGGAAGTCACGCATTTTGAATAGGTTTGAAAAATTGGCTAATTATTTGTATTGTATTAAGTATAAATAAAATAAAATTATCGATGGTTAAAAATTTGAACTCAAATGGACACACCGCACATCAGAAAATAATCAATATACCTATCCTATTATAAAATGCCAAAGATGGGCAATAACTTGTCAAAAAGTTAAATTTAAATTAAAAAGTTGATTCTTTTTTTACTTTTTTACTGAACTAATTAATTGTTTTTTGTTTTTAACTTCTTAACTTATTCGGTTAAAATTGTTATTTTGTAACTTAACATTTTATAGTAATTATCATTATCGTGTAGTTAAGTTAATTTTCTTTTCGTAGCATGCGGAGCCAACGGACAACATTCCTTGGCTCTTTTCGATTTCAGTTTTTATTTATTAATAATAATCTGATGTTTTTTCAGTATTAAACATCTTGGTAAATGTTTGTGTAAATCAAAATACTAGGAAATTTAATGAATTAAAATATTGTAGCTTGAAAAAAATTAACTTGTAAGTTAATTTTATTTTCCATCTTAACTTTGAGCTTATTTTTCTTTGTTAATTTTTTACTTTAATTGAAGGCAATTTAATTTAATTAATTTAAGTGTCTTAACTTGTCACAGTTAATTATTTTCATTAACTTGTCCGACCTTGTAAAATGCCTACCCACTGCGGGATATATAAATATTATTATATTTTACTTACAAATGATTAATCAAAGAGATCTGTTCCATCCCTGTGTCTTTATGTTCACGTTCCACCACATTGACTTCGCAACGACTTTCTACTGTGCCAGTGTCATTAGAAACTCTCAACATATAAGTACCTGAATCCCGGTTTGTTACACACGCTATCCTAAGTTCTAGGTTTCCGTCGTGATCAGTAATTATGTCTACTCTCCGTCCGTTTCTTAATTGAAGTCCGTCTCTGAACCTGTAAATAAAAATCAATCGAATAATTGTTGACATATAATAACATATTATAATTATATCTGAACGTATGTAAGATAGTCTAGTCGTTTTGATAATTATATAAAATAACTCATTAACCACCTATAGATAGGTACTTTGTTATTGTTTATAATATTATACATGTGTCTCGTATGCATATAGTATTTTTTTGTGATGTAAAAAAATACAAAGTTTCATAAGTTTTAATTTTTAAATCAAATCAATTTTTAAGTGTGTAAAAGTATGTTTCAATTTCTCCGGTAGTAGAACTACTACACTAGTCACGGACATAGGACTTTGTGATTTTGAAATTTGAGGTTTATTAATCGAATGAATTACTGAGGTGAAAGACCCAAGAATAAAACATATTATAATATTATATCTGTTTCAATAAATAACAATACATAAATATTAAAAATTAAATAGTCAATTAAAAATAAACAAATACAATTAATAAATTCTGAAATTTAATAATCTAAAACTAAATGGAAGAACTATGCTAGGAATGTACTTATACGTCATATTCGTTATTCATTATTTATATATTATTAATTTCGTTAAATTCACTAAATTGTTCATAGAGGCAAATCATTACAAATATTAAGATATTTATCCAATTATATCGTGTTTTAATTTACCCCCATTAACCGGTGTAGTGAGTATAATATAGTGGAAAATTTTTTTCTAACCGTGAGTAGTTCAATAATCGGTGACTGCCTACTACAATAGCTGTACCATCTATGACCTCGATCGAAAATATTAAAAACCTAAATGCTACCCGTATTAGACTTAAATGCGCATAAAAAGATTTTGTATCTGAACGGAGGCTCACCATTCGACTTTGACGGGACGATACGCATCGATTTGTGCGCTCAAAACGATCGAGTCCACAGCTTCGTTGGTCGGAGGTAGACCGAAAACGAACGACGGTACCGCTGGATCGGTGCGGTTCTTGTTGAACACTTCCAACACGCATCGCGTGGATGCCTTCCCGATCGCGTTGGACGCCACCGCCGCATAAGTACCGCTGTCGTCGTACTTGACTCTGGTCAGCTCCAGGGTGTAGAAATCGTCAGAATCGTCCCTGACCGGCGGTTTCCTGTCACCTTCCGTTTCACCTGCGAAAACGAGACGCATTATAATATATTATTGAACAGCTCTTCAACAACACTACAGGTGGAGATCATATTAATTTTCATGAAATATTTATAATATTTTTGGGTGGGGTATTATCTACGAGAGATATTATATTATTAAGAGGACGTGGTACCCGCATGTATTGTGTCCGTTTTACAAGTGCGTAACACAGCAAATTTTACGCTCAGCCGAACACGTGTAGCTTCGTTCGTTAAAAATTAGAGTGAATTGACCTCTTATAAAATCTAAAAGTAAGATTATTATCTAGGCAACCACATGGGCTTTTTATTATATTTTAATTTTAAAGCGAGTATTTTAATGAGTATTTCAAGATGTACAAAAAGTTTTAAAATACTCATAACTCGCTTAAAAATTAAAATATAAGAAATAGCCCACTAGGTTGCCTAGATAATAATCTTACCTTTAGATTTTATAAGAGGTCAAATTCACTTTAATTTTTAAACTAACGGAACTACACGTATTCTGCTAAACGTAAAATGTTCTATGTTACGCACTTGTAAGACAGAGACCACACATGAGGGTGTCACGACTATCACGACCTCTTAAGAGGATGTCAGCGCACTATTTGTTTTCTCTCTCTGACCCCCGCGCAACATAGACAAAACCCATTTGCGCGGAATCGTTTTTTCTATGTTTTTAAGTAATCTTAGGGTAAAATTACCCATTACAAAAAAGATAGAGAATAATATTTTAGAGTGAATGACATAACGATTTTATATTTTATTGTTATTTGACTTTGTATTTGACTTTCAAAATAAACAAAAAAATGTTGTAAATTTAAATGATGTTTAAATTTTTTTGAAACAATATTTAGAAAAATCGATGTCATTCCCTCAAAAATATTATTCTCCATCTTTTTTGTAATGGGTGACCTTACTCTAAGATTACTTAAGAACATAGAAAAAACGATTCTGCGCAAATGTGTTTTGTCTATGTTGCGCGTGGGCCACAGAGAGAAAACTAATAGTGCGCTGATATCCTCTTAAATTACTTCGCACACAGTCTTCAACACGATTTTTTAGCGTTCAACATTTTCGATGGACGGTTCGGATTTTTTTTTTCCGATGTTCCTATGCGTGGAAAATCCACAAACTATTAGTACAAGGAAAACATTTATACGTACTCTCAAAGTCTACTGGCCGACCATCCTTGTACCACAGAACCAACGGCGTAGGCAATCCGTTAACTTGACACGATAACCGGACCGTAGAATTGATATCCACTCTTCGGTCGATCAGATGTTTGGTGAATACCGGAGCCGATTCTTTGAAGTCATTGTTTTTCATCAGACACCTAAAACAATAAATATTGTAGCATTTACAAAAAAATATTATGTACATAAGCAAATGCGTTATAGTATTAACGTTATTGTCTAGCTCTTATCAATAATTACAATAAAAATTATTACAGTAAATATTATCATTATTTATAATTTTTTTTAGGCTAGACCGATTATAACTCTAAGCTTTTTTTTCCAAGCACACTCTTTAGCCTCCGAATTAAAACATATTTGTTCACTCATTACATCAAAAGTATTTTTCAATTATTGAGATAATTATTTGTTGTCATCTCTGGTGCAGCTATATGAATACAGTAACAATGTATATAATAATATATTATAGTAAATAATATCAATCACGTAAATAAAAAAGACGAAATATTGTTATTACAAAACAGATGGAAATTACAATATGTTGTAACATAATTAAATATTTTTAAAAACTGAATGAAATGTCTTTTGTCCATATAGTTGACGATTAACGAATATGTTTCACGAGAACAAAAGACGATAGCTGCCGAAGCGAAATCTCTGTCCGTATTATTTGACCGAATAATATTCGTTAATTGCAAAACAGTTTGTATATTCAAATAACTGTGATTAAATTGTATTGTGGCACCCAAAGTATTTCACGTTCAAATATTATATAATACAGCTGGGTAGAATAACGCAGTTCATAATACCTAAATTATGTACCTACTATTACAACATACTATTAACCAATTGTTCGGCCTTGCTCGCAAATCATCTCTGGTATCGTTTTGATATTTGTTGCTACGTTCCAAATATTTTTGACACGTCGAAGGGCACATGATTTTCACGTAAACCTTTTTAACTTTAACACGTTAAAAATATAATGATTACTATATTCAAGTCTCGTGCATTCAGTGCATTGATTTCATAAACAACGGAGATTTAATAAAAAAAAGGTTCAATTGATTATACCCATTAATTATTGTAGCAAATAAATAAATAATAATATCCCACTAAGACAAATAATATTTGTAGAGAAAATTCAAACAAATATTTGGTGAGTCAAAATAGCATGTTACATGCCTATTGTTTTGTTTTTTTATCTTCTCAAATTATGCCATCGTGTATTCGTGTAATGTAGTAACGTATATTATAATATTATATTAATAACTGTTTGAAAATATTTTCCTTGTGCTCCATTCATAAAAACGTTAGCTTGAATTTTCTTATCTATACCTATAGAGCATTGACGTATTGTCGTTAAAACTTAATTTTGACACAGTGCTTATAAAAAAAAGAACAAAATAATATCTTTTTGTGTACAGTTTAATTTCCATTAACGTACTGAATGTAATATAGAAAGACGGATGTTATTTTAAATATTCGTATAATACCGCCATGGGCTTAGTGGTTATTATTATGCTATGATTATAGTTAAAGACGTGTTGAACATCATGGAAGTTATGGCGATAAACTGAAAACAGTATTTATTTTTTTTCGATTATAAGTTTATAGTTTAATGAAAATCTGTTAGCCGTTAATACACTATACTAAATTAGTTAATCAGTTATTATCTGTATGTATAGGTACTAATCACTACTAGATCTATCGATAGTTTTAATATTATCTAATATAGTTACCCATCATACTCGGATATAGCAAACAAATATTAAGCTTATAACAGCAAATTTTAAATTATGCATGAAATTGAATGATAAATTAATCAGTTTTTCAGATATATGATGATTAGATGATGAATCATCTGTAAGTCGAATCAATAAATAAATATTTTTAAAAAATTTCTTAAAATAATTATTTGAATTATTATTTAGTGTAGAATCCTAACTTTACATAAATACTCGTTAATGTTCCTATAGAAATACGCACTAAAAACGCTTTAATATATGCAAAGTAAAAGTATCACTTTTGAAAATCTATCGCTGTGGCATGAATCGAATTATGTATTTGGAATGTCTTAGAGCGCCAAAAAATGAAACCTCAGGGTTTTGGAAGGAGGGAAATCGAATAATATTATACATTGCGTATTGCATATTATAGTACTCACCCTTGAAGCCTCCGTTCCGCCTCCACAATCCTGCGGTTGGCTATCACTTGGACGACGGTCAACGTGCACACCCTCCCCTGGTCGTTGACGGCTTCACAAGAGTACCTACCCGCGTCACAGTCCTCTGCGTCCGCGATCGTCAGCGTACACTTTCCTCCATCCGTGCGCCCGACCGCGTGTCTGTCCGACGCCAGCAAAGGTTCGCCGTCTTTGAACCACCTCACTCGCGGCTCCGGAACACCTCGCACCTGTCACCATCATATCCGTTTCGGAATGTCAGTTAACACCACCAAAGCAAAATCATCGTTTTATATATTTTTAAAAATTAAATATCATACTTTTGTTTTGAAAATAATTTACGCCGGATTGACTGGTGGCACTGATATTTGGTGCTATCTCATTCTCAATAATATTATTATCTATCAAGATATCCAAATATCAGTGTCACCAGTCAATCCGGCGTAAAATTATTTTCAAAACAGAAGTCTGTTATTTTATTTTCAAAAACGGACTTGTGGCCTTTTTCACAAACACCGTCCTTATATAGTTATGAGCGTGGGTTTCTTTTTGGCTTTTATAATGCGATATGTATGAAAACTGAAAAGGTCATGAATACTACGGATTTTATTTTATCAAAATGAGAAAAAAAGATTTTTTCAGTATTTTCTATTTGTCTATTGGTAGGTATCTATTGGTACATATACCTATGTCCTATATATTATAAAAATGCGAAATTAGTTTTTAACATAGAATATTTTTGGGCTGGATACAAGTATACAACTTTCTTTTTTACCGATCGTCTTGCTATTAACTCTTTGCTTATCACCATAGAAATGAAAAAGTTAAAAGTTGGGTAAGTGGATGCCGATCTGCTGTACAGTAGGTTACAAGTGGGTCTCTATAATGGATTGTGTTAAATTTGAATTCAATGATATAATATCATTGTATAAGAAAAACGATTCTGAGCGAAAACGGTCAGTCAGACTATGATGTTACTAAGTATATTTGATGATATTATTGTGAATAAAGTAATTTATATATAACATATTAAATGGAGCCTTGTTTTTAATTTTCAATCCTTAGCTATAAAATTTAAACATTTTATAAATTTTGAACTAAAAAATAATTATTAAATTATGAATTTGATAAATGTTGTTAAAATATGAACTTTAAATGCTTATAAAAAAAAATTGTGCCTATGTATTTTAAATATTTTTCAAATACTATTAGAATGATATATCAGGAGTCTTATATTCAATTTTCACGCTTTTTTACACAACAAATAAAATTGTATTGATATTTTTAGAAAAAAAAAACTAAAAAAATTGAAAACTGACAATGTCCGTAAACAGCTCAAAAAGAGTCAAATTATTTTCAAAATTTTATCGTGTATAGAAAATGCTAATATAAACATTCAGTTAAATTTTCAAGTATTTACAGTCATTCTTTTTTTAATTAGAATAAAATAAGAAAATCGTTACATGAGAAATCGAGTGAATATCAAATGCTGTAAAAATATGAATTTCATAAAAATTTAATTTGATTTGCTTGTAGACATTTTTTTTTTTGATAAAGGTAAACAAACTTATAGGTAATCTTGTATTATATTTTCAAATCTTAGATTTAAAAAGAAAAATTTTTATGAATTCTCAACTCAAAATAATTTGCTAATTGTCGTGATTTTTGCGTATTTTGTCAAGATTTGAACTTTAAATGCTTATAAATAAAAACTGTGACTTAGGATTTTTAATTTTTTTCATCTGCCTTTGAAACAATAACCTAGGAGCCTTCCATTAAATTTTCAAGCTTTTTTACTCAACAGATAAAATTTTATTGATATTTATAGAAGAAAAAACTAAAAAAAATGGAAACTGACAATGTCCGTAAACAGCTCAAAATAAGTCAAAATATTTGGAAAATGTTATGGTGTATAGAAAATTAAAATATAAATAATCAGTAAAAATTTCATGTACCTACGGTCATTTGTTTTAAAGATACAACAAAAACCAAATTCAATTTTGTGAAAAATGGATTTTGCGTAAAAATTCCTTTTTTTCCTTAATTTTTCTTTTGTTTTTCTTGGCGCTTTTGAAAATTACTGGGAATTTTAAATTTTGACTTCCTCAATGCACCAACGATATTCACTTTTCAATCGAAAAAGATACTGAAGTTGAAAATCGAAGCATTATTTCGACTACTTATCGTGTACACAAACACAAAAAAAAATAAAAAAAAAATTAAAAAAATAAATATAAAAACACACATCATTGTAAAATCAAGACATTCATCGTTCCACTCAGAATCTAAAAATGAAAAAATTTTATTGAAAGTCAAAATTATTATTAATTCAATAAATTCCTAAAAAAATATTCAATGCTATTTAAATATTTATCCACTGCACTATACCCAAAAGGCCAAACATCTCTAAGAATATCAAATAAATCTATGATTCTTTAATTTTCCTCGGAGAGGAATAAAAAATTTTGAGTAACGCTTTGTGTATTGCCATAGAAATGTAAATTATTTAACAAGATTATAATATATTAATATTCTTAATTAAAATCAAACAATTCTACTAGATATTTTTCCACTGAGCTAAACTCAAAAACATATCTATGATTTCTCAATTTTCCTTGCATATGAAAAATATCTATAGTACAATGCTACATATTATTTTTATTTACTGTTAATTTTAGATACTCAGAAACTCGATTTCAATAAAAGTTGTATCAATAGATTAATCAAGACTCCGGAGGTTTTTTAGCTTCTTTTTTACCACTATGGAAGCTATATAAGGTGACTTACATAAACTTTGTTTTGAATCATCAAAATTCAATTATTTTTTTTGTTTATTTGTAGGGTTACCATTGGTTACGAAAATACAATAAAAAAAAAATTATAGATTAGCCGATGACCAGGGGCGTTTTTGTGGGATTTTTTTTTAAACCTTAATAATACTTAATTTATTGTTAGTTATTCAAATGTATAACAAAAGGCATTTTGTTTTAGTCCTTATGCTTATAGTTTATAGTACTCAAAAACTACTCAACCAATTTTGACGAAAGTTTTAGAGAGTGTTATTAAAGATATCGGAAAAGTCCAGCGAGTAGGTTAAATCACGTTCGAAAATATACTAAGCTCTATATAAGATCCGTTACAAATGAGATACTCATTTCGGTCAAATTGGTTCACAAAGTGGTAAAATTAGTACACCAATGCCAATTTGCTCGTGAACTGAAGTAAACTAGAACCGAGATATAGCGAAGTATTTTATGTTTGTCCATTTTTACTTTGCGGACTCAGGTGTTACAGGTTACAGCTGTATATGATTATAAAAAAATACTTGAATATACTTTTCAAGAAGTATGAAAAATATTCTATTCGTTGTTATAAATCGTTAATTGGTAAATTTAACTCTGCAAAGTTGTTAGATGTTTTTATATTATATAGTGAAATATTTCAGTATTTTATTAACTAACGATGCGTGGAATATCGATAGTTTAAATTTTATATCGTATCAGTGTACCATCACCAATAAGTACTAGATGTAATTATTGTTTTAATTGATGATAATTAGCCAACATAATTATTGTTGAGTCGCATACTCGAGTAAACAACAGACTGACAATCGAAATTCCTCTTCAAGTCGTGCCAACCACGTTGATACGTTTCGGACGGCTGACGTTAAGATATTCCGTGCCATCGTACACTCCCTCCACTGTAGTTATTTAACTGTAAAGAAATATTACCACCACGGTGGTAAAAATAAAGAAAAGTGAATTCGTTCTCAGTGACAATAATAATAATAATAATGTGCGTACAAAATAACGCATAGCATAAAATTTATGTTATAATTTATTATTATTTATTATGTACTAGCCAAAGCGTCAAAAACAATATATTGACGTTCGGAAAAATCACGAGTACCTATCCGCACGTGGTCATCAGAACCTATACAGCCAACTCTTTTTTGACACTATCCTACCTACGTTTAGCGGTTTTATGTCGGAATCGTTCCGTAATGATAAAAATGACAACTATAAGGCAGTATATGTATGGGACCATCACATAATACATAATAATATTTATTTATTTTATTGTGCTTAAGCCCGGTGGCTATGGCCATTATCTGTTGTAGGGGATTATGAACTATGGTTGATAAGGTTGTCACGGTAGGTAAGTAAACACGTGTATGTGTGGCAAGGTTTTTACTACTACGAACCTGGATGGTCACCCATCCGGGAGCTAGTAGCAGCGGGCGTTATTTACTGTCACATTCCGCGGCTGGCAGCAGCCAACTAGCCGCGCCAAGCCACACACAATAATATTATGTACTATAAAAGTAACGAAAATTGGTCGTTCTTACGTGACATTGTAAAGTTGCACTGTGTCGCAGTAAAACCCGGGTTTGCCCAGGCAATGGTTGACGGAATTCCGGTAGACACTTCGGCTCGAAAACGTCCACGTACCCTTCGCTGGCCACTGGCTGGCTCCATCCAAACCTGTTGCGGGCTGCTACGCGGAACTGATACCGGTAACCCGGTTTCAGGTTGTACACGTCTATGGCGTTTGTGGGAGTCATACCGACCTGCGCGGTACATAACACGTGGATATGAAACAGAAATGTGGTCGTAAACAAGCGTAATAGTGTCAGTGTGGGGGGCATGGGGTTACATTGATTCCGCCATTTTAATATCGATAATGCCGGACATTTGTATATTAAGTTGATTCCATCAGCTATCGACTCAGTATAAAATACATATAGTTCGGCAGAATAAAACAATACAATATTAAATGATAAATCCAATAATTACATACAATTAATATACAATAACTCAAATACTGCAGATAGGGGTTATTATTTTTACAAAATTAAATAAAATTGTCATTTTTTAAAATAGTGATTTTATGTCAGTTTAATATAAGTGAATCTATCAAATTTTTATTTATATAATCGTCAACAGTTTTTGTTATTTTCGATGGCCTAGAAGACGATGCCCATAGTTTTAGATTAAATTTAGATGTTTCATCACTTTGAATATCACAGAATTTGTTTAGCCTATAATCGTCATCAATTTGTATAGTGTAAGTAGTGTATAATATAATAGGGCTATATGATAGGCCTATAGGACTTCTAGTTTTTCAAATTTATCTAGAAGGATCGCAAAATAATCTGAATGGCGTACCTATATAATAAATATGTTTTATAATAGAAGGAGTTTATATAGTTATAATAAAACAACTATTTTGCATAACACTACATATTTGATTATATTAAAATATATAGGTACATAGTACACACTAGGTACATCGTACGCATTTGGAAAAAATTGATATTAGGTATAATGATATAACATAAAACAATCTGTACAAATATATTATTTTCCAAATATATTAATAATATTATTGGTTAGAATATTCACTACCTGTGATTGATAACACTCAATTATTTTTTAAGTTTTATTAATTTATCAAAATATTTATTTTTATTTTTTTGTCGTATAAATATCATAATAAAATTTAAGTAGGCACCATATTTTATTCAATACATTTTTTTAGATAATATTTTAAAAACATATTTTTTATTTTTTAAATATAAACGTTATATTTTGATTTTTATTAGTACCTACTAGCTCTACCTAAGCCCTTTTAAATAATATACGAGCCAGCGGAATCAACATATACAAGAAATCCGGCCCTTCGTGGTTCGTACCTGCCGCCAGCATTCCTCATCCGCCGATCGCGTCTCCACCCTGTAAACGAGCACTGTTTCCGGTTTTTCCGGTCTGTCCCACTGCAACGATATCCGGTTGTTGGTCCGGTCCGTCACCGTCGGTTCGCTGCGCACGGG
Organism: Sitobion miscanthi; assembly: GCA_008086715.1. NCBI lineage: Eukaryota > Metazoa > Arthropoda > Insecta > Hemiptera > Aphididae > Sitobion > Sitobion miscanthi. The sequence continues at coordinate 29,402,118 of CM017797.1, forward strand.
GCCCGGAACTTCTGGAAAACGGACGAAAACCACACGAAAACATTAATGTCATATTCCGCAGAACGAATTCGGGTGGGAAACCGCGGCCTATATTACGCTCGCGTGAAACGTCGCATTCGACGCGTCCAGCTGGCGTATTATAATATATATTATTATAATGCGGCAATAACGGTTGTTATTATTATCATAGTAATGTCGTGTTTATATATCGTATTGTGGGCATATTGTATTGATAGGTATAATATATAACGTGTACTTTGGTGTTCGCACAAGTACAACAGGAAGTCCGCGGTAGTGCGGGTCGTCGTGCTGCGTCTCCGCGTCCATCGGTCCCGCAAGAGTTGTATGTTGCTCTCGGTGCCGATATCGGAGTGCACCATTTCCTTCCGGTCGCTGCGGCTGTTTGGCGCGTCACGCGTTATCGGTGGGTATATTTATACCTGTACGATAATGGTATTGCCGTAGGTATACGCACACCGCTCTTAACAACCACCGTCAATTATTTTAGGGGAGCGCAGGCCGATTTGCGTGTGCGTGCGCTGGTTTATTTCGTCAGAGGAAACGGAACTCGCGAGTGGAAATGCGCGCGTAACCCGTTGACACCGTACACTGCGGATGTTAAAAATAGCGGCGGACCGCGGCGTCTTGGTCCTCGACAAACGACCGAAATAAACGCTGCTCGCCATCGTGTCCGTTGTCGCCATATTTTCCCGTTTTACCACCACGAACATATTATTATTATTTTCTCAGATCTGTTACGTCTGCTGTGTGTGTATATTATTATAATAATAATGCTCACCGTTGTTTGCGCAGCCTCCTCTTCCTCCTCCTCTACCGCCGCCGCCGCCGCCCGTCGGCCCAAACCACCGGCCGATCGTATTTCTGATTTGCGGTGGTGTCAACGATCTCGCACGTTTTCTCACCTATATACAATATAAACAATATAATAGAAGTGATATTATAGTACACGTCATTTTTCTTCATAATATCATAATATAATAATATGCAAGGGGGTCGTCTAACAGCTATTTAAATCGCCGTCCCCGTTTGGCGATTGTATCGCGAGTGGTTGAGATATCATTATACAAAAATGTATCGGTACTATAGATGTTACCACTATATACATTTACAATAAAACCTGTAGATACATTGTGTAGATATACTATTCAGTGACATTATTGAAGCCGAAAATATCGCAAGCTTCTATAGTTATTCAACAGGCAATTAAATTTCATTCTTAAAAAAAAAATTAATTTTACTTGTTGTACAAACAAATTATAAGTCCCTAAGTGTACCTACCTATAAACAAATTAATACTATTAATTACACACAATAGTTAACTAGGCATATCTAACTATAAGGACATTTGAAATTATCACCCTCTTATTTAAAAAAAAACATGTTGTATTTGGATAAGAAATGCCAGTCATTCCGGTGACGCCCCCTTCTATATTTGAGTATTCATATCAAGTGATAAATTGTGTTTGGTATGTTTATAAAAGTTTTAATAATAATTTTTAACAATAATATGTAGGACATAAATACACAACATAAATATAAATTGTGGATCTCCCTCTCGAGAGTTGCACAATTACCGGACTATAATTTAATTAACTTCAGTATTTTTACAACACTGCAAAATTTAGAAATAGGGACAGGCCATTGTTTTGTATTCACATCAATAATTATAATAGGTATAAAATAAACATGGAAGTGCGTGTTTAACGCATGCGAACTCTCGAAGAAATTAAGAAACGCATTGTTACAATAATCTGCAAGTATCGTACATAGGTGATAAAATACTAAAAGTGTACCGATTACAGACAAGACTGAAAAAATCTACTAGACTTATACGCCTTATTAATGTTTCGACAATATGCAAGGAAACATATTAAATAATACATTTAAAAAAAAAAATTTTAATCAATGTAACATATTTTTACTGTATGCAGGATACAACGTTACAACATTTAAAGTAGGTACAAAAAATGAGAATTCTTTAATTGTTTGAATTTTGTAACGACGGTTGATTTTCATAAAACGTAATCATTCAATAATTAAGGTAGGTATTTCAATTTAGCAATCGTTAATTCAAAACACTCGTCCTGCGATTTTCTTTATTTGCCATTAGTACTCGACAATACATCAGGAAAATAAAATTGCGCCCATAAACGGCGTTTGCTATTAACGTTTAACAAGTAAGGTATAGGTAACTGAATTAAAATGTTTGGTCAAAATGAATTAACATCAAAGAAAATAATTGAGACCCTGATAAACAGAGCCCATCAAAATACGTTGCTGTAAAAAGAAAATATTATACCTCAATAATGTAATTTATTATCACAATAATAGTTTGAAAAACTGTACTATAGCTTATTTAAGAATAATTCAAAAGAAAATCTGATCAACGTTTGAAATTTGTTGTACCTATTTATTATGATGTTTTACTTTTTAGTTGGTTGTTGTGTATTATACCTACTTCGGAGTATTATAACAGTTTGTGTTGTAGTGTCTTAACAATATTACCTTAAACTCAAATACGAATTAGTTAATATTATTATAATAGTATTTAATACTATAAAAATTGATAATTTTATTGTTTTGGCTTTGGAATCCGTCAAAACAGTGTCCGATATTAATTCGATTATATTCCGTTCGAGCTGAAGGTGTACAGATTTCTAATTAAAAACATAACTATGCATTTTTCTAGTTCGTTTCTGTTCAGTCATTTCGATTTCGTTTCGATTTATATTATTGTGCTACACCTTATAAATGTTTTTTCAGCGCTGCTATAAAAATTTAGTTAGATACCTACTAGAGTTGGTTCTTTTTTTCATCAGTGTTAAAAATTAAAATATATACCCTCTTGAATCTTGATGATATACCTACTATACGATTATTATGCATACAATTTACGCTTTATACGAATTTACCACACACAAAAACGAATAAAATGAATTAATCATAAATCTAAATTGTAAATAGTATTTTAAAAAAATTGTGCGTAGCACTTATTTGCGGTAGAACGCAATTAAATTATAATAACGGAAGTACACGATGATATTACTGGAATCTTATTGCGATCGTTGATACATTTGATATTATTTAGATATCAAGCATGTTATTCAACAATATACGTACGAGTTAGGGGTGATTAATGATCAAATTAAATCACTATAACGTTTAAAATTTAACCAGAATAATTATTTTTTTCTATCTTGTGCTTTTCATACACACAAATCATTATTATCTGTTCCATAAAACTACGGGTGATTTATGTGATATAATACTATAAATTGGTAATCAAAAATTTGTATGGCATAAATACTCTTTGATAGTGTGTTAACGTTGTTTATTTTTATTCGTTCAGTTTAGTATTCTCATCCTCGTTGTAAATTACCTATATTTTGTTAAAATGTACATATCTTGTATGTTTAACCATTTAAGGAGAGAATAATATTCGACATTATTATTCGTTAAATCGTTATGCCTAACTATATAAAGTTCAAACCATAATTTCTGAAAATCTGATTTACGTAGATTTATTTTAATATGTAGATATTGATAATATCGATGCGATTTCAACGTGCTCAATTCATGAATTATTTATAATTGTTTACGATACGATTACCTGTGCGTCAATAATATCGGAGTTAGGGAAAAACATTAAGTTTGCTAGGTTGCTACCTATTCAACGATATTACATCACATTATACTAGGAACGATACAAACAATAAAAAAAAACTATTGTGTAATCGATGTATATCGACGTATATCGATTACTATAATTATTAATAATTTCTATAAAATCATTTTTAGTCAATATCGTAAAATTATTATTATTGAAAATTCGAAAAAAAAGCGTAGGTAGTTTATTAATTATTATACTTCATATATATTATTGTTGTTATTGTTTAATTTGATTACGTAAAGTATATTACATTTTAGGTTTGTTGGTTTAAAATTATTTATAATTATTGTATTGCTAATTCTTTTTCCTTCTATATAGTTATGTATTATAATAAATTAAACAGACTTAATGCCAAAAAAAAAAAAAAATGTAAAAATTTCTAAAGATCTTTAACTAAAATCTGTGACAAGCATTATTATAATGTTAAAATATATATAAAATCAAATAATACTTATGACTCAAAATCGTATAAAACTCACAATAATTTTTATTTAACACGATCAAGCTACTTCGAGAGTACTCTTTAGATGTGACCACGGTTATCAATAACAAATATTCCGTTTCCTAGAGACAGGGTGTGTTAATTTAGATTTTAAATAGGTACCTGTGAGGTACTTATGACCGTTTTAATTGGGGCTGAAACACGATTGAGCATAAAACACCTTTTTGCCGACACGATTGAGCCAAATTGTCGGTGTATCAAAGGAAATCGGAATACAAAAGAAAACCTACACGATTGAGCATAAAAAACTCTGCAACATTGCCATTTTCCATTTTAAACTCTATCATACAAAATATTTATTTAAATAATTATAATAATTCAAAAATAACATATCAAAAAAATAATATGATTTCATAGTCACATTTCATAAATCTGTTTGATAACAATAATAATAGTTATGAAATTAATAAAATCAAAGTATGTTAGCGATTAAAAAAAATACTGCATGGTTTATAAGTCAAGATCGCTGATATTATTTTTTTAATAATTTTGGAATTGTATCTTAATTCATCATCTTATATTTTCTACCAATTTTAAATGTTTAAAACGTTGGAACTTTATTACTCCGGAACTAATTTATTAATCGATAACGTTGTCGATAAAGCTGGGCTCAGCTAACGGATCGCATCTGGTATTATAATAATTGGTGTAATAGGTAATACGTGAAAATAATAAATTTCAAAATGTTGGCCACGTGAACGTGGCAACATCGCATAAAATATTCTATGCTCAATCGTGCTTTACCGATACTTGGCACACAATATTGAGTTTTTTTTCTTAAACTTTGTTTAAATAACAGGTCTGAGGTTTTTAGTTGCACAACAATTTGAAACAGTATCATATAAGCGTATAATAGTAGATATTATTATGATATTTAATAAATATTATGGGTTTAATTGCAATCAATATTATATTTTTTATGTAAATTTAATTTAATTCATATAACAATTACACTAAAGGCCTGTAAGTATAATGGAACTTGCTGTAGTAAAATTCAATAAAGTTTATTATTATGAATAAAATATATTTATCGATAACGCCACACACACATCGTGTCTTGTAGTAACGAACAATCATATACGACCGCGTAGACTGTCCGCGATAAATCAAATAAAAATGATAGTTACAATGGCGCTGTCAACAGATTTTAATGGCTAAAACGACAATAAAATGAATAATTTACAAGTTACTAAAAACATGTTCCCTTATAAGCATGAAACTCAAATGTATATTATAGTAATGACTAAATAGGTATAGATGTTGTCATTATTGCTGACACAATTATTAACATAAAATTAACAATAATGATTACGTATTATTTTTTTCGTAGTAAAAAAAAGAAAATAATAATTGTTCAGTTCTAATATTATAAATTTATGACGATAAAAGCATAAAATACGTTTGTATGATTATTCAAATTTTAAATAATATAGCAACGCTATACGTAGTCACATCCAAGAGTTGACCCGCAATATTATACTATGTAGGTACCTACAACCAAAGCCATATTGTGATAGGATGAACTGTACTTTGGCCGTTTTGATAACGATTTCTGAAAGACTTGATTTCGTAATGTACCTGTGCCAAAAATGAACCGTCGCGTTCCAATGGAAACGATGACCTGTTGTTCGGACAAATTCAGAATTTTCGGAACAAGGAAAGGAAATCGTGGCGTATTTTGTAGCTATCGATCTCGGGCTGCCGATCGGCGATCGAGCTCCGAGCACATTGGTATTGTATTAATAATTAATATAAATTATAATGTACAATATCTGTAAAACCATTTCGACGCATATACATACAAATATTATATTGTATTATATTATATATAAATGTATATATATTATAATGTAATATAACATTAAGACGATATCAAATGGAATATTTACCGTGATTTTTGTTAATTTTAATTAGTAAAAAAAAAAGAAAAACTCCGCTTTGGTTGGCTATATTACAACTGGTGTATATTATAATAATAATAATATGTTACAATATTATAATTATTCGAACGGCAGGCTACAACAATATTCATATATTATAATATTATATTATATACTCATGTATATCGAACGGACCGAAAGGTAGAGCGATAGTGATATATGATATTATTATCGATAAAAAACAACATAATATTATTATAATTTAATAACAATATAATATATCACGATACACATCCCTACCGGGAGCTGTTCGGCGAGACCCAGCTGCTGATACGATCACTTACCCCGACGGTGACAAACGCCCTATCAGATCCGTACACGTTTTTAGCGATAATAAAATACGTCCCGGCATCCGACGGTTGAGCCTTTTTGATCGACAACATCACGTAGTCGTTGACCGTCTCCTTTAGCGATCGGTCGAGGAATGTCACGTCCCTCGAACCTCTCATCCATATGACTAGAACGAAACCGCATTTATTACGATTACATATTATTATTGTTATGAAACTTAACAGTCGATAAGATAATATAATATATCAATATATTATTATTATCGATTGTTAATTAGTATAAAATATATATTAGGTACATAAACTATAATGTTAAACTATTACTTGTATTATACGAGTATAATGTTGGATAGGTATAGGTTCCAAGAACGAGATCGTGGAAAAATACGAAAGCGTGCAGAAAAAATTATAATTTTAAAGATAATTTTTTTCATAAAGAATTAATTTCTATACCTATTTAATATTTATAATGTTGTTATTTAATAATATATTCAACCGTATATTTCATTAAATGAATTAATTATATGATACACTGATATTCCTTATAAATATTAATGCAATTTGTATATTATATTATTATTATTGTTATTATTTATGTAGATAAATTGATATTTTTATCCGACTGCAGTGAAAAATATCTCGTTTCTGAGCCACACAACACTATACCTATATAAAAAGTAACACAATTATATCGAAATGGGTGCTCGATTCGAGTCAGTGCCATTATTATATAAGTATACCTTTGGGTTTCGGTTCACCAGCCACCCGGAGGGTGACGGTTATGTCCTCGCCGACGGCCACATTCAGCCGGTCGTTAGGTCTTGACACGATAATGGCCGGTTTCACGCCCCTGCGGTCTGTGTAGTCCTGCGGTGACACCACCCTAACTGCCTTTTCCGTGTCCGCCACCCCGTAGAGGTTGCACGCGCGGCACACGTACTTTCCGCCATCCTGGGCCGTGCTGTCCATTACCAGCAACGTGTACAGCCCACCCTCATCCAGGTAAACGTACTTGCTCGATAACCGCGGTAGTGGTTTAGATTCGCGCATCCACGTAACATTAGGCACCGGGGAACCTGAAATGCGAATCGTTTACACCTCTTAGGTAGGTACAGTATTTTGTAAAAAACGCTATCTCCACTGTTGGGTTTTAATATTTATGTTAAATATCGTCTGAGCGAGATTAAATATACAGAGCTACAAGAAGAAACTATGAGAAAAAAAAATAAGAAAAGGAAATTTAATCGAAGTAAATAATATTAAGTCAGTGCGAGCTTCAAACGCACATAAGAGCACAATGATTTTTCGTATAATATTGTAGGCAGTGGGATTAGAAAATCAAGTGGCTTATACAAAAAATAATACCTATTATGATTAACTATATTCCATTTCAAAGAAGTGTCATGTATCTATTTTATGAAACGACATTTACTGACCTTGCACTCTGACCTGGAGAGCGATCGTACCACCATAAGTCGCCACGTCGTCAGCGATTATGCTGGACACGAACTTTGGATACTCAGGGCGTCTGGTGGCCAAGTCGCCGCCAAATTTCTGGCACCCGAAATCAAACTTGTCGTTTGCAGATAACCGAAAATCGTGGCTGGTACGAGAGTAAAGCCCGCGGCCGGACTCGATACCGTCGACAGACAGCGATGGCTGTAGCAGAGGTTTCCTGAAAACCGACGGTGACGTATATACCGTCAGGAATCCGGTGGTGGATATTCGGTCACGGCCGTTGGTGGCCACGCACGTGTACTCGCCGGAGTCACCACTCTGGGCGTTTTCGATGATCAGTTGGGCCAAACCCCCATCGTATTTTGTCTGATACCTGTAATACGAGGAACGTCCACGAATTATGATGTTATTATTGTTATTGTTGTTGTTTTTGTAAAGGTGTCCTAAAAACTTTGCTAAAATAAAAATGTAAAAATGAATTTTAAACGAAAATATTATGAACAGGATACAATATATCTTAACACTGAAACTATGATCTAGAATTATTATTAGTCATTTGATATCGAAAATATATTGTCATCACTTGTGTCGATGCAGTACTTTAAAAGATAACCGTATTAAGCAAAAAAATCTTATGATAGATAAAATAATTTTAATTTGTGATGATAAAGAAAATGTTTAGGAAAACAATTTTTAATTTTTAATTTTATTTATCCCACTGTGGTTTTTTTGATGTCTTGTACTCACCTCGCGGAAGAATTGTATGTGAAACTGTTGAGTTTCTGACCATCTCGATACCACTGAACACGCGGTTCTGGATGGCCGATAACGCTGCACCAGAACTTAACCCGAGCGCCGGATGACACGGTTTGATCTATCATCCGAACGCAGAAGTACAGACCTTTGAACGCTTCCTACAGCGAACACATGAGAAATTAAATAACATGTATAAATGAAATCATCACAAAATGTAATCATTGTGTGATTGGTACCTTTGTCCGGTAAAGGTCTTCGGTAGCACTGTGTGTTACTGCTCGGCCGTCAGACAACCTCCAACTCGAATAGTAACCTCCGTCCCGTACTCCTGAATCGTGCAAGAAACTGTCAGAGCCCCTGCGTCTCCTAGTGGTCACACCATAGCCCGTGTGCGGCCAACCGGAAGTCGCCTCCACTTCCATACGCCTTGAACTGAGAGGAATTGATGTCTCTGAAAGGCACCGGTACGCCACCAAGTTGGTAGGCGGCCAAAGATTTCGAGCCGAAATCCTCGACTCTGGTGGATAAGGACTCGTAGATCGACTGCTGCTTCTGCTGCTACGGCTACTGCTGCTGCCACCGTATAGATCTCTGTCTGATGAACCCGCATATCTTGTCGATGTTGCGTACTTAGACCTCGGTGTTAGGCTTGATCTGTAGGATGGACACTCTGGCGTCAGAGATCTGTATGAGCCAATATGATCAGGCGTCAAGGATCTGTACGAAGTCAGTGGGTCCGGCGTCAGGGATCTGTACGCCAGGCTATTTGGGCGTGACTTATGTGCGTCAGTCACGTCCAGTAGATAACGATTAACTGGACGTTTATCCGAGCTCCGGATTTCTGGTACGTCGACGTCATGTTCAGTCATCCCACTCAATGTTCGTACCTTTTTGTTGCTTGTAAGAAAATGTGTAATATTATCATTTGGTTTCACATCAACATTTTCGTTAACTATTGTGTCCGTTCTTACAGATATTTCCAGTAAAGGTGATTTAGTACTCGTTTCTTGTTTTACACTTCCTCGTTCTTCTTTATTATTATCCATCACACTTTTGTCTGTATTGCTTAATAAATGCATATCAATTATATTTTTTTTGCTCTTTTCAATAGTGTCGATATTATTATTCTCTAAAGATCTTATTTCGCGCCCTTTTTCCATCTTTTTCAATACTATGTTACTGTTAGGTAACTGTTCTGTGAAATTTTCTCTTAAATCTGAAATAGTGTATTCGTTTTTTTCAATTTCATTATTAATTTCATGTTTTTCATTGGTTTTTTTATTTATTTTATCGGGTGAAGTTGATTTTTTACACTCTGGTTTTGGGATTGATTTATCTTTCTCACATTCTCGTTTTGTTTTATCTTCTTCTGTTGATTTTATTTTATCGTTAGTACTGATTTTGCTGTTATTCTGATTTTTAGATTGAGTATTATTTGAAAAGTCTTTTTCAATTATTTCTACCATACTTTTATTATTAACAGAAGCTGTTTTCGGTTCTACCTTAGTTCCGTCTGCTGCATAGTTTTTATTATTATCTGATATTTTTCTATTGTCGTCTTCGATAGTTACATCGATAATTGTTGAGTCAATTTTATTTGTTGTGGTATCTGGTATCTGGTATTCAGGCTCTGGAATCGATTTCTTTTTCTTACTTCCTCTCTGTTTCTTATCTATTCCATTATCCAACAATATATTATTATCTGAATCAATCATGATATTTTGCTGATTATTTGTTTTATCAGTAGAAACTTCTGTTTCAATAACTCTTAACGCATTCATATTATTTTTTGAATCAATTTTCGGTTCTAATTTATCTAATTCAATTTCTATATTTTCGGTGTCTTTAAAATGATTTGACAGTTTATTATTTTTCCCTTCATAACTGTTATCGATAACTTTAGTGTCAGTTTTATTTTCACCGACACTAATAATACTATTTGTGGTGTCAGATGATGGTGATTTTTTATCATCTGGCTGAGGGCTTGATTTCTTTTTCTTACTTCCACGTTTTGTCTTGTCTTTTTCTACAACATTTTCTGTAGATTTTATTTGATTATCTGTTCCAAATTGATTGTTCTTTTGATTTACATTTTTACCGACATTTGAAACGTCTTTTTCAATTATTTTTTCTGGAACTTTATTATTGTCTGGAACAATCTCTGGTAGTATTTTGTCCAATTTAACGCCAACATTTTCATCTTCATTGTTATCTGACAATTTTTCATTAATTTCTTCATTACTTTTATCGATAACTTTTGTTGGTTCAATGTTTAATTCATTAACGCTAATATTACTTTTAATAGTATCCGGCGAAGGTGATTTTTTACCGTCTGGCTGAGGGCTTGGTTTCTTTTTTTTACTTCCACGCTTTGCCTCGTCTTTTTCTACAACATTTTCTGTAGATTTTATTTGATTATCTGTACCAATTTGATTGTTATTCAGATTTTCATTTTTATCAACATTTGAAAAGTCTTTTTCAATTATTTCTCCTGAAACTTTAGTATCAGATTGAAGAACAACTGGTTCTATTTTGTCCAATTTAATTTCAACTATTTCATCTGACAGTTTTTTATTAGTTTCATCAATACTTTTATCGATAACTTTTGTTGTGTCAATGTTTATTTCATTAACACTAGTATTACTTTTAGTGGTATTCGGTGAAGGTGACTTTTTATCGTCTGGTTGTGAGCTTGATTTCTTTTTCTTACTTCCACGTTTGATTTTGTCTTTTTCTACAGCATTTTCTGTAGATTCTATTTGATTATCTGTTCCAATTTTATTGTCCTTTTGATTTTCATCAACATTTGAAACGTCTTTTTCAATTATTTCTTCTGAAGCTTGATTATTGTCTGAAACATTTTCTGGACGTACTTTATCCAATTTTACGCCAACATTTTCCATATCTTCATTGTTATCTGACAGTTTTTCATTAATTTCTTCAATACTTTTATCGATAACTTTGGTTTTGTCAATATTTATTTCATTAACACTAGTATTACTTTTTGTGGTATCCGGTGAAGGTGACTTTTTATCGTCTGGCTGAGAGCTTGATTTATTTTTCTTACTTCCACGTTTAATTTTGTCTTTTTCTACAGCATTTTCTGTAGATTCTATTTGATTATCTGTACCAATTTGATTGTTATTCAGATTTTCATTTTTATCAACATTTGAAGCGTCTTTTTTAATTATTTCTTCTGAAACTTCGTTATTGTCTGGACGAATTGCTGGTTCTATTTTATCCAATGTAATTTTGACTATGTCATCCGACAGCTTTTCATTAATTTCTTCATTATTTTTATCGATATTTTTTGTTGTGTCAATGTTTAATTCATTAACACTAGTATTACTTTTTGTGGTATCCGGTGAAGGTGACTTTTTATCGTCTGGCTGAGAGCTTGATTTATTTTTCTTACTTCCACGTTTAATTTTGTCTTTTTCTACAGCATTTTCTGTAGATTCTATTTGATTATCTGTACCAATTTGATTGTTATTCAGATTTTCATTTTTATCAACATTTGAAACGTCTTTTTTAATTATTTCTTCTGAAACTTCGTTATTGTCTGGACGAATTGCTGGTTCTATTTTATCCAATGTAATTTTGACTATGTCATCCGACAGCTTTTCATTAATTTCTTCATTATTTTTATCGATATTTTTTGTTGTGTCAATGTTTAATTCATTAACACTAATATTGCTTTTAATGGTATCCGGCGAAGGTGATTTTTTACCGTCTGGATGAGGGCTTGATTTCTTTTTCTTACTTCCACGTTTTGTCTTGTCTTTTTCTACAACGTTTTCTGTAGATTTTATTTGATTATCTGTACCAATTTGATTGTTATTCAGATTTTCATTTTTATCAACATTTGAAACGTCTTTTTTAATTATTTCTTCTGAAACTTCGTTATTGTCTGGAAGAATTGCTGGTTCTATTTTATCCAATGTAATTTTGACTATGTCATCCGACAGCTTTTCATTAATTTCTTCATTATTTTTATCGATATTTTTTGTTGTGTCAATGTTTAATTCATTAACACTAATATTGCTTTTAATGGTATCTGGCGAAGGTGATTTTTTACCGTCTGGATGAGGGCTTGATTTCTTTTTCTTACTTCCACGTTTTGTCTTGTCTTTTTCTACAACGTTTTCTGTAGATTTTATTTGATTATCTGTACCAATTTGATTGTTATTCAGATTTTCATTTTTATCAACATTTGAAACGTTTTTTTCTAATTTTTCTTCTAGACTTTTATTATTGTCTCGAAGAATTACTGGCTCTATTTTGTCCAATTTAATTTCGACTTTGTCATCTGACATTTTTTTATTATTTTCTTCAATACTTTTATCGATAACTTTTGTTGTATCAAAGTTTATTTCACTAATACTAATATCAGTGTTTGTTGATTCTGGTGAAGGTGATTTTTTATCATCCGGTTGAGGACTTGACTTCTTTTTTTTACTTCCACGTTTTGTGTTGTCTTTTTCTTCAACATATTCTGTTGATTTTATTTGACTGTCTATATCAATTTGATTATTCTTCTGGTTTTCATTTTCATCAACATTTGAAACGTTTTTTTCAATTATTTCTTTTGGAACTTTATTATTTTTTGGAACAATTTCTGGTAGTTTTTTGTCCAATTTAACGCCAACATTTTCATCTTCATTGTTGTCTGACAATTTTTGATTAATTTCTTCAATACTTTTATCGATAACTTTTGTTGTGTCAATGTTTATTTCACTAACACTAATATCAGTTTTTGTTGATTCTGGTGAAGGTGATTTTTTATCATCCAGTTGAGGACTTGATTTCTTTTTTTTACTTCCACGTTTTGTTTTGTCTTTTTCTACAGCATTTTCTGTAGATTCTAATTGATTATCTGTTCCAATTTTATTGTCCTTTTGATTTTCATCAACATTTGAAACGTCTTTTTCAATTATTTCTTCTGAAGCTTTATTATTGTCTGAAACATTTTCTGGACGTATTTTATCCAATTTTACGCCAACATTTCCCATATCTTCATTATTATCTGACAGTTTTTCATTAATTTCTTCAATACTTTTATCGATAACTTTGGTTTTGTCAATGTTTATTTCACTAATATTAATATTACTTTTTGTGGTATCCGGTGAAGGTGATTTTTTATCATCTGGCTGATCGCTTGATTTATCTTTCTTACTTCCTCGCTTTGTCTCATCTTTTTCTACATAATTTTCTGTCAATTTTATTTGATTATTTGTACTAAATTCAATTATTACTTCTGGATTTTTATTATTGTCTGAAGCCATTTCTGTATCTAAGTTATCCAATTCAACTCCTACTCTTTCAGTGTTTTTATTGTCATGTGATAACTGTTTATTTGATAGGTCTATAGTTTCATTAATGATTTTATTTGAGTCAATTTTATTTTCACTTACACCAATATTATTTGTCGTTGAGTCTTTTGGTTTATGACTCAATTTCCAATTTATATCCACAATATCTTTTGTGTCAGTAGTCTTTTCATCATTTGTTGACTTGATCTTTGTTATCAAAACATCACTTTTAACTTTATCTATGGTGACATTTTCTTCAACAGATGTTGATGATTCAATGATTTGATTTTGAATTTTTATTGATTGTTGTCGTCTATCAACTAATTCGCTCTGCTCCTTATTTAAACCTAAATTTTCTTGATTATGATTGTCGTCGTTCAATATTTCTGTTGTTTCATTCAACGATGTGATTTTAGTGTTCACATTTTCTTTGACCAAATTATCTGTATTTTGAATTTGATCATTTAATATAACTGCCATATCTTCAGGATTATTGTTTTCACTTAAAAGTTTATTCGATCTTGTAGAAATTGTAGACGATTCATCAGTGTCTGAATATACAATCTGTTCCTCTTTTATCGTCATATCTTTAATGGGCCCATCCAAAATATCGACATTGGTCGACACGATTTCAAACGAATGGTCGTCCAAAGTTAGAGCCATAGTTGCCTTTTCTATATTTTTTTTTTCTTCACCTGCAGTTAAAGAATTTTCTTTTATACTATCGTAATCTATAATTATGTTTCCGATTGCAGCGATGTTTAATTCGTGTTCTAATTGTGCATGTTGGTTAATATTTTCCGCAGCATTCAGTTCATTTTGTTTTAAGATATTTATATTTTCTAACATGACGCATTCAGTTTCATTAACTGCAATTTTTTCTACACAATGCAATTTTGGCATTATAGAAAGAATACTGAATGGTTCTTCGGTAGACAAATCACTAGTTTCACTTTCAAACATAAAATCATTTAAAAGACTGGCTTTATTTTCAAGAGCAGTAACAACATTAATCTCATCATTAATTTTCACTTTATTTATCAATTTATCTTCATTAATATTTTTAGTATCAGGTGTTATATTGGAGTGCTCATTTTCTTTATTGTCGTTTATAGTATTTCTCTCTTTGTTTTCTTGAACTTCATTTATAGGTAAATTACTTTCAAAATTTTGATTAGCATCAGAATAATATTTTGTTATTACGTTTGCTCTTTCCTTGCTGACATCTGCTGTATCTTGTGTTCCAGTTTTGGAAATATCTGCATGTTGATCTATAATATCAAATTGAGCATTAATCTGCAAAGTTTCAGTAACAGAAATATTGGAATTAGAACTTTCTATATTTATATCATCAATATCTTTATTGATAGATATACATTCACTTTTAGGAGTTTCTGATGAGATATTTAGTTCATCAATTACTAAATTTGACGGGTTTTTAAATGTTAAATTTTCTATTTGTTTTGTACTATTGTTAGAGTCAACTCTTAGAGTATTATCAATAATTGTTTCTGATGTCTCAAGATCCTTCAAATTAATAAATTCTTCTTTAATTTCTTCGGTATTTATTTTATATTTTTTTAAATCTTCTGTATCTCCTAAATTATTTTTATAGTCTAACGATTTTCCAAAATTGTTTTCAGAAATGTCTTGATTATTTTCTAAATTTTCCGTAAGTTTTTCATTTAAATTTTCAAGTTTTGTATCACATATGCATATTATTTGATTTATATCACTAACTAGAACTTCATCATTTTCCGATGATTTACATACATCGATTAAAATTGGACTTTTCTCTTCATCTGTATTATTTTCAATTCGGTTTTGTTCACCTGTTTTGTTTGTTTTTAAATTGTCTTCATTGCTTACTGTATTAGATTTCAGAGTTTCTTCATCTGAAAGTGTTTCTAAAGTTTTAAAGTTCCCTAAGGCCTTTGATTCACATTCAGTAAATTCCTTATGTTGATTCGCGTTATTTTCATTTAAGATTTCAATATATGTGTTTGGGTGACTAGTGATTTCATTACAATCTTCTGTATTTTCTTCGACAAAAAATGAACATTTATGTTTAGATAAGTCGTTTTTGGTATCATGTAAATCTACAATTTGGTCATTATCAAGGGGTAAACAGTTTATTTCCGAAGCAAGTATTATTAAATTATCTTCTTGATCAATGTTGTTTATTGATATATTTTCCACATCATCTCTTTGTTGATTTTTGTTCCCTACAGTATCGATTACATTTTCTACAACTATTTGTTCTTTTATATTTTTAAAATCAATTACAACTGTATCTAGAGGTTGAGCGTTGGGTACTGAAATCGTTTCATTACCTTTCAAAGCAGTGATTTGTTCAACGACGATATTTGTCGATTTATTAATCGATTTAGTCTCATCATTTTGTATGTATTGAATTTCACTAGGTGATTTTTCTTCGTCCTCCTTGATTATCCCATCTGGTAAGTATATGATTTCGTTTTTAGCTTCTAAATGTTCTAAATTATTTATCATATTCTCTTTATCATTTAAAACTGTACTATGTTCATATCCGGAATCTACATTTTCTTTGAGTTGTATTTTAACCTGATTTTCGTCAAATTTACATGGATCAATTGATTGTGTGCTCTTCAATGAAATTATTTCACTATTTTCCGATAAAGTTGTGTCATTATTTTCAAAAATAGTAGATTGTCTTAAATTTTCATACGATTTATTGAATATTGCATTGATGGACTTTTCTTCATCGTTCATTACTATTTCTGTTGTTTTGTTTTCAGAATTAATTTTCTCATCAGAAACTGTTTCTTTTTCATTTAAGGTCAAATCAACTGAATTTTTAAAATCGTTGATTACATCATTTTTAGATTTAACTGCTGTGTCATCAATAATGTCATTACTTTCAAAACTGTTTTCAAATATTTTTTTATTTTGTTTTGATTTTTCAGCTGTGTTTTTATTAACTTCAATACTTTGATTAGTTACTACTAATTGCTTGTCCAGTATACTAGATCCAAATGATTGAGTCATCAACTCAGTAACTGGCAACATAATATTATTTGAACCATCTAAAACACACTGTTGGACAGCATTTTTAACTTCAATGTCATTTTCTGCATAAATTATCTCTGTTGGTACATCTATTTTTGAACTAATACATTCTTTTTCATAATTCAATTTCATATCTGATGATGTTTCACATTGCTCATTTAATTCTTTGACATATTTTTCTTCATTATTAGATTCTTGTAAAATGTTACTTTCTTGAACAAAAAGAGAATTTTGTTGAACATTATCTAAAGGTTCTTCATTAATCAATTCACTTTCATTTTTATCATTTTTTATAAGAATATATTCTTCAGTTCGAAGAACATTTAGTTCTGTTATCGGGTTCACCACATTTTCACAATTAGTACAATTAGGAACAATTTGTATATTATCAGTTGTCAAAGTTTGATTTATGTTTGGTTGTAAATCGTATTGTAATTGTTTATCCAAATTGACATCTTGGTTAGTTTCAAATGTATCAGAAGCATTATTTTTATTTTTTAACGAACTTAAATTTTCGTTTCCACACTTTTGTTCTTCAGTGATGCCCTTACTAATATTATCTTCCAAGACTGTTATTAAATTAACGTCAACTATGGAAGACTTCGGTTCGTTTGCAGGTATTACACTTTCTTCAACAGCGTAAATATTTTTATTTAATAAATCATTATCATCACATTGTTTTATTTTGTTGGTTTTTTCTTCAACTATCGAAGAATTATAATCTTTGATCTCTAAATCAATTTCTGGTGTTATAACATTTTTTTCTTCTAATAATGTTCCTAACCCTTCATTTAATACTGTTGCATTGGAGCATTTATCTATTAAAATACTTTCTTTGTCTTTTTCCTTGTTGTATTCATTTTCATTTCTAGTTTGTGCTGCTTGATTGACTGCATCCGTTTCTAAATTATGAATAGCGTCAATTTCATTTACGACAGCATCATCTTGTGGAGATGACTTGTGTGCAACTTTTTCTGTGATTGATAGTATTTCAACTTCTTTTATTAACATTTTATCTTCATTTTCTGCATCATTATAATTATTTATAGTATTCATTTTCTCGGATTCGTTAAACTTATTTGTATCAATCATAATATCTTCACTTGAAAGAATTGTTATATTTTTAATAGATTCAGTAGAATTTAGTTCGTTCAATAGTACTGAATCCAAAGTTTCATTTTCTAAATCGGATGAAGTTGTTATACCTGCATTATTATCATTTATTTTTGACACCACATTATGTAAAGATGTAATTAAACATTCATTTTTATTCGGGACATTTACAGAGGTAATTAAAGGTTCATTTTTATCCGGCAAATTATCTACTGTTTGGGAAATATTTTCAGTTTTAGGTTCAAGTAGATCAACAACAGTTTCTAAATTGTTCGTAATATCAGTTCTTTTCATTTTAACTTCACTTGAATCAGAAATATCATTGACTGTGATAACCGTGTTATTAGATATTGATTTATCAGAGTCTAAACATTCTAAATTCTCAACGGAATCTACGTCCTGTCCTATTTCAAACATTTGCTCTTCTTTGTAAGCATTTTGATCACTAATACTTATAGATTTTTTTTTAAACGTGTCGTTTTCAACGTTTTGATCTACATCTATTGAACCGTCTAATAGGTTATTAGTTTCATCACAAATTTGATTAGTATAAGACAAATCAATTTTTTGTAAATCATTGATGTTTAATGTATTATTATCCAAGTCGCAAATTTCTGTTGTTCCATCTCGTGCTACTTCAGACATATTTTTTAATGTTTCTTGAAGTTCCTCGAATAAATCGACTGGTGAATTTAAAATTAAGTCCTGTTGGTTACTTTTTTCTAAAGATTCTAATACATTTTCTGGAATAATATTATCGGTTTTCTGGTGCATGGTATCAATATCTTTTTCACTCATTAATAAATCTGATAATTCATGATCAACTTTAGAATTCATAATATTATCCAAACATACATCTTCAACAAAATCACTTATCGTTTCCAAATCAGTTTCATCAAACAGTGCTTCAAAACCAGAATTGTCTCGATCATCTTCAGATGTTATGATATTTGGTTCATCGTATTTGAATGTTTCTCCAATATCGCATTCAAAACCTCTTTTTATAACTAAATCATTATTTATGTTATTTTCAAAAAGTATTGAATCTTTTTCTATTTCGGAAGTATCCTTATGTATATTATTTTGCTTATCACAGTTTTTATCTAAACTATCTATAATTGATGATTCAATTATTACTTGTTTAGAGTTCTCATTGGCAGTTTTATCTAAGATGGTTTGCGCGTTGTTCGACAAGGATAAACTCAATGATTGTGTATCATAAGCCCCACCAGTAACATCAGTATGTTCTGAAAAACTAAGGTCACTTTCTACTGAAGCCATTTTTGAAACAATAAGATTTTGAAGTTGCAAAAGAGGTTTCATTACACTACCAAAAAGTATCCCATTTACGCCTAAATCATCAATAGCATCGTCGAATAGAATGTTTTGCATCATTTTTATTGAAGATTCAAATGGTATTTCTTTGTCTGTCTCTTCTACTATTGATTGATTCACAATACAATTGTTCAGTTGAACAAGTTGCTGAGATAAATGTTCAAAACAACTCATAACTTCATAACTCATGGTTGAACCAGTTTGGTTTGAAAGTAAAACTTGATTAACTTGGAACAACCCGATTTTCATGTCTTGCAATGGTTCTAATAAAGATCCTAAAGGATTCATATTGTTTTCGGAATCTTGAACAAAATTTACATTGTTGATTAATGTGTCAATATCTATCATCAATTCGTCAAAAAGCGTCTCAAAATCTAGTAATAGTTTATCGTCAGATCCATAATCAGAAGACACAATATTTTCTGTTGATCTGCCTAACCGTCTCAGATGACAACATAAATCGTTAATCGGTTTTGTGAAAGATATGAAACATTCAGCTATTTTATTACTTTCCATGCCATGCGAAGCGAGTGTCATAAATTGATTTGTTGATTCATTTATTCTATCGTATATATCTTTCAAATCCTGATCGTCATCCGAACTATCGTTTTTTAATGCTTTATTTAAATTATCTAAAGCAAATGCAATAGAACTAATGGGGGGTATTAATATTTGTTTTAATTTAAAGTTTGGTTTGTTATCGTCCATTGATGCTTCTTCTATAACAGCTATGTCATTTAAAATAGTTTCTAATGGTTGTACCATTGAAAATAAAGGGGCTAATGAATTTATGTCCACGCATTTTATTTTAGAGCAATTTTGTTGTAGCGTTTTGATGTATACCAAAGTAGTGCCGATTGTGTTTTGTAACACAGCTATAATACGTTGTTCTGTAACTCGGGCTACCTGTCTATTGACAACAATAGTGAAGTTTTTTATTTGGTCTGATAAACGATCTAAAATTTCCGTGGCCGGAAGGTTGTTATTGTTAAGTGTTTCTAAATCAAAACATGCGGATGATTGTATTTCGTTTAGTATATTGTCTGAAACACCAAATGGATCATCGATTTGTTCTAATGCTAACAAACTTGCGTTTATTGCAGTCATTAAACTTGACACATTATCGGCCGTATTTTTTTCCAATTCTGAAACATCATTTCTTTCCGTTTCTTCGATGAATTTCCACGCAAGTGAATGTAGTGCTTGGATCGAACGTTCAAGTTCAGTTGTCGTACTAGTGAAATTAAAATTTTCGTGAGTGCGCATTTTTACCATTGTACCTTCCAAAATAATTTTCATGTATTTTAAAAATTCGTCCACATTTGGTCTGGAAATAATTTTCAAAACGTCGTCTTCTTCTGAACTAAGTATCACACTCGCCATTCCCTTATCACGTATTTTGTTCAATACTGTTGAGTATAATCCATCTTCGTCAGATTGAGTAACAATTTCAGATGCACAATAATTATGTGATAATGGTGTTTCGTTTTCTATTTCAGCCAATGTTTCAGACACTTCTTCTTCGGTGTTATTGCTCTCAGACCGAGCTAATGGTCCGGTTACATGTCTAGAATTCTGAGATAAAAGTTTTTCATCTAATTTCAATTGCGTTAAAATCTGATCGTCGGAGTCTGACATAAATAGTTTTGGTGTCTGGAAGGACTGATGGCCATCGTCTTCCGATTGTTGTTTTAAAATCACCGATGAATGTTTAGGCGTAGTTTCACTCGCACTGTAAAACACCTCACGCTTCGAATTTCCAGACGACAAATGGTCCGAAAAATATTCCAGACTATTTTCACATATGCTTTCGCTTTTATCGTTAATTGCAAGAGTAATGTCTTCGGTTAGTGAAACTCCATCGAATTCAGTGTCTGATACTGTTTGTTGTCTACAAAAATCGATAGGTACGTCTATAACCAAAGCTTCCATCATAACTGGGCCGGAAATCGACGATTCTTTTACAATTCGCAACGAAGGCAAATCAACAACATTGTCTTCTGTAAAATTAAAATTTAAAACAAAATCAATTTAATTGGAATAAATACATTTCATATAAGACAGTTTTATAAAATATTGTTAAATCTTAAAAAATATAGATCTAATAATATATTACCTGATATATGTTCAGAAAGTTCGTCCGCATACATTTCAATGATTTGTAATGCTTCGTCGTGCGTTAGGTCTGGAGTCTCATAAAGCGAAACGGTCACTTCTTTGCCGTCAAATGAAAATGATATGTCAGCAGGTTCTTCAATGGTGTACGATTTTTCCATTTGGCTTGTCCGCTCTTCGGGAATTGTCGACAAGGATTCATTGCGTACAAGCGGATTCCCGACGGATAAATACTCTTCCGATGCGCAAGATTTGACCGTAGACTTATCTGCAACGGGACAAAAATATAATTAATACTTTCACGTGTCAGTCGTAATAATTCTACCATTCAATGTTTTGCACACGACATTACCTTCCATTGTCAATAGTGTTGCTGAACTGGACACCGTTCCCATACAGTTGTGTGCCTGGCAAGTATAAGTACCCAAACAGCACGTACCGCTTTGTCCCGAAATTATTTTGTGCATGTCACCAGGATTCAGCTCTTGGCCGTCTTTAAACCATTTCAGTTGTGGTTGCGGGACGCCAATTACCTGCGATAACATAAATGTATACTTATTCGACGAATGCATTTATTTCGTATTTAGAAATTATGTCTGCGCGTTCACTTACTTTGCACTCTAAGTTTACCGAACCCTCGTTTGAGAACGCTATTCTCAGTTCCTCAAGGAATCTCGGGCGTTTAAAATTTTTTGGAATATTTAACTTCAAGAAACTGGACGTTGCAGTTTGCCCATACTTGTTGATTGCTACACACTTCCATTCAGCCTGATCGTCAATTTCGAGCGGCACTATGTTTAGAGTATATGTCCCATTGTCTTCAGTAGAAAATTGGTATCGATTTGATTCAGTTAGTTGTTCATCTTCTTTATACCAGCTGATCGAAGGTGTAGATTCAGTTGTGACTAAAAAAAAAAATGTTGATCTCAACATATTTTTTTTAATTTATATAATTGTTATGTTTAACATTAGAACTTGATTCACCAACCTTTTATCATAAAAACAAAAGATTCATTAATGTTAGCCTCAATACTCTTAAGTCCCAATAAAAATCTTGGTGGCTGTGTGTTTGACGTTAATTGAAGTTTTTCATTTTCGTTCAATTGATTTTGGATGTCTTCTATCGTAAGTTCGGCAAGGCTACTTGTTTCACCCATGCAGTTTCGGGCGACACAACAATAGCTACCTAAATTATATAATTGTATAAGATATAATATTATATACACATAAATTTCTGTAGCACCATTCGATTTCATTAGCATTTCGTGCCTTACCTAAAGATTTACTCCCAGTTAACTCATAAACGTCTCCGGGTTGAAGTTGCTTGCCGTCTTTGAACCACAAGAGTTGTGGCGTGGGGTATCCGATGACCTTGCATTCAAAGCTAACTAAACCTTCATCAGTCATGATTGCTCTTAGGCTTTCCAAAAATCTTGGAACCCGGTAATTCTTTGGGTCTGAGAAGAAAAATCATAGATCCAATAAGGCTATAGTGTTAAAGAAATTTGTAAGACGTAAAATAAAATATTTTAAACAACATTACATGACACCGAAACCACACAGGAAGTAACAGCTTTCGTTCCCGTCGAACTAGTAGCGACACATTTCCAAGTAGTGCTATGATCAGCTCTGAGTGATTTTATCTCTACGCCATACATGCCCAAGCCATCAGCCAACAGGTGGTACAATGGTCCTTCGTTTACTATACCATTGTCGTTATACCATCCTATACTTCGGGGCCATGGTGGTACATCGACTAAGAGCAAAACAACAATATTATTATAGCTATAAGGTTTAGGAATAAAAAACGAATCGATGAAAAATGAGATATTGATATAGGAATAATAGTGTCCCAAATTAAAATTGTTTTCTTACATAAACAAATGTTTGAAAAAAAAATAAGTTTATTTAGATGATAATGAGTTATTTTACATAATAGTTTAAAATACTGTTAATTGATAGAATTTGATTGTATCTATACCTTGTTTTATTTTTCTGTAAAATCTTAAGTCTAGCCCTTTTTGTTATCAATATTTCAAATGTTTATTTTTTACTGTACAATATGTAATTTATTTTTTTTTTACATTACCTTGGCATTCTAAAAACAGTACGCTGCCGACTTTACCGGACGCGTCTTTTAAACATTTCGTGAACTTCGGTGGCGGCCCGTATGGTATGAGACTGAAAAACGCATTTGAATTAAAACGAAATAAACTCTTGTCGTAACAAACGTGTACGCTATGCTACATATTATAGTCTCATCGTCACCACATACCTGTCTGCGTCGTGGTTTCCGTCGAGTGGCGTGTGAGTCACTTGTATTTTTGACGTAGACAGCGCGGTGCCCATGACATTTGTCGCCTCGCACGTGTAAATGCCCAGGCAGTCTTCTTCGGAATTTGCCGTCAGCGCGAATATGTCGCCGGCTTTGATCTCCTTGTCGTCTTTGTACCATCGTAACTTGGGCGTCGGGACGCCGATCACCTTGCACTCCAGTGAGACGATTCCACGCTGCGTCAGCACTGCCTTTAGCTGCTCGACGAAAATTGGTTTTTTAAACGCTTTCGGAACTATAGAACAGCATCACACATTAAAGTAATATGATATTGTGTAATAAAAATTTTAACTTTCTTCTTGAGTATTCAAGTAACGAACAAGTAATACAAAAAGTATTACAATTTAATGTTTATTATATTTGAGATGAATTAGTTTAATTAGCTTAATAATAGTTAAATAAGTAAACATTCCTTAAATTATATTTTGTTAAAAATATTTAATAACTAAAAATCTATTAAAACAAATATTTTATAAATAATTGTTTGTATCTGTAAAAGTAATTAGTCTTGTAAAATGTTTTGATCAATATTTTACCATAATCAAACTCTAAAGATTTCACAATTTTAAGTGCAATTTTAAATTTATGTATTTAGTTTGCATAAAATAGTAAACAAATCAAGAAAAAAAATATTAGACGCATCAAGGCACTGAGGATAGGGTTAAAACATTTACATCTAATAATATTGGGCATAAAATGTACAAAAATAATATTCTAATAGATATTCTGAATAAAAAAAAAAACGGTATTATTTAAAAGACAGGATTTAGATGGTAAAAGTTAGGGAAATATGTTTCCCATTAAACTCACCAGTTAGCGATAGATGAGCAGCGGTTGACGATTTCCCGGCGTAGTTCTGTGCGGTGCACACCCATAGACCTTCATCGAACAACGTCACAGGAACAATGTCCAAACAATAAAACCCTCCCTCGTGAATGTACTGGTATCTTTCATTGTCGGCCTCTACGTTGTTGTGGTACCAACGGACCTGCTCAACAATAAATTACAATATTAATTTTATATGATTTTATCAATTTTTGATTTTTTCTAGCCTTGCTTACGAATAATATTATATTTTTTCTATACCTGTATCTAAAATTCTAGAGTTTGTGACTTTGTTGTGGTTTTTAGAGATACTGTGTTAAACCGTGTATTTGGTCATTTTCCTGTTACTGCATTATTTTTTAACCCCGTAGTACATACACTGGTACCTAACGGTTCGATTTGTAGCATGCACTGGTATTGCACTGCTACCTATACAGCATATTATGTACTGTATGGTACCACGTCAAACCTAATACTCTATATACGTTAACTCTATATTAATAGATCAACATTCAAAAAGTTCTCTAAATTGGTTAAAACAATATTTTATACATTTTTATTAAAAAATGCCACTTTTTAATTTTTTAGACCACTGCAGTGCGATGCAGTTGTTGAATAGTAGGCACTGTCTATATTTATACTCGGTGGACCAAATCATCACGTGACCCGTCTAAGACAACAAGTTTGTTTATAAAATAAAATTATATAATAGATTTAAAGCCGTCACTAGTTTAATAGAGGAAATAAAGCCGATATAATTAATATGAAATAATTAGCGTTAATAACAAAAACCCATCCATACTTTTAAAAAATATTTTGAAAAAAAAAACAAAATAACAATACAAATATACGACCTGTTTTCGACCTGCGATTGGTTATATACTTAAATATATATTTTTTTTGTATTCAATCGCGTAACACCCACCTGAACACCCGTAGCGTCGTCGAGCTCGATCAAAAACCTAGTTCTGGTCCCGACTCTGATGTTAAGGTCGTTAAGGCGTCTCAAAAATATTGGAATCAGATCTTCTTGGCCAACAGTGCTCGATGAACCACCTCGGTAATCCTTACTACCAACATCCGAGTTATTACTCGACTTCATGGTGAGAGTGGTCAAGGAGTCACCAGCGCGTGTAGAAGTTCCAAAAGTGATTGCATGACTTCCGCCCGATCTATAAAATGAAATAAGTTTTCAATTATATATTATAAAAAGCTCTTTAATAAAACTGTTTTATTTGCGTCGAGACACAATGTTTTATGCCAAAATAATTTATTTGAATTTCGTGCTTGATAAACATTCCATTAAAAATGCGCAAAACAAATTTATAAATAAAATCGAATATTATTTAAAAATGTAATAGGTGAAAACTTCACTTAGTCACTTAGATTATTTTTTCTCCACAACACCGGTAAACTTCTCATATATTGTAAAATGTTGAATACATATTACATAGATACCTATATTAAACTTGCGGTATGGCTCAGTTGTTCAAATTTCATTAGCGGGGTCAAGGACAATTATTATTTTTAAATTCAAAATATAAACTGTTACACACTGCTAAATTTACATGATAGGTATACAAAACTGTCAAAGACAATCGAATATAAGAAAAAATATACATCAAAACCTAATGGGTATGACATGCATGTACGGTATTATAAATACGATATGGTAACGTATAACGTTGTACGAGGATTATTATAAATCTGTCAGTGTTTATTTACTTACGGTTTTGGCTTGCGGAACGCCGTGAACAATAAACGCACCAAATACCAAAACAAAACGATCATATTTTTATCGTGGTAATTTTATCAGCCATATGGCCATTTTATAATAATAATAATTAAAAATGTATTGAAAA
The DNA here is from genome assembly GCA_008086715.1 of Sitobion miscanthi. Lineage (NCBI taxonomy): Eukaryota > Metazoa > Arthropoda > Insecta > Hemiptera > Aphididae > Sitobion > Sitobion miscanthi. Next base: position 29,428,700 of record CM017797.1, read on the forward strand.
TTTTGATCTTAATATAGGTACCTACAGCATGATTATCGCGGGACGGAGTGCGCATTATTTTTTCGACTGCCGGTCGCTGTGGCGTTAATGAAACTCATACGGAAATAAACTAACCTAAAAATAACGCGGTGGCCCGAACCAATCACAAGTGACGTGAACTGTCACGACGACGGGCCCACCTCAACAATAATAATTGACGACCGTTGTTCTCGGCTTGGCTGACGGGTGTCACGCCAAAAAACAAACGGTAAAAAATCACATAATATGTCATATCTTACAGCTAGATATGGTAGGTAAAGGTATAGTTACAAGTATCACAAGTGGTTGCGGTTGTAATTAAAATAATACGCATTGATCTTATAAAAATTTAATTTTTGGATCTAAGACAGTAAAATGTCAACTACTACACATTTTCGTCGGTATCATAACATATTTGCAGGATACTAAAGTTATTAAATTTTATTACATAATCAATAACGAAATCAAGTTGAAAATGTACGAATAAGTATTTATTATCCAACTTAAACAAAATACATAATATAAATGATTATAGCTTTGAGCCGCATTCAAACCTAAAATAAATTTTTCATCGACATGTGAACGACTTTATCATTTCAAAATAAAATATGTATCAGCAATTTATCAGACTTAAAATAAAGACCATTAGTAGTGAGGAAGACGTAATTATCATTACATCAAAGAGGGGCAAATTAATGAAAATAATTGACGGTGCAAGTTAAGTTAATTCAATTAAAATGCATTTAGTTAAAATATAAAAGTTAACAGAAAAAATTTTAATAGGTATGTTTAAAATTAAGATAGTAAATAAAATTAACTTAACTTAGTTAAAATGAAAGTTAATTTTTTTCAAGCTACGATATTTTTATATCATAAACTGCCCTAGTAAATGATTTACATGAACATTTACCAATACGTTTACATTGTGTAAAAAATGTGATTATTATAATATATAATTTGTTAAACATTTAAATTTTAAGCAAAATACATGATAGCTTAGGCTTTTCCATTTTTTAGAAGTATTTTTTTACAAAACGGATCGTCGTTCTTTATTGGGATCTATGCAATGATGAAAATAATAAAATATTATAATAATTCTATCTTCGACAATAGTGAGAAAATAAATAATTTTATTTTGTATAAGTTCCTAAAAAAGTTAGTTGATTAATTAAAAAAACGTAGGTACTTATAAATACGTATGGCAGTATAGCACGTAGACCGAAAGTAAGTCGTCGTGAGGCCACGAGGGAGTAGTTTGTTTACAGTTTTTATAAAAAGTCCGACAATGATCAGAGACGTTCCCGATGCTGGTACAATTATTATTATCATTATGATTCTGCGCGTCCTTCCTAAAAATAGACTATTTTTCAAGCCAACACTGTCGTCGTTGTTGTTCTATAGATGGATATTAATGTGTCACGCGCGTACATAATATAATATATTATTTTTATGCCCACAAATTCCAAAAGGACAACTATATACATGCCTGGCGAGATACTATAATCGGAATGTCATCTGTGCGGAGCAAATTTATACCTAATAATCATAAACTGTTACTTAACGCCAACAGAATGTCGTTTCGCGACTGTAAATACTTAATTAAAAACAAAACGCACGACAATAAACTGCATTAAATTGTTTGCAAGTTTGCGACTGAATGAGCGACTTTAAGCGAGCTAATTAATAAACTTCGAAATGTATAACATATACAATAATATACAACAGGTATTTCACAATTTCGCTAATAGGCATAATATAATATTGGTCCAAAGTGGCTCAGTGATTTTTGAAAATATTTTATTGAATTCCATTTGACAGAGTAGAAAGTAATTAGAACACAATTAAAATAATATGAGCATTATATATAATTATATTACATTATATATAAATATATATGATATATTGATATTAGATGGTAAATAATGAATTTCTTGATGTCTTATAAGTTATTTGTATCGTTCATGTTGCAATTATAGGAATATTGATTTTGCATCACGTATACCGTATACCTTCAATAATTAAAACAAAATTATATAATAAAATTAATTCGCTAAATGATTTCCTTGGATTATATTTTATAGCATTGACGTAGGTAGGTAAAATATTCAAAAAGAAAACATTAAGAAACAAATGTGTAGGTGTTTCTCATAAAAACAAATCATAATTCATCAATAATACATAATTTTTATTATTTACATAGGAGGTTAAACAAAATTTTAAACTTAACGCCAAGTACAATTGTTTTATTAAATACTGAATAATTACTGTGTATTTTATTATACTTACATGTACCTACACCAAATTATTACTAAAACAATGCAAAATATAGTTAGTTTAGGTTCTAAGTATTTTAAATAATATTCACTGCAACCACTCCAGGATGGTGATAAGTTGGATTTAAGCCGTATGATATGTCAAGTATTCAATACATATTTTGTGATTTCAATGTTTAATATTTAAAAATATCTTAAGTTTAATTCAATTCTAAATTATAATATGTGGATTTGTATTTTAACTTTGTGTACACGCTCAATTTAAAAGTATAATGCCAAAAAAAGACTAGCCTGAACCAATTCCGGTCCTGACATTTTCTCATAGACAAGCAATTGTGTAAATAAATGTTAATAGTATTTTACAAGTATTGATCTAGAATCCATATTACGCTGTATGTATTACTTTTATTGTAAATAAACAGATTTAAAAATAATAAATAATACGTTTATTGATAATATTATATACATTCATAACTGTTACGATATTTATGATTAGAGTACCTATTAGTAAGTACATCATTGGTACAATATACATTCAATATTTACACAAATAATACCAAGTGCAAAATCTGCGTTTTTTATGAAGTACTAAGTATAAATTTATAATGCAAATGTGAAATGATACAATTTATTGACTGGATAATTACTGGAGAATTACTTTTCATTAAAACCATACCTATGTTATGATATTCCGAAATGTGCAGCGTTAACTAAAACACTATTTATAGGTATTCTGACGTATGAAATATAAATCCTAACGATCGAACACATTGCGTTCAACTTCTATAATGGCCTAATCTCCTAAATACACTAAAGCGCGTAAAACCATTTACAACAAGCACTCAACACTCGGAAGAAAATTTTGAAACCTTAAAAAATATTTTTTTTTTTTTCATAAAACTAATTTTAGTTAAAAATATTGTTATAATAAAAAAAGCTGTCATTGGCTTAAAGATATTATAACCTGTATGGTTGTAATTAACCAGGTAGCTTAAGTAGGCTAATAACCTATGATGTTGATTGTTAAAAAATAATAAAAATATTAAGTAATAAAATAATAATAATAATAATAATAAATATTATTATTGTGGATCGATTAATCGATATTACAAAATAAAATCTCGAGATATAAAATAATGGCATCTTAAGAATGTGTGTTTGCGTACCAGCTAACGAATTCTAACGAGAAAACACAATAAATATCACATTATCGTAAATCGAGAAATGAGTAATTAATTTTTACGATAATATTATTTTACTGCAGCGTTATAGGTACGAAATGAAGTATTCGCATCAAAGTACTAAAAAAAAAAAAATCCCTGTAAAATATATGTTGAGTCATTTTGAATTAATTACATCCCATTGGAATTTGAACGTCCTAAAAGTTCAGCCGGTCAAATCTAGTACGATCATGACTTAAAATTCTTAGTGAAATTTCAAATATATCTATAGAAAACAATATTTTTTTTAGTTGATATAAAAAATAAATATATATCCTACAAATAATTTCGGGAATTATATAATAATATTTTCTCAGGTTTTCTGAGTTATAGGATTTTTAGGTATTTTTTTTTAATTTTATAATAGTTACGTGAGTGAATATTTTTATTTTTTAATGTTTACGTCATAATATTCAATATAATTTCAATAATTCATAACTTTTTAGCATTTAAAGTATATACTACAGAATAGTGAAACTTGAAAGTGAAAATACGTGGAGTAAGTCGACCACCTATTTCTGCACTATTCCTGTTTTATAAAACAATCAAAATATTAGCAATATATGCGAAAATGAAATAGAGTAATAGTTAAAAATCTAAAAAGTCCAAAAACCATAAAATTATTACATACAATAGAAGTATGATTATGTCTTTTAAAATTTTAGATCACTCTTTTAATAACCAATGCTGTGTTGGGAAATAGTGCTGAATGAACAAAAAAATTTAAAAACACAATGTATTTTTTCTTATTGCACTGAATCTAAATGACGAGCGATTTCTGTAAACTGATCGAAATAGTTCGTTTTTTTGTGACACAAAAAAAACCCACTACTTACAGAAGCAGTTTCATCTTTAAATAATAAAATGTATATACATGACCATCGGTCCATCACTCTGCAAACAGTTATTGTATCGAAAAAACTGATTTTTTTCTGGCGTCGCTCGTAAACAGTTAACAGACGTTTCACGCTGGTGCAGAGCTGTTGTCACGGATCGGTCGTTGGAATTATATTTCTGTCTGCACTCTAGATTATAAATCGTATATTTTCACTGCTCGCGGTCCACAAATAAATATGTTACAGAATTCAGACGAGTACTGCAGGCATTATAACGTCTGGAGTTTGAAATTTATGCGTTTTAATTTCAAGCTGATCAAAAAAAAAATCCAAATTTTTTTTAAAACTGACAACTTCTAGTGTGTCTCATTGACGTATTAACGATGTGACGTCATAATATACCTCTTCAGGAAATGACAAGACCCTTTTTATATTTATAGAGAAAGGCAAATCATGATAATCGAATACATACTTGTTAAAAATAATAAATAATTTAAAAGTTCGTTAACTTGCCATAGGTACCTAGCTGATTTTTCAAGTAACAATGTTTAACATTTTGTTTTAACACATTATATTCATATAATATATATAACAAAAAAAATAAGTAAATAAATAAACTTATTATAAAAATGTAGGTATGTGATGAATAATATATTATATTATTGGTATCAAGATTACCAACGTTAGAACTTATAATAATATACCTATAGATTATTTAAATGAAAAATCGTGGAATATCCGTCACAATAGTACACAATTCGAAACGAATGTCGTTATGGCACAAGACTATTTTGTGCTTGTCAGCGATGGCGGATTTCAAACACGACTATGCACAACGAGCTTATTGATATTTTTATGAAAATCGTATTGATATTCTAAGTACCTAATTGTGTAGACTAAAATACTAAAATACGGGATAAAGTAAATTTTAATTTCTAACCGACTCTCGTCTTGAGCCATTTAAAAAATAATATTCTTATTTGAGAGATACCAAACGTTAAAAAGTGCGTGTATACCTATAATATAACATTATGCCGGTGAAAGCGGTCGCAAACGCGTGCGATGACTTTCATGATGTAAAGACTTAAGTTTGCTGTGGTGGCAAAAATGTATTTATTCATCGGTCGTATTAATCGATATCGGGTCGGCGGTATGTACGCGAGTTGTAGCGGTCGCCGGCCCCGAAATCGTGACGTCTCGGAATGCGCCGCGACCGCGTCCGTCGATCGCACTTACCGGAGGATCGAAGAGTTGTACGACGAGAACGATCTGATGGTCGCGTTGGCGCTACTGTACGTGGACGACTGGTTTTTGCAGCATTTGTTTCCCATAATAGTAACAAATATATTATTTTCGTCGTCGGCGTTATTATAATATTATATTCGTGCAGTCGTCTGCGGTGCGAACGCAACGAGCGAACGACTACGCTATTGTCGCGATAAAACTCCAGCCGGGCCGTCGCCGACCGTTCGCCCTGCAGCAGCCATGTCGGCACACGCAAAAAAAATGGAAAACCGCTGTACTGCAGAGGAAAACCCCGGTCCGTCCCTTCCGCGGGTCCGAGTGAAACTCGCGTGATAACGCGCGACGGCGGCGGCGGCGGCGGGGACTTTGCGGGAACGGGTCCAAACGTTTGGGCGCGCGGACCGATGACGGCGGACTGACCCACACACGGAATTTATTTTTGGGTCGCAGCGCGTTCCGCTACGGCGGCCGACACAATAATAATAATATGCGAGCACGTCGTCCCGCGGGCGGGCCGGCGTTTTGTTCACGTCCGCCTCCGCGCGGGCCGTCGGCGAATCCGCCGCCGCGGACGGTTGTGAAATTCCCGCCCGAAATTCCCGCCACCGACTCCGCCAGAGGTGCACCCAGAAGACGGGAGCCGTGGCCTGCAGAGAGCTCGCAGGTAAATGCCGCGGCCGCCGGTCTGCACAAACGCTGCGGCGGGTCACGCGAACCGACACCGCGAGCAGTATAATAGGTCGCGAGGTGGCGAGTTATTTCGCGCGCGCGCGCCCGCCACGTTCTTCTATATACATGTTCTGCACGTATGCACTTGTCTGATCGAGGTAAATGCGGGACGGTACCTACGCCAAAACGTATCATCAAAAACGATCTCTGAATTCTGTACCGCCGCGCCGTGACGAGTGACGCGCATATCATCGCGCGAATAATTGTCCACGATCATTCGTCCTCAAACGGCCGGTACCTAATAGGTAACCTAACTATAGTAGTCACAACCTGAATATTGAAAAAATAAGAAATTTTTAGACGACGACAGACAGTATACTTTTGAATCGCTACGACATTGCTGAAGTAGATAATGAGTTAATGAATGCATTTTTCCATTTGATACGTAGAACAGAAAATAATGAAGTAAAAATATATTATGTACCTATATATAATGATTAAATGTATGATATTTTTCATAAGTCACATAAATAAACAGGCCATGGACGCATCATGGCATTCGTGGGGACATGGTGAATTACATAAAATTATTAATAATTTAAAAAATAATTAAGTTAATATAATATATGTATATATCACGTCTTGTTATTCAATTGAAAAAAGTGAAAGTTTATTTATCTTAATTTAAAGGAAAAATAAATTTAAAATTTAAAACGTCCATAATATGAAATGAATTGAAATGTATACCATAATATAATATATTATAGAAGATAATAAAATGTTTTTCCCAATTTTTTTGTCGTTTTTCCTATTTATTAAGAAAATAACTTTTAATGTCATCCTTCAAAAGGTACCTACTATAGGTCCAATTTGTGATCAGAAATCATCCCCAATGTTAAAGAACAAAACATTTTTCTTACCATAAAACGCCGTATAACTGATACGCATATACACAAAAACACACATAATTGTAAAATCTCAATACGCATTAATCGTAGCGATCAGAATCTAAAAGACTTCACCTATAAAAGTATAAGTACAATAGTATACAATTTGTAACAGAAAAACCTAACGAAAAAAAATTTAACACTTTAAAGTATGACAAAAATTGTTAAAAATGTATGATTAGTAAATAATTTAAGAAATATGCTCATGTCAAAATAAGATATTACGTTCCAAATTCATATAATCAAAAAAATATTGATATTTAAAAAAATTCTAAAAAATAAACTACTTGACTTAGTTAAGTGTTTTTACTATCAATATTGTTTTTATAATCATATTCACAAATTGGCTATTTTGAATATATCCAAAAAAACGTTGCCTACCAACTAGTTCCAATTTGCAGTCGAAAATCATCCCCAATGTTGAAGAATATAGCATTATTTTTACCATAAAACGCCGTGTACCTAAAACAGCACTTACACACATACCTATAATCTATATACAATATACGCATACACAAAAACACACATAATTTTAAAATCTTAATACACGTTAATCGATGAATGAATCATCGTTAAAATATTATAATACAATTATAGTATGTACACTTTCTGCGTTATAACGTAAGTACAGTATTGGTATATCAATAATATAATACAGATAATGGTGTTTGGAAAAATAAACGGTCCCGAAATCCAGCCGGTATGCCACAGCTGCCGGTCGATTAATAATACTATATGATGGTTTACTCGCTGGCTACTAATAAACAATGTTTATTTTAAATTATCGACGACGGCCTATGACGAAGTTGGAAATCGTCTCATTTGCAATTCTGACTACCTATACGCTGACAATAATATTTACCTGAGAAAATGGCTGAATCACAAAAAAATGAAACGACCCACGAAATCATCATGGACGTCTTAGAAAAAATCATAAACAATATCGATTACGAGCTGATGGAAGAAAATCTAAAACGATTCGACGACATTGACGAGAAACCGACCATCGAGGATCTAGCGGGTCTTCTGTTTTATGCGACTCAGTTCGCTGGTGGTGACACATCGGAAACCCTCCAACCGGACGACGATTCCAGTACTGGACCGGTTGAATGGATAAAAGACGACGTGGTCGCTGTACCAGCGATGCAGGCGGCGGCGGTGGAAGCGCCCAGTGACGAGGCGGAGTTCGTCACACCGGCCAGGGGAGCTGAGGTCAAGAACAGCTTTGGAAACTTGATCGGCTGGCTGGACCCGGGGGCAACGCTAGCAACACGCGCAGCTCCGCGCAGACGGTCGGCGGCGAGGATCACGTCCGCTGCGTGGAGAGGTGTCAAGAAGTCCGTACGCGTATGCCGCTGTTGTTTCCCGAAGTGAAACCGTCCGAGAGTTTCCCCCCTGGCTGAGGGCAGCGGACAGGGCAAGGCGATGACGTGGGGTCGAGGTATAAAGGTACGCGACAGTGCACATTTGGGGTGATCGGCGGTAAGTCACCGATACACGTTCTCCGGCCACCGGCGGCAGCGCGACGCGATCGCGGACGTCGCGCGTTCGAGGTCGCCGAAGACACGCGAGACCCTCTGGCGGCGCGGCGTGCGCGCGGCTGCTTCGGTCCGAAAGCGACGACGACACGACGACGGAGGCTAGCGGTACCGGCGTGGACATTGACACCGCTCCGACGGTACCAGTGACGACTGCTGCTGTGCTGCACGAAAACGACTCGTGACGGCGGCGACGGAGACCGCAGAGCTCACGGCGGGCGAGTGACGGATGACTATGATTACAGGATGGCCAGGAACACGGAAGTCAGCAGCGCCGGGCTCGAGAGAATGAAACGTTTCAGAGTTTGGCGGTGCGCGACGCCAGGGTGAAAACCACGGACAGTATCAGGAGAGCGGCGCGTTGCGAAGCTGTCCGCAGATTCTCTCCCTTTTTCGCCCAGTGGTCTGATCCCGCTAGCCGATATTATAGTCTTCGTCGCTCGCTCTGACCTTCGGTCACCGTCGTCGCCGTCACAACAATCTGCTCCAAATTGTGAGAACAGACAGAAAAAGGAATTAAAAAAACAAACACACATTATTTTAAAATCAATACATTCATCGATCAGAATCGGCTCAGAATCTAAAATAATAATATAATTATAACTATTATTCTCTGAACCCCACATTGTGTTTACGTAAAAGTAAGTACCTACTGCGCCTATCCGCTCATCGATCCACAAGAGTCGGACTTTCGAATCCGCACACGCTGTCAATTGTGTCGATGGTGACAATAATACTTATTGTGTACACAATAGTATATTAAAATAACATTTAAAACTATACATATTATTACGACAAACCATTTAACATTAATTAAAGAAATAAAAATTGTAATTAAAAAAATAAAATATATTTCTATAGGTACGCTAATAACGTATTTTTGTTGTTGAAGCGAATTTATCAATAATAATAAAAAAGAAAAACCCGTTAACAGCTAAAAACATGAAAAAATATTTTGAAAATTTTATCAAGCATAGAAACTGACAAAATAAACATTTGGTGTAAATTTAAATTTAAAATTAAATATAATTATTACTACCTATATATGTTAAAATTTATAAGTCTATTCAGTTCGCGTTAGTGAATATTCAAAATGTTATCGCTCTACGTTCTAACATTATCATAATATTACCTAAAATTCTTATACGCCTGCCGGCCATCGTCCGCGAATAACCACCACCAGAAATTCCTTCCGCCAAAATCTTATTTTTCCCTTTTCCGCCAAATCAAAAAAGTTAGTCTAGTATTTGAATAATATTTAAATATTATACATGCATGTCAATCATATTATTATAATTTACATATTAAATTAAAATTATTTTGTAAATTAAATACAGGATTCATAATAATAGTTTTTCTCACCTACTATTTATAAATCAAATTAAAATTGAAGAATTTCGTAGTTACAACTTTTTTCATTGGGTGGAAAAGGGAATCGAAAAATTTATGATTTGATGGAAAAGTGAAATGGAGGAAAAGGGAAGGCACACTTTTGGCGGCAACAGGTAACTCCCGAGAGAACGGTAGCTGCAGCTGCTCTCAGGTAAATGCAACAGGTCTGCATTAACGCTGCTGCGGGTCGCGACACGACACTGCGAGCTGTAGGTCGTGAGGTGACGAGGTATTTCGCGCGCGCCTGCGACGTACACCTATATACACACATATAGCTTGGATTGAACGATCGCGGAAAATGCATTACGTAGGTTAAATATCCACGCCAAGGGATTAACGTTCTCTGAATGGTATACCGTAACGATTATACGCGTATTATCATCGTGAATGAGATTATCTTGAATAATTCGTTTTCAAATGCTTATATTATTATGAGTATATTTTCAGTTTATACATTAGCTAATATTTAGATTTGTATAGTTAACAAATATTATTTAGATTTTTATAGTTCTAAATAGTCCTTTAACATATAATTGTTATATGGACTAGGTAGTTATTTTATTCAACAATACGAACACTAACTTTTTCGACAATTTTCTTTTTGAAAAATACAATTTTACACACTTTCTACGATATGACATAATTCAGATATTTTGTATTTTCGTGTTTAAGTTTTTTGGAACTATTATATTTCAAGAATCAAATGATCGATTTTTTAGTTTATTATTTATTCACATTTGATACAATTTTTGTTTATTAGGAAAAAATCTACAAAATGTAAAAAGAGTTCCTTATAAGTCTTCCTTACCGCAATTAAATAATTTCGAAAATACAAAGTTAAAAACAATTATTATTATTATTAATTAACCTGCGGAACCTTAGGCCATTGGGTAGTATTTAACTGTTGAAGAGGGTACTGTAAGTTAAACACGTGTGTTTGTTAGTTTGGCAGATATTTTATTAGGCACCCGTAGTTATCTGCCAATTGCCATGCCCGAAGAAAAATTCCGCCCGTGACCGAGGTTTTGAACCGGCGTCTGTGCCCGTCGCAACCGACGCCTCAGTCCGCTCGGCTATTCCATCCCCCTAAGAAAAAGAACCATTTTTATAAGCATTTAAAGTTAAAATACCTAAGTATAAAATAATGAACATTTTTTAAATATTTTGTACCTTGTTGAAAAAGTATAAAATTATTGAATTTGACCACCCAAGGATTTAAAATGAAGCAGAATACTTTTCTAAAAATGTTGGTGTATAAAATTTATACACCAACATTTTTTTTACTATAAATTTTTCCGTAGTAGATGATTATGATGTCAAACAAATCGCACTGACAGGACCGTATAAGGCCATATCTCGAAATTTATGATTTTTGTATTTATGGTGTTCTATGAATTCGTAATTTTTTTCTCTTTTTTTTTGTTAGTAGCGCTATCTTCTTCCTTATACCAATAAAAATATAATTTGCTGAAAATCATTATTGCATTGAACGTATAATATGTTAATTTGTAGTACAATAAGTAGTATAATAAATAGTGAAATTTGGCTGTAAAACGAAATGTGACTCGTTTACAGAAACAAGTACCTACCTACATAGGGTCAGAAAAATAAGGACATATTATATTGAATTATAGCGCTTTTGCAACTTAAACAATCAAACTTTCAGAGCTATAACGTCGCATATTGAGATAATAGTCATATCAATAATAATATTAAATAAATAATGAGATTATTATCAATAATTTATCACACTAATTTTTACTCTATTCATACTATATTACTCTAATTCATAGTACCTATTTAAATTGTGTATATTTTTGTATTATTTTAATAACTATAATGACTTATAGTGTTTATGATATAGAAAAAAAAAATTAAAACCTTTAAAAGAGCTAACATTAAAGAAAACCAAGTAAGTAGGTACTTGACAGTTTATTGTACATTGTAAAACTTGTATTTCTCTAATACCACAGTAAAAATATTGATGAATTATTTATTTTAAAAAATAAGGAACTAAGAGAGAGAAGAGATGTTATTTATTTTTATTTTAATTCAAATAGCGATATTATTATTATAATTTTAAAATTATAATATTATTTTGTAATAATAATAATTGAATATATAAATTTTTATGATTCAATGTTAATATTTTTAAAAATAAAAAAACTAAGAGACAGAAGATCTGTTATTTATTTTATAATTTAATACAAAAGTGATGTTATAACTATAAATTTAAAATTATGATAATTTAATGCATAAATTTTACTGTTATAATTCAAGTGTTAAAAATAATCAAACATTCAAAAGACTGAAGTTGTTCATTTTATAAACTAAATATTATACTATGCTATTATTTTATTTTGTAGTTAAAGTGTTTTTAGGTCAACATCAGCGTATTTAATAATATTATTGTATTAATTAAATCATAATTTTTAATACTTCATACATTTTGTTTACAGCCAAAATAATATTAAAATCAATTTAAAGGGTAGAGCAGTTAAATCCAAACGAAAATGTGCAAATTATATGAGTTAGAAATTCATAAAAATGTTTATATTTAAATCTAAGATTTGAAAATGTAATACAAGATTCCTCATAAGTTTGTCTACATTTATCAAAAAAAAATGTCTAAAAACAAATCAAATTAATTTTTATGAGCGTTTGATGTTCATATTTTTATAAGATTGGATATTCACTCGATTAGTCATATAGCGATTTTGTCATTTAGTTGTAATTCAAAAACGAATAACTGTAGATATATGAAAATTTCACTGCATGTTCATGTTTTCATTTTCTATACACCATACAAATTTGAAAATATTTTGACTATTTTTGAGCTGTTTACGGACATTGTCAGTTTTCAATTTGTTTAATTTTTTTTTCTATAATTGTCAATAAAATTTTATTTGTTGAGTAAAAATGAGTGAACATTTAATACAAAGCTCCTGATATACAATAGTAGTTGAAAAATATTAAAAATACAGTCACAATTTTTTTTTATAAGCATTTAAAGTTTGAATTTTAACAAAATTTAATAATTATTATGTAGTTAAAAATTTATAAAATGTTCAACTTTTATATTTAAGGATTGAAAATTTAAAACAAGGTTCCACGTAAATAGTTTATCATATAATATATAAATTACTTTATTCACAATAATATCATTAAATATACATTAGACCCATATAATATTATATCCGATAAATCCCCCGTGCAATAATATTTAATGTAATAAAACTATGAATAGCACTGTAATTTTATTTTATTAAAAAAAAAAATAATAATAATAATAATAATAGAAAAACAAAATATACGTATATAAGCCATACGGATATTTAAGAAAATAATCGCATATATTCAAATATGTGTTACATGTTACTCAAATAGTAAACATACAGTGTATACTATAATATATTATAATGTATCTGCGTAGTGTATATTATTGTATAATTTATATTGTGTATCATTATAGTTTGTTGACATTCTAAAATACATAGCTAGGTATTTTCTCCGGTTGTACTATGTAACTTGGAGGGATGTCAATATTTTTTTTACCAAATAGACACTCCTAAGACTTGGCTTTTATCCACGTCATTATTTTTTTTTAGACAACAATGATGACCTCATCACAGTGTCGATCAACATTATTTATTTGATTACGAAACTAAGTCATTAAATGTTTTCACTCAGACGTTATTAAGTACTTATAATAAAGTTAAGGTATTCCATAGTCTGCAGAATATATTGTTTTATTTTTGTCTCAAGTTAAAACTTTTAAACTATGTGTAAGACAAAACATTTATTTTTTAACTTAAATAACTTATAAAGTTACATAATATTGCATAATATATATGTGTTTGTGCGTGTATCGAGTACGTTTTATACACTATTATACATTAAGCGGGTTTAAAATAAAAAACTTTTATTCGTTTTTGAACACGAATATACAAATAAAATGCATTTGAATTTTCAAATTAATAGGCATCAACAATCGTAGTTAATGTAACACATTTTGCGTGTACTCAAACATGCAAACATATTATTCGCTATTTATTTTAGTAATATTATTACAGCGACATCTTCTTCGCAGTTCACACAGAGCTCTGAGCTAGTGGTTCATGAAGTGGAATACATATGACATTAAGTAATAACAGAGTTTTCTGTTACTTGGATACATATACCGTTCTTGCACATATTAAGACAACAATAAGGGTATACACAATACAGTATCTTAGACTATGAATAGATACATTAAAATTCATAATATTAAGTTATCAACCGCCTTTAAATTTTGAATTTTAAATAAAAAATATATTTATTATGAAACCATTCTGTGTTTGCTGTTTATTTAGAGTATTGGAAATTTAGAAAGATCAATACAAATATTTAGGAAAGAATAATTACACTTTCGAAATCATTGTATTATGTCATAAATCATGATACCTACATAATGTATTATGTAACCACTAGTGACAAGGAGTAAGTCTTTAATAAGTCGTTGAAAACCCGCCACGCCGATCGCCATCATCAGCTCACGCTAGCTGCTAGCTGCATAGTTAGAGTACTGTACGAAAAAAATAAAATATTTTAATAAATATTTTCTTCTTCTGTCTTATAAGCCATTAAGGCCCATCATATCATCACCCACACAGTTTCCTCCATTCCTCTCTATTATATACGATCTCTTCCGGGTTATCAACCCCCAAGTTCAAGTTCAAATTAAGTGCGTCCCAATTTATGTTAATTATTTTGATCTCCATACAATATGTCCCAGCCAGCTTATTTTCTTCGTTTTTGTGTTTGTAAGAGTCAACTCATTCCTCCAAAAATTCTTTAATTTCATTATTCGACCTGATTTTGTACTCTCTTAGTATAATTTTTTTTGATCAAAAAATGCGATGGGGGAATTTCCTTTCTAAAACTGCTAGCTTTCTACCATCCTTTTTTGAAGTTGACCACTTTTCACACACGTACAGAATTACTGACCTCACTAAAATGTTGCATAATCACTGTTTCCATTTAGATTCTGAGCGGAGCGATGAATATATGGATATTATAATATAATCAAACCAAATTATTTTGTCTATACTATAATAAGTGGGTAGATTTTTTCTCATTGTATCCTACGACGCTTCACTACTGGTAGTCACAACGCATCGTTCAAGAGCTATGTCCATATAATTATTATTTATGACTTATTTTGTACTTATTTTATTTATTTATATAGTCTAGTACTATTGTAGTAGCTGTACGTGTTATTTGTTTTGTAATAAGATACAATCATCTATTCAGAATTAATTTTGATCAATAGAAACAATGTTTTTCTCATTTTCCATAAAATATTTATTTTGTCAATAGACTCTAGGTATGTACTTGTCTTAATAGCAGGTAGGAAAAATAACATGGTTACACCTAAATATTCTATACAGTAGTATTTTTTCCAAGATTTAAATTTTCGGGGCACTTAAACTTTTTAATTAACTAAATTTAAAATTAATAATACAATACCTATTCAATATTATTTTACTAATTAATAATCTTCATATGTACTCAACATTTTACCATATATTCCATATTAATGTTTATGATACTTAAATAATTTAATGATTTTAAAGCAACTTAAAATTATCACTTAGATATAATCAAAATATGCATAAAAATAAACATTTTGTCAACTTTCTATTCTCAAATTAAAAAACTACATTATTTCACGTTAGTTCTTTATTATTTATAGCAACACTAAGATACGGAAATAAATTAATAATGTTGCCAATTTTTGACATTCAAATATTTAATGTCATAACAACAATTTGAAACCAATAAGTTATTTTTACTGATATTTAGGTACCTATCCCTAAAATAATATAAGGTAAGATCAGAAATAGTTATATATACCTATACAATAATTTATATAAGTATAATCTATAACATGAGTTATAAACAATGTATAGATTCAAACAAATTTCACCCAGAATATATCATTAAAATTAATTCACACAACATGTATTATGTTTATGAATGTTTTTTTAATTTTTTCAATTAACTTCCGTTTTAAAAATTATATGCATTGCAGTAATAATTACACTATATATTTAATTATTAGATATGCTCCGTCTAAACTTAATATTAAATTTTTCGCAAAACTCAATTTTTTTTTTAAAACTCATTAAAATGTTTAATTTAATACTCAATAAATTATAGAACCGAGATTTGTTATTATATTACCTTTGATATGTTTGACCGTTTTTTACATCATCAACAAGTGTTTATATATGTACATATATATATTATAATAGGTAGGAAAATCGCCACATGAAAATAACATACTTTTGACAAATTAAAAATTTTTTTTAATTATTATGAATCATACACAAAAATATATCTATGAATAAACGTATGATAATAAAGGTATTCTCTACTATTTTCGTTGAAACATAATACACTTAATATAATAATATAATACCCGTTCTAAAACACTTTATCGTCATTCATCAATCATAACAAACGATAGTTTCTGATAAGTTAATCGATAAGTAAATCGTATTCAGATCGGAAATATACTGACATATTTCATGCAGGTATTTCATGACCCGGCGAAGGCCAAAGAATCATAGGTTTGCTGCTGATTTTTGTGTTCGAGTGTTAGTATAAGTATCTTGATCTCTTGACCCTTTTATGCATATGACTTTTTATATTTTCCCGAAAAAAAATGTACTTATTGTAAAATACGTAATTATTTAAATTATATCATGAAATTATAAAATACACGCAAGGGCGTCCATTGGGGGGGGGGGGCAAGGGGGGACGTACCCCCCTTGGCTTTTCCGTGTCTATTATACATTTATATAATTATTATACTATTATATATATTATTATTATTTATATAGACACGGATCCATAACGTTACCACACCTGAAGAATATTATAGAGTTTCATTATTTTTACCATATTTAGATTCTTTAATTAATTCTTTAGAATCTCGCTTCACGCAATCCAATGAAATTCCATTTAAAATAAGTAATTTACATCCATCAGAAGTAATAAAGTTAAGCAAAAGTGATTCCATATGTACACTAAACAAAATAAAGGATTTATACAACATTGATAATCTTATAGAGGAAGGTAATACATGCCACATGGTATGATTACTGGCATATATTACTGAAAACTACTAAAACTAATGAAAAGTTTAATATTTCTTACTATATCTCAAGGATTGTGAATTTTTTTCCATCTGTTAAAAAATGTAACATAATTTGTATGACCATACCTCCTACAACATGTACGATCGAAAGATCATTTAGTATGCTTCGCCGTGTAAAAACATGGTTAAGGTCTACTATGTCGGAGCAGAGTATACTATCTGGTCTATGTATACTTAGTATAGTTAACCTATACTAAACTACTTAGTAAACATAGACTGAAAATTAATGATTTAAATTTAATTCAAGATGTAGTGGACAAATTTTCAAAAAACAAAAGGAAAGTTACAGTTTTTGTTTTAATGTTTATCTATACTATTTTTATAACATAATGTTTTTTACCTTTTTAAGGACATGGTAATCATAGTATGTAGTAATTGACACTAATTAAATTAAATAATAAACTGAATTATTTTTTATTTTTTTAAGTATTTATTCGAGTATAGTAAGTAGTTATTGACACTTATATAATTAAATAATAAAGTGAACTGTGGCTTGGCGTGGCGCGTTGGCTGCTACCAGTCGCGGAATGCGACTGGGAGTAAGTAACGGTCACAGCTACTAGCTCCCGGATGGGTAACCACCCGGGTTCATAGTAGTTAAAAACCTTGCCACACATACACGAGTTTGCTACCTACCATAACAATCGTAAAATCAACCTACCGTATCAACCTTACCCCTACCACAGTTCATAACCCCTACAACAGCTAATGGCCTTAGTCGCCGGGCTTAAGTTCAATAAAAAAATAAAGTGAATTATTCCTGTTATATATTTTACATTTTATTAAAAACTGAACTACCAACTCTTATTTGTTTAATAAATAATTATATAGTTATGATAAATTAATAAATACTATTGTATGAATACAGTCATATAATATTGTACTACGTAAACTTTACATATAGCAGTTAACAGGTCAACAGAATAGTCAATATTATTGCAAATATACAGTGTCCCCCCCCTGTATTTTCAAATATGGACGCCCTTGAATATACGTATAGGTATACAAGAGAGACGAACGTCTTTATATTTTTCTTATTATTATTAATTGAACATATTATTATAATGTTTAAAAAAAATCTATTAATTATTTATACATATCTCTATACTTCATAGTTCATACTAATATTATATAGCTGAATAGTTTGTATGTTTGAACGTGATAATCGCAGAAAGTAGGAACTATACTGGACCGATTTCAATAAATGTTATATCAATGTATTCCTTGAAAGTTGAGACTTGGATGGTGTTTTAAGCTTCTTTTTACAATCCTTATAATAGCTGTTGCTGTATGATGGCTCACAAGCCACATATAAATTTCGTTTTGGCTCACGAAAATCGAATAGTTTTTTGTTTATATTCAGGGTTACCATTGGTTACAGAAATAAAAATAATTTTTTAAATAAAATAAAATAAATGTATAAATGTATTGTATGTCATTCAAATGCGTAGGTACTGACAACAAAATGCAATGCCCTATTATATTTGTAGCATATAGACTCGAAAATTGCGGGAGCCTAATAATTTCCAATACCCTCTAAAAAGTATGTTTTATTTGTGTAATCAACCCATTATATATTATTACGGACGAATCATTTTCCTCATCTTATGCGGTTTCTTATGTGTTTTGCCCATACTTTAAAAAGATTATTTTTGGCGGTAAACATCGTTATTTTTATCGTACATAATATTATAATATTAAAATATTAATACGCATTATATAGGTGTGCTATCCCCACGCGTTGAACAGATAATATAATCATTCCGTCTCGCTAACTATAAACGTCTGCGTGGTCCGATCTATTTTTAAGGCAAATGATTGAAAAAGTCGTGTAACATACCTATAGTTCGTGATATATTGTATATTTGTACATAAATATATATAATATATTATAGAGCGTTTTCCACGGAAACCAGAGTATTTTTTTTGGCCGACAACATCGACAGCTCGGCAATAAATATATAGCAACCGGAATAAAATCGAAAGACCTACCTAACCTATAACGAGGAACACATTATAGGATCATTGCCAGCCCATTATTACGGACGACATACCTATAGTCCAAATGTGTAAAAGAAAAAAAATCAAAAAAGCTCTTATAAAGCAAAATTTAACATTATCGCAAAAATGTTTATAGAGCCTCTGGGAACACGATGGTAATTACTGATCAATATTATTGTGGAAGCATATTATATTTTATAATGTTATAAATAAAAAAAATTATTATATAATTTCATTGTATTACGTTTTGTGTAGAAATATTAAATTTTAAATCCATGATAAATCATCGAATACAATGACATCGATTATGATAGGTATTATAACCGATTTATTATATTATGCTGGTGTATTTGTAATGATTTTGTTCTTTTCTTGATTTCTTCAAAACTTCTTGGTACATTTTTTATCACGCTTTGAGAAACTTTGTTTGGGAAACATATCGTCCTTACAGGTATACCAAAAATGTTGGACAACCCTTTCTGCCCGTAGAAGTGAAAAAATAAACGGTGGTAAATTTAGATAGATATTAGATTTAATAATTATCGGAAGATTATGGTACACAGCAATCGAATGTTCTAAAATCCTGCACAAACGGTGGTGGGGAGATCGTGTCATCACTACGGCTGCCGTCTGCCAAGTAGTCCATCCCTGGATCGATCCGAACGTCAAACGGTTCAATTATAAACGTAATTATTTATCTTGTGCAAAAATAATAATTATAACAATATAACGGCATTGTGTTTTTTATTATTTTATTTCATTTATTATTTGGACGCAAAAATCCGCCGCCGTGTAAAAACCGAAACGTTGGTTTGTCGTGCACGCCGACTCTAAATTTAAGCACAAAACATCCTTGAGCAGACTATGGAAATCGACGATTTAAAAATAAATGACCCGTTGGCGGACGCGCCTAAGGTTCCCGTGTTTTACATTATAATATCGCCTATCGTTTCGTCAGATGTTGCTTTCCGCCATTCAATGATTATTTCGTGTCCATATTAAAATACACTACATTTTCGGCAACTATCGTCTGCAGCTATAGGTATTACAGGTGGATCTCCGATTTTTTTTTAGTAGATCATTTATTTACGTATTAAAGGTAGGACCTTATCTCCAACTCAAAATTTGAAACTAAAAAACTAGCGCACACGTCAAAGGTTTTTCAATGCGAGAGACGATGTTTTAACATTATCAGCGTTAAGTCATCAGTTATTGGTCACCGCGAATTCCATCACCACTTAAGTCCAATTATTTTTGTTAAGCTATTGGTTATCGAGGTAGGTACGTCGGTTTCAGATCGATATGGATTACCTACTCTATCTAAAATGGGTTTGACGACTGCGTTTATGAAGTACACAGTCTTAAAATGTGAAGTATAGTGAAATGCTTAAAAGTGTAAAAATAATAGTTTATTTTGCAATGGAAGTTATAAAATATATTGTTATCACAGAACATTAAATATAATCCAACGCTGAAGTTATAATATCGGATCAAAGACTCACTTATGTGGTACTTATACTACTATGGCAATGATTGCATAAAACGACGAGGAAAATAACGTTTTTTTGCGTCGAAGCAGCAAATATTCGTGAAGTCACCGAATACATTCGGGAGGCGACTCGGGTGAAAATAATTAGGGTGTCAAGACACAATATCTGTGTACATTTCATTCGTTACAGGGACGCGACGTACCTGAGGATTCGTGTCCGCCCGTCAGTCGCCTATTCCTTAATTTCGGCTCCTCGCCGCACCGACATGACGACGTGTTGCGTTCTTATCACGACCTTTCCGCATCCGGCACGAGCGTTCGAACTCGCGAGACCGAAAAAGCCGACGACGATTTCACGGTGCCCAACCGATTACGATCGGCAGTATTATTAATAATAATAATAATTGTTATTATTATTATTATTATTATTATTATTATCTTCGGAAAATAGTCGAAATACGTGTACGCGCACACGGGTTTTCGGACCGAATCTCTGTGCGCGCGTGATGAGACGCCGTCCACGCCCGCCCGAGTGCGAAGCCGCATGGAGGGGGATCGGTTTTACATGCGCAGTTTGCACAGAAATATTGCTTGCGATTTATATCACGCAGTGGGCTATTTTAAAGTTTTTGTTGTATAGTTTATTTTTTTTTCATGTTTTTCGTTTCGGGGTTTTTTTTTAACGTATTTTATTCTGACGACTTCCTTTCATTTGTGTGAAGCATATATACATCATGTTACGGGCGTTTGCCAATATTATTCCCCATACCGCACCTTCGTCCGTTTTGCCCACACACGTACGTACGTAATTATAATTATTACCATTATTATTATTATTATAATTATTGCTACAAGTACAGTTACACACGGTCACGCATTATGACACACATTATTTTTGTCTGTTACTGTTTAAGAATGCGACATGATTTCATTTTTCGGCGCATAAAAATAATTACAATTTTCTGAATAATACGTAGCAGTGTGCCGTTACCTAGGAGCGACAACGCTATAAGACTTCACCTAAAAAAAATTGGCTTAAAAATGTGTTTTAGGTCAACACCGAACGTCTCGAACACCCAGGATATAAAATATTATTTTTTATTTGTTTCATAATATTTTATAACGTTCAGTATAAACAATTTCCTAACATGAACAATATTACTGTTACATTCTTATTAAGTGTAAAAAATAAAAATAATAATTAACAATAAAATAATATAAATAGAGAATCAACATGTTTAAATATTAAACATTATGGACATTGGACATATATAGCTTACGGAACCCTGTCTTTTCCCATTTCACACTTTTCTGGGCCACGAGTATATCGCGGACCGTGGTAATTGAATGTGTATACATATATTATATATTATACACAAATCACCAAAAATCAAATCCTGTCCCAAACTTGTGTCTTGAAGAATCGGAACAACAAAAACCCAAATACCGGTACGGACAGCTTCTCATCCTTGCACATGTATAGCCAATAGCCGAACACTGCCAACGAAAGGTTGCCGAATATCTTCAAATACGGTACCGTGTTGGGCTCAGGAATTTCCGGCTGATGCAACACGACGGCCGATAGCCATTCTCCAGACGTCGCCAGATCTACATCAGCTTCCGGTTGTACGGACAACGTGGCCGAATATTCACCGCTCTCGTCATAGTATTCTTCGTCCCCATATTCTTCATCCACATCTTCTTCGTAGTCGTTGCGCAGACCGGCCTCAAATCTAACGGCTGGTTCATCGACGCATTCTATAGCAGCAGCCATTTTCAACTGTTCAAAGTCCAAATAAGTTTTTGCTACAGGTCTCCTGGCGACTCCACTATACTGTTCCACTATGGCACCGTAATGTCTAACCGCGATCATCTCGGCGGCAGCGGTGGTATCAGTGTCAGTGGATGAGTTGGCATTGTCATCTGTGCAGGTATCGACAGTGATGACTGGAGGCTCAATTGCGTCGTCTCCGTTACTTACTGCCTGGGATATCTTCGACTCTCGTCCCGGAGACTTCTTTCGGGTAACTTGATCATCGTACCTGTCGCGGTCTGGTCCATTTGCCTGTCTGCTAAAAAACGGTGGCACAAAAATCTTCTTCAGCACAGACTTGGGACTACGATCACTCATCTCCGTAACCGTAATGACTGGAAGCGTCGGTCTAACGCCACTGCCAATGCTGGTTTCCCGTTCCGGTATCTCGGGTGGTACGATACCGATCGAATCTGACGATAATTTGAATTTAACCTGCTCTGAACTGTTGGACACAAATGCATTTTCCTTGAAGAACGGATTTGGTAACATTGTGTACTTGGGGATCCCATCTCTTGGTCGATAAATAGCATCCACTGACATCTCTACCATAGATATGTCAGCTGTGTCTGATTTTTTCTCATCCGACCGAGAATATTCACCACTATCAGTCGATTCATTAGAGTAATTTAAGGAGTCTTGTGACATCGAGTCAGACTTTTCCGACCTATCTTCCATGGACGGTGGAATTACCGCCGTCGTCGACGGTCTTCGATCAGAATTTTCAGAGTCTATGGCGGCCGATGTTGATGCTCCACCGTTGACCTTTTCCACCCATTTGGCTGGTGACTTTGACCGTTCCCTGTCGGACAGTTTCTGATCGGATATATAATCATCGTCATAATACACTGTTGAAAAGAAAGCGCTAGACGTATTGTTTTCTAATGCTCGTTTTCCACTTCCAAAATTAGTAAACTTTTCTTCCGACCTGTCCGACATATTATAATCATCGTCAGATTCTATTGACGTTTCAGACTCTTGACCAGAAAATGAAGTAGACTGTTCCGGATTATCGTCGTCGATTGTTTCTTTAGCATCATCCATGATTTCTTCTTCTTCTATGCTGTTCGCTAACGACATAAAACTATTTGCATTTGTTCTTTTAGAAATATCGACAACACTATGAACTGAATCTGAATCGCTAAAAATTGATTTTTCTTCAGAGCCATCATTTGATCTTCTAGTGATAGGCGAGCGCCTTAAACTATTTTTCCTATCCATCGCATAAATTGCAATTTTTTGAGCTTCGGAAGACAAATTTTCATTGTTTGAATATCCATTGAACCTATTTAAGTTTCGTTCGTAGAGAAGTTCACTAGAGCTGTAAGAGTTCCTTAAATGTTCTTCGAAACCTTCAGACTCTGCACCTAATTCCGGAGATGATAGTGAAATGGGTGGAGCGGATCCTCGTTCGAAATTCAATAGTAATAAAGAATCTGTTGAATTCCCTAAAAAATATAATTACATATAATTTTAATGAGTGCATTATTATATTAATAATATATGTTATACGCATACTTTTTGTTTTATAATTCATTGTTGGTATTTGAGAGTTCGTTGTATCTCCCTGACTTATCCTACCATTATTTGTCTTCAATCCAGGAGGTAAACCCCAATGGTCCTTTTGTTCAATTGGCTGTTGCAAGGTCTCAGGGGATACGTCTAGATAACTAAATGATTTATAAATATCCGTCTCTGAGTTATTTAAATCGGTCTTTGACTTTTTTTTTCGTCTCTTTGGTACAGGAGGTGAAACCTCGTCTACACTTAGTTTCCTCGCTTTAGACAATGGCTCCGGAGATTTTGATTTCCGACCAAAGTACTCTAACATCTCCGTTTCTTGAATCTGTATTAGCTTTTCTTCGTCCTCGAATAGGAGAGCTGGCGTGACAACCGGCTTGTATATACTATATAAAAAAATACATGAATGAAAGTAAATATTTCTACTAAATACATTATTTTGTGCTTACAACATTTAAAATGCTAATTTACCCTCGTTTAATATCCGGTAAAAATATTGGTTCAGATACGTCACTCGGTAAACTCATACCGTAAGGATTTTCTGCTTTTACTCGAAATCTGTACTCCGAACCCTCAAGTAAATCGTCGAGGTCTGCCGTAAGTTGTCTACTGGTCGACGCTTTTAACCACATATCCCAGCCAACCTGCAATCCACAGCGTTAAATATTAAAAAGTGATCAACCAAATAGATTAACATCGTATTACTCTATTATACTCAATTATATAATTTCCAATTTTACAGCCTCCGTCATCTTCCGGTGGCTTCCAGGAGAGTGTTACAGATTTACCAGACGTTTTAGATACATGCACTTTACCTGGCTGTGAAGGTCTATCTAAAGGTAAAAATTACATTTAACTCAAATGTACAGAAATCATAATGTAAACATATTAAATAGTGATTATTTTAATGCTATTAAATGCCATTTTGTTAAATAAATTGTACGTACCCGTAACAGTAACCAAAAATGAGGCCATATGATCGCCCAACGGGTTTACTGCTTGAATTTGATAGCACCCTCTATCTGATCTCTTAACACATGCTAATTTTAAGGCGGCATATTTATCTGTATGAATCACTTCAACCTAGAATTTTTGAAATATTCATTGTGATTACACAATTATATCTATAATTGATTATAATTAATTGTTATAATAATTCTCTGCAATAACATAAGTTCTAATAAAATTGGTAAACTTTTTGTTGAAATAAAAATGTGGTGTTGAATTAACAGGTTCATTAACTTTAAATGAATTGTAAAATCATCAAATTTGGTTCTATATTAGGTATAAGACGTCATTCTATATTTTTTAATACATTTATAATCTAAAATTAATTTTATTTATTTATGAACGCTAAAAACTTGTCTATTTGTATCTTCAGATATCTAAAATAATTAGTTCCAAAATATAAATTTCAACAGTTCAAAATTGATTTTACCTATCACCACCCCGGATTTCTTCGCCATCGTGAAGCCAAGTAACTTGTGGTAACGGACGACCGGAAACTGAAACTTTTAATCTCATTGGTTCATTTTGTTCCAAGAGCAAACCTTCTTCGTAGTCTTGCGGTAAACGAACCATGGGTGGTGCTAAAAAAAACAATTTCATGTTCAAACGATCATCTTCACGACGTGTCGCAAAAATATTGTGTCATTGCACTTAACTCTACTATTTAATATACTATTATTATTAATTTTTAATGCAATAATTTTAAATTTATTGATAAATTGATTTATTGGTAGTCATTCGACTATGGCTTATATTTTAACGAATTGTCTTATACTATAATAATGATTGATGACGGATTAAGGTCGATGTATACCTTCGAGTCTCAACCTAGCCTTTGTTATCGCGTGGCCAGCTCTGTTTGTAGCTGAACATTTTATTTCTCCTTCATCCGAGTACTCGGCCTGATGGATGTATAATGTGCTCATTCCGTTATCGGTATTCACTCTTTGCCGTCTGTTACTGAGCAGTTCAAACCCGTCTTTGAACCAACTGATTTTCGGTGCTGGCGTACCTTCAAACTCCACTTCGAATTTTACCTTAAAACGTGTTAAATTATTATAATTTGAGTATAAATATTAATGTTACATTGTTATACTGGTGTATAATTAATTATTATTGCATATGTACGGTTATAAAGTTTATTATAATATATTATAAACTGTTAAAATTCTTAGTGTGCATAGTAGACATTCTATAAATCGAATCTGAAGGGAACCCAAGAAATAATTTGAGATTGATACATTTTAAAATCAGTACCTAGGTATTATTATAAACATAAATTATGTTCTAATGTAAATTCAACAGGTCGAATACATGACCAAACATAGCTATTAGAAAAACTACCTATTTGTTTTTGCAGGTAAAAAGTACTATACTTACGCAAATCAAAAATAATAATAACAGTACAACAGAAAGTCTTAGGTCTTTGGTTATGTAGGTAAAAAAAATAATTAATAATATGTTTGTGTAATGGAATTTAAGTAGATTGTATGATCGAGTTAGAGCAACATTAGGTGTACGATATTATGATAACCATTCGTGTACCTATGTATCTATTGTATCTACTAGATTTGTACAGTACAACTATTTAGTTATTGTCAGTATATTGTGTTTTGTTTGAAGGGCTTTCAAAATTATAATTATATTATATAAACCGTACAGGTTTATAACAACAAGAACAGACTAATGTAATTAACTCTTGCAATAGTTGTAGTTGAATATTTGTTAAAATATACTTAACTTTTTTTTTTTTTAATATAGTTTAACAAAAATGATTATATAATTAATTATATTAACAATTTTTCAATTGGATTTCTATTTAGATTTACGTATTATGAACATTGACAAACCTGGTCGTTTTCCAACGCGACGCGGTCTTCTATCCCACAAACAAAAACCGGTGCCACAACCGCCGTCCTGTGAACGGTCATCGTGACCGGATCTGAAACAATGCTCGGTGGCGATTGTCCCGATGCGTTGATGGCTTTTACTCTGAACTGATAACGCCATCCTGGCTCGAGGCCACTCAACGTCAGCTGATTATGTTGGATTTTTCCCGGTGTGGCTTTGACCCAGTGCGGCGAAATTGTCCGACGATGCTCAACGATATACCCTAAAAACAACAGAAATCGAAATACGCCTATAACAATATTGTATATAGATATATGACTAGTAAAATATGTATTTCTATCCGAAATGTTAACTTTAGAAAAAGTTCCCTACATCCTCAGATGGCACAATAATAGCATAATAACATAATACTATATTTTAATCGTTTACCCGATAACATTGTTACCTGCCATCATTGAATAAAAAGTCAGATCCATCGATATTTAGCATAATAACAGTTCATCTCATATTCCACTGCCATTTAATTGCTATTAAGTACATATAGCTGGTCATGACTAAATCAAACCCACCCTTAGATATTTACTATATGTATACTTTGATAACCACTAGATTCAGAATTGTCGAGAAAGTTTTGGATGCAGCGAAAGTACTGATAGTTTACCGTGAACACTGAAAATGTTAACAAGGTAGTATAGGTATAACATGAAAATTAGAAATGTAATTAAATAGTTATTTTTAATATATTATTATCATTTCAGCATTGGCGCATGGTATCATAAATGTTTCTAAAAAAGAAAACCTATAGAAAATTACGGTTATAATAAGTGATGAGTCAATACTAATAAGTAATAACTAATGACTAATAACAATTTTATATAATATATTTTAGTATTTAGTTGTGTATTATTTATGTAATTATGTACTAATTCTCAGAAAATAATATACACGTGTCTCACAGCCAAAAGTGACTTTCAAGTATATAACGTAATAGCACTTGTATGATACTAATAAAAAATTAACAAAAAAGTATATTGGTACAATAATGTAAAAGTGAATAAATTATTACAAAGAAAATTATTTAGATGAATAAACGCCTTGTTTATTTAATCAATGTGGTTATCACTGACCTATATATTTTATAATTGATAATAAACAATAATATTTTACCTAAACTGTTAGTTTTAATATGCCAATTAAGATTTGTGGTCAAACGTTAAATGTTATCAATTATCAAATAATAATTTATAAACAAACCAAAAATATGTATAATATTATGCATTTATTGATACAAAATATTATAATGCAAATACTTATTTTTTAACCATCATGGTTTAGCAATTATACTATATATTATATAGGTATAAATTAATCTTAAAATATTGAGTACGTATTTTGACACGGTTTTATTTATTTACTATACTTTGGCTATATTCATTCTATAAATATTATTCAGATATTCTGCAAGGGTTAAAGACACGCGTATAACACTGAGTTATTATTAATAGAAATTCCAGTAAAACATTATACTTAATACGCTTCGTTCTAAATTTTTGGCACCGGAGAATAATATAATATATTTTATGTGAATGAACTCTCTTGTTATGTATTTTGTAATTGTGATTCTTTTCATAGGTATACTGTAAAATAATTCAGTCTTATTAAAAAACCTAAAGTATAATTTTAAATTATGATATTGTTTAAAAAAAAAACTGTAATCCTACTTGTCGACGATTAGAATAATAATTATTAGAATTATTTAATTTTCATATATTGCACTCCTTTGAATCGTTGTAAGCCTAAAAATTTTATTTCAAACAAAATAATCTCGTTAATAAAATACCACCATATACAATAATATAATATTATGTTCCTACGAGTTGGATATTGTACACATAGGTATATTATGTAAAAATCGTCGATTTCTAATTAATGCGATAGGTTATAAACTTTGCACACAGTTATTAATTGTGATTTAAAAAATAATATTGTACGCGTGGAAGAACATCGCAATATTCAAGTCAGCTTTGGATCGATGCAAAATGAAGTGCATTACATGCATGTATAATGGTAGTTGTGTTATATGCTATAATATATACAAAGCGATATAGTGTTGTAAGATTCTACCTGTGATTTTCGAACCGCAGTCACGGGCCGGTGGTTTCCACTTGACAGTTATCACGTCCGGTTCGTCTGCTGGATCCGCGACCACTAGATACGGTTTTCCCGGCGCGGACGGCGGACCTGCGACAAAACGTAGGTACTTATATAGACAACGAGATTACGAGAACGAAATTATTATTCATTGCATCTCATTTGTGTCCACGGAAATCTGTTAAGGCGTAGGTATAATGCCGTGGGCGTGTGCGTTACATTAGTAATACGTTAAAACAATATAACATAACTGCAGGGCCATTCGAACGCATAATACTATAGTAATATAATATATTATATAAGTGTAGGTGAATGGCGGTATACCGGAAGTGAACCTCTCGGATGACGACGACGACGACAGATGATCTCGGGAACTAGCCGCACCGTTGTGCTGCAGCCTGTGCAGTTTGCCGTGCGACGAAGACGAATTGCCCATGGTGCACTGCCATCCAATAAAGTGCTCTCCGCGGGGCCGGTCTGACCGGACGCACGCGGTGACGGATATGCTGGACGGATGTGCGCAGTGCGGCAATAATAATACGACGAAATTATCGAATTCACAAAGGCGGCCGACGCATATATATTGTACGTGTTTTACGGTTTACGATTTTTGTACAATATAATATACTGCGCGTGTGTGTATAATCGTCTTTCGGGCGGTCGAGAGAGCGTGCGACGGCTCGGAAGTCTGACACACGAATATCACCGAAAATAGAACGCACACACAGCTGCTGTCGGGTCTAGCCGGTGCCCGTGGACCTGCTGCGCACTGTACGTTTTTCACACTCGACCAACGCAGCGGTGCAGGCGCCCGTTTTTTATACACGTTATTATTATAATACGATTATTATTTTCATCGGAATTATTAATTTTTATTTTATTATGATCATTGGTATTATAATTGTTACCATTATTATTACAGTGTTATTATTGTGATTATTATTGCTATTATTATTATACGATGGCGTGACGGAGAAGGCGCCGCGCCACAGACGTAGACGTCACTATGACGATATCGCTGGCCGAAGGGGCATGGAAAGTTGCCACGATTTCAAAAGAGATTTAGACTTTTAGATTTCAAGCTATGAGAGGAATGCATTTAAATTTCTTTTATGTGAATCGGCGGACCTATTTGAAACGAGAAACGTGTTTGAATCACTGGCAAATCTTGATGCCGGGAAATGGGCCCCACGTCATCAAAAACCCTCACACGTATAAATGAATATAAAATAAATGTTGAAATGTCAAGTTAAAATTAATGATTCACTTAATTCAAAATTAAACAACGTGTTTTGTACAACACTTGATTCAACCACCGAAAGTTCACTCAGAGTTACGTCTCTGATTATAAGATACATATAGGTGCCTAAATATTATACTAACCTATCATTAATGACCTTAAGATTTTAGACGGGTTTTCGTCCACATGATTCGTAATTTTAATACGACAACTTATTTTGCTTACCATAATTTAATTAATAGGATATTATAGATTTAATACTCTTAAAATTAATGAAAATTGAAAATGTCCAAAAATAATTTAGATATGATTTAAAAATTAAAATCTCAAAAACTGTATTAAAACGTATTTCTTTTTGATTGAAGAGGAAAAACAATAATATTTTGTACTAATTTTGTATATATTGTGTTTATATAACGATTTATAGACTATATAAAATGCATGTCTTCGACTTCTAATCTGGTAAAATGAAATATTAAATAAAATGTCTTTAATTAACTACAATATACTAACACCAATCCAGATGTATGATTTACAGTAATACAGTGATGTACCAAATGTTTAATGTACCTGAAGATATCACTGATGAACCTGATACGCTGTGATGGTATTTATTACAACACTAAACTTGATAAAAAATAGAGCTAAAAAGTTAACCGTAATTCCGGTAATTAATGATAAGTCTTACATCAAAATCCCAACTCTTATGATAACCAATACGAAAATATATCTATTGTATTTTCAATAAAATAATAATAATAAATCCGATTGGATAAAAATAACGTTAACAATTTATGAAAAATGGTCTGTACATACGAAAAATATACTGCAACACAAAATAAATGTAAAATAAAATAATTAGTATCTACTAAAAGGCCAAAACACATTTTCAATTCTCGAAGTTACATTTAAAAGGACCAGTACAAAAATGACATTGTATCGAAAATCTGCTATTCAAATCTCGCCCAGGTTTTTCTTCAATTTCATATACAGGATCTTATGTTAGGGGAACAAAGCCAAACTCACTCACACCATTAATCACTCTCGAACAGTTTTATGGTTATTGTTAGAAAATAGCTTGGCATCCGGATTTCATCCAGACGACGGACAGTTTAGACAAAACGACCGTGATTAAACACGCGATTAGTAGTAGTAGGTACACTATGTTATGTACTTATATATTATTATAATAAAACGTAAATATAATAATTTAATTTACTAATATGTGAATGAAAATATGGTTTTTAATCCGACATAGAAATAAAATATATATAAATGAACAATGCAGTCTGTATAATATGCTCCACCTACTCATTATTTTTTTTTTTCAAAACGTTTTAATCTAGCTAGGTAATATTAATGCAAAAGTAGGTATATTTCGAGTATTGATACGAAAATAAATAACTTTTCAAAAATGTTTCTCCCCGCCAGAATTATATACACCTACGCACATTTACATGTACCTATAGGATTGACTTTTTCAAATACATCGAAGTATACCTAACCGCCATTTGTAAAACGAAACATATAATAATATGACACACGCGTTAATCTCTGGTGTAAATTTATTACTATACAATTATTATATTATACACACGCGTCCTAAAAATATATCATCATGAAACAGCAGATGTGCAAGTCAAAGTCAAGGATTAGAACACTCGAAATTCAAAAGGCTTATGATAATATTAATAATCTAACAATAATAACAATAATAACAATCATATATTATGTGTATAAGATATCACATGTGTATATACGGTATAACTCTTCGTATATATATATATATAGTATACCAATCGAACTCGTCGTAAGTGAAGTAGATACTGAAGTATACGAAACACGTTCACTATAATATTATCATATTATTGTACAACAATTATTATTATTAACGTAGTTCTGACTGAGTTAATATTATTATTTGGAAGAATACTGAACTTACGTTCCGTCTTCCATTATATCATTATTATTTATTGTTGGTAAGATGTGTCCTCTCAAAGAATAATATAGACCATAGTTGAACCCGATAAATATAAAAGTGAAATTTTGTACGCCCGACTCGCGTCCCGCACATTGAAAATAAATAAACAACCCGATAAATAACAAAATTAATTACGTAAATAAATAAACCGTTTTCAAATCACTTAATAACAATCAATGTGGGAATCATACAAACGATTATTTAGGTTACAAGGTATTTCTATGGACAATTTTTCCTAATTTATAACTCAACATTGTATGTCTAACGCATCTAAAGGTACTGGTGTATGTTGAATCAAATATTTTCCTACGAAAATTATTTACAGAAATTCAATTGATTATTATGATTTCCATACAAAACGCTCTGCTGAAGATTCAAGTTTTTTGAGTTATGACCCTTTTTCACTGGCAGCGCAGTGCGCTCCAATGCTCCATTGCAATACAAAACGTTCGATATTGGATGTAAAATAATATTATATATACGTATCTATAATAGGACGAGAAAGAGTAAATCGATAGAATAAATAATAATAATATGTCGCACATGACATTCTATGGAAAAACTTTCATTATTGTGTTTATTTTGTTATCTTTAAACAAAGTATCCCCATTAGAAGCGCTCCGAGTCCGATTTCTGGTAAATTAGTGGCGCAAAACTCATTTCCGCCCACAACGCATAAAATAAGCTGTCGTGTAAATTGCATATTATTACTTAAGTAGTCTCCTCGACAGCTTCCATTAGTTAATTATTTCTCGTCACAATGGAACGACGAAACGATTAAATATGGCGTTCCGGATGAAACACCGCTGCACGCATATAGTTCTGAAGTAATAATTGATCTATTTATAGTAATAATATTAATGCAATAGTCACTGGGTGGTTCTACACGTGCGACAACTGGTGAACTGTACTATCATAAAATGCCATAAACCTAGGTATAATACCCGGTAACAGATATATTTTAAGGACGACGATACATTACAACTTACAAGTATAATAGCCGCATCGTAGTGTGGCGTCATCGTGGCTATAATATTATACTCCGCGGTCTAAACATGCGATTGTAGCTGTACATTATGATATATAATTGACTGAAAACTCCTTGTCGATTCCGGACGACAAGACCTACCCTAGATGACCATAGAGGTATCCTGCTCTATTTCGGAGGACTATTTCGTTTCGCGCTTGTATATTATTTTGTTTTAATAATATATAGCACGCAGCGGCGGTTCCGAGCCGTTATACTCGTATTCTAAGTTCAGCCGCATCGTTCATTTTTCTACCCGTCGTATAGTTTTCCTAAAAATAAAAGGGCCGTTTTCTTCCAACTTCGAGTAATTGCGGACTCTGGTAAAGACACAAATCGAAAACTCCACGTAATATCACATCAACGTGTATAACAATGAATGTCTCTTTGTTTATTTGTCCACTAGACTCATATATTTATTGAGTTTGTGTTAGGTACATATATTTCAACTCAAGGAAAATGGAATACAATAGAAACTAGAAAGATAGAATAATTTTAAGCCTGGCTAAGTCGCAGCTAGAACATAATAGAAAATATATCTTCGCTGTAATAATTCCGTTGAAACATAATATCAAACAGTGCATATGGATGGCGTCGTATAATATCTAATGATAAATCGTGTATTCCTCATTATTCGAGTACCTACCTACATATTTTATTTTGTCATATGATCGCTAGTTTTCGTTTTTGATACGATCAAAAGCGAAAATTTCACAAGGAATATTTTTAGACTTTTTTATTGGTTAAGAGTAAATTGTTATGCATATTTTAAGAATATTTAGGACATTACACATTAAAATGTCATGAAACGTCGACACAATACATAAATTATATAATTTTATTAGACATTAATTTCTTTACGGCTATACCGTTATTATTTCTGGAACTATAAATTGTCATTTTATTTTTTATAAGAAGCCACGACAACATAGATTATTGACTTTTGATGACTGTTTATACAAAAAGAAGGCAAATTTTGATAATTGTTTGTATGTGTAATACATTATTAATGTTGAGCATCATTATATTACATTTTTATATAGTATATTATTTCACGGTGACACAGTCGCAAATATAGTTATTTTCATAAGTCAAACTCAATAAGAGTTATTACCATATTATATTTCTATTAAAGAACAGCTTTTTAATATGCCATATTTTATATTTTTTTTACAATTATACTATACATATAATATGAAGGTTAAGTAATTGGCTAAATTAAAGTGTTTATGTTATTGTGTTGATTTTCGCGTTAATATTATCTGTAGGTTGTGTTTAGTCGACCGACAACCATATTTTTTAACAGACAGATATAACAGGAATATTAAAATAATTAATGACACTGCATTTAGACAAAAAAATATTTGACTTGAAATTAGCTGCCAAACAGATAGCAAGAAGTGCCAAAAAATTGAAAAAGCAAGAGGCCAAAGAAATTCATACTTGTATGAAGCACGTGATGCTCGGTGAACTCGAAATCGGTAGGGTGCACGCGGAAAACGCAGTCCGCAACCATAACCAGAGTTTGGAATTACTAACGCTGGGGGCCCGTTTACAAGGAGCCCTGAATATCCTGCAGGCGGCTATCGTGCAAAACGCAGTATGAATTTTTTCAATTTTATTTTTTTTTGTGGGGGAGGGGGGAGCGAACGATCTATTAATGCATATCACGATTATCTACTCAAGTTGAAGCTCGGGGCCTTTCATAGCATGTATATGATGTGATGAAGTGTGAACTAGTAGTGTGTCAAGTAGGTACCTATGCTAGTCTATAGTAGTACAAATGTCCCGAATTTAACCCGTAAAATATTATAATATTATGTTCAAACAGCTTAATCGTAAATTGTGAATAAAAGACTTGATATACAAAACAATTAAATGTATTCACACAAATTATAAATAAAATAATACGCTTATTTTCATACCTATATTTTTTACTCTCTTTGTTGTAATGTTAACTTACTACAGTTATCACTTATCTATAAAAAAAATGTTCAATTCATATTTTTGATATTGTGACTGGTAAATAGTTACACTTACCATATGCATAAATACTAAATTGTGTACCTGTTGGCTATTATTTAAATTTAAATAAGTCAATGGTCTGCAGTGGCTATATTTTCTGTGCACTACGACACACATTGACTCTTTTCACTACAAATTAATATATTTATACCTAACCTATAGGTATATATACCAGTTACGTGTGATATATAATTTAGACAAATATATATACAATATACGAAAACATACGTATTTTTTTGTTTATACCTATGAATAAATGTGGAATTGTCTTGTAGACAAGGCCGTAACGGGGGGTCCAGGGGTCCGCCGAATTTTTTTAATGTTGAACAAGAGTTTTTATATTTTTAAAGTTAAGTGTGCAGCATCCATATTAAAAAATGTGGGACCCCCGAAATTTTTTTCAGTTCGGCATTGCTTGTATAAATTATCTAGCCGTTTATCCAAAATTTAAGATTAAGTTCGATCAAACTTATATATTTTATGGATTAAAATGGCACCAACTACTGTCTACTATACTATTATAGTGCTATTAGTTCACACTTTCAACACTTCATCGACACTATCAATGGCCAATTCATTGTAATCATCGCATCGAGTACCAACCTCAGTATACGAACAATGCTGTAAATGTACGCTCTATGTATATTCGGCTCTCGCAGATCTTCTTATATAAATCTGGCACTGTTTTTTTTTTCGTCACTTGAATATTTGTGAGCGGATGACGTGTTGCCAAAAGTCTGGTTTTGGTCAGTCGTTTTTTTCTGATTGATCGATTAATGCATGATAAAAAACCTGAAAACATGATCTAAGTGAATTTACTTTCCTATATCATTTTTTTTTTTATAGATATAAATATAAATTTATAAATGTATTTAATATAATCATATTTATGTGTTATATTTAACCTATTGGTTTATAATACGAATCAAAACTGGCTTTTTTGGTTTACAGTATAGTCTATTATTCTTCACAAGTTTTTTAAAAAAGATAACGGTCAACGGGTATCCAATTCTCAGTACCTAAACCTTTTTATTTAGTCTGTAGTTTTATATATGCTTAATTTATTGAAATAATATCGGTTTATTTGTTTGAGATTGACACAACACAGCAAGTATGGGTTCTTCGATATTTTTTGTGACCAATATAATAATATTATTATCGTTGATATTGAATAAAACTATAAATTATCGAATATCAATATAACATATATATACATTTTTTTTTGAATAATATAATTGGAAGTTCATACGATGTTTTAATAAATGAACGTAAATGTTACATTTAATATTGTTATCTATATAAAATAACCTAGAAAGTTTATTGGTGGTGCCGTGAGCCGTGGCTGCAGCGTGTGGCGAATAAAATGTGTGATAATCACGAAGTGTAAATTATTATTTATACGAAAAATTAAATTTAAAACAGCTTTTTGCGACTTTGATTCCGAATCGTTTGTACTTTGAGTGTAATATTTTTCGAATAAAATCACTCCTGAAGATAACGATATCGTCGTTGCCAAAACAATACTACGTATCTTCAAAAAATTCAATGTTATATACATCAAATTTTTCAGAAAAAAAATAACACATCATTTAATGTAAATAGCACGTATAAATGTATAATACATAAAATCCAAAGTGAATAGAAACGTTGCAACATTATTTCGTATATCCATTATGAATATTATTGTCAAAAAACATCGTATCTCCAGGTTGTAAATTATAAATTATTTTTTTAAACATCATTTTGAAAGCATAATTAAAATATGGGGTTAACCTATTCCCAAAATTTGATTTTATTATTAGTTTTTTGTGTCTCCTGAAAAAATTACATCTCGGAGATACGTAGTATTGCTTTGGCAACGACGATATATTGTGTTACAAACTCCTTAATCACATCAGCGTGTATTGTGTACCCGCCGCAGGTTACTTCGGCCATGCGGTCAGTCGTCACGTCGATGGCGTCGGCCTGCGGCGCGCGCGACATGCACTTACCGTCGCTGACGGCCACCATGGACAGGTTCGAACGGATGACCGACCACTTGGGGGCGCGGCAAACGTGCGCCACCCAAGCGCTCGGCAGCGTGACGGCCACGGCGGCGGGCGCCGAACAAGTCGACCTGCTCATGGCGCAGATCGTCGACCGGGCCGGGCTGGACGTCAGGAGCGTAATGCCCGCGGCCTTAGCGGAGAGCTCGCCACTGCGGCAAACGACTACGGCGCCGCCGGCGCAGGATCCGATCCTGGGACTCGACGAACAACTGTCGAAACTCAGAAATCACTACGGATGAATAGCGATAATTATTTTAACCACTCGGTAGCATAATGTTATCGTGTTATAATTTTATGTTTATTAAATCTAAATATACCGATAAACACGTTTTTTCTCTCGTGTAGTCATAATGTTATTAGTTACATCCGAATAGGACATATAACCATATATGACCTATAATATTTCATAATCAATGCTATTTATATTAATAGTCACTGTACAAATTCGACGATAGTTATACTATCACCCTGTCAGGGCCTAAAATTAAGATAATTTACTACAATGCTATACTGCACACCTAATTCCACACCAAAATATTTTTAAATAATGAACGTAGTAGTGCACATGCCACATATTATAACTTCATTGCATATTTGTTTTTGCTATCCATTAATGATTAGTTAAAATACAATCCAAGACAATCTTTTATGAAATTCCTTGATACCTATAGGTATGGCTATATGACTGAACATTTTAAAATTAAAAACGAAATAGCTTGGGTTAATATACTTATTTTATTATAACAAATAAGTGTCACGTGCATAATTCGTCGATTGGGGTAATTATGGCTAAATGGTTATTTCAATAAATATCGATTTCGATGTTACATTTAGGGGAATATTCGACAATGAAGTTAAGCAGATTGGCAGATTTCTAGGCCGTCATAATATTATAACGTAATATTTTGGGTTGGGACGTTGAAAGCAAAATATGAAACATATTGTGATATACATTATGTACAATATACCTACTGGTTAAAACTCACAACTTTAACGATCGCGTAGGTGTTCCTAAGATACAAAACAATTAATTCAATATGTAATAATTTGATAACTAACCAGTGGATTGAACAGATAGCAGAATGGGGTGATTAGGTTATGTAGGTCATATCAATATAGGATTATCTGCGTTTAATGCACTATAAAACCTTAAAAAATGGATTAAAAATTCCTAAAAATGCAGTCTAAATAAATAAAATTTCATTGAATGTGTGTAAAAAACGTTTAGTTGACGTAAATTGATAAAAAAAAAAAATACCATCAAATATAATTTTAAAAAAGGAAAAATAACGCTATACGCAAACAAAATACCTAAAAATAACAAATGTCTATAAATTAAAAATAAAAATGTTAAAATTGAATTAGAAAAAATAGATACTTGTTAATGTTTTTTTAATTTTTGTTTTTTAATTGTATAGGTAATACGCACTAATCAACACAAACCGAAAATGAGATTTTATTATAATATCATCATTAATAGTTGGTAATGGTAGCCGGGTTTCATTAATCATGACTCATGAGGCAGGATAGTGACGATAATTGTTTATAATATATTTTATAGAATAAACTAAATATAAACGTTTATAATAAATTAATAAATTAAAGTTAACTAATAATTAATTCAATGTAGACGATATTATGTATACATTTCTTTTTCTGCTCATAGTATGTAAAATATTAATAAAAGTCTTATTTTTATTTTTATTTTATTTCGTGTATAGGTTAGGTACCTATAAATCAAATTTTCCTTACACAAATTCTAAATAACAAAAATGAATTTTACAATACATAAAATACGATTACGTGTACCCATAGTAACGATATGGTTCACACTACTTGACAGTGACGCGTAACATATGCATATATATAGCTGACATCCCACAGATTAGCCGATTGGGTCTGTGTGTCTCGACATCCATAGGTCCTGATATGATATTTGATGGCTCCATGATGTATAATTTCTAATTATGAACCATATCGCGACAACAGGCATTAAATATAGTACGGTGATAGGGAATACCACTGAATTAATTAATTAAAATAAGTGGTGGGGGAGAAATTGGACCACAATGGACTTTTTTTCAAAAAGTTATATGGTAATTGGGCCACTAAAATTTTACATTTATTATAGGTAGACTGGGGTTGATTCATGCAACATTTTATTTTTATTTTACTATATCGAATCCGGTAAACAAAAGTTTATAATATTAAAATTAAAAGTGTAGGTATAGGGACATTAAAAGCCAGGAAACGAACTTTAATTGAAAGAATTATATTTATATACCTAATTAAGATTTGAATTTGCGCATATGTATTTTTAAGTAATAGAAAAAAAGCAATCATTATTTGATTAATTTTATGTATCTACTTATACTTACTTATAGTTTTATATATAACATTTATTCAATAAAAACATGTTAAATGTAGGTCTCTACTGTAATTAATAAAATGTGTTATAAATTCGTATACATAAATTTGTGCTATACTATCTCCGGTTACCCTTTGAAAATTATATAGGTAGTTAATTTGAGGCCCGCGGACACGCGGATAATGAAATGTAATCAAATATTGTATACTAACTACGGAGCAGGTAGATAAAATGTGATCCATGGACCAATTACCGACCACTCGGGTGATCCATCTCAAGAGTTCGATTTCTATACTCTTATGATAAGTTCATTGTGCGCCATTGTGATACCAGACCGGCCGAACCCCCTGATAGGAGGTGTATACAGTTGTTTTTTTTCCACCTTTGATATAATACAGGTACTGTGCAAAACCTTATTTGCGGAAAGATGAATCGCCAATTTTGTTATTGTTTATGTAAGCATACATAAGTACATATTATGCATTACTTTTTCTTTAGTTAATTTGTCTTTTTTGTCAGGTAAACAAATTAACTATAATACTCCGGCCCCTTTATAATATAACCATTATTGTAATATAGCTTACACATATTATTATGTTTATCTATGTTATTCATATTTGTATACGGTATTTACTAACGATGATCATAAATTGTAATTGAATATTAAATTATAATATATTGAGTATAAATGTTGTCACAAATAATTTACTAATGCGCATCCGCAGGCCAATTAACAATAGACGATCCGCTATAAAAAAAAAAAATAGACATGTTTCCCTTCTCCATACCCGAATCTGATTATACGACGTGTTATAATATTATTGAAACAGTACGAACCAAGACGACGGATTCGGGTGACTTTTGGCGCAATTAAATTCGTCTATGGAAATTGACTGAAACAAAAGTTATTAACTATATAGATCGCGTTGTTTGGGAAATTATACGCAGTATACGTACCTACCTAGTTATATTATTTCGCAGGGGACGTCGGGACTGACAGGCACACTTCCACACATTGTACACATACACGTGATTCGTATTATATAATATTAGACGCGTGAATTGTTATTTCAATACGATAATACAATATAACGAGCTCCGCATAACAATGCATATTATATATAATATATGCCATACGCACTATATCACTATTATTATGTATTATATGATATTATGTCGTCGCCTTCGCTGTATATACCTACGTCCTACACATATAATATATATTTTATGTATGATAATAATAATACATACTTGTGCATATATATATACACTTCCTACCTGTGTGACTGTAAATATATACGTTACGTATATATTCGTGTCTTGTATTCGCAATACGCACATACATTATATCTTTATAAATAATATTATATATGTGTACGACGACGACTTTCTACGTTTTGTGAGTGGCAGGCAGAAGAGGGATTAAAATATATTGTTATTTCGTATCGACGAAGATGGGCGTGTGTGTACGTGTGTGTGTGTGTGTGAAAATAAGGCTGCAGTATAGGTGTGCATATGATATTATACAATATAAAGTTATGTTCCGGGCGTGCGAGTATATTATATACGGCTTTTGGTGTCGGGGGTTGGGGTTGGGGTGGCTGTGACGTTGACGGTGGTGCGTGCAGCGCGCGCGGTGCAAGATAAACAAGACGGCCGCGCTGAACAAACAACCGCAGCGCATAAAGCCGTCAAGCCGCAACGTTTGCAACCGTCCCGAATAATAGGCACCCCGGGTTCGCCCTATCTCGTCCCTCTACACCCTAGTTACCCATCCCCGGCGCCCACCCTTCCGCGCCGAGTGCGGTTCAGAGTAAGCCCCGGACCCTTGATGTTTTTTTAACCGACCGTATTAATTTGATTGGTCCTATTAAATAATTCAATACGCCGCCGCCGCCGAACCCGCATCGATATTATAAAACGTATTATATTTATATAATATATATATATTATATTTTTATACTCTGTTCGTGTATCAGCTGCACTCGTCGTCGTTTTTGCGATTTATACAGAGCGATACTCCGAGCAGACTGCAATCGTACGCGACTTGGCCCGGTCCAATCAAACGCATTATATACTGCGAAGGGTCATCCGAGTTGTGGAGTGTAAA
The DNA here is from genome assembly GCA_008086715.1 of Sitobion miscanthi. Taxonomy (NCBI): domain Eukaryota; kingdom Metazoa; phylum Arthropoda; class Insecta; order Hemiptera; family Aphididae; genus Sitobion; species Sitobion miscanthi. Next base: position 29,470,675 of record CM017797.1, read on the forward strand.
GCTGACCGGTGAAGAATACATGTTACTATTATTATTATTACTATGGAGCAGCTTTGCCAATTGTGTAGCGTGACCTAACCTAACCAATGGAAACACCCGGAAGTAATGACTGCGACAATGATATTGTTTTTATTATTTCACCGGACTGAACAATTAATATTATTGTTGTCTAATTATGAATTTTAAACATACACTCAATAGTATGACTACAATTAACAACTTTGTTTTCATATATTATTATATTGAGCACGCGCGTATACATAATAGTTAGATAATTCTTTTCAGTGGCGCCATAGTGTATATTTACCTATGACTTAATTGTCATATAGGTGAATAAAATGTGTTAATACAATTTGTATTATGTGGATGTCAACATTTTATGTTGAGTACTCCTCTATAGACTTCTCCAAGAAGATTCTAATGTCATGGGTACAATTTTGAACTTCGACGCCACTGATTCTATTAAATACATACCTGATATACGTTTTTTTTAATTTATTATACAATATAATATAATATGATACTAAATTTGACAAATAACCTGTTATCGATAATTGTATAAAATTATTGTAACACAGTTTTTTTTTTAAATATTACAACTTTTGAGCTTCAGATTTGATTGATTTAATCTGAAGCTCAAAATGTGTAAACTCCAAGTGTAAATAAGTGTAAATAATTGAGAAAATAATGTATCCTATATTTTGTATCTGTGTATACGTCGTATATATTATATAGATAATATAAATTATAATCGATCATTTTTATCATAATCTTATTTAATGCCTATTCGATTGCCGAATATCTTATACATTTTATAATTGTTTTATATAAGTACGTTTATATAAAATATATTAGAGGACCGATTTCAAAATGTGTAAAAATATATTAAAGTCATTCAACTTATTTTTATTTGATACGCTTAGAAGATTAAATGTATCTAACAATCACGGTTGGTAAGGAGTTATGTACCTATCAGATACACGTGAAATATTACATTTAAAAACCTTAAAACGTAGAAAACAATTTTGAACATTGATTATGATTAATTAACGTACATTTCCTCGGCCCTCACATTCAAAATATTATAATTTTTTTATGCTATTATTTAGCATCCTATTGCCATGAATTTGCACGACCATTTTCGTAATTTGCAAGTTTTTAGATTATGCGTAAAACCTAAAAATATCTGTGGGGTTCTGGAGAAATGTTTCTCCGGCCCCGCCAAACATAACTTAAGTCAAATCAGAACTAATTCTTGTGCCAATATTTAGCTCGTAATTAGCATGAATTTGCACGCCCAGACCCGGAGTTTGCACGTAACTTTCCCACCCTACAAAACGCATTTACCCAGCCCCCCATAAAAGTGAAATAATGTGATTTTCAATAATGATTTTAAATAAGAGAACACATACAAAATTATATTCAAGCTTAGATCTAACTAAGATAACAAATATTGTTGATAATGAATTAGGGTCCGTGAAGTCCTTATACAATTCCTATAATTAAGGATGATTTGTTGTTACATATTACAATATATGTTAATTAAAAGGAAGATTGATTCAAATATAATACCTATATCAGGTTTATTGTAAACACTATACTCAAAGGAAAACCATTAATATTGTATTTTCATTGTATTAGACATCATAACTTTGGGAATAGATTTGTACCTGCTATATTAAATAGTAGTACACTAAGATCGATTTAGGAAAACATCGTCAGCTTCAAACCAATTTTGTTTTATTTCATCGAATAATATTTATTTACACGCTATAAGGAAGTGATCGGTTACAACAAGCAACAAGCAAAAAAAAATTCTTCGATACGTGACATGTCGACACCAATCCCAAATTAGACGTGTCGATCAATGCCAACAATAAATTTCCACGCTCAAAAGCCAAAAAGCCGGCCTTTGGGTCGATGTTTCTTCTCACTATGACTATACGGTGAATTATTTAGAACTATATACAATTATTTTTTCGATTTAATTGCGGTAGAAATCGTTCGACGAATTTTTGAATCAACGCAATTGAATTACAGTTTTACTTTCTCAGAATAAATCAGAAAAACACCTCAGGGAACACTGAGTAGGCAATTCAACGGGCACACATACATAGATTTTAGTACACGTGCGGCGCGGTAAAAAATCAATTGATTGGTGAACTACGAAAATGAACCTTTTTTAGACTATCGACAACAAAGTTATGCGCGATTTGTTTTTGTGATTATAAAATAATATAATTTATTCAAAAATCAAAAAGTTGTATTATTATTTTAATTTTTAACTTACGCAAAATAAAATTATGACTTATTGTAAACTTCTTGTATACATTAAAATCATGTGGGTGCGGGGTGCTCTCTTCATCCAATCACTTCCAGGCTTATGGTAATGACTTACGTGCAGCCTTTTTATACGTTTTATCGTTGATCGTTCAAATCTATAAAATAAATTTATATTAATTGCAATCAATGTACAATAATAATTATACCATTGTATATACAATAAACTAACAGAAATACATCACTCTGCTTAGAATTTAAAATATAATATTATTATAACCATTCCAGAGCACTCACAAATCAGTGTTCATTGCTAAATAATAGAAGTTAAGCCCGTCAAATTTATACCCTTAGAGCATAAATAATTGCAGTTTAGTGAATCACTATATAATATGCATCATATGACATGTATCATCAATAATTATTTTACGAACCATTTAATATTATAAAATCTATATGAATCTTAATACACGGTTTATTTAATATAGTACCTACGAGTATATTATATGTAATTATTTCAATACCTACATCACATATTCACTTACAAGTACAATTATTGTTTTTTGAATATATTTAGGTAAAATACTAGCTGACCCCATGCAATTCGTTGTCCGTAAAAATGCCAGTTCTTACCTGATTCAAACTCTGTTCAATTCGTTATTTAATATCCGATGCAATGCATTATTCAAAAATTTAAAATAATATATAAAAAACAAAATATTTAATTCTAAATCGGCGGATAATAGTTATAATGACTAATGAGTAACTTTTTTTTCTACGGGTAATAAACTAATCATTGACAAAAATAAACAAATATGTATAGTTAAGGTTTCAACAAATTTCAATTCCAAAATCCTTGGGGACTGTGTAAGCTGCACTGAGTACAATGTGAATTTTTTCGGAAAATCCTTTGTTAATACATCCCCCCCAGAGATTTTTCTGGTTATTGCACTAATGACGCAGTTTTTCTTAATAATGTGCAATCGAAAACTTTGACCAAAATATGGAAATGTCTTAAATTGTTGCTCCGAGGTCTTCAAGTTATATTTTATTGTTATCAAGTCGTTAAATGGTTAGGTGATGTACTGGTAAAGGTAATAAATATTTATTTTTACATTTTTTTGGGAGAAGTTACCAGAATGTAATAGCCTTTGTGCAGAAAGCATCATATTTTTGTATAGACCTCGCTAAATGCGGAGTTATGTCTTATGCCTCCGGCTCACGCAAGTTGTAGGAACGACCCTGATCCCCACATGGTGGTATGAATATTTCATGTCCATTCAGTTATCATAGTTTAGGCTCTACGTTGATTAGTCAGTCAGCCAGTCGCAGGACACGTTCGATCATATATATATATATAGATTTATATTATACTAAACAAAATATCAAGCGTTTCGTTTTATTAATTCAATTGGTGATGAATATTTCGAAATTCGTAATACACGTCTTATTACATTATAATATTATTACCCTTCAATTTGGCCATTTTAAATCAAACGTTAAAATACATTTATGCCATCCATCTTTTAATTACATTTGCATGTTACAGAGACTAAATGATATACTATGCATAATTCCTAACTAATAAGTACAATAATGAATTGCGAAAATAGATTCGAACACATTTCACTACCTACATATACTGCGAAGGGCAAAATGGTGGCATATATTATATTATAATATCACCATAATATATCGTACATTCGTACTATCATTAATTAAATAGTATTCATTTTAAAATGCATATTTATTCAATGGTACCATATATGCACGACGTGTATATACCTAGGAAGGTTTTCATCGCATATTTAAAAAGGGGTGGCTTGTGCTTTGACGGCATGTATAAATTTAATATAGATATTAATAAATTGTTATATTATCACGATATACCTACTGCAGATTGCGATTCATCCATAATTATTATTCAAATTTGTATTGTATAAAATGTAGGTAATATAATTAATTTTTAGTTTATCTGGGAACCCCAAAGAACACAGTATTTTCCAGTCTTCGGCATCCAGTTTCGTGTTCCGTTTTAGTTTTTACCATAATATCATAATAGAATTTTACACCATGGTATTTTCATGTTTCTTCTAACGTCTCCTAAGTCTATATACCCTACCTCTTTCAGCCTCGTTATATCTATCGTTGTATCGAATGCACTGCAATTCAAACATTACCACTTCTAAACTTCTCTGCTTAATTATTTGTTCTTAAATATTTTCTATTATTATTAACTATTATAGTTTTTGCGTTTTTTTTTTTTAACATTCATTCTCCAAGTCGTAATATTTGAGTTGTAATGTAAAATAATTAGTGTATGTAAGTATATGGGCGCTGTGGAGACTACTGGAGTGCAGGAATATATTATAAATGCAGTAATGATATATTATCGTGACAAGATGATCGCTGCAATAATGCCGTCAACGGGATCATTATGTCGATGTGATGTGTACCATGTGAAACACATGCGGCCACGGTTTCGCGTGGAGCTGGTTATCGCCACTGATATAATAAATATATATAATGCATTATATTATTAATTATTATTATGTGTTATAATATATTATGTTCGCGGTAAGCGGTTGATCTTCGTTTTTGTCAAAGGCCTCTCGCCGCCGCAGCTAAACGTCACGTCCGTCGTAATCCTCGCGATTAGCGGAAACGCCGACAAAGGACCGCGACGATGGGAAACCGCTCGCGCTTCGGCGGGGACCGGAAGATGTTAATCCGTCGCCGCGAACGACTTCCGTTATCTATTATTGTATAATAATATAATATTTACTATGCAGAGACCCGCGCCGAGTTTTTTTTGGCACCTCCATTTAATAGGTACCTTTATAATAATAATACGTCTGCATATACTTAATACGATACATGGCTTGTATGATCGTTTTCTATATTTAGTGTCTGAAATTCGACCAAGTCCAAAAGGTAAAATAGGAACATTCCAAAAAGATTACCCATAGGATAATAGTATGCTGTCAGAACGTACATATACGTACACATAAGCCCGCAATTCATTCCATTCGAAAATCTTTCAACAGCTGAAATACCTTTTACGTTTTGATAAATCGATCGGTATAAACCATCGGGTTTTCATATTTTCAAATGATTTTTTCATATAACAATAATATATTTCAACGTCATAATATAACAAATAAAATAATAAACAAACAAATGAGGTAACCAAACTCGAATGTAGTTACTAAATTTAATAAGCTATTGTACTTCAGTGAATTAAAAAAAAAAATTGAACACTTCTATGATATTTGTCATAAAAATACCTCCAATTGATTAGGTTTACAAAACGACTTGCTAAACAGCTGAACTACCTATTATTATCTATTATATTATAGAAGTATTAACAAGTTAAAATTCAGATTATTTTCAGTGAATAAAAACCTCATAAAATAAAATTACCTAATAACAATGTTATAATCATTGTACATTTATAAATTTATTCTCTATAACATATAAGTTAAATCCGATAAGGAATAAAATAAACAACTGAATTGAACGCAATAACTATTATTAGTATATTACCTACCTATACCCATTATATAAATTATTACAACGTTATTTTCTGCAATAATTATCGGGGCTATATTGTTTATAATATATACTACTTAGCCAGATATGTACCAAGTTCCTACATAAGTAGTATTACAATAATTATTAAATACAATGTACAATATTCATTGGATATTATAATATTTGATTATAAAATATATAACGTTATTACAATATTATATACTAGGTATTTTTGAGACTTACATGATATACTACAATAGTATATAGTGTAGGTGCTTAAACTACCGCATCTATGTATAATATCAGGTATACGGTATTATTACAATCATAAACATTTATAAACAATATCTACTATAGCATATGGACGTGTTTACCCTTTTACCCTTAACGTACAAAATTATAGAACTTGTATATCATTTCAAAGACGTTTAAAAACAAAATATAAACCCCTTTAAATAATTAGTCAAATATATATATTATGACGTCGGTGTGACAATGTCACATTTAAACATGTGTTTAAATATACGTATGTTTGTATTTTTAATTTGGACAATATAATATCTAATGAGTTAAATAAATGTCAGGGTAGTTATAAGAACGTATAAATGTATAATAGATGATAACATTTTATTAATTAGGTATAGAATCTGTATAGATATACTATTGATAGTTGCATATTGCAATATTGTATATACAATAATGTAATATATGGGTAGTATTGGGTACTAGTATTAATTATATAAATTTATATAACAAGGAATAGGCATCATTTTGTACGCAATTTAAATGTACCTATTCTGCCCACCAAAATAAAAATACTGAAGTAAAATGAATTATGAGAGTTACTATTTTGTTATCTTATAATAAAATCTTTGACAACATTTAAACAAAAAGCAACAAAATTAAATACAATGGAGATACCGCATTTGTAAAAATCAATAAATAGGTAAAAAATAATGAAATAAATTTGAAAAAACAAATAATAATGCATTAAGCACCGATATCGAAAAAAAGGATAGAGTATATACTGTTTATTGAAATATTTTTAAATCAAAAATTAATTTTTCTAACATTTTGAGTTTTGCAGGATATACTGCACTTCTCTTTTGGGGGATAGTGTACTATTTTTATTATTCTCGTAGCTTCTTAGTATCTATTGACATTATACGTATAGGTAAATTATAATACAACTATAAAACGTAGGTACTTACCATGTGTTCACAAGAGTGGCGGATCCAGGGGGCCTAGAGGCCTACCCCCCACACCTCTTCAACTGTCTCCTTATTATAGAGGACACTACATGTGGATTTAAATATGTATGATAAAATCGAAATCTGTATAAATAATTTTGCTTCTAAAAATAAGTGCAGATTAGATTTTGTATTATAGAAGTTTTTTTTTAAATAAAACAATTAAAATATTTACCTACCTAATTAACATAAATGATTCCTAATCCAGCCATAGTACAATTAATAACATTCCCTTAATAACCATTTCTTTCATATTTTTAGGAACATAAACTAGAATATTATAATGTATATTGTACCTATTTATGGCTTAATAGTAATCTTTTTAAGAACCCCCCAATCAAAAAAAAAATTCAACCCTGGATCCGCCACTATAGTCTACTCATATCATCAATACAACATAAATATAATGTCACATACAAATATAACGTCGCAATATAAAAAAAAAACGTGGAACCTAATTAATAATTATTCAACATAATATTACCTTAATGTTTCAAAGTACGATAAAACTAAAAAAAAATAATACTACCACGGTAAAACTGATATAGATAATAATATATAGGTTAACACCTATTGGTACACAATTTGTTTTTAAAAATTAAATTAAAAATATTAAACATCAAACATGAATTCTGCAGTATAATAAACATTTAGGTCACAATGAATTAATAAACATTCCAATTTATTATTATTATAATTTGTAAGTTACGAGTCTTGTCATATAAATGTCTAACCTATTCATAGAAATGGCAACAAATAAACGTATTAGGTTTGGTTATCACTTATCACTAACCACAGTCATTATAAAAATATATTCACGATAAATCAGATTATGAGCAGTAATTTAGGTATATACCTACCTATTTCGTTATAATAGTTAGCACATTATATATTATGCAAATACCTAGTCACTCGCCTGCCGGAGTCTTTTACGTGGTGCATATTAAACGAATTTGTCAGATGGTAAAAATTAATACATACCTATGTAAAACACTGAGCGTTAAATTCTGTACGGTGCTGGGAAGCATTCGAATTTTGGCTACGACGAGGAACAGGCGAAATTGCGATGGCATAAGTAAAACCGTTGGGCGGCGGATGCCTTCAATATGGTGTTAAACGCTTTCTACAAAAACTTCACACACTCACGACAATATATTTATATACGAACCGTAACTTTTCTAGCTGAACTCTTCGGCGGACCATATACGCCTGTACAGATGAAAATCGTCTCGCGATCGAATGGGTTCGACGAGGCGTGCGGAAAAGCGCACACGCGTCCGCGGGCGATGACAGTCCGTCTCGTCGACGGCGGCGTCGGTTTTTCTCCGCGTTTTCCCGGGTCACCGCCGCCGCCGCCCCCTCGCTCGCGCGATGCAATTTTTCCGTTCCTCGGCGGTCGTTTTACGAAATCGTTTTAATAATAATATCATTATTATAATATCGCTACGCACCGTCAAGTGGCCGCGGCTGTCCCTACGCGGCGCGAGCAGACCGCGCGCGCATGCCACTGCGCGGTGTGGTCACGTCGCCGACCAGCCGGTACAGAGTGGGACGGGTGGGAAGGTGACCGCGCCGCACCCCGTGGCCGGGCGGCTCGTCGTCTGCGCGCGCGGGGAGGAGACCGCCCGGTTGGCCGGTGGGCGTGACGCGGCCCGGCCAACCGGGGGCCGCTCTCCGGACGTCCGGGGGTGGCGGCTGACCGCGTCGTACGCACTCGACGGCGTGCGGGCGTGATGACGACTGCGACTGCGACTGAGCTGACGGCTACGCGGTGACGGTGGTGCGTGCTGGCGACAGTGTAATAATTTTTTCGGGTTGTTTTCGTTTGCGCGGCGGTGCACAGTCAGTCCGCGCGCGCGCGGGTTTGTTGTCGTTGCGTTTTGTTTTCATTGCAAACATTTCCGCGGAAAGGCCGTCGCGTCTCGCGTGTTTCTCTAGTACGGACGACCCGCGAACGGGTAAACATATATATATCCACTCACACACACCTATCGACCGATATTTATATATATATATATATCGTAATTGGACTCTTAATAATAATAACAATAAAAAAACACTTGTGTCGTTCGAAATAAAAATAAGTATTTTTATAAAAAAAATTTTCCGCAGATATACACGTGTAATAACATCGTCACCGTCGTAGTGAGTGGTACTATTGTGTTACATAATAATATAGAAACATCATGCACACGTTGTTCGGCGACCAAAACGCGTACTACCGGACGGGCATGTACCCGGGCACATCCAACCCGGCCGCGTATCCGGGCGCGTACGAGCAGTACGCCCGATATGGATACAACCCAGCGGCCGGTTACCAGGCGTCACACCACCATCACCACCATCACGTGGTGTCGGCAGCCGCAGCCGCGGCCAAGGACATGGTCAAGCCACCGTACTCGTACATTGCCCTGATAGCGATGGCTATACAGAACGCGTCGGATAAACGGTGCACGCTCAACGGTATCTACCAGTTCATCATGGAGCGGTTCCCGTACTACCGGGAGAACAAGCAGGGCTGGCAGAACTCGATCCGACACAACTTGAGCCTGAACGAATGTTTCGTCAAGCAGCCACGCGACGACAAGAAGCCGGGCAAGGGCAGCTATTGGACGCTGGACCCGGACTCGTACAACATGTTCGACAACGGGTCGTACCTGCGTCGCCGGAGACGGTTTAAGAAGAAGGACGCGCTCAAGGAGAAGGAAGAGGCCATCAAGCGACAGCAGGAGCTCATGCTGAAGAAGGTTACCGAGGAACAGTGCAAGCTGCTATTGCACGGTGGAGGTGGTGGCGCCAAGGAACTGATGCAAGTCGACTGCAATAAACAGCCGAAAAAAGAGCCGGGTGTACCGCCTGCTTCCACGCCACACCAGTCAGCCGGCGGTGACCCGGTTGCGCCACCGACGTCCAGTGGCTCCACGTCGTCATCGGCACCACCGCCGCCGCCTCCCGCGTACCATCAGCACCACCATCACCTACAGTACGACAACGATCACCAGGACGATTCACCGTCGGCCGCCACGGGCAACCACCTGCACCATCACCATCACAGGTACATGACCACTCCAGCTGCAGCGGCCGCCGCTGCTGCTGCCGCGGCTGCTACCGGTGACCACCACCACAACCATGGAGACGAATTTGCCTCGCACCATCACCAGTACGTGGCCGCAGCAGCGGCGGCTGCAGCGGGCCATCACCGGGCAACCGGCTGGTACAGCGCCGACCCGTCTGACTTTTTCGACGCCGTTGTGCCCAACCCGGTGGCCGCAGCCACAGCAGCCAGTTGTGGATTCCGCAACTCGCAGCATTCCACCCCTGGCACCCACACACAGCTACACAATTACTATCAACTGCAGCAGCAACAGCAACAACAGCAGCAGCAACAACAACAACAGCAGCAACAACCGCCGCACGACGGCAATTCATCCGTCAAGTTTTCGTCACAACTATAACGTGAGTAGTTATTATTATCTATAATTATATCATGAGGTATATTAATATTCAAAAATATGACTTGCCAATTATTATGTTTTCCCTCAAAAATAACAAATAATATGATATTATATTGATACATATAATATAGTTTAAAATGGCAAAATCGATTTAATTATATTTAATATAAACATTAAACTTATTCTTCGGTCAATTTAATTCAATATTTTTTTTCTGTTTTTTTCAAATACTTATTTATATTTTAGAATAAATAAATTAACGACCAATTAGCATTTTTTATTACGAGTAAATATTGGTTTAAACCCATTGGTTATTACTGTATTACTGTAATAATAATCGTATGATTATAGTATTATTAATTGAACCTGTTGTTTAATATGTCGATACCTATACCTATTATACCTAGTGTATAAATTCGTACTCTTATGAATCATTTCATTGATGAACGTGTAACTAATCAACTCATATAAATCGATATGTAGTATGAATAAATACCTCACACGTGAATCAACTATGATTTGCAAACTAATAATAAAGCACTTTAGATTAAAGACTATTGTACAATGGCAGCGGTTTATCACGATTATTTTCCTCGATTGTTCAATTGAAATAAATAAATAAAGCAGATTAATAATATTATAATTATACATTCATAATATTTTAGACTACGGAGAACTTAAAACGTTTTACTATATAGGTATACCTAATACAGTAATACCTATAGGTACTGCGTAAGGTGTAGGACGGACGTAGGTTCTCTCACGTAAATGCAATACTACCTATAAATACATTATAATATTTTACTATAAATCATCACACGATTTTTAAGATATTTATGTATACGTAGGTATTATACATATTTATATATCTAAAAAATTATGCCTATAAACAATTACATTTACATACAATATGATACTATATGCCTTCAAAATTATACATTGTATTATATAATAAATACATATTTGTATAGGGAAAGGCAAACATTTGCAATCGTGAAAGCAAAATCAGAAACAATTTCGTTTGGATAATACGTCATCAACTATTTAACCCTGTCCCTGTATAATATAATACCTATATAAATAAAAAGTAGATGTAAAAAGATTGTGACAGTAATTATATGTCATAATATTCGTATAGTATTACGATTTATCTCTAAACTGATTAGGTTCACCGATGATACAGCGTTATTAGGATTAACCTTACATACAAAATAGACATCAATTTACAGTTCAGAGTTCAGAGTTACATAAACAAAATATATATAATTCTTTTATCCATTTTCTAATTTATCATGCACTGTACCAACAGGTGTTAAAATATCTATAGACATATTTCATCAAACGCTTAAAAATTAATTCATAAAATCCATACATTTTTAACTGCAGAAGTATTAATATATACATTTCTACCAAAATAAATCTTCAAATGGTATAAAGTGTATAACAACTAAAACGTAACGTTAAACCTTATATTAGCCCATTAAAATATCTTAAATTACTCGCCGTATAGTTGTATACTTGTATTATGTAGGAAGGTATTGTGAAATTAAAGAACGAGCCATTCATTTATAAAATGTTAGTTTTTAATTTTATTTCAGTGAAAGTTATTTTTAAGGAACAGGATTAAACTTTGGAGTAACTTTTTTTCAAATTTTTTTCAAACTTATTTTATTAACTATTTAGTTTATTTTTAGTTGAATCCTTGGTATTAGGTTTTACATATATTTATATAGGTACTATACTACTATACCGGCATACCTATATTAAAACGGATTTTATAACAATTAATTTTCATTTGTTTGTAAATCGACGGTTTAGGCGTTATAATTCAATACTGTACACTTCCCTCATTTATTTTTCAATTGTGACTTTGCCAAGTTAAAATATCAATAGATCAAGTGCAATCGAAAATTAAATATTAACCACGAAATATATAATGAAAAACATTTATTATAATATCGAGTGGGCAATTTTAAAAGATTTTCTTATTTGCTATATCCTCACGGTTCAGTCGACTCGGCATGTAGCTCCCCTGCCTCCTACCACCGGCATTGCTTTCTAACACCCACAGAACTGCACTCGAACCCTCGTCATATGTGAGCAGGATCGGTACATACTGTTAATAACCATTAACCACCTTGTCACGGGTCGCGCGCGGAAACTACTGTATATTATTATTACATTAAACACGGGAATAAGTAGTCGGCGGCGTATTATTACACATTATATTATATTAGTCCCCAATAGAGCGTTGACATATGTGTTGTTTTTTATAATATTCTCTTTACGGTTTGTGTGTGTGTGTGTATATATATATATATATTGTATTGCACTGTATATACAGGACGACGACGGGGAAGGACGAGGAGCTGCTGCGACTGCTGTCAGACGAACAAATTGTACTCGTCCGCGTGAGAAGCCAGAAAGACGCGTCGCGCGCCGCGACCGAGACGATTGTGCCGCAGGAAGACGACAGAGAGAGAGAGGAAAAAAAATTTCACCAAATCGAGACACGAACCACATGCTGCCGGCTGTCACTCCTCGGAAAACGCGTCCGCCGACGAGGCTTATCAGGTGACGGACGGACGGACGGACGGACGGACGTGCGTGTATCTATCGCGGGCGCTCACAGTCCGCCGCCCATATTTGTGTGTATGTTTGTGTATGTGTGGGTGTGTGGGTGTGTGGGTGTGTGGATGTGTGTTGTGTGTATGTGTGTGCGTGTGTGTGTGTGTGTGTTTGTGTGCGCTGTCAATGTGTGTTTTATATCCATATTATAAATTATTGTTATTATTATTATTATTTGTCAATTTTTTTCAATTGATGTATAATACTCGTAACGCGTCCCGCGAAGATTCGACAATTATATACACGTTTAAAAAGTATAATGTGTGTGTCTCATATTATTATTTATTTACTAGTTTATTATGAATTCGATTATGCGTACAGGGTGGCCCATCGTGATTTCCCACTTCCCTGTGCTAATAAGATAACGAGAAAACTCAATGGGCCACTCTGTACCTAAACAATATACACAGTAGGTAGGTACCGAAGCTACTTGTATATTATCCAATACTTGAATTGAGAAAATTAATTAAAAAGGGACGCTATCGAGTCGCACAATATTAACAAAAAAAAATAAAAATCGTTTTTATATAAGTGATGCTTCAATAAATATTGAAGTACCTATATATATATATATAAATAAAAGCCAACGTCCCATATATACTACCCATTTATATTTTTAGCTGATTAGTTTTACAAATATGATTTTCCTTTTTCATTAAATAACGTGTTCGAGCACAGTGTATGAGTACATACTGATCCGTTTATCGTTCCGTTAAATCTTCGCTGTATGTGGTGTGCTATAATAATGACATTATATTACGCGTGACGTACCCATAGAGAGTACCTATATAGGTATATCATTATTATTATTATGCGTACCGTACAATATAGACAATTTGAAATATTTTATCGAATCACTCTTTTCAATATGTGCAATTATCATAATATCGTATATAATTGTTTACGCACGCATTCACGAGACATGTACCGCGGGGTGAAATAATATTATTAATAATAATAATATTTTATTACCTCATAAAACCATAACTCCATTATCGTGATATCAGTAAAATATACATAATATACTTACAGTTGTCACTGTTAGTCTTGTACGAGTTGTCACTAGAGCAGCACGTTATTATTATAGTATATGTATAAGTACACAGAAGTCGACAGAGGCATTCGTAAGTCTTTTCACACGCAGTTATAATTTCTATAATAATATACCTACGGTAAAACAATTTCTGCGAAAAATTTTTCATACTCTCGTTGTACGTGCGAGGCTAAGTAAAATCTATACTACCATCACTTGTGATCGTTGTATAGACGGTTTACTTACCACATATTTTTGTGGGATATTTAAATGTAAGCGACGTGGTTTTGGCCGATCGTTCTGATTCGCCTCCATAACACGAGCTTTTTTTCAGTAATTTGTCGCAGACATTGTCGCTTTAATAACACCTATCATAACGGGTAGAATCATATTAGTAACTCAAACTTTAAAAATAATTGTTTATACCCTCCTAGCCAATAATAATATTCATAATTTACATAAATTAGTTCCCAAGTACGCTTCTATATAATATCATCGTTGTAATCTCTATCTATATTATGTTGTATTATAATTATTATCATCATCCACTAACTGTTTTATACGCATCCGATACGATCTCGCTTGACTTTTATTCTTCTACTGCCCAAAAACCTATTAATGTACCTATTATACTATTATAATTATTATTGTATAATAGCTGCAGTATTTACATAAAACTTCATGTCTACATTGAACAGCGTGTAACTCGATATTGTATATATCTGCGAAAAACTGTAACTATATATTATATTTATATTTGCTTTGATCATTATTCTTCTATTGTAAAATTTGTAGGTACCTACATATGTATATATTATGTAAATAGTTTGTAAAATTATTGATGAGTTTATGTCGTATAACCGTCTGTTAATATACACCCCGAACGCATTTTACATCTATCAAAACAATTTATTATAATAATATGTTATGGGAATTAATATAAATTCATACAAATCGTTAATCCCTATTTTATCTTTCAAAAATAAAATTAATTACCTCTATCAAATGAATGATGATTAAAAATGTTTATACCTACATAATAATATAGGTACTTAATGAAACTTAAATCGGTATTATTTGTCTTACAGAAAAAAGTTTTTAGATGCTTTACAATAATAAGAAGCATAAAGAAAAAATATCAATTAACAGGTAGGTAGAATATACGAGATCATGACGTAACATAAAAATTTAATGGGGGAGAGAAATACACCTATGCATTTATATTGGTAACAATACTATTTATATTTTTCAAATTAACAATTTTGCAACAAGTCCAATTTTTTTTTTTATTATTATATTAAATAAAGTAAGAACGCCAAGTTGTTTTTTGATGTAAAATTCGTTCGTGGCAATACCGATAGTTGGAACGTTTATATATAATATTATATATAAATATACCCATATAATCGGTATGTATCTACACCTGTTGAAACTCGTGTTTGAGTAATATTGTACGCGCATATACCTATGTATAATATTTTATTGTATTTTATATTACTCGTCGACTTTCAAGTACAACGATTTTAATCAAAATAATATGTAAATAACTAGCTATAATATGTAAACCTATACTTGTACACGAAATTATGTGATTTCACGTTTGATTATAATATTATATCATAAATAATATAATAATATATCATATTGCATTATGTACAATTTTGTGGTTTTAGTATATATTCGACTATTTGAGAGATTATATTGTCTCTTTCCCGCCGATTCCTAACCAATAACCTAGAACCTAGAAACGCTTACACCTCCAAAATCGCCTGTGTGTCGTCCCCTCGGGTATACTGCAGTGCGGAAGGTATCACCACATGACATAGGCGGTAGGTACATCACTACATCATCGTAAATCGTCATAACTCACATTCGTCTAATTCATCTGACCGCATGTGTTCGCACACCTTATCATCGAATATCAATAAAATAATTATAACATAATATGATTGTGAGCGTGTTATAATAATATGTACGAGGCAATATAATTAAGGGGGTTCTCTGTTGCTATTTCGGGTCGCGAGCGCGCGTACACATACGTCCGGTCGAACATTATATTATTATTATTATTATTATTACTATCATCATCATCAAACCCGAGTGGAAATAAATCCGTCGTCGTGTTTCCGATGGTCCACGGCTACTGCAGCCAGATGTGTCCCGTCGGTATAAATTTAAAACGCCGCCGCCGCTGTCACCGCCACTATATACTGCTGCAGCTATGCCGCGCCGCCGACTGTTCGGATCAAAAAGAAACGATCGCGGAAGGCTGTCAGCGAGTTTTTCGCACTACATAACATCACCAAAAGTCAAAACGGTATACATCTATTATGTATATTAAACTGTTATGTGTGTCTATATTATATACTTGAGGATGTCGTATTTTATGCGATATCAGTGTGCGTGTATTATAATATATCAATCATATATTTTTAATACATCAAACAACGCCGCCGCCCTAAATATATAAAATAACAATAATAATATGATATAGTCGGTTACCTTTATGTGTAATGCACAGTTTATAGATCTGCCGAAGAGTATATTACGTTATAATAATATGACGTGTGTTTGTGGTTTGTCGTAGTCACGTAAACGGTAATCTTTATTCTGACCTTCCGTCTGGGAAATATGTATATATATAATATTCTACCTACACCTATTTAATTTTTTTTCCACACCTAAAGCCCCACAATGCTTAAATTATATAATATATACTAGCCGACCCGTCACAGCTTCGCCCGTGATTGGTTGATTATTTTGCCTCCGGACGATGAGATGTATAATTTGTTATTCAAATTTTATCGCTTAATGTGATCGGTAAGTAAATATAAAAGTGGTTAATGAAAACGTATTTAAATTTTTCTAGCGCTATTAATGATAAATATATTTTTATTACAAATAGTTGATACCGTGCACTTTGTTGCCGTTAAATTTACCAACTCTATACAGACTCAAACTTTGTTCAATTTCTTATTTAATATTCACTGTATGGTGTTCTAAACTTATCTTAAATTTTCCGTTGCCCAGAAAAATTCTGATTCTCAGCAGTATATTATCAGGTAGGAAATTTACCTACCGTAGATTGCGGGCCCCGTGCTGTTTGTACGTAATTGTATGATCAAAGTTATACCAAGTTTGTCGTATTAACTTAATTCCACCTACGGTTGATTAATATAATCAATTAATACAAAATCCTAACCTAATCTAACCGTACTAAAATCCGATGAATAAAAATATCAAATTTAATTACTCTATAAAATAAATATTATTACTATCTTAAATTAATCTATCTTCTTCCCAGAGGTCTAATCTACACACATTCATTTTTATATACCTATATATATATAATGAAAAATATTAATACAAATCAACAAACATGTCCGATTAGCAACCAATATATATTTTTTCATAAAAACTTTGTTCTGGCATTTACGAACACGATAAAAAAAGAATCAGCCAAATCGGTTCTGCAGTTTTCTAGGTTAGCGCGGTCGTAGAAAATCCCTTATAATTATATATAGTAGTATAGATATATAGGATCATATATTTATATAAATTAAATTAAAATAATATTTATTAACTATTAGTACCAAACTTTTATATTATGCTGCACATAAAGATATTAAATCTAAAACATATGTTTACCTATTCAATAATGATCACAACAAATTGTATTATTTAA
Source organism: Sitobion miscanthi (assembly GCA_008086715.1). NCBI lineage: Eukaryota > Metazoa > Arthropoda > Insecta > Hemiptera > Aphididae > Sitobion > Sitobion miscanthi. Next base: position 29,488,540 of record CM017797.1, read on the forward strand.
ATAGAAAATAATATTTTGCATAACTTATCGATTAGAAACCAATTTATTTTTTTACAACAAAAATTACCTGTATAATAATTATTCGTTTAATAGAAAAGTTTTTTAAATTTAACACCAACAAACATTACAATATATCAATTATACTATGCATAGTACTTCCTTTAAATTATTAATAATATTTTTCATTTGGCCGTCTCTGCAGTTAAAGTTATCAAATGTTAAAATTTACTTTAGCATATTATACATTTAAGATCCTATAATATAGGTAAGGATTTGTAGTCTTAAAATTCTCCATTGGAGGCAAGTTTTCCATATTTTTTTTGCATTTTCTCTTATAATTACCACTTGCCAGGGCTCATCATCATCACCATCGCTCTGTATTTCTGCACACCATATGTTTCGACTGGAAAAATACACATTGTTTACTTTTTGGATAAAAATTAATCGATTTAGAGCCACGAGCGAAGTCGGAAAATATTATGGGGACTAGGAGAGATTTGGTCTAATCACGCATTGATCCGTCCGCTGCACCAGAAACGGCGTTCGACCCAGTGCAGCAAAATAATAATAATAATATAAGCACATCATCTCCATCACCCACGCGGTGCATTGTAATATATATATAGGTAGGTATATTATATCACCGAGCACATATAAATATACTATTATTATTGTTTTACGTCTTAACTGTCAAGTCGCGAGAGCAGGCCCACACTCGTGCATTAAACCGCCGCACTAGGATGCTATAATAGTGATCCTGCTGGCCCTAGGATATAATTAATGTATATAACTGTACGGTTTTCGGTTTTGTTTTTCTTACACACACGAACTCCCGGCGTGCAGACGAATAAATTGTCAAAGTCTCTCTGCTATAATCCGGCGGCCACAAACGTAGTTCGCGGTATAAATAACGAGAGACGCGGCAGACCGCCGAGTGTACGCTCGTGTTCCGTCCTATTGTATACGCTATTATGTATATACTATATAATTTAAATATAATAAATATACTCTGATAATACTGTGAGACTGGCGTGGTCCCTATATATTATATGACACGCCGTGGCCTCTGTATATACGCGCGCGTTATAATAGAATATATAATAATAATATGTGTGTATACGACTCGATTAATAAATCGTTTCGAGCGTTTAAAAGCCGTGTACGATTATTGCATCGCCACACCGCGCAAAACAAACATTCGAACGCAATTATAATATTTCATCGGAAAGGCGGGGGCGCCTAATATCATTTCGCTGCAGCCGAAGACGATTAACATACGATCGTGTTCTCGAGATTCGTAACATTTTTTAACCGTGACGCTTCGTAGGAAACAACGTTAAAATATATATTATCGTACAACACTAAATAATATAATATATAACACTAATATTAACAACTGAAACAATAATCACTGTCGTCCCGGCGGCACGCATTTAGATTGTGATTGCAGCGTTCTTGTACTATGTACATGTAATAATATGCACTCGGACGAATTTCGTTTTCGACGCGTATAGCACCCGATATTATCCACCTAAGGTTTCCAACAGCCACGACTTTGAACCGTGAATAAAACCATCTTTCAATAATTACAGTATAGTTACAAGAATATTCCGGAACAAAAATATTTCGTAAAGTTACAGGTAAAAAAAGTTCAATTAAATTTTTTTAGCGAGAATAACTTATAAAACTATACAGCTGCAGTTGCGTATCCTCATTTGTACAGCATTAAGGGTGTTTGTGCCAGTTTTTTCAATTTTATGAAATTCTATAAAATTTGAAAATCATATTTTATATTTTAGTTGCTACCTTAGTTATAATATTTTTCCACTAATCTACAGCTCGATACCTATTTAGGGGGGCTTTAAAGTGTATTATATCAATGAAAATTACTTCATAGGAAAACTCTCACGCCGTGAAAAATAGTCGGATTTTGTTAGCTTATTTTTTATTTAAAAGAAGAGAACATTTTTCAGGTCAGATCAAAGGCCGAATTTTTATTTTACTGATAGAAAAATACGTTTGAAAAATAACAAATATTGTGCATTATTCAAATGCATATTTTAGCTTCTATAGTAAATTATAACTTATAAAATCGAGCTTTGATCTGACCTGCAAAATGTTTTTTTTCTTTTAAATAAAAAAAAAAAATCAACGAAATCCAACTATTCGTAAAAGTGTTTCCTATAAGACATGTTTTTGTACTTAAAAACGCGCCGACTCTGACGCCCTTAAGTTAGATTCACCTATGCAACACTGCTTGAATTTGAAAAATAATAGAAGAGAAATGGAGAAATATAAAAAAATTTGCAACACCAGGAGATTTAAGTTTCTTATTGGTTAGTATATAATTAAAAGAAGTACAATAAAATATATTTTTAAAAAGAAAGGATACACCTTCCCCTTCTAATTCAAGCATGGCTATGCAATACATATTCGTATAACATCGGATACGAACGATTACTCATTGTTATTCTGATATTATATTGTTGCTATTTATATACATATACATTATGTCAGATGTGAGTCGACATGTTCCTATACATAATATTTAATTATTATTAGTTAAATATTGTTATAATTTAATCTTTGTGTCAGCTGTATCTTTGATGATAGATAATATTATGTACTATAGATCGCACTATATAAATAAAAAATATATAAAACTTGATATGTAGCATGTCCAGGTGGTTTATTGCTGAACATTGATGTTTTAAAGGTACTGGGATAAGGGTGTCCATGAAAGGATTTGAATGCAACGTAGTAAATTATTTCAAGCGACTATACAGATTAAATATATTATTATTATTATTATTATTATTATTAATTTCCATGTACCGACCAACCAGTTATGAAACAAGATTCTGCGGAACCAAAATGTCCGCGGAGTCTCCATTGGGAAAATAAATAAATAGGTAGTACCTACTTACTCGAATTATTAATAATGTACATGAAATACTGTTTTCTTTTTCTCTTATCTATTAATCTTAAAAATGTATATTTATTAAAAACGTGCAAAAATCTATAACGATATGTTGTTCGGAGATTTTAATTTCTTAATAATTAAAATATTTATAAATAATTACTTCGATATTTTTACCCCAGATCATAACCATAATAAAATTTTGATTTTAATCAAGAGCACTAAAAAAGCGTACTAAATAAAATAATAAATAGGTAGTATGTATACTATTTGTATTCACATTACTTTTAATAGTTGTAACCCATATTATGTGCACTTAACACAAACTGTCACTACAATATTTTTGTAATTGGAATTTATTTCCGTAAATAAATTATTATTATTATTATTATATTATTATTATAACATAATGCAACATGATGCAACATCCATGATATAGAGTCATAGAGAGAATAAATACAATTAATTTGAAGAATATACTCATTGATAATGTATTGCTAGATATACCTGTATAAATGTATTTGATCCCCACAGATATCTTGAAAACTACAGCCTTTTAAACTTATTTTCAAGTACGGAATTGTGCACACACGTGACGCCGCGCGCCATAGTTCAAAATCTTGTTTCTTGTATAGATTGAATTGTTTTAATATTATTGTTATTTAAAGTCAAAAATTAAAGTATAATGACATAAATATCAATAGGTACCAGCTATAGGACGCATAGTTGAATATTTAATATTTAATTGACATAATTTTTTGAAAAACATAAGTATCAATATATATATTACAGTATACCTATAATCTGTGTATAGTATAATACTGTATATATAATTTGAAATTTTTGTAGTTGGTAATTAATATAATAATGTATATTAATTATATGTATAAAAAAAATCCGTCACAGATCATTATCGGTATACTATACAATATATTATACAGACAGTATGATAATTTGTATCGTACACATATTATACTTCTTGTATACCATTCCGCATTCGGTTTGTCTAATACCATCGCCATCGCTGCCGAACTCCGAAATACGACCGGGTCAACTCCGAGAGGTAGGTCGGTCGAGTGGCAGTGTCGCGCAAAAATAAGGGATGTCTGATGTATAAATTGAAAGAAAGAGAAAGAGGAAGAGAGAACTGGAAAAAGAGAATATATATATGACGGGCGCGGGATGAAAAAAATATAGAAGAGGATGAAAACTCGACCCCGCCTGAAGGAGGTATTGTGGTCGCGGTGGAGGTATAGGATATACCATTCGCCCCGCCAATCATCTAGCGGAAAATGTTTTCAAAGACAACAAAAGCGCTCCTAAGCAATTAATAACCTCTCGTCTGTTTGTTTGTGTTGCATCGCAAAAGTTTTGGCCGCGGAAAACCGGCACCGATAGAAACAAAAGTAAGTACTCACACACACACACACACACACACACACACACACACACACACACACACACACACATATACATATACGAGCGAGCGTATATATATATATATAGATAGATGTCTGAGCATCTGTGTATTGCTCGGGACGCGTGTGAACCACTTGCGGCGGCTGTGGTCCCGCGGGCGAGCGGCAACGACAAATGGATTTACAAGCGGTTATACACGGCGGCGGTACATAGCGAGTGAAAAATACGCACGGTGCGGTGCAGCGGCGGGGACGACTAAATTTAGCGTTTTTCTTTCGGAGGTTTCAAAAAAATTTCCCGGCAAAAAGGGGCCTAGTTAACGGTATTGGAAAAAAAAAAAACAATGCGTAGTCTTGATTTAACGCAACTGCGGCCGTCCGTCAAGTCGACGCGCGTTTCAACACTTCTCCCTGCCACGGCGGCGGCGGCCCATATTATATCGTTTATACGCGTCGACAAATTATTGTTTCCACCGGGCGCGCGTGTATTATTACACTTATATGTATATATAATGTGTAGTGCGCGGCAATGATTAATGGTCTCCGGTGGCTTTAGACGCGACGTGTCGCTCTCCACCCTAACGAGACGATATTTGTCCGACAAGCTTTTTTTCTTCGCTCCCCCCCCCCCCCCAATCACGCTCTTTCTCACTCGCTCTCTCTCGCTCTTTCCATTTTGTCGCCAGAAAAATATCGACAACCGCAGCTCGACGGCGCGCACACTTAAATATAGAGGCTATGATGATGTGTACCTATATAGTATATTCGACAAAAAGCCAAGTCGTCTAATAAAAATATATAATATTATTATTTATTACACGTATAATTTATATATAGGTATTTCCTTCAATCCCCTGCACGTTACGCTGATACATACACGTTACGGGTTTGTAATGTAGACAAAGTTTTGTTTTTTTTTTCTGTTATTCGTGCGTCTGTACTCGCAAAAAGGAAATACTTATTTCTGCGTTTTACGATAAATATGTTGACCAGCTGCTTTAAGTGGATTAAAAACAACAAAGTTGAAAAGAAAGTTTTTTTTTCAGTTTGAAAACTTATAAAAAAAAGTAATAACTCAACTAAGTTAAAGTAATTATATAATACTTAAATCAATAACCATAATACCTAAATAAATAAAATTGCAGTCTACATATTATTATTTATTGCGTAAGGGATGATCTCAAAAATAATATATAAGTTTTGATCTAGCTGCATCTATAATGAATTTATTAAATTATTAAAATATAGCAAAAATATGAATATAATACTTTTGAAGATTAATACTATATACTTACTAAAAAAAAAACTAATTTTCTATAAAAATAGGTACAATTTTGTTTCAACTCGTAACTATAAATATTTTTAGAATATTTTTTTTTTTTGTAGTTCTCTATTAATAATAGTCTATACATAGTTTGATTTTAAATTCTAACTTCAACGACATGTCTGTATAACAATAATATTATGGATAATTGTATTCACCCATCGCATCATATAAGCGATGATTTAATAATATAATATATTAAATAGTGTTACGGGTACCCCGTTTGTGTGTATACTATATATACATTTGTACACATCACAGTCAAACCGCAGACTGAAATCGAATACGATATTTCCGGTCTCTCGAAATATGGTCAAGATCTTTAACCCACATGATGATCGTGCAGATACTTATCCCATAATGTTATGTTTGAAAACGATTTCCTGGTCCACTATTGGTTTATAATTACGTATTCAACATTCATGTGTGTGTGTGTGTGTGTGTGTGTGTGTGTGTGTCTCTGTACGTTTTGTGTATAGGAATGTTGCGCACACGAGAGTATTTTATATCTGCGCACACGTCTGATCGCGTACCTACATATAGTATTGGTAGGCCAGGTATATCCACTCCTTAACCATACATATTATTATACATTAATATACATCCTAACTCGATATAAGTGTTACCTTTTGTTCAGCGAAAGTGCGCGGGCTAAACCTTTCCTATACATAATATATGCAGATAGCAGATAGCAGATTATATTTATATATAGTACTTCCACGAAAAAGATAATAGTATGGAAAATACAAATTAGGCCCAAGCATCGTAGGTATAAATTATACCTACTTCATGCACGAGCCACTATAATATAATAGGTATAGAGATTGAAATATAGTTTCAAAAGATAGTTTTTTAGGATTAGGATAAATACATATGACACGCAATACAATATAACTCGTAATGTAGTCATATTATGTGCTACATCCGACTTGATTCCCGATATTTAATAAATATGCGACAAACGTACTGATTCCAACCGGGATTTTTTTATTACCTAACTAAACTTAAACAGATACTATTTTTGAAAAGAAAATTTTTCTCTTAGATCTACATATTTTTCATCTTATTTTGCGGTTCGCGACTCGCAAGTATTTTCCCGCTGGCCACCTTTGGTATATAATATTCCTATATTATGACCAATACAATTTACAAAATTATAATGCGTTAAATTTTTAGATTCATAATAAACCTGAAATATATATATTTATATTTTATTTATTTATTAAATTAATTGTTTCAATACATTTTTATTTTCACAATAATAACTTATATTATAGTAAATAAAAAACAAAATTTAAATTCGTATTAATATTTATTTAGTTGTTATGTTATATTAGATACCTAATTTATGGCTACATCGAAATATATAACATATGTTTGAGCATAATTATTAAGAGTTCAGATAACATAATATACTACCTACTAAATACAACCTCATACATTAATATTCATATTTTATTTGCATTTGGTTACGACAATTCAAAAGTGTAGTTTATAACAATTTTTTTAAAACCCAGTAGTACAATATTAATTTTAACTGGGAACCAATTCGGTAAACGTACCTATAAATATATATCCCTACGTACTGCAGCGTAACCTGCTGGTATCTCTTATGCGTATACACAAGAGATGTAACAACAAGATGTTTCGCGTTATATATAATATATATTATATAAATATTGTATAATATATAGGTACCGATAATACAGATATAATAATGTATTAAATATATGTATATAAATAATATTGTTACGCGATATATTGTGTGTGCTACGGCAAGAGAGAAGGGGCGGCCACCACGGTATATTTGAGATCGGTTACCATTTTATTTGCTTTGACGCCTGTGAAATTGGCCGTTTAAAAATATATATACGTAAAGATTATTTTATTATATATGTATACGCTCCGGGGGATGATGTTTTCATTGTGTGCGCGAGCGTATAATATTATGGTGTGTATATATTTATTATGCTCGTGTGTGTATATATATGTGTTCCTACCAATATATATTCGCCACCCCCCTCGGCCCCCTCCGGTGACGGCGGCGGCGGCTGTCGTGTGTACTTAGCTCCGCCGCATTAATCTAATGGCCGGTTTGTTATTTCAATCGGACATAATACGCACCTTATACGCCGCCGATGTGCCATTTTTTTCCCTTCCACTTCATTATCATTATATAGAAGAGCGCGTATTATATTTGTATTATGTACGTTATATATTATAAGCGCTCGATACAGCAAAAACGATTTGAAAGAATAATTGTTGTTTTTTCGGGTTTTTTTTTTTTGTCCCGAACAACGGCGAATTTTTCGTATTGTTATGTATTTTATTTTTTTTTTTTTTTCGTAACATTACATTATAATATTGTGCTTATAATAATATGTATATAAACTGCGTATAATATAATATAATTGTATTATATAATAATAAATTAGTATATGCCCGCGCTACAATAAGACACAACAACGCCGTCGCGTATCTATTGAGGTAGAATTGATACCTACACAATATTAAAGAATATTTTCCTATCTCTCCACAATTGAACGGTATGTATTATAACCGATGGAATCGATTTCGTAATTTCAATGTACGTACCATATTATACCTGTTTATACGTACGTCTTATTCATAAAAGTGCTTTACAAATTGAATCGACTACACGGTGGTACCAATATATACCAATATAGGTATACCTATTACATAAGTAGGTATAGCTGCAGGTAGGTACCTCCTTTATCTCGGAATTGTTCATTTGAATATTGTTAAATATCAATTATCATCATCTGTAACTCGTATTGTTCTTTAATAGCCGATGAATTATTATCGTGATATTTTTTTTTGAACTGTATTAACTACTACAAGTTTATATTTCACGCATGCGTCGACCGCAGGAATAACAAATTACCTATAGGTAATTAGCTGTTATTCTTCATATTATAATACGTATCAGTATAATATTATGATCGCATATATTAATATAATATAGTACCAATATAGAGGTAGCTGTATGTCAAATTGTATATTGGTGGGGTAAAAACGTTATCAATGCGCCAATAATAATAACCACCCGGATAGAAATATTTCCCATATAAACGCGCATAATAACTGGAGATTGTGTTAAAATAAAATAAAATATGATTGACGTCGAGTGCCTATATACCGATATATATGTGCGAGCATATAAGAATGTACGTGCAGCTGATTGCGGCCGTGTGAACTTTCGTTTCGTAGGGCCCTGGACCGGAGGCTGTGGTGTGCGCACACACACACGCGAGGCCATATATTATGTATGTGCGAGTTGAATTCAACGCACATGAGTGGTGACGGCGGTGTTACGAGACAGTGGCGGCGATGGGTCAAATTTGAATTTTATCGCCAGGGGTGGAGACCATTCTGCTGCAGTGGCGGCAGCAGGTGACAATATAATATAGTGAAATATAATGAAATATCATAATGGGCACTCGAAATGACGTCCGAATCGCCTTTATATTTATGTATAGACAACTACCGCGGTGGTCTCCGGCGTTTTTCTCTCTTCGCCACGTACGTATTATAGGTAGGTAGAACGCACAACACAGCACATCATATTATTATTATTATTATTATTATTACTATTATGTACACGATGAAATTCCACAGGGGATCAAGGCGGCGACGACGTGTTATTTTCGCCCTCGCCAGCTCATTGTCATCGTCGTCACCGGATTTTTTTAACAAAAATCACCATCGCGCGCTATGTAAACGTTTAATATAGACCCTTTTCGTATTATACAACAATAGTATATAATCGCACGCCCGTTAGTTTTGCGGTCGTCCTCCACCCCCGCGCTCTACACTATATAGTCGTAACATATTATATATTTTATTCCATCGTATACCTACCTAAATATATCGTATGTGCGCGTGTGTGCAGTGCGCCAGCCAAGTGTGGAAACGCGTTTTGTACACACACACACATACACGCTACTTCTGAACCGAATAAAATTTAATCCACCCCGTCTGTATACATACGTTGCGCTCGCTAATACGCGAACCACCGTTGTACCCTGAAAAGGCCACATGCGACGAATTTAATAATGATAATATCTAAGAATAATACATATATACCTATTTCTAATATATATATATATTGTGCACACTATATTATCGTGGGGTATACACAGGGCTTACAGCTTGGATACATCATACATATAATAATGACATCATAGTTAGTAATATACAACGATCCCTGACGGCGTGTTTGTATATAATATATACCTATACCTAACCTATATACGGATAATAATAATAAAAAAATGCGCCGACCGGAATGGGGTATTATATTATGATATATACATTGTACACCCCTATAGGTACATTATCGTCACTGTAGCACAACGCCATACCACTATACCTACTATAATGTAATAATATACTAATATTGTACGTAGCTTATATACATATATACGGTATATACCATACGGACGCAATACGATGAGGCGCATACTCCATTACGTTTATCGATTCGTATATGGCTCCGATAACTGCACCCATCAGGTATGAGGCGTAACTTACTACATTCGTAGACAAATTATCATAATACATGCATTACACAGAGGGGAAGCACACACACTACAAAATATAATATAATATCGGGTACAAATAACTGAAATAAGTTTCACGTGCATACTCTTTAAATTGACACACGGACGGAATCAATTATATTGTTTTATTTTCCATTCAACAGTTAATGTTCATCTTCAAGTTAAACATGAAGTGTAACGTGACGTGTTCGATGAAATTCGACAAATCGGCTGCATAAAATGTACCTTTTAAAATAATATGTCACATAAAAACTAATTTTTCAATTATTCGGCCATATGCCACTATGTAAAATAAACTTTAAGATATAGCTATGTAAATGTTTGTATATTATAATAACACAATACTTCTCAACTACCTATTCAATGTATACGCTATAATGATATACATCATAATATGCGGCGCATAGACTGCATTACAACACAATTAATGTTGATCGTAACGTATTAAATTATATTAGTATATTATTATTTATTATCAAATTGTAGGGTTGTAATTTAATTTACTATATTATAATATGAACATATTTGGGATTTTACACTATAATAATAATATATATATAATTTGTACACTGTCGCAATAGGCTCGCTGTATATACTTATACGTTTCTTGTTAGGTTTTTTATACTAATCATTTCATACCGTACTTATATAGGTACATAAAAATATCCCGAAAAGATAATAACAACAAGAACAACAGTCAATAAATAATTAAAAGTATTAATATTTGTCTATTAACATCTAGGGGCATATAATATTATTATATCATTATATTGTATAATTTATACATCTTATCAATTGCCGGATATCATGATTAGTGTTACTGTTGAATTTATAAATGATTGACAACGAACCGCACGCGTTTACAATAGATCAAACTGCCCGTACTGCACTCGTCATATTATGCATCTTTGTTTTCTTTTTTTTGAGCGGCTTACGACATTGGGAGATGTCCAAATAAACGTTATATTAGTGGCCAAAATACACTTTTGACAAATAGTTAAAGATCAAAATTGTACAGTTAAACTTCAGATGAGAAATATATACATAGGTACCTATATATATTATTATGTTTTTTAGTAGTATATCTAAGACTAAAATTAGAAACCAGACTTCTGGGATTTAAAATTTCAAAAAATGTATTTGCAGTAATGCATAATAATACATATTATATAATAAATATATTTATAAGTATAACTTTTATATCATTTGAAAAAAAATACATATTTTGTGAGTATAAATAAAGGATAAAAGGCTGCAGTGATATGAAAATGAATTAACAGTGTAATATAATTATTCTAAAACCGAATTTGAAAATGATTTACTACGCAGGCAAATTCAATATTTAATACTTGTAATATCAATATTATCTTTACATCTATAAAATATGTGATTGTCTGTACAAATAATTAAGACAAAAAATATTTGTTGCCAATTTCAGCCACTAAATCATTTTTTCCAAATTTACATAAAATAAAAGCCTAAAAATGTATCTATAGAGTATAATATAAAAGCCATAAGGCATTAAAACATAATATTATATTACAATTTCACTTAAAACAATTATTTCAACTTTTGGCACCTTCTTACTATATGCACTCGGTAGCTTAAGAAATTAATATTTATGATTGTGTCCAACTTCATAAAGTAATTTTTTTTCAAATTTTAACGAATGGAAAAGACAAAACTAATTTATCTTTTATCTTTTTTTGGCCAATAACTCGTAATATATAGTTGCAGGCCGGAACAATAAAGATTTTTTTTGACCGAAAAGGGTGTCACCCGATAAACCGTATTCATTGAATAATCTAAACCATCTGTAGTATAATACGCGTATAATAAACCTAAGCCTACATATTATATATTTAAATATATATTATACTTTACAGCCAACTTTCAAAATATTTCGAATTTATTTTTTCGGTTAAGTAAAATTACGGGTTTTTATGCTTTGGGTTAGCGGTTTTGTCTTCAAACTTCGCAACATAAACATAATGCTAATTTCAACGTAGCAGCATTAAAGCCCTTCAAAGTCAGCCGGGCGAATAGTTTTAAAGTCGGTTTTATGCATGAGGGAGAATATGGTGAAAAGTTTTATTCAAATTTCTTCGTGATTTGAATAAAACGACGGTTTCGCAATATGTTTTATCAGATACTGATTTCGAATACAAATCTCGACGTAGAATACATTGACGTAAATCTACGGTAACCACAAAAAATGCCGTATTTCCTGGCTTTTTATATATTATAGGAATAAAAACATATTATTATAACCTAACCCAAAAAAGCATAATACTTTCATGGTCGGACCCGTTGTTTATACTGTGTTATTACGCGAATCGATCGGAAATTATTTGTTGGAATCGATGAATGCTTTATAAGGTATAATTTCTAATAATGTTTGTACCGTAGTCTAATGCCTAAAGAATTACAAAGACATTCGTTATATTATGTCTTATCGATGGTATGAATAATAGTATACCTCTGGTAGTAATAGTGTGTCTTCTATACGAGGAAGGAATTGTATAAACATTTTTTTAGCCGTCTCCAACTTTATGCTATGCAAAATTTGACGTCGTTTTAAAACCAATACAATAGGCATGTGTATATTATCATATATTTTGTCCAATGATATTTGTTTTAGAATCTAAACTCTATACAAATATTATAGTAGATTTTCCGCGACAGCCAGACAGACTATTGAGACACGAGACAAGTAACACTCCGCTGCAAGTTGAATAGAATATTTGATATAACATAAAAATACAGTATCGCTCGACGACACCATAATATCATGCATGGTTACGTTCGGGAGGCAGATAACGCGACGATATAATGTTACATAATAATAACCGCGTTGAAAACACGCGACGATATTTTAATATAATACAATTATTAATATAATATACGGTCATCGCTTGGTGGTATAACAATAATAATAATAATATTTCTGTGTGCGCGAGTGTCTGTAAACGTGTGTCGCGGTCGGTTATTGTACGGCGCGAAAGGGTTGTGCCTATTGTTCGCGTACACAACACACACACACACCTACACACCTACACACACACACACAAACGAACAAACGCACGCAATAGTATTTTATGTATAATGTATTGTTGCCAAGTGACAAAACGAACGGCGGCGGCGGCGGCGGCGGTGAGGGCGGCGGCGGCGGCGGCGACACGCAGTAGATATTATGCGTAGAGTGAGCGGCGTCGGCGGCGCGCGAGTTTCCCGGTAATCCCTCGCCGAGTATAAAACGAGGTCTGCGTGCGGTCCCGCAGATAAACAAACGTACCCAGCCCGGGCGACGGCGGGAGCACTATTATTTGCATATCAATTATCGGATACTCTTTTGCGCCCCTCTCGCCCCTCCCTCCTACTTCTACCCCCATACCGCATCACACCGCCTCCGGACTATAAGCCCGCCGAGTCCCCCTTCCGCAAATTCTAATTGCGTACATACATACATATATATATATATATAATATGCATTAATATATTATATATGTACATAGTATATACGCGTATAAGTATATATTATATACGTATATAAGTATAAATGTTGACGAAGACGAGCCACGCCAATACACCGCCCCGTAAAAACCGTCTGTATACATCGCACTATAGCTTTAGTTTAGTCGTAGCTATTGCTATACTGTTGTCCTCTCATCGAGTTATTAATTTTTTCGCATTTCCCTCCTCCCTTTCGCCCTGAGGCACGCCGCCGCCGCTGCTGCTGCTGTGAAGTCAAACCGCGGTCCCTCGGTCGCAATAGTATCGCACTTTTCGGTTCAACCCCAACCCCTACGCCACCGCCAATTCAATATTTTAGTCCCATACGTTTGATTTCCCGGAGATCGGGAGTTAAAAGGTTTTTCTAAAATGCACGCTGTCCTCGGCAGTCGACTGTCAAGATGTTAGTACGACAGTTGTACGTAGTGCATATACATACTGTCTATTATACACACCACACCCAATGGAGGAGCTAACGTAGCAGCTGTTTCACAACGAAATTATGAGGTCAGTTGTGACAATAATAGTAGATACTTAAATAATACTAGATAATATATTTAGTCTGTCACATTCACCTAAGTATTTTTCGATTGGTAATCGGGGAAATAAAACATTGACGGCACTAAAATTATGAATAGATAAATGTCTATCAAATTTAAAAATAATAAATTGTGGTGCTTTGTTTCCGGGGAGATGGTATTTTGCGCCAATTTTAGTACTACTATCGCGCCACCAATAGATACATAATTTAAGTGCTTATGTGATCTACGCTGAAATATAAATAACCAACATATTATTATATAGCTTACGTCTAAACATTAGTTGTAGTAATCTGCGACACTACAAAAAATCAAATTACATGATAATATTTAATCTGCTTCACGCTTTCAAATTTCAATCGTTGAAATTAACAAGATACATTTACCGAGCTCACATCAGTTATACGATATAATATGCCGTGAATAAAAAAAAATGGCCCATTAAAACATCAACTATTTGACAATGAATTATAACATTCCTGATTTTTACATATTTTATAATTTACTGAAATATTACTCGTTCGAACACAATGTATACACTATATACACCAACAATTACAATTGAAATTTGCAAGTATTAATTTTTTTTCTTTCTACTTTATGTACATTTTAATAATTTTTTTGGAATGTACCTACGATTATTCACTCGTATGTCATGTCAAATAATATATACTATATAATATTATGTAACTACATTTCTTCGCGATACAATAGGTATACGAATGTCCGAAAGTCTTCTCGAATCCGACCCAAATTTCGATTTCTATAATATATAATACGATATTATTTTCTATTTATATAATGTATATTATAGTCGATAAACTTGCCTAGAAAATAAACCTGTGTCGTGTGTATACGAACTTCGCCATGTGCAGCATATAATGTGTACTTCGCGATGATCGACGCAAATCTTTTACAGAGAAACGAAATAATTTGTCGAAATACCACATTCTCGATAAAATGCAATTGTGTATATGTATTTAAACATACAGCAGAATAAACGCGTATATATATATATGTAAGGGGTGAAGAGGCGTCTTGACAACCAAAACCTTATAGTGCGCGTAGGCGGGCGATATTTGCACACGGCATACCACCGCACATGTGTCTCTCACCATACAACGCCTACCGGATATTGGATTTTTTTTTGGCATTTTGTAAATCGTCCTCTCGTCAGAAATAGCCCAGGGTACCCTTTTTCTTTTTTTCTTGCCCCTCGACCGAGTGACCCTCTTCAACACCCCGACGAGTTTGACCGTTCGCCCCCGCGATTATCGGAGTTATTTTCGAGTACGTCAACAGGAAATGATGGATTCGTCGGTGGTACTCATTATAATGTATTACACTTATTATTATATTATATATACATGTTTGTTATATACAAGCTGACGTAAATTAAGGATATTATAATATATGCGTTTTTTCTAAAGATAGTCGAATTCGTGTGGGATCAATTATGACCCTATATCAAATAAACAAGTAAGTATTACCAAGAATTTCAGCGGAAGTGTATATTATAGAGAATATATACATTGTTGATTGCAGTGCATTGTTATTGCATGTCCATTACTTGTGTATAATAGAAATCAACTATTGCTATTAAAACGATCAAAATATTTACCAAAAGTTTTTTTTCATTTGAGTAACTAAATATTTTCTAAACTATTTTCCATAAAGATACGGAATATAAATATTTATTTTATACTAATTGTTTAATGCTAATTTAATTGATTTACGTGCGTCTGTGAGTAGGTTACCTTTTCAAAGTGATCAGAAGGCTTTCAATTGCAGTGTGATTGCCATTTATTATTCCAACCTAACCCATTGAACTTAAAGCGAATATATTTACAATAAAATATTATTGTTTGTAAATACTGTTTTGTTTGTGCAATTGGTTTCAAAATTAACTTGATTGTTTTTATATTTTAATTGTAAACTTCCGTATTAGTTTTTGTTATGAATTGTTTGTCTTAACTCATATAATTTATTCAATATAAGCAATCGTTTTAAATAAGTACTATTGTAAATAATATAGTAAAATATATACTTATTTATGAAGAAATTCAACGAAATTAAATTACTAATTAGATGTTTAAACTTTAAAGTATTAACTGTTAAATCATTATTAATCAAAAAAAAAAATTAATTTGAAGTCATGTATAGGTACAATTAATGGATTTAATAATATCTTTAACAAATTATAAATTTATATCATAGACCACGAAATTAAAAAATATCACAGAAATGCTATAAATTAGGATATTATATAATATATAGTATTATAGTCATTAAAACGTTAATGATAAATAATAATCTATAAACGATTTTTTTCAGAAGATATTATTATAGAATATCAAAAGTGTATATTTATAAAATAATAATATTGAGGGCACCATATTTCTCGAATGTCAGTATTTGTTTTTAATAAATTTAGCGCGTACGTTTGAAGATCTGAAAATAAAATACAGAAATAAAATAAAATAAAAAGCGTTAAAAAGAAATGTTTTATAAATAAAATCGGTCGAAAAGTTCGGTGACAAGTTTTTATTTTTTATTAGAGCACGTGCGTATGCGTGTGTGTCGTTACGGTGTTTGGAAAGCAGCGGGACCGAAACCGTTTTGTCGGGACCAATTTTTGTTTGTCTTGGAACATGTGCATTGTTGACTGCAGCGACCCTGTTAATTATTAATCGGTCTTTAATTGAATTACACGGTTTATTTCCATCCTGGCGACGAGACGAACGACCACTTCCACCCATTATCCTGCAAGTGTGAGCAAAATTAATTATACCAATTTAAAAGACAAGTATAATATTATAATATTGAATAATTTACATTGTTTTATTTTTTTTTTACAAATATAACTGCGAGTTCTATTTGCGAGTGCACATTATTGATATTAACTATATCAGCTTTTAACTTAAAAAAAACTTTGTTGCCTCGATAACATTAAATCTATTACACCATTATAGATAGAGAATCTATATCTAAAGAACCACATAAATCCCATAGGTGGGACTTAAATGTATACGCAGAGGCACAGATCTTACACACTTTTAACAATACAATACCTAATCGGGATATAGGTGCTGAACATTGGTTTTAAACGTTAATTCCCCATCCAAAACCGCTAGTGAAGGCGTAGGATAAGGCACACGTTACTTACTTTAGGACACGAACAACAAATGTTTTTATTCGTATATGATTAAAAATGTTTTTTTTTTGAAACTAAAAAATTATTGTAACTGAATAGAGAGAATAAAAAATAAACAAATTGTATTATTATCAAGTAGGCAAAATGAACACGATCACAAAAGTCAGAGAGTTTTGTAAGTTGTGGGTTACATAATAATTATACTAATAGAAAAAGCATGCAATTGCTCCTTCAAGGTCAAAATGTTTCTTACGAAAAATTATAAAAACCCAAGTATCATACCAATATACAAAATAGCTATAACTTAAGACTTAAAGCTTCGCTCCCGAACGAAGGTGTCGGGGGCGTTTCATCGGATCGAAAGTGATGAGTCCCACAAATTACCTATAATTGAGTATTATATTGCGGTCCAGTGGCGTACTTATATCTGTATTAACTGTATTTTTAGGCCCCAGTTCAAAGTTCTTACGTCAACCTCTCACTTCATAAATGTCAATTTTTAATGATGAAAATTAAATTTATGAACATTAGATACCTAAATAAAAAAAAAATCGGACAAAAATAAATAAATAATATATTTTTATAAAATGTCAAGCATTGATTTTATAGTTAACAGACAAATAACGATACATTAGCATATTCGGTGACTGAATCATGTGTAAGAGGTTTTTGAAGAGATGTCGGCAAATCAATGAACTAGGTAATTATTTTTTTTCAAAATTACAATTTTCTATTTCTATTATTGTCGTTATAGTGGGATCAATGTGTGTGATTTCCCAAGTGACGCGACATTACGATATTGTTTTTATTTTCTTAGTCGCTACTCGCTAACAACAACTTTATATTTTCAATTCGATTTTATTTAACTGTCATCCGTTCGTATTTCCGGTCGGGATTACAAAACCAATAGTATGATGTGGTACAGCATAAAATACATAACTTGGTATCAGTAGTGCCAGGCTGTTGCATTTTGGGGGCCATATTATTTTATAAATTATTTGAAGTTTGTATATTGTTTGGAATATTTACATGGTTTTCATTGGCAAAGCATATAGGTAAATATAGGTGTAATCGAAAACCGTTTACAAATTTTAAGGTCTAATTATAGAAATCTAAATTTTAATATAAATAAATAAAAACAAACAAAAAAAAATTACGCTTAGACATTATTTGTAAATTAGTTGCATGCGGAGCCCGGTATACCACATCTTCCCCCACTCCTCCCAGCAAAGACATTACTTTAGTGCGAGCACTGACGACAAGAATAAGCGTCGTATAATATTACTTTAACGAACATTGTGGGCGAGGTGTGTCTTGAATACTTGCGGAGTTTCTATAGTACATTAGTACATACATTTTCAAACAATACTTTGATGTTACTGCATAGCATAGGCACAACTAGGGTTAAAATTCTGGGGGGGGGGGGGGCTAAAGCCCACCTGACAGAACTATTTATTTAAAATAACACATAAGGGGCTTACATCTAAATCAATGAGGGATATTTTTTGGGGGGGGGATAAATCATAGTAAAGGGGACAAAGGCCTCCCCACAATTGCGCCACTATGTTGCTGAAAGCGACCGTTAGTATATAATATGTAATAAAAATATGGGGCAGCTTATTTTTCTTTAGATGATTTGTTGCTGAATGTCGACTTCAAACGATACTGCGTATTTCACGCCAATAATCCTTTCTGCATAATATATTATTTATTTCGATTTCGTTATTTTTTACTATCGATTTCACACGATTTTTGGAACCCTTTATATATAGTTTAATACTGTTCAAAAATATTAAAAAAATAGAAAAAGAGAAAATATTTAATTTTAAATTGACAGATATATTATAGAATAATAAACTAATAAGTAGCTTTTTTTTCTTACAGGTAATCCGTAATAATTGTTAGTATAAATAAACAAATATACGGTTATGAATTATGTTTTTAAACCCCGTGAGTAAAAAATATAGCGACTAAATATCAAATACAGGTTAAAATTATTTCCAATCATTATCATAATTACAATTTTATATTATATAACCAGTGGCAACCATATATAGGAGGAGTATTACATAAAAAAAAAAAAAACTAATTTATACCATTACTATTATAATATGTAACTAATGCGGCAGACATTTATAAACAAAAAACAATTTCGATTTCTATCATGAGAATCTTAATATAATGTGTGACTGTGTGAGTAATGCGAATTTTGGAAAATCTTCTCTTAGTGCACTAATTCATGGTGTTATTGTCCAAAGATACTATCAAAATGTTAAGTCCTTAGATATCATAGTTAAAGCTCTATGTTGATCAATCTGTCATCAGAACATATTCGATTATATGTATAGTTGATAATTAAATGTATATTAGCTACTAGCTAGTATTTTTATTTGTTAAAACCTATATTTTTACTATAGAAATGTTAACACCATTTTTAGATACTATATGGAAATGTTTTAAAAGCTTTCTATAGTTACGTTATAACTTATATGTAGGTACCTACTTATACCTAATAAACAAGAATTAATACTAATTATTATTATAGTAATAATGGCTACCAGTATTCTATACAGATAATTTTTTTACTTTCTCAGTACTCACCTAGTATTGAAATATACATTGTGAAAAACTGTCTATAAAATATAAACTATTGAGATGCAACTACGGTATATATAGTACTAAATGCAACTAAACTAATATAATATGACGTCTATGTTTACTTAGATTAGTTTTTTAAATTCATTATTATTTTTTATTTACTAATGTTTCCTAATATAAAACCTCCTTATGACTTATTCATTATGTTATTATATATTTATATGTATAAACTATAAACTATTATTGATATTCCTTGGATTTACTTGGCAAGTTGCGTTGCTACATGTTTGACCTCTCTCCGTGGCTCCACCCTTAGAAAGCTATTAAACCAACCCCACCACCCGTTGGGTAGTCTGAATTTCTATAGCTCTGCCGCAGTATGCCATTATATAAAAGTACAGTATACACAAATTAACATAATAACGTATATTCAACCGGATATAGAATGTGTAATATACAAAGTATACAATATAAATATATAAAATAACAATGTACAGTCGCATCCTGATATCATAATATATTATTATAATATGTTAGGTATATATAAAATAATTATGAAGGAAATATTTTAATATTTTTTTAAAACGATTTTTGTACCTATTAACTATAATTAAAAAAATGGTTATAATAGGTTAGGTTATTTTAATATATAATATAATAGGTATACAAATATACAATGATAGCGCAACAATTAAAATATTAAAACACGGATTTTGACCGTTATTTATCTTATAGAACATTAAAAATTGTAACTTTATTGTTCATTTAGTTAATAATTATATTCTAATATCTACATCGATAATCGGTGTACCTAATTATGTTAACTAAATGAAAGAGTTCTGCACTCGCGAAGGCCTTGATTACCACCATAATAATGGGTGTTTTTTATCCTTATATAATTATGAACAATATCTAATGTTATTACGATGCCTATAATTAAACATTTTTAGTTTTAAATTCGTCCGCATATAAGGTAAACTACTTACAATAATTACTTGGAAAAGTTAACAAAAATCAGTGTACAGATATTGAATAACATAATCGTATGGGTAGTGTCACCGTTTAATTGTTGTTATTAGTTGTATCTATTACCGAATACCGACTACACTGGAGACGGTCAAAAAATAAGCTAACAGACAACTCATAAATGGCATTTTTTTTTATTTTTTTAGGTTCAGCATTTCTCGTGCTTTCAGATCGCCGACGTTATCCGGGTCGTGAATTAATAATAATATATATTAATATTATGTATTATATGCTATTACATTCGGCGTAACGCGTGGTTAACCGCGAGCGTTAAGTACAACCGCCAATGACGAACACGACAGTCGTCCCGGCGGCGCGGAGGTTTCGCCTCGTCCGCGTAGGCCACGCGACTCGATAAATTTTACGGTGTCGTCGCCATAGCGACACGCTGTGCTGCGACGGGGACAAAGTTCACCGGGCAGCCGTCGACGTGCGTACGTGTACAACGGGTGTGTGCGTGTGCGCCGAGTAGTGCACGCACCGACATAGCTAGTGACGGTCCCAGGTCGGGAAAACGGAATTCTGCGGCCCTCGGCGTACAGCCACTGTGAAGTCCCACCCGACGACCGAAAATCGTCGAGTGTACAACGTTTATAATATATTATAATATAAATATATGTGTGTGTGTGTGTGTGTAGTTATATCGATTATTCGTCATCCAATGGAAACAATAGACCCAAAAACCACTCGGTCGGACGTGATTTCGGTGGAACAAAAAAAATTAAAACCCAAAATTCCAGTTCCATTATCAGTGCGAGATTGAGGGCGGCGCTGCTTATTATGACTATTTTTATTTTTTACATCGTTTTCCCAATTAGCCGTTGTATTTTTTAACACCAGATTATTTATGTTATTAAAATGTGTATAATCTTATGGGTTATGATATCAAAAATGTCTGTACAAAAAGATCCAATATATTTATTTGATTCATCTCATGCGTTTCAATAGTCTAGCACTTTTTATCAATCTCTATTCTGTATAGTGTATAGTATAAGATGTTGATAAGAGGAGTGGAGACTATTCATTGATCGCTATACCACTGCAATTTTCAAATTTGTGTAATAATAATAATTGTAACTATTAATTCAATAATAATTAATTTTGAAACAGGTATTACCTAACATTAGTTATTAAAAAATAATATTCTACAGTTGTAAAAGTTGTCATTAAAAACATATTAAGTGCAGATCACAAATAGTACAAAATGAAAATTTACATTTTACTGAAATTAATTTCCATAAACATTTTAAACGATGAACACATTTTCTTTTGATAGCCACAACAATAATAGTAAATCCGTAGAGTGTACCAGATTTGAATAAATATAATATAATATATTAATAATATACGTATATGTACCTACACATTCTAATATTACAATTTAAAAGTTTTTAAAATTCGAAATCCTCATTGTCTACAATAATTGTAATTCACTGTGGGCTATAAATGTTTCACCGGTTTTAATAAGTTTTATATTATGTAATTTAATATTTTTCTCGTAGATATTACGGTAAGCATTTAAAAATAAAATAATATTCCTAAACATGTCTACATAACGTCATCAATAATAATATACAGTAACACTGTCAGTCAGTACATAATATTATACAATACTCATAGGAACAAATATTTTTGAATTTCAGACGTCGGCGTAATGGTGTAACTTGCACCGACACTATTTGTTTTTCGTTCTCTGTATTATAATATTATTAATATTATAGTATCGGTGTACAAATAGATGGACGCGCTTGAATGGAATTTTTTCGTGGGTTTTGTATATTATATACCTACATATACAATATATAATATTCGTGGTGTGTGTGTGTAAGTATGTATATAACACGAGTGTACCCCGACGGAACAGGTGGGATGTTTGTTCTTGGAACACCATCCTCGTGGGTTCGGTACAGTACCCACCAGCTATAGACGACCACATCGTCATCATCATCATCATTCACAAACATAATAATATTACACGCGCGCGCGAGCGCGCACACACACACACACACTCACATACAAATGTGTATATGTGTGTACATGTTTTGGTGTATATTATTATGTGCACGACGTGACTAAATGATACTTCTCTCGTATTCCGGCGGCGGACCCGCAGCAGACATTCTGTCTGCAATCCGATTCCTACAGCAGCAGCTCAGCTGAGGTCGTGTGCTCGAGGACGCCCGTCAGCCCCGCCGCCGCACCGTCCTATGTATATAATATCACTATCACACCAACGCGCGCGAGCCCTTTTTTAAATATATATATATATGTCTGTGTTAGACCAATTGATCATTTTTGTCTTGCCGGCCTCGTAATTAATGTAAACGTTTTCGTGGAAATAATTAGCCGTGCGACATCGCGACCCCTCGAAATGACGCGACGAAACAGTATATTACCTACGCTGCGACCGAAATGATTAATGATCTCGACGCGGCCGTATAATAATAATAATAAAATGTTGTGTTTATTACAATATAATATATTACGTGTAGGTACCATACGCCGCGTACACCCGTACAAGACGTGCGCACATTTTTTGCTATGTATGAGATTTTAGTATACTACGGTCTTTTGCAGGCTCGATTATTATTTGGGCGAACCCGGCTCAGGTCTACGATTCATCACCGCAGCATTATGTGCACGGCCAAATAACTTTAACACCGTAAACTTTTGAACTCTCGAAAAGTGTACAAAAAGATAGGTACGCCAGCTATTAACGATCGATGTGCGAACCGTTTCATGTAATATTCACACAAGACTGTCACGACCACGGCGGTATTCTGCTCTCTTCGGTATTATCGTGTTCTCTCTCTTGGTCAATGGTTTATCTTAAATATATTAAAATTTCGAATAGTACGGCCCCTTTCATTACATATAATATTATGCAAAAATGTTTTCATAAAACTTGTCACGTTTATAAATATTTTTCATTTTTAAATATAACATCCTCCCATATCTATTGGAAATGCTTGTGGTATGCACCACTGCGTGATACACTGATACCCAATTATCTGGTCTTCTGTATCATTGGTATGACATTATAATATTTGTCGTTATAGTAGACATTATACCGAGTTATCTCTTTTCAAATTGTTTATATAGAACTACACAACGGACTTTCAATATTATTAAATTCCATTCGGTGGTTGCATACTTGCATAATTATTATTAATTATTATATACATTCATAGGTACGTACGTATACAAAAATAGCCAATAGGTACAGTATGGGTACCTAAAAAAAAATATACTAAATAAATATAAATACGCTATACTGCAGCGTTTTTATATATATTATAGCATTATACTCAATGACGGAATATGGTAATAACTGGTAACTGGTAAGTAATTTTATCAAATGCCTCTTGTTGTATGTATATAATTATATAATATACGTCTTGTAACAGATTTATAACATCGGTGCCAATAAAACTGTGCGACAACCTAGCGCAGTTGTATGTCACCGATCTCCGCGTTTAAATAAAATAATAACTAATATTTTTTTTGTATAATAACGACTGATGTGAGTGACGAGTAGCCGAGTAGGGACAGATCAGTGATTACGTGTAGTTAGTACGAGTGTAAAGCTAATATTTTACAACTCGTACTAAAATCGAATGGAAAAAAAAAGGTACAGGATCCGATAAATGTAAATCACTGCAGCGCTCTGCGAATCCGGTTCCCTTTAATCGTACATATAATGATGATGATGATGCCTCATGTCGGAACCTATATCTGACCGAAATGTTGTTAATGTCAACGCGTTCGGCAACTATTACCATATAAATATATAACACTGTTGAATGGCAAAAGTGACGGTGGCCAGGTAGTCTCCATAATACCATTATATTATAAGAATAAGATCATATATATAGGTGTGTATTATAATACGCACAGACATCGTAATCCACGTTCAGTGTTTGGATAGCCTCGCATTAACTCGGTGGGTCGTGGAGGCGACCCAGTCGGATTATACTTTATACACACAATAATGGTAAATAGGAATATACGGAGTACATATTATATATGAAAAGTTAATGTGCTGCAGGTCAGACGTCGGTGTGTGTGTTTATAGCCCGCGACAATGGGTCCAGGAAATTGAAAAACCATTCGACGTCTTAAACGTGCCAATAATTGCTTCCGGTCCGGTAGTATCATCGGCTATATACTGTATAGTCTGCAAATATACGAGAAATATATATATATATATATATTATATTTAAACCTACAATCGCATCGACGGATGCGAGTGAGTACGGACCTGCAGATAGAAAGGGTCTAATTCTTGACGTCTCTCGACAATAGCTTAACCCATAATAATACATCTGGAAGTCACATTTGGACACGGTCGCATTCTGCAGCTCGACTATTATAATATTATTATTATTACCTATACACGATTTTGATTGAAACTTCGCACATAAACCGTTTAATTCCATAAATGTGACAATCAATTACCATTATATCCAAACGAGTGTACAGCCGTATTATATACGTCATGATGACAATTTATTCGGTAATCTTCTTCTACAGTATTGTACGTATTCCCTGAAAAATAAGTTATAACCAACTAAATAAGTATAACATGGAACAGGTACATTGCTATAGACTTAATCAATAATTTATTTCTGCGATTGACATAATATAATAGTCGTCTGTAATAATATATCTATGATTATAATATGTGTATATAAACATTTTCATTTAAATCACAACCCATCTTACAATATAAATTTAAAGTATATTGCTTATATTAATGTATAATATATTATCTAATTACTATAATTCATAATTATTATTTATATTTAAATGTTTATACTTATCTATATGATTGCTATTGAAAAATACATTTTACATAGTACATGCACTATAATAATTGATTTTTAAAACTGCTAAAAAAAAGTGTTTTGCAAGAATTTTCACCGACAAGTACTATGAATTCAAAACTACCCACTCGGAACTGCAGTTCAGTTTGGAAAATTCGCCCGTTATCTAACATTTTTCTGTCGGTAGTCGATAGCCGAATTGCCGAAAATTCAAAAGTCAAAACACATGTACAACGGCGTTAGTTAATACGCGATAAAAAAAAGGTTATAATGATGGCGTGTTTATACATAAAATATTTAGTCGAACTCTCCGCTACAGCATATATTATATTAAATTCAATCGATCCTAGGTACACACCCAATAGACAACGTCATCGTAAAGTCGGGTATGTGCGCGCGCACGCCTGCTTTTCATTATTAATAATATTTTTATCATTATTATTATTACGATTATATTTTTTTATTCTTGTACCTATATAATATAATAAACGGCTCGGCGTGTTAAAAACCGGAATCCAATAAAACATTTAAAATACGTCATCGTCGTCGTCGTCGTCTTCGTTGTCGTCGTCATCGAATTCTTAATATGGTTGTTAAAAAACGAGACGTGGAAAATTCGACCGCACAATAGCCTGCACAGGGATTGTATAATAAAGCCATTGTCGACATTGATTGACAGTTGGAGTCTAAACAGGTATATAAACGAACGCACGCATAGCACACGCACACAAACGCACACATAATATTATATATTATGTGTATAATTGCGTATACGATTCATTGAAAGGACTCGATGTGTGTGTGTGTGTGTGAATATTATTACGTATTAATGGACAGTCGAGATATGCCCAATGAAACGTATTTTTTATCCATACTATTTAACGCGCGCACGCTATTCCAAAGACAAACTTGGAGCGCAGACAGACTGGCGCACTAAGTGCACAGTCACGGCAGCCGTCGCGGGCACCGAAGAATCTATACGCCACCAACACCGCAGCTGCCCCACACACACACTCGGAAACTTTTCAATCATAATATATATACTATATTACTACTATTATTATTGTTATTATTATTATTATTATTATTATTTAAACGCATTCATCGGAAATATTTGTGAATAATGTTTCGATTGTGGCCGCGGACACGTCCGCGCTATTGAGACACGAAAATTGTGTAAAAATCGTGTATATATATAACCTATACACGTATAATATATTAATCCTACCCCGCCTCTGCAACGGCAGTCGTCGATCGGAATGTTTCGAAAAATTACATGCCTATTATTCTACTATATGCTATAGACTAAACTGCCATTGCTCTACACATATCGCTCTCACAACATCGAACGAGCCATGAATGCGTGATAGTAAAATACGTACATAATATTTATTATAGTCGTATACCATGGACAGTGTATGTAGAGTAAATAAACTAAACAATTTAACTATATAGTGTTCTGAAGTATATAACAAGTGGTTTTCAAATTTTTCCGGCATTGCCGCGTTTGAAAATTTAACGCGTGAAAATCATGCCAATATTAAAAAAATGGAAAACCTGCACTGCTTTATAACGGTGCGGAATACAAGATGTTTGCGTTCAAAATACTTGTAGTCTGTAGATCATAATATTATAGTTTATAACCAATATATCACTATGTTGTATATATTATCTTTATAATACCTGATTTAAATGTATTTCGTTAGAAACGTTTTTAAATATTAATTATTCTTTGTTACTTCCGACTCCCCTATATTATATAATAATAATACAATTATTAGGTACCTAAATGTAGATATACAATATTCTGTAGATATAACACAATATATTAATATACTATATTGTTCTGATAGGTTTACTTTTCACACACATATATAATATTATAATTATATTATATATAGGCAGAATAATTTAAATGTAGGAAATGTGAATAATATACGTACCTACTTGGCTACTTCCTCTACTTATCGTCATGACTCAGGACTACACATGATATTATATATTACTTTATGTATTTTATAAACTCATATAACCTATACCAACACTTGTGTCTAATTCACATCAAATCTGTGCAACACATACGACTAATTAATTAGTAATTTAAAAATTACAAACTCATGATCTGTAGGTAGTTTTTCAATTTTCAACCTTTGACAGCTTGGCATTAATTTATCAACTGCAACGCCAAATATAATATTAAATTTATAAATTAAAATTTTTGTGAAAATTAATCCAATTATAGCTATATATAGCGACTATACTGTTTGTATAATGTAGAGCAGTATTTATTTTAGTAATTGAAATTTTAAATACATCATTAATTAAACCACGTGAAATATATAATAATATTATAGAACATGTACTTGCACTATGCGCTATCAGTACCTATATTTACATCTTAAATGTAATTACTAATTAGGGAATAATAATATTATATAGGTACTGTTTCATAGTAAATTTATGAAATCTTCTTGATGTAGAACCGTTACGGTTTTGGGATGAAAATATAATATAATATAAACAAATCAATAGCTTTGAACGTATACATTTATGACGAATCACCGTGTGTGCTGTATGATAAATACATATCTAATGCGTGTTGTGCTACATCATATTATAATAATATAGGTACTACACTACTACATATTATTATATACAGACGCTATTTCGCGTTTGACGTGTCTCTTTGTCTGCATTTTTTAATTCAACTTTTTCTATTTTAATACAAACCCGGCGCGTCCATTATTATTGTATCTTGTATAAATTGCGTTCCCCTCGCGGGAACATTTCCACCATTGAGCTTCGCAACTCGTCCCCCGGATATACGCCCCTCTTCATCCCATAGGACAAAATTATCGCGACCCCGTCGGCTACCCAACTTCTGTTGTATTATATTATTTATATTTAAATGTAACCTCTCGCGTGTATTTATAACATATAATACCGTAGGCTAAATTATGTTCACTGCGATGTTACCTAATAATATGCACGTCTATAGACTCCAGACTGTTGCATTGTACATTTTTGTACTTGTATGAAGTGTATATGATATTATGGTATACATAGTTAGGTATATCTATTTACAGTAAAAAATTAATCGCTTACAAAATACGGGAACAGGCAAGGCGGAGAATTTCAACTCGAAAACATTTTTATTTAATTGATAATCGTAATAAATCGTGCGTTTAATGAAAAAATGAATAGTGAACAAAAAATTTTATCATTTCTAGATAATATAATTAAAATTATTATAAAATTTTGAAAGTTTGGAACTCGTTTCTGTACATAGTTTGTAGTATACTGCATTTTGATTAATGCTTCATTCCAGCATGCATTCATGTCTTACATACAGTTATAAAAGTTTATTTTCCAAGATGAATGCGATAAAATCAAAACGGACGAATGAATCTAGTTCCAAGTGCAGCTAGTGTTCCGTTAAAACTAACTAAATACAAACTTTATACTAAAAAAATACTTAATGAAGTAGGTTGGGAAGTTCGGTTATCAATAAATTAAGATTTAAAACGTCTATCGTTTAAAAAATATTTTTAAATACTTCGTTTATACATTTTTTTTTTAACAAATCTCACCCTCCACTTCGCGATCATCACAAAAAGATTTGTTTTTATATATGAACATATTACTGGCGCGTGATATTACTTTAAAACCTTGATTTCAAAACGTTGGCACGTGATCCGAAAAAGGTTCGCTACCCCTGATAATATACAGATATAGATATAAATATAGGACTTAAAATAAACATGATACCTAGCTATATAAATATATAATACAATATATTAATTATATAATTATGTAAAGCTGCAAATGTCTATTAAATATTTTGTTTTGTCTGTAGTTTTAATAAATATACCTAGGTTCATAAGTAGGTATAAAGTTTGAATCATCTTTAAAAATTCAAAATAATATTAAATTTTAAACTTTTTAACCTGCATTGTTCTCACCCTGTTTGATATTTTTTTGTTTTCAATTTTTAATGCGTTTTATATCATACCTTTCGATTGAAAAATATTTTACACTAATATGCAGAGTGGAGCGATGAATGAATTGCAGGCCTTACAATTATGTTTTTTTTTCGTGTCAATAATCAATATTCAGAGCAGTGCAATTCATAGGTATTTTTTTTTTTTTTTACCAAAGTCTATAAATATATTATTATTTATTTATTTATAAAAATTTTAAAATTAAAGAATATTTTTTTTTTTTTCAGTTGTTTAATTAATACAATATTAATAAAATATGTGACTATTTTATGTAATTACCTAATATATTTCATATTTGTACAAGTTTAAATTGTTTAATTATATGTTATTTTATTTAAAATAATAATATGAAGGTATAGCTAAGTAGCATTATAACAGTTATGACATATGCGTGTCAGTACGTCTCATGAATCTATACTATAAAGTATATACATACAATATTTATTATGATATATTTTAAAAATCTATACCTAATTAATATTAGTGTCTATATTTAATTTTTTTACTTTGTCATACAATAATAAATTGTTATGTAGATTTGAAGCATGAAATATATTTTAGGAATAACTAATAAGAATTATTAGTACCTAATTATAATACCTTGTTACTAATAATTAGGCACAGGGGTGGATTTATGGTTGTGGGGGGGGGGGGGGGGGTCAACGTGGCGGTCAACCCACCCCTCGGGCTTTTTTTAACGATTTAATAACGGTCTAGTCTTCATTGTACCTACTTTATATATCACTCATAAATATTCCTACTCACTCCCCCCCCCCCCAAACAAGCTTCAGATCCTCCACTGGTTAGGTATAACGTAACAAACAAAACATAATACTTAGTTATAAATAATAAAAATAAATAAAAGTAGTTCTTAACCTCCCAAGTTAGCAGTAAATGTAATATAAAATAATGTAATTTGAATTAATTATATTTTGAGACAACAAAGCATAATAATAATAATATGTTCGTATTTACCTATTCAGTTACTGTTTACTGTCTGATAGACCAACTAATGCTAAAATATTTTGCCGATTTCCTTCTGTATCATGTTCTACTCTATTTTTAAAAATTATCAATTGTATTTAGCTTACACATCGACATAGTCATCTAATAGGTATTACAGTTTTTAACATAAACGTAATTGAATATTAATCATAATATTCTCCCTATACCTACCTACATATTTTTTTATTATTTTATTAAATGTTAAGTTTTTGTGCGTGTATTTCTATTGTAGTCGTTATAAAAAAAATAATATAATTTAATGAAATAAAAACATATCATAAAAAATGAACAAATAACAATCGTTTTATTTTGGAAAGTGCTTGAAAAGTCGGTTTTCTAACGTTGGCTAAAAAAACAAGTGTACTTCCATATAATAAACTTCGTTTACAAAACTAAAATTATTTATTATACTCGTTAAAACGAGCTTATATAGTTGGTATATTAATATTATATTACAATATTCAATTTAGATTACGTCAAAAATAAAATATAGTAAATTAATAATAATGCGGCGTAAAGCTCTGTTGGTGTTTTTATTATAATATTTAAATACGTGTTCTGTACGTTTTGAATTTATAACAGTTATTATATATTATAGTTTTATAATAATATAAGATTTAATTTAGTATAATCATACATATTAATACATCTATATTTCTAACTCAAAACCTCAGTACCTATACATTGTTATTAAATAACCGGTCCGTCTGTGCCGGGGTGGTTTTATTTCTTCACAAGACCTTTAGTGTGATGGATCGTTCTATGCTTCACCACGCGTAATGAATAATGATCTAAACATTTGTGCTCGGGTCAGATTTCAAAATAAAAAAACCCTAAACGGCTAAACACTCACGATACCGTTTATAACATGCACACTCAATAGGTGCCTATATATTATATAATGTTATTTTAGTAATTTAGCATATTATAATTGTTGAATCTGTGAGTAATCAGTAATTTAATACCAATTTGTATTATACAATATATTTTTTAATATGTTACCTAATAAATAACATTATATTAGATATTGTACATTATCGTATACGTTTTTAAATCATTTTGAATCACGTCGTTATCGAAACAGTACATTCTTCTCATATCATAAAATCTAAATTATTCTATTATTCGAATCTCCGTTACAGGTAAAATATATTTAATAAAGGCTTACGTGTTATGAACGAAATAATAATAATACTATACAACGTGAAAACAAACTGGCACAAGAAAACATAGCGTAATGTACTAATATATTGTACAATAATATAATTAACGTTTAATATGTTGTTATTTGAAGTTTGGACATAATATTGTTATTATATATATTGGCCACTAGGTACTACTCGTATATTATAATTCAAGTGTCCACCGATGGTCCAAACGAACGTGTTACTTATAAAATATGGACGCTTTTTACATTTAAGTATTTAAACATTTTCACCTACTATACAATATTTTTTTATTGTACGTTATAACTTATAACTTAAAATAATATTATAAGAATATATTTTGTATTTGTATTGTTTGTATAGTCGGACAGCTTGTAGAAACCACGTCTGGAAAGAGAACCTAAACACACATATATATTATATATATATTTATATATACCTATTTAATATTTATACCTAATAGAATATGACCCATTTTGGGCGTGCCGCCACCGGTGACGATGACCATTAACGCGGTGACCACGCGTAACCACGTCACCGCCGCACGGTAGCTATATAATAATATGCTCGCACACTTGCGTGTGTGTATAGTGTATACAGAGTGTTAAGCTTCAGAGCCATATTTCTTTAACGACTACATTAATTTACCTATCTGATTATGCACACCCTTCCGATTATTCCAGTCATCTAACAACACTAAATTATATTATAATAGTACATTAGACATTAGTACATATTAATATATTATACTCTATTATACGCCCCTGTACCTACCTAACGTGTTCAGTCGACAACTCTTCGCTAAAATAAAATTAATTTTTGCTTCTTTTTTTTTTAATCTGGTTTTTGCAAACCATTCCTGCATTAGAGAGATCTTCAGCAGGCGTACAATTGTTTAAGTTACACGGTAAATAAAAAAAAATCATGCAAAATTTAAGCAAAAATAATAATAATTTGCAAACACCAGTTGGGAAAAATAAAAAAATAAAATTTACCTGGTATCAGTTACCTTTAACAGTATAACGTAACGCCATTCCCTAACCTATATAATATAAAGAATAAACACAGACCACCGCAGAATAATACATTAATAATTATTATTTTAATAGTATGTCATTATAACTTTTAAACATCAATCAAAATCACCAACTTTAATAATTATTATATTCTCTGTGTACACGCATGACGCATGTGCAGTATGGCCGAGTGTACCTAATACAGTTGGTAAGTTGTATGCATTTATAGCGACTCTTTAAACACAATCATTATATTATTATTCAAAATCAATAAATTTAATAATTAAAATTCTATGTATACAAAGCAATAACACAATCGTTATATTTTATTATTTCATACTGGCACTGCACGATATATTAATCCCATGTTCCAAGGTATATAAGAACAACATTACTACACCTGCAGATATAAAAGATTGAACGTATAAATACGTAATAACTATAATAATTACGAATCATTATTTAGTACGTATTATAAACAACTATACTATATACATTATACTGAACTATACCACGCGTATATTATATTAAATTATATTTGGTATACCAAATTCATATTTAGACTCACTCAATATTCACACTGCAAAGTGTTTTATTTGGAACTTCAGCACTAGGAATCGAACAATTTTTTAGAGCGATGCAAGACTTTACCGCGAGCTCTATACTACTTCTCCGAGCTACTAACCAAGCATATATAGGTGGGTACTATTACATTGCAGACGTCGATGTCTTCTGGTTTATAAGATTGCATGGTTCGCTGATTTCTGTATAATTTATATATAGGTACTTATAGTTTAACACTATATATTATCTTATAATGACTTGCCTAAATTATGATTTATTTTTATACCCAACGTCCCAACCACAAAAACGCTCAAAAGAATAATCAAGAATATAATTTTGCATTTATGCTGTGTACGCGCAAGTAGGTATTATACCTATGTTATGGCTATATTGTGTGTATGGACTGCTATTATAGTGCTATGTATGATTATTAATAATTATTATTATGTCGAGTGGCCATCGCGAGAGGTTTAATGTTGTGTGACACTGCGAAATGGCACTAAACGACCAATATAAAACACACTTTGCTACATCGCTTCTTCTAGTTGTCTTTTTTTTAATTTTTCAGCAATAAAGTTACAATTTAAATTAATAATAAATACATTTATAAATTAGAATTTATTCGACTCTAACGGTTTACTCTTTTTTAGACTTTGTATCGTATGTTATACATAAATATCAGTAAAATTGTTTAATCTTTCAAGTGCAAATCATAAATGATATTACACATTAAAAAATAATAATATATTTTGTATTTTAGGACTTTTAATAATTCATTCACATTTTCTTGTAACGATTTTACCTAAATATTATGCCACTACAAGCACGTGTCTCGTCTCCGTACTCGCCTCGTTACCCCGCCCCATTGCATAGTGTGAATATGCGCAGGTCTCTTTTTGTGCGTGACGAGACAATTTTGCAGATATAATATTATAATGTCATAATAAGATACCTGTCATTTTGCAGATGCATGCGTATAGGTTATATTATAACTTATAATAGTATTTAAAATACTCGCGTTGCTTTGTCCAAACAGTGTTTTTTTTCCGTGGTTGAGGCTCTCTCGTTTTTCTAGTCTTTTCGCGTATAATATATAAGGCTAGATCTCTCTCTCTCTCTCTCTCTCTCTCTCTCTC
The DNA here is from genome assembly GCA_008086715.1 of Sitobion miscanthi. Taxonomy (NCBI): domain Eukaryota; kingdom Metazoa; phylum Arthropoda; class Insecta; order Hemiptera; family Aphididae; genus Sitobion; species Sitobion miscanthi. Next base: position 29,523,329 of record CM017797.1, read on the forward strand.
TCTCTCTCTCTCTTTGCAGATGTCTCTCTGTCTATCTTCGTCGCAAAAACCTTTTCACAACGCACCGGCCGAAACCTCGAGTGCCCTTACCCCGCGTCTTCCCGCCCCCATCCTACACACATACACACAGTCATATAGTAGTCATCCACTTGAAACACACACAGATCGGAAAAAATAACACAGCGTTCGTCCCGCACAAAGCGTGTACAACGACGCAGATGTGCTCCGGATAAACCACACGAACCATATTATATATTATTATTATCATATATATATATATTATATACGAGCATGTTCGCGGGGGCGCGTCCGATCAATTTTCTCTCCGTCCTCGCGCGCACATAATATATCGGTCACACGCATTTATTATCGTACTTATAACCTGCAGCGGTGTTTCCAATATTCGGATATTCCCACAGGGTAGAGATACTATGTATACTATACGTCATAACTCATAACATAATATAATATTATACACCCGCGTACACTCACTATATTTTCTTAAAAAATTGTGGAATCATTTTGTGTAAGATGTCAACTCTGGAGCAATAATATTGGCGAATAAAAAAAAATCATTAACCCGCTGAATAGATCTAGCAGGGGTGTTTTTTACTCAACTGATTGTTAAATAGGTACTTAATTATACGAATCTAGACTGGATTCTTGATGAATTTACCTCGGATTGGATTATGGCTATTACAGGCTCGTTTACTACTTTATCGACTTATTTGATTCGTTTAGTATAGATTTTTAGAAAAACATTTCATTTTCATTTGATTTGCGATACTCTGGGTCCTCGGTCCTAATGTCTTATATATAGTCATACCCATTAAGAAACAATAAAATGTACAATGCCTATGTGGTCAGACACTAGTGATGGCGTAATAATATATATAAAAAAATTGACGGTAACATCGCTCTTATATATACCTAATGGCTATAATACATCCACAAACGTTTACACTTACACACTATTCAGTTATTATTTTTAACTTTATGAGTTGTAGGTATTCCTGATTTTGCCAACGATATGATATTTCTTGTACCAAGACGTCCTATCTCCAAAATGAATCAAAATATAGTACCTACCGTATATGGGGGATTCACCAACCATGTTCACCCTTTTTTTCTTCAATAATGCAGTTATTTAAAATCTAATTTTGGAACTTTTAAATATACTTATAGCCCATATTATTATTTTGTAAATATACAAACTTCTTTTTGTTAAACGAGAACCCCCTTTTTCTACTGTAAATTATTTGGCAAATAATTTTTCTGAAAATTATGACGTAGTCAAATTCAAATTCAAATGACTCGTTTATGAGTTATTCAACTTTATGTACTAAGTGTAATAGATCCTTTATAATGGGTTTGAAAGATATGAGGACAATGGTGATTTGGAAATATTAATGATTAATAAAAATGTATCAATATTAATAATTTGTAAAAATTTGTAAAAATTTGTAAAAAGTATAGTACCTATAAATAATAGATCCAATGTTACATTTATTTTATATTTTTGTAAAACCATTTTTAAGAACAATATTATCCTCAAAATACAAACATCTTAATAACTGAGAAACTATACTCGTTCAAATTAGAATAAAGTACATTACTTACATCAAATAATGTTCAGCAAAATGATCCACTAAATAATTTACAGATTTTCTCATTTCATAACAGAAATTTGTATCGCCACAGGACACTCCATTAGTTGTAGAACAAAAAAATTCAAAAATTAGAATTTGAATAAATTCATTATTAAATGAAAATATATTATGGGGTAAGCATTTTTGGTGAATGGCCCTGTATATGCATATATATATATAATATTTATTTCTGTTTTCTGCTATGCACAGTTCAAAACGAAGCTCAAAACAGTTTTACACGTGTGATTTACAGCAACGTATAATACATATATATAATATATATAAGTACAACATTTTTAGATTCTGAGCGGAGCGATGAAGCTAGTGGTTTTACAATAGTGTTTATTTTTTTTTAATCCTGTATACAAAATTTTTACCAGAAGGAGTGCTACAATATCAACATAATAATATAATATAGTATCTTATCTTTTAACAAATTGGATCAAGATAGTACTTTAGAGAGGTATTCGATTTTCTCAATAGTTATAATGCCACGGGAAAAATTACGCTGAAAATGGGATTTTAATTTCTAATGATTTGTATATCACCATGGAAACGAATAAAAATTGTATTTTAGTTATTTTATTCTAATTATTTATAATATTAATTCAACTTACAGACTATAATAAATAATGACAATATAAAATACTCAACCTAACCACCCGTCTCCGTTCAGAATCGTTTTTCGTATACAATATGATATCATTGAATTCAAATTTAATACAATCCATTATATAGTGGCCCACTTGTAACCTACTGTACAGCAGAGTGACATTCACTAACCTGCTTTTTTTAATTTTAACTTTAAACTTTATTTGTAGTTTTTACTGCATTTTATATTGGACGTAAGCAGTAGTAATTTGTGGAGTCTGAGTTAGTTTTTATGGGGAGATAAAAAAGTTCAAGCGGGAAAGTTCCTCTTGCAGTGCAACTAATCTCCCTATAATTTTTTTGAGAAAATTCAAACGATTTTTATTTGACAGACCAGATATTATTTAATACAGCGGTTTTCAACCTGTGGTACGCGGAAAGCTAATAGGTGGTACGCGAAAAAAATCTCTCCCTTTATAAAGAAAGTTGGAATGAAAAATTATTAACATTAAATATTATTTATTTTATTTAGTGATGTGAAGTTCGTTTGTAATCGTATTAATATATTAAAATAACGATAATCTCTTTAATATAGGAAATAGGTATTATAAATCTATAAACTTTATCCGATAAACAGATAAAGCGTATTCTTATTATACAATAATGCGTTTTTACCTAAGTTTCGTAAGTTTTTTCAGTTTATTCACGAGTGCCATACTAGTTGTTTGCATCAATAGTATATTTTATATTTTTATGTACTTTTTTTGTGACATAAAATTAAATAAAAATGAAAAGATTTGCCGAAAGCGGAAGCTCAAATACTAAAAAAACAGAGAACATAGGTGAATCGTAAATATGACGTTAGTTACTTACGATTCGGATTCGTTGTAAAATTTAGTTCTGAAAATTCTATACATATAACATAAACGTATACATTATTAATAAGCAAAAAAATGGTCAGATGGTACGTAAAAATGTTCGAACTGTGTAGGTGGTACGTAAATATAAAAAGGTTGAAAACCACTGATTTAAAACATTTAGTCAGTTACTATCGAACCGTTGTACAGTCAAGTTGTGTTATTTTTTTCAGTAAATTTTCTTATTAGTTCGATTTTTTTCCAAGCAATTATTTTAAGTTTTACTAAAAACCATGAATTTATAGAAGTTTTCTAACGATTTTCTTTCATTGTTTTATTTAGTATCCAGTACATTCAGATTTTACTACATTTTTATCAAGATTAAAATCGTATAATTAATTTCGAAGATAACGTATATTTATTTTGACACAAAGTAGGTGGAAATGAATTTTACGATTTTCATCTCGATAAAAATGTAGTAAAATCTGAATGTACTGGATACAAATTATTTCTAACGATTACTTTTTTTTTTTAGTAAAAAGCTTGAAAATGTAATAGGTACAAGGTGTCTAGCAAACATTTTCTTACAGAAATTAAAAAATACTATAAGGCATAAGTACTTAAAATACTAACTTAAATAATATTATTTTAATTAAGCTTTTATCAATTAATATTGACAAAATCGCGAATTATTTTGTACCTAAACATCTGAACCCAGATGAATCTTAGCCACTCAGGATCGATTTTCATCATATAGTACTATAGTGTACGTATACGATGATTTATCATTAAATAAAATTCTACATGACATCCATTAATCTATTACAGTAACCTAGGTACTCAATGGACAATGACTAAGTACATTCAACCTCTATTAAACAGCAGAGGAAATTCTCCTGTTTTTTTTTTGTTTTTTACATTCAGAAAACCATCTTTTAGCACGTAGCTCTAAGAGAAAAAAAATAATATAATAGGTACAAAAATTGGAAGATAGGCAACTTAACTAACGTCACACAATATTAAAAGTAAAATACCAAGATCACATTAAATTTAAATTTTCAAGAAGACGACAGCAATTTTACGATTCATATTATGTTTGACATTTACATAATATAGATAAAATATTTTTTATTTTATAATCAATAATAAAATTATTATAAATCCATGTCATAACTCTAATTTAAAATATTAAATATTATATAGAAATAGAATAATAATTATATACTTTTTAAATTTAAAATCTATAATGAAATTTATAAAGACTATTCATAATATTAGCATTGATACATTAATATGCACATAAAACAATTAATAACATGACAAGACAGTACCTATTTTATATTTAAAAACTATTTTTCATTGAATTTTGTTCCGAACAAATATTGTTACTATACATAATAATATTAATATTAATAACCATTAACCACCACTAACTACAATTGACTCACCAGTAACATAAGAACTATTTTCAGACACCTAAAACAGCAAGACTTTCGGGGTCGTGAGGGAGAATTGGATTATGAGATTTGAATTTATATTTATTTAAGAGTATCATATACTATATAATATTATAGTATATTAGTATCTACCTATACTATTATTATTTATTTTTTTTAAATATAGAAATTACAATATTTATTTAATAACCTACTTTTAATTGATCTAATACTTTAATTCTAATACTCTAATAACTCAACAATATTACACCTTTATAATGACGTAACCTATTTGACTATAATATTATTACACGCGCAGTAATCTACCTACTATGTTTAACGGCACGCGTGCAATACATATACCTACCTACCTACTTATATATTTATGCATTTACGTATTATACGTAGATATTTGCTATTTACCATACAAAATAATGCAAACTTGAAACGGATATTTCTTCTTAAATAAGTTTCCGGAAAACGATTTTTACACCATCGATTTAAGCACAAAAAAAATCCTTTGAAAAAATTGAAAACCGCGAGGAGCCGGTAAAGCGAATTTTAACCTGAATATATGTCTAATACTCAAATGTTTCAAGAGTTATTACCTTCAGAATCGGCAAACCTCTTCAAGGGAATGACAGAGTACAAACCAGACTTAAGATGTTCTTTAGTGTTCTCAGATTCCATATTTTAGTCATAGGAGTGATTGTAAACCCCGATAATACAGTGCTGCATCTAATGTTGTGTCTATCAGTAAAACAATATAATTTTAATAAGACCATACAATTAATAATCATTGTAGACATTACTATTTATCGAACTTTGACATTTGTAATGCAACTCTTTTACTGAAGACTTCAATGGCAGCCTAGGCTAACAAGCTTGTTAGCCGCGTAATTGTACTGCCCTATGTCCAACTATACTTCTAATATATTTTACCAAGTTCTTCTCCACCAGTTTTCTATGAATTGTTTAGGTGATAAGAAAAGTTCCCTTTAAATAATATAATAATACAATTTTATATTTACATAGGTCCACAAACATAAAATATTAAATTCAGACTTTAATGTTAATTTTCTTATACTATACTTCTCTATTACCTTAACATTAATATTATAATTATACGCTCTAAAAATAAATTTTTCATTGTCACTTTCTCCAATATCAAAAAAATTTGAACTTCAACCACTCATAAAAAAATTAATTTATTAATATTTAATAATTAGGTATTAATTTTAAAATCTTAAATACAAATAGAAAAATTCTTTAGGATTCTTAACACAAAATAAATGCTCAAAATGTACAGTAGATTTAAGCTCGATTTTTCTTTTAATTTTTACTAACAACTTATAAGGAAACTTGTGTTTAATTTTCAAGTATTTTGAGCAAGCGTTTAGATTTTTATCGATACTTCCTACCTAGTACCAACTATACATCAGATCGACTTCATTTCGTTTTTAGATTCTTAGACTCAGAGAAATGGTTTTTCTATAACCTATGCTTTTTACGTTCGGAAAACCATATTTTAGTAGCTCTAAAAAAACATATAGGTACAATTAGAGATAGGCAACTTAGTTAACGTCACATAATATTAAATTAATACTTAATTACCACTAATTAATAGTATAGGGTTCATTCAATTCCTCTTTGGTATTATTTTGAAATGTACTTGTGATTATTATCTAATCAGATATTTAAACTGAATGTCTAGTAATATGATGATACTCTATCAACAAAATAGTAAAATTCAAGATCAGATTAAAATTTAATTTACAATAAGACAACAGAAATTTCACAATGTGCCCATATTATGTTTCACATGTAGAAAATACTATTGTTGATTAAATATTGTTATATTTTATAATCAATGATAATACTATTATTAATACACTTCCAAAACTCATAATTTATTGATAAATCAATTAATATTAAAATTAACTATCAATTTAGTCTTCATCATGCTTAAAATAAATTTACTAATTAATATTCTTCACATACTCTAAACATTGAATTAATACCTCAAGAGGATATTAACCCCCTCAGGGGAGCACTAAAAATGCGACGGGTATGGCGAACCCGGGGCCCCGAGCTGATAACTGAACTGACTTTAATTAGTTGGCTCAGCTCTCCCTACTCTGACTTTAATTGGTTGGAGTAGACTGGTCCTCCAGGTTGGGGGTTTAGCGCAGGGCTAACGCCCCTGCCTAGTAAAAAATCTTATGTTCAGGATCTAATAAACATAAACATGCCTCGGATACGTGGAGCTTGGGATAATAAGACTGGAAATCGGAAAAATGGCTTATTGTTTGGGACATGGAACGTACGTACTCTTTTCAAACCTGGAGCGGCTCAAAACATTGTTAAAGAAATTGAGAAATACAAGTTAAAAATTGTTGCTTTACAAGAAATTAGATGGGATGATACTGGAACGTTAGATATTCAAGAAACAACAATACTTTATGGTAAATGTAATGAAAGACGCCAGTTTGGAACTGGTTTTGCGATACACAAAAGCTTAGTACCAAATATAAGGGAGTTCAAAGATATCAATCCAAGAACCTCATTGTTAACAATAAAAGCACAGTTCTTCGATATAACGTTCATAAATGTGCATGCGCCTTCCGAAGATAAATCGCAAGAAGAGAAGGATGATTTCTATGAGAGCTTGGACTTAATATTAAATGCATTACCTCAATACAGAATAAAAATTGTCTTAGGTGACCTAAACGCAAAAGTTGGTAAAGAGACTGTATTCAGGCCAATAATTGGTAGTCACAGCCTGCACGAAGTTACAAATGATAATGGATTAAGACTTATTGATTTTGCAAGTGGAAATGATCTTGTAGTGAAAAGTACAATGATCCCTCATAAAAATATTTATAAGGGAACATGGATGTCACCAGATGGAAGGTATGTCAACCAAATCGACCATATTCTAGTGAGCACAAGATTCAAAAACTGTATTCAAGACATAAGAACGATGAGAGGAGCCGATGGTGATTCGGATCACTATCTGGTTAAAGGAAAAATGAAAGTCAAAATAAAAAAGGTAACTCGGAATAAAGGAATAGTGGTAGACAAATATGACACAGCTAAACTAAACAATATGAATACGTGTGAAAGATTCAAGTATCAAATGTATGAAAAAATCAGAAGGATAGATACAGGTATAAATGACTCAATTGATGCAAAATCTATAATTTTAATTATTCCACTAGTTGGATTCAAAGATTTAGAGCAAGGCATAATAATGTGTTTTCGACAATAAGCGGAAAAATAAGAAGACATAAGTTTCCAAACATAAATGAATATGTTAACCTTGATAAGAATGTGCTAACTTCAGAACCATTAAGTGATCGCAAGAACTTATTTCTTCATTGATTAACCAACCCGAAGAACCTGAGGAAGACGATAATAGTGAAGAAGCTGATATACTCCCGATGGAGATTTATCTATTAATGCAGTGTTCAATGCAGCAATGATGTTAGCAAATTATATGGTTTTGATTAACATAAGTCCAAAGAAGTTCAATCTAAAATAATAGATTTCTTACATAATAATTGAACTAATTATTTTAAATACATATGTATGTACATAATTAGATATTTTTATCTTTATACTTTTTTCTATATTATACATTGCATAAATAAATAATAATAATAATATGTATTGAAGTTACAATTTTTTTTTCGTCATTTTGGTTATAATGACAACCGGTTATTATGACCTATTTTCTTTGGTCCCTTGAACGTCATTATAAACGGTTTCTACTGTATGTACATTTAATGATTAAATGGGAGTTCTTGTTGACTAATTACAAAATATACAGAAGAAATAGTAAGAATTGTCATTGGATAAAAGGTAAAAATATGAATAATCAAAAATCATCTGTATATATGTAATAAATACAAATAAAATATTTATTATATATTTTTTAAATTCAAAATATTTAATGAAAAAAATAAAGACTATTCATAATATTAGCATTGTCGCATTGATACAGTGTACGCTCATACAACAATTAAATGAATTAATAACATAACAAGTATTTTATATTTAAAAATGATTTTTCACCAAAATGTTATCCCATAAAAAAAGCTACATAATTGTAATATTATTAATAACCGCCACTAACTGGAATTGACGTACCAGTAACATATGAACTCTTTTCAGACGCCAAAACGTTACTACTTCCGCTATTTCTGTAAAATTAAAATTAAACATCAAATCAAACATTATCCTAGTTTAACATATAATATATATATATATTTAGAACATAAATAATAATTTTGATAAGAATATATTTTTTAAATCATTTCCATACATAAGAAACAAAAATTAATTTTGAAATTAAACCTATATATTTTTCAATTAGTTAATTTTAATAATATACACCACTAACGTTAAAAGAATGAAAATTTGAATTAAACAAAAGAAAATTGATTCCATGAACCCATTATGAAATTTTTATGAATATACTAAAAATTATTTTACATTTAAAGGTTGACCACATCACCAAAATATATTGATTGCATAAAATATATAACTCAATCTCACAATTTACTCTTATTATTATTTTAATGATAGTTTAATAGATTTACTGACAAGTATAAGTATAAAATAAAACCAGATGTTTCTGAACATTAAAATTATTATAATATAATATCATTGTATCAATAATTAATAAAACTATTGTACCTATCATTGAAATGTGTGTTACATTTCAAAAACATTGTAAACTCAAAATTAGTATCAGTTATATTAGTAGCAGCATATTGTGTTGAAAAAATAAGATTTCAGTGGTGATTGTTTATTACAATAATTCCAAATATTTTTAATTAAAATTCGAAAAAAAGTATTCAATAGGGTAAAACAGTATTTAAAATGTACTCAAATACATGTTAATTGGTATAATGTAATAGTTGAAAAAGTACTTAAATACTATTAACCAATAATCAACAATTTTACAACACTCTTAAATCTTAATAGACTAGGTGTAATGTGTAATTTAAGCTTAGTAAACATAATTATAGGTATATTGTATTTAAAAGTGTAAGTATAAGTATATAAGAATATAAAACAGTTGCAAGGTTGTACTCTTGCATACATAGTACATACATACTAACTAATACCAATATATGGTTGACTCCAGTTTCAGTAATTTAGACAGTTGTGCAACCAACATAGATAAGAATATTATATAGAAATCAATTTTTTTGAGAAAATGCTAATCATTACAATTATTATTATTTCATGTCATACAACCACAATTAGATGAATACGAACAAATGGCAATAAATCATAAGTAGATAAATAAAATAAAAAATATAAATAAAATTATAGCTTTATGGTAACATAATTGTCAGGGTTGGTAAATTTGTTTTAGTTTTAGATTATTCTTGAATAGAATCTTGCTACTTCAATAGCATTTAGGTTTGCTGACAGAAGATCTTCTTCCAAACAGGAAAATTAATCATAACAATTAAAATAATACTATACCTTAAAGACTAAATAATTACTTTGTATAATATTAATGAGCAATTTTATTATCATTCGGTACTTAAATTTAAATAAAGAATAATAATCGTATATATATGAGGTGATGTCAGGTATTACAATTTAAGAGAAATTTAGTAAATAATGAGTTATTTTATGACATCTTACCTATCTACCATTACACACTAACCACTCAATGACTTGCTGATTTTATAGATGAATAATAAATAGTTAACAATAAAAATAATATAAAAATAACTTTTTTATAAAATATGTTCTTAGAGTTAAATACCTACAACATAAACATTAATTTTATTTTCATTATATTATTTAAAAAACATTAAAAGTAGAGTTAGGTATTTAGATGACAATATTTGTTGGTAAAAAATGAACTGACTTGATTCACACATGAATTTGTTTCAAACATTATGATAATGAATATAAATATATGTCTAATTTTTCAAAAGTGATTACCTTCAGAACTGGCAAACCTCTTCAAGGGAATGGCAGACTTAAAATGTTCTCTAATGTTCTCAGGTATCATGTCAGTCATAGGAGTGATTGTAAACCCAGGCAAAACTGTGTTACATCTGATGTTAAATCTATTAGTAAAACAATACAATTTTAATAAAACCATATTTTTTTTGTATTGGTTAAAAATAAGATATTTCTAGCCTTGGGCTATTATCTATATCTACAAATATTATATACATTTGACATTTTTAATATGATGGTTAAATAATTTACAAGTTAAATATAAATATAGTGATTAGCTTATCAGTGTAATGTTATGTAAATAACTTTAATAAGGAATCCAGACAAAACTAATTATGGAAAAATAATGCCTTTGGTAATGAGTGTATTTAATACAGAGAGAAGGGAAATAAGAGGATTGATTAATGACTTTAAATTAGATATGAACTTGGAAAAAGTATCTGTGATTTGTTCTAAATGTATATAATTTAAAATCATTTTAGACATTAAAAATTTAAATTTAACCAACTTTGCCATTTCTAATGCTACTGTTTTACTAAAGACTTCAACGGCAGCCTTACTAGCCGAGTAATTGCATTGTCCTATGTTACCACGTTGTGCAACTATGCTTCCAATATTTATTATGGAACCAGACAAGTTCTTCTCCACCAGCTCTCTGCAAATGGTTTGGGTAATAAGAAAAGTTCCCTTTAAATAATATGACACAATTTTAATATTTACATAGATACACATAAAATATTGAATTCAGAAGATTGATTTCCTTATACTGCTCTATTACCTTAACATTAATATTAAATACGCTCTCAAAATCTTGCACAGACATTTTTAACATGAAATTGTCTCTTGTGATTCCCGCAGCATTGACCACTACGGTCGGAGGCGCAGAGTAATCCGTTGACACTTGTTTTAATACACTTTTAACGGATTCAGCATCAGACACATCCAATTGATAACTTTTGTGACCTTCACCTAAAATTTGTTTTGCTGAATTTTATTCCTAATAAGTTATGAATTCTACCTGTGAGCTCATCAACAGTGGTCTGTACATTATTTATGTTTAAGTCTGCCGCTACTACTGTAGCACCTTCTCTAGCCATCACACGACAAATCGCTCTACCGATACCTCCTCCGGCTCCTACAACATACAATATATATCAGTAGGCATTGCTTCTCCTCCGGCCTTCGTTGTGTGTTGTTGCAAACAAAACATTTTATTTTAATTAGTAGATACAACAATAGCATCTTACTTCAGATATTTACAATCACACTTACCGGTCACAAATGCTAGTTTTCCAGGTAACATGTCGAAAGTGTACAAATGGACAAATTGGAAACAATATTTCTTAATATTGTAATGCTAATACGAAAATTTGAAAGACGTCGACTATCTAGAGTACAGAGGAATTCAAAAGAAAATAATAAGTACAAAGTCACTCAATGATAATATTATAAGATTTGAACTCTGCGTGAACCGGAACTCACAGAACGACAGAACTACACCGAACACATAAGAATATTATGCTAACGCCAACTAACCTACCTGCCAATATTATTAGGAACATTAATCTGTGCTGTTAATTGATAACCACGGCTTTGATTATAGTCAATCTAAACTCTAAAGGCTAATCAGTGCTAGACAGCAGCTGTTGCCTGTTACTGTAACTCGGTACTTTTGATAAGACTGGAACTGATAAGAGAAATCAACGACTAATATTCTTAGATCATATATCTAAGCCAAGGTGTATTGATACACCTTGATCTAAGCTAATATTGTGTTCATGAAGATTAGAGATAATCTCTAATTTAATTAATCTCTAATTAAAAAATTTAAAATTATCTTTCATCTCTAATCTTCATGATTAGGTTTCAATGTTTGTTGCTCGTTTTACTATTTGCAACAATAGTTTATACAGTGGCGGATCCAAAGGGAGTCCCCCCCCCCAATCGCCGTAGTTTTCCATTGTTTTACACTGTGCTTAGCCAATTTTTAGCTAATTTTGGTACTTTTTGTACTTTTTCCCTCCTATGCTCCTCCCATAATTAAGCCCTAGATCCGCCACCGAGTTTATACTCTATTCAGAAAAGTACCGGGCGGTTGACGGATGTCCATAATTTTCCAGAAAATAAATGAACCAGAGTACTGAACGTTAGTAATCAATAAAGTAAAATATTTAATAGAAAAACAAAATGACAGAAAATAAAATTATAGAAAGCAAAATTACAGAAAGCAAAATAACTGGCAATATTACCGTTTCAGAATTGTTTTCATATTGATAATAAAACGAACATAAAATATATACCTACCTAGACAGAATTTTAATTCCAGAAAGTCGAAAGACTGAAACTTCAATTACAGATTACAGAGCGTAGTTTTCCAGAAAGTGATAACGTAGACCATAATTTTTCAGAAAATTAAATTCCATTAAGTTTAAAGCGTGAAATTATAATTACAGAACGTATAGTTTTACGTAGGCATAAATCTTAGTCCTGGTCGTACAGAAGAAGTGTTTTTATCTGACCGTAGGACGTAGACCATAATTTTCCAGAAAATTTAATCCCAGCAAGTTTAAATTCTTACATTACCTGTATACATAGGTGCAAATAAGGGGGGTTTATTGGCTAAGGCACAACCTAAGCTTATTCGATATTATTATAATTATTATAGAAGCGCTTCATTCCCCCAAATCTTGCAAATTATGCGTTTACAATCAATCCCACCTTGGTCTTTTTTTTATATTATTAAAGAAAATAAGTATATATACCTAGCCACTAAACCGTGTTTAGTATATTTTACTATCTTTATGTATTTTTCAGTGTTATAAATAAAATCATTAATGGCCTATAATTACGCCATTGAAAGTCCGCTATGTCCTATGTCGCAGCTAGTGCGGCAAGTTCGTGCGATTTCTGTCCGATTTATATTTTATCGTCCTGCAGTAGCTGTTCTGTATGTGGACCGGACTCGATGCACCAGCAGGACACGGGAGTATTACTCATTTACTATACAGTTGTAAATTTGTAAAATAAAAACAAAATATAATATTATTATTTATTATGGAATGGTCTAGTACAGCATTTCTGAAACTGGGTTGACTTTAGGGTTTCGCGAAACTCTCATTAAAATTAAAATTCAGAAGTCCTGTTTGTCTGTTATTTAAAATATTTTTCGAATTAAATACAGTATGCACATTATTATTAGGTTTATGAATCTTTTATAATTTTTATTGCAAATAATCCTTACATAAAATTACGACAGTAGCCTTGATCTCAAGCTGGCCGTCGCAGCCGCCCAAATTCAGTGAATACCTTGTAGGTATCTGAAATAAATGAAATATTTAAAAATCAATGTCCAGATATTATGATTATAATTTATGTAATAATATAATCTAAAGTTTAAACATTGTTTAAAAATACATATTCATTGAAATACATTTTATATGCAAAACGAAGTAAATTTATAGTTTGGGATTAGTGACATTATGCATGTTTTTTTTCAAGTTGGTATTCAAATGAATAATAATTAAGTGCAATAAATATAAAATAATAATAATACAAATTTCACGAAACTGAAATTAATTTTCAGGTCCGTCTGACGTCTGCGTTGCAGGTGTTGTTGGCGGATAATTGTCAAAGTCTTCAGCGACCGCAGAAGTGGATAGAGTCGTCACGTGTATCTTATTAGTTTGACCATATGACGAAGTCTTCGATAATACACCGATCGAATAAGTGGAACCGGGCTTCAAGTCGTTTATCTGAAATGTGTCATACTATAATTAATATATGGTTTATAATTCTATATAGACATATAATTGTTTCCGCCAATGGCTGTATGCATTTTAAAATTTATAATAATAAACTTGCCTATACATATACCAGATACCTATTATTCGTTCCGCGATCGATAAAAAGTATATAAAAAGTATTGTCTCATAATTACCGTGCAGTTATAAGTTGGGAGTTCTTCTGTAACAGGAATCTCTAAATCGGGTTTGCTATCACAGCATTTATCGATGTCTTTAGACGAAATCTCTTCGGTGTTCACTATGAACGATTTCAGCACACCGTTGAATATCCACGGTATGTCCCATTCCAGTGAAATGTGCGTGTAGCCTACGTCTGTTGTCCTGAGATTTTCCGGTTTATCTGCAACTGTTTGTATTTGTTGTTGAACATATTGTTAAGAGTTGAGACCTATGACAAGGTATATTATATACTTACACCCGTCGTTGAAATTACTGACGACTGATGCCGTAAAACCACCTGTGGGGTAGTCTATCGACTTGGCTTGTATCTATTTAAAATACACAATATTACGAAATTGTATAATAAAGTTGTTAACTAAATCTTTAAATTCGACATTCGTTGAATAGCATTATACTTTTATGGTGTATTGGTGGTTTGGTATTAGGTTCTCAAAAGTAGTGCAGTATAATTTTTGCCAAGCCACGCATCTTTCGGGTTCAATGATAATTTGCTTTGTTCTATTCATATTCTCGTCGATTGCCCTGACGATAAAACCGTTGACGATGTTTTCGTCAGGGAAACTCCATCTGATGCCAATCGATTTGCGCTTCAAGTTTTTCTTGTAAACTATTAAATCGTCCACTGGTTCTAAAACTGAAATGTAATAAAAATATTTTATAATATAATATGTACATATTGTTACGATATTACGTATAGTAGGTATATATAATAGTACATCCAGTGGTGTGTTCATAAGATGTGGGGAAGGGAAATTGCAGTAAAACTATTTTGTTGTATTGTAGGCAGTAGCAATATTTATAGCAATAGAAAACCGTATTACATTTTTTTTGGTTTTGAACTGTATCAATAATCCTTGTCCCGAGTTGTATCCATAATTCGTCATTACGTATAATTGCAGTTCGTATTTGGTGTTGGGTTTTAATCCGTCGTAGTACATTGTGTTTTGTGTTGTCGAGTTTGATACTTGCGTGCCCTCGACAATATCCTATACATTATAATACGGTATAGCATATTTTTTAAATTACATACAAATCAATTTACGTTGCTTATAATATAGTTATATATAAAACAAAAATAATCACAACATTTTAAATTTATGTATAGGTGTTGGACGTTGGTATTAGAAAGTTATATAGATGCTATAATTATAATTATACTAACTTGAAGTATGACTTGGTATCCTTGAAATAAACCATTTAGCTTAGAACATTCGGTCTTGTTTATCGTCCATTCGAAGTATGCACTTTGATTGGTTATGTACCAAGCATTTTCGTTATCAATCATTATAGGTTTTAATTTTGGATCTGTAATAATATGATCCATTTATCAGGTATTATAAATAATTTTGAATATGTTTAATGCTGAAATTTACGAAAAATACTAACTAGAGATAGGCGTTTTTACAAAAATAATATTAGCATTGTCGTTGTAAGTATATCCTTTAATTGTGGGGTCAACTTTTATAACATACTGTGTGTTCGGTATCAAATCCCAAATTTCGATTCGCGTCTGATTGTAAACTAATAGCGATGTCCAGATATTTATTATGACTTCATTTGAACAACTAAAATGCTTATTGATCTAGGCACAGGATTGAAAATACTTTTTAATATAGTAATTTACAGTATAAACGTATTGCCTGCCTACCTTTAAGTTATTAAATAATTACATATAATATAATATGATTATCATACCTTGTATTTAATGTTATAATGTAACGGCGTATTTGCGTATTTTTCGTCAACATCCCACGTTATTATCAGTGATGAACTTTGGTTTAGTTTGGCTTTTATGTTTTTTATTTGCAGAAAACCTACAAAATGAGTTTGCAAATTAATGTTTTTTGCGGTAGTTAAATGTAGATTTAGGTATAATAGTAAAAAAAAAAATGGGGAAGTACGGTAGTAGGTGTCAAGAGGAGTCGTTGTAATGGATGAGTTAAATTTTAATTCAAAGATATAAAATAATTGCAT
Organism: Sitobion miscanthi; assembly: GCA_008086715.1. Lineage (NCBI taxonomy): Eukaryota > Metazoa > Arthropoda > Insecta > Hemiptera > Aphididae > Sitobion > Sitobion miscanthi. The sequence goes on from CM017797.1 coordinate 29,539,813, forward strand.
ACGAAAATCGATTTTGATAAAAGACAGTCTGTCAGCCTCTAATATAACTAGGTATAATATGTATATTTTATGATATTATGGTGATTAAAGTATTTTTTTTGCTAATATGTTTTAATCATTTGTACTACAGTAGTTTAAATTAATTTTCACCGAAACAATTGCATCTGAAAATGAAATTGTGCGTATATAATATAATTATTTAATAATATATCTATACTTAAAAAGTTTCAAGTATGTATAGGTACCCACGAATAATATTTTTGATTAGGTATAACAAAATAACTAAAAACGTTGATCTTTGTTTAAATATTCAATCTCGTCCAAATTTGTACTTAAATATCAATAGGTAACAAAATTAAAATACTGTGTATATAATATGTTATATTGTTTAGAATTTTTTATCAGTATGAACTATAAGCATTGTTGTTTTAAATATTCAATCTTAAGATATAAAAATTGAACATTTTATTAATTCTTAACTATAATATAATTTGCAAATATTTGAATTTTAAATACTTAAATATAAAAACAGTTACGAATGCCTGTGGATCTTTAATATTTCTTAATTGCTATTATAATATCGTTTTGCCTTATTGAGGAACTTTGTATTAAATGTAAATGCATTTCGACTCCTAAGGTTAGATTAGTTACCTAGGTCACCTCAGTTTTTCCTTAATTTTTTGTTTATTTTTCGTGACAACTTTGAAAACTGCTGAGAATTTTTTACTTTTTACACCCCCAAAGTTCTAATTAGATTCACTTTCCTACCAGAAAATATGCTGAAGTAGAAAATCAAATCATTTTCACTGTCCCAAAAGGAGATTCAAAATAAAAAATATACATCCGCTCAGAGTTTAAAATTATGTTTCCTCAAATGTTGTATTACATACCATAAGGCTCGGTGTAAACATATGATATTTCAGATGCTTTAGCCTGGCCAGTAGCTGATATTGCTGCTACTTGAACTGCGTATTTTTCACCATATAGTAGATTTTCAAATACATATCCATGATTATCATTGGATATTACTTCTTCTGAAAAACCTTGTTGCTGTAGAGGTGTGTTCACCATCATAATTTTCAACAAGTACCCTGTTATATAGCAGTCTTCTTCATTTTGATCATTAAGCTACATGATTACAGGAAATAACAAAGATAATAACATAATATATTGTTTCGAACTCAACTAAAAAATAAAATAACCGTAAGTCACTTGCAGAAACACTATATAACATGCAATTTTATTTTGGTTGTTTACCTTGTTCCAAGTAACATTGATGTAGTCTGTACCACTCAATAAGCTTACATCATAATTTATATTTCTTGACCCTATAATACAAAAAACAATTTATGTAATTGATTGTACTATTAAAATATTTTGTTTTAACATGTCATTAATAGTTTTAGTTATATTTAAGTTTTGAGTATTATGTATACATAGGCACTTGGTCGTGTAATTGACTATTTTGATATCCTCTATGTTGGAATTTCCGTCTTCTGCAACTAGCATCACACCAAAGGAGTATGATATTCCTGGTTTGAGATTGTCTATGATTTCTATAGTAAAATTTTGTTGTCTGATTTCTTTTAGTTCCAATTGTTTGAATTCCGATTCATTTAAAGTGCTCTATAAATATGGATAAAGATATTTATAGACATTTTTTATTGGTGTTTGAGCATCAGTGTTTATGTGGGGCAAGGATTCGTCAATAATAACCCGGGTAATCACATAGTCCAGTACCTATAGTACGTCCACGCCACACCAAACATAAATAATATAAATGTACCAAAATAAGAAGCGTTCTAATTCGATTAATGTACGAAAACCCCGGTAGGTGTATATTGGTTAAACTAGTATCAGTTAACTTTTAAAATATTTGTTTGATTTGTTATTCAACTGCTATACTTATTAGGTACTTACCATAATTGCATATTACAATCCTTATCGTAAGTTTTTTTAGTTATAGTTTAGCTTGTATTAGGAACATCAAAAGTGTATTATTTTGATATTAATTGTCATATTGTTGTTATTGGTATTATTTTGATATAAAAACTTTTAATTAAGTATAGTGTTTGGACCAATTTTAGTCTAATGTAAGTCCATATTTGTTTTTTTTTATGGCTAAATTATAATTAGTTTTTAATATGTTATTAGATACCTTTAATTTTTTATGTTTGTCATTGTAGTTGAAGATTTCCTTAATCTATGTATATTTAGTATATACATTGTTGAATGTACCCAATACCCATGTTTTATAATATTTACCTTAAATATGATTTGGTAGTACACAGAGTTAACATTGCTACTGCCTTGTATGTTTTCTGAATTAAAATCAATTTTCAATTTTAGTGACTTAAAATCCGACAGCTCAAGTTGTGGTGGAGATTTGAGCCACGGATACTCTGCAATCGAATTATACATTTATCTTAATTTTTTCCGAACACTGTAGAGATTTAATCTTTATAGATTTACTTTCTTTGCAATCTGGTGCCATGTAACTAGTCGCACATCCTTTGTTGCAAACACCGGTGTAAGCGTCACATGATGTTGAATTACATCCCTCTGAACATAGTTGTTTGCAATTTACGCCGTACGTACCACTCGTACATTCTACTCGTAAAAGATTCATTGACCAACGTGTATATAGTCACAATAATACAATTTATATTTTTATTAATAAAGCCTTGATTTATGTGCACTTAATAATAAAAATGCTTTAGTTTACAAAATTAAATATTTAACGTACATCAAATCCAATAATGTATATTATTTAGTCTTAGAACACTTTAATTTTCCTAAAGATGCAGTTCAAACCCTAAAATATATGATAATATGTTATTCAAGAAAAAATGTATTCATACACATACATAAATTGTAAGCAAATGCATGTAAATCTTATATTAACTTGTATCTGAAATCTGAATCCGTATAATAAATTATTTATAGCACACTACAGTACGGTACCTGTGGTGCAATCGTCTCCTCTATATCCCGCCGGACAGTTGCACCCAAAACCTTTGGTACAAAACATCATCTGTCGACATTGCGTTTGGCGCATTGAACATATTCCGGTGCAGTCGACTCCAAATGTGTTCGGTCCGCATCCTGATGAATATATTATATTATAATGTTATTACGTAGCACTATTTTTATTTATTTATTTAAACACCGAAGCACTTTTGATTTCAAATTTGTGAACATTTTAGTGACATTTTCAAATTATTTACCGTGTTCGCATTTATTGCCTTTGAAACCGGAAGGACATGTACAACCGTTTTTGCTTGGAAATCCTCCGTTAGCGCACACTGAAGATGTCTGTATAGATTCCATCTGCTGCGTATTGACTAAAATTTCCAATATATTATGTTTAGCACAAGTGTAATATATGTAGAATGGTCAATGGTAACACTCCATTGATTCGACCGCGGTAAAAATTAACCGTTAAATTGTACGTTGCGTTTATACACATCCCTTGTATTTGTCTGGCTTAAGTTTTAACCTCTACAAATGTAGTTCCTGCAATCGTACGTGGTGGATGGAGAATTTTCTTTCCCCGCACACTGCAGCGGTATAGTGGTTACGGAAAAATGAAGCCGGGCACAATTTTACCCCCATCGAGGTGGTACCGCTAAGACAAAGGAATTGTACCACCACCGCTGCAGTGTGTGGTGACCTTCATTAAAGAGTCAACTGCGTTCAAGATTTGTAAAAAATAGAAATGCATTTCACCCTATAGTGTCTCGTTTGTCGACATGATATTGTAATTTATATTTATAAACATTTTTTTTTGTTCCCACTTCCCAACATCTTTTCATAGAATTATAATTGATAGAGTATTTAAAATGTCAAAATAGATTTTGATGTGCGTCATTCCTTACCACCAAACGGATAAACATTGAAGGCAAACAATTTTCCTTCATATAGCGTACTTTGTAATTCTTCTGCAGTTACTGTCAATATTTCTTCATTTTCTACACAACATAATATTATTATCATCATAAAATGAAAATGTATGCATTGGAAGTGTATTTAAACAAAATATAATTTAATTGGTTTGAAAAAAAAATGTTTTATTCTACCAAATTACCCATGTATAAATTAACTACGAATGCTTATTACCATACTCGTCTGTACACTGAGCTATTCGTTTGATTCCAATCTTACAACCGTCTTCGTATTTTATTTCATAATTATTATAAATACCATATTCATCCTCGCTGCACCATGGTATTCTTGATGATTTCTTTTTGAGATTAAAGTATAAACTATATGTTTTGTTCTCATATAACCAATTATTACTTTTAAACAATACCGTTTTTAGTACTTTCTGTAAAATATAAAGTTTAAATAAAATCAATCCCTTTTTTATACATACAAGTATATTATATAATATAAACGTTTTATTCCATTGGATATATTTTTTTTCAAAATATAGTTTTTACTATACATTTAAAAAATTATATATTTAATTTTCACGATTTCCGTAAAATTGTATTGCTCCAAAACCTAAGGAATTATGTGTGCATAATATAGGTGTACCTACCTACTAAAAATACGTAAAATAAAATAATGTTTTTGTTCTTCTGTATTAAAATGTATGAGAAGTGAAGTCACTTTTAAATAGAATATAATACATTAATATTATATAGTTCGTAATATATATTTAAATACATGTATAAAACCAAGTTACCGATTCCTTTATATTAGTAGAATATATATCTCGTTCGTGATAAGGACTATCTTCATGAATTAAGTTCATTAAAAATGTACATTTAGACTCATCTTCTAGTAAATATGATACAGATATACACATTTTCATTGAATTCCTTTGCTTCCATTTAATTTTGAACAATTCTGAATTGTTTTTAGCATTCCACAATAATAATTCATAATCGGGATAGTTTTTCAACATTTCAGCTGGATCTGTAACAATAAAGAATTGAGTACCTACATATCAAAATTTAAAAACCTAAACTTATTTTATAAATATACAAATAAATACTGACTGAACGCTTTTGAAAAGATTTTAAGGACATTTTTTATAAGTTTATTTAAATAAACTATATTATATTTTATTGTTTCGCTATAATATCATATATAATATCATGTAATATAATGTATACTTATATAATTTAGAATAGATTTTATCATTTTATACCTACTAGCATTTTCATACATTTATCAAAATTTGAACATAAAATTCAATATAGTAATTTACGTACCAACCATAGATAATTTCGAGATGGTCCATTCTTCGATGCTGTACTCAATTTGGTTTCGCGTGGAAATGGTGGTTTTATACTTTCTGTCTACCATGAGTTCTAAACTTTTCTTATCGGAACTCATAATTAATCCATTAAACTCAATTGGCATACCAATAGCATTAGTTCTCAAATGAATTTTTGCATCATAGCACCCGATACACTTGAATATATTGAAATGTCCTGAAAAGAGTAAATTCCACGTTAAACTGTTAAAATTCCGTTTGTTATTAAATATTTACGATTGCTTTCTTCTACAGCATTATATCCCGACGTTGTTCTATAAATTGTTGTAATGTCATAGTTATCTGAGAAAAAAAAATTCAAAAATATAAATGATTTTATTGCAAACACTCAATATAATGTAATGGCAATAAATCATTAAATGAAACACACAATTAAAATCCGAACAATGAACTGCAGCAATGTATTAATTTATGTACATTTTTATTGGGTATTTTAAAAAATCAAATTCAACTAGAATTGCAAAGGTTATCTACTTCCATAAGGAATCGATGAAATTTGTACTTATTAGAAACTAATTAATACGTTAAGTTATATCAATACACAATACTCTTATATAAATTATCTTTGTAAAAATTCTTATGGGTGGTTGAATTTTAATAATATATTATATTTTTAATTCTAAAGTAACGTATTGGTATTATTGAGGCACGTATAAATATATAATACATACAAAGGTGTAGCGGCTTCACCTTTATGTGTATTATATATTTAGGGGTCTCCAACCTTTTTTTACGGCGTGCCAAATTTGAGATACGCTTTGGCAATGCGGGCCACCATTTTTAGAGGAATAGAGGTAATAGAGTGGTCAAGAAATTGAAGAATAGATAAAATTTATTAAGAAAAATGAATGTTCGTTAATATACTTTTTTTTATTTTATAACGAGTTTTTCTATTATTAGTTAGTGTTAGTACTTAGTATTTAGGTACACCTGATTATTATAAGCTATTACGAATAACAAAAAAGAAAAAAAATATTTATTTATTTAATTTAAATAGTCCAATAAATTAAAAACAATGAAAACTAAATGAATAAAATATAATAAAAATATTATTTTCAAAACATTTATTAACTTGACGGACCAGTATAACACCTTGGTGGGCCGAACCCGTAGGTTTGGGACCCCTGGTGGTGTAACCTATACCTATATGTCGATGGTCTGGTTAAAACTTAAAATATTTATGTACTCTTAATAAGACACAATATAGTTAACACGGGTACATCTTATTTTGTAATATTTGTCATATTATTTACGTCAACAAATAATTTTTAACGGGTCATAAATATATCTTAAATTAGTTAAATGATTAAAAAATATACCTGTATGTGATTTGTATTCAACAACTATATCATCTATTGCTATTCCGCCGATAACGAGAATATCGAAAATCAGTATAGCTACGATTACTACATTCATTTTTGTGAATTTAAAATCGTTTTAGTTTCTTGAATTAAAATACAACAATACCTAGGTAATACACATTGTTAATTGCTCATACGGTCTAATATATTATGTACGACACCACTGTTCACCATGGCAAGTACAAAGCGAATAAAATCACAGTAAATATATTGACTATACTGTAAATGTATTTTATAGTTTTCCATTACCTGCGAGAATCTGCACAAATATTATCATCATGACTTTGTTGAGTATCAAAGGTTTTCTTCATTATCGGTCTTCTCAAGTCCGATTAATTATTTGTGACAACAATAATATATAGTTTGAATGTACATAGTATAAATATAAATTTACACTTTGATCCAAACGAACATTTTACGGTGATAAAGGTGTTTGTTCGAACTTCAAAATATTATATGGAGTATTATACATTCATCCATTCTACAAACGTGACTTTTACATTCGAAGTGTTTTGTTTGCTGGACTCTGCACATAATACAATTTGATTAATTTAGACCATATATTGACTCTAGCATAATAAACAGTGTAAGTTTTTATTTGAACAGAAATTTTTTCTTAGTTATTATGTCACCAACTATTATAAGTTCTTACTATTTTTATGCTGTTCCACTATTATAGTAATACTTTTAATTTTAAATTTTGTTATCTATAAAATATAAATACAGGAAGACCTAATAAAAAAAAAAATTAAGAAAAATACTCGTGTCAACAAATTCCCAAAAATATTATTTTGAAAAAAGTTATTAGGTACGTTCCAAATTAATTTAATCAAAAAAATATTGATATTTAAAAAAATTCTAAATAATAATTTTATACGTGTAGCGGAAGTGACTATACATTTTTTTAATTCCTGTGTTAAGGGGCCAGTGCCGTTTTTCAAACTGTCCGCAATTCTATACAATTTTAAAATTATATTTTATATTTTAGTTGTCACCTTAACTATCATACGTTCCCACTAATTTACGGCCCTATACCTATTTATGTAGGAGGGGGGGGGTAGATAAATAGGGTAGATAAAAATATAAAATTACCGCAAACTGCTCGAAAAGTATCGAAAATAATTTCTATAGTATGTTTAATAAACAGATAAAACTTGAGCCGGTAAGCAAGCAATAAAAAAAAAATATATTTTAATTTAAGATAATTTTAATTTGTAAATATATCATATACGATATACCTATATAAGAGTAATGAATTATGTAAAATTGATTTATAGACAATGCAGTTGACATGTTTTCAAAAATAAAAAAAGAAGATATCCTAATAAACTACTAATATTTTTGCGGTTTTTTTTTTTTACCCATTCGGGCCGGTCAAAACCTTTGTCCATCTCTATTGAAAACTGGAATGACGCCACTGATGTTGGTATTCACTGTTGACTAGGTAATAATAATATCTATAGCAGTATTGTATAAAATAATATTATAATTTATAATATATAAAATTAGTTTTTGTCAAAAATAAGTTCAACCTGCCATACTACTGATAGAAAAATAAATTACTTACAGAAATGCCATATAGGTATCAATATACCTATAATAAAATATTAAAATATGTTTAGGTTGACAAATCGTTTTAAAACAATGATTTATAATTAAATTTAAATTTAACACATCCATTACATTGGTGGCTTACTCAATAGTACTCAATATAGGCAGGATAGGTGAACTAGAATAACCTACTATGTATATTGTATATAAATATAACATAGTGAGTTCCCCGTTTTTATTTATTTAAAGTTGATTATTTTTATTTTATAGACATACCTAGTATCACATATTTGCATACAACTATAATTTAAAATAAAATTTATTAATTTTCTCAATATTTATGAACAATAATATAAAAGTGAGTTATTACTTATTATTTTAAAAATTTATAAATACATGCACGTGATTTTACTTATATTGACGTCGAAGAAGTTGCTTTTAAATGTTGTCAGGTTTCTTTTTATACGACGATATTTTTTGGGCTTGTAGTTTATTGAGTATTTTAGATTTCAAAACTCGGCATATTTATGTAATAATTTGAATTGGTCTATTAAGATTCAATATTGACAGTGAATAACTATTATTCAAACTGATCACCATTTTAATGACACAGTAAACCACAGTCAAGTTATTGTTGTAAATGTATATTGGATTAAATCAATATAAAGTATTTTATTATAGAATATGTTTTTCATTTTTGTATATATTTAGATAATGGCATTTTAAATTACTTCGTAAAATTAAATATGACGTGAGTGAAACAATAAGCAAATTAAATTATCAATGAAGCACGTGAATATAGTATAATGTTATAGATATTGGTCATGCGGGGTGCGCTTCGGATCAAAAGACAAAATAAAATACACTATTGGAAAGGTAGGTTAATTATTTGCATTAAATATATGTACATAAACGTATCAATTGATATTTGTAGTGCCTGACTCATATAGCGCAAATAGCGTTGGAGATTTGGGGGGGGGGGGGGGGCAAGCTGAAACCCCACTATAATAACATCGAATAAGCTTAAAATAATGTTTGGAAATATTTGGAGCGGGGGAGCGGGCTTAGCGTCTAAAGTTCCTCCTCCTACTCGCATACAATAGTTTTTAAGATGTTGACATAGGGCAACAAAGTTTTCTACTTTTAACAACTTCATGTCATTATCCTCAAGCACTATACATATATATATTATATATACAACTATACAAGTGAAGTGAAAGTCCTTTTCGGGATGCATTTGAATATTAATTAAGCGTACATATTATTTGATGTCTTAGAAAAAACAATTCTTTTTTCGTATTTGTGTTACAATACACATTATAATATTATATCTATGCTCGATAAACTCATGTTTAGCATCAGGGAAGAGAATGCGTAAAAAATTGTCGAATGTGTTGTAATATCGTTGTATATGATAACATATAATATGATCGTAATATCGATTTAATTGCTCCGGGCTATAGGAGAAAATATTTTTATCACACAATAATCATCAGGTTGTTTTGGTTTTTAAAATCTAAAACATCGTATATATACAGAAAGCTTTTTAAATTGAATATAATATTATATTACGTTTTTGATTTTACTTAAGATTTGTTGTAACTCAATAATGATTATAATATATTATTAGTATTGTTAGACATTTAAGATTTTGAGCGGAGCCATGAATGTATTGATTTAATGATGTGCGTTTTTTTTTGCTTTTTTTTTTATTTTTATGTCTGTGTACACGATAAGTAGTTGAAATAATGCTTCGATTTTCAACTTCAGTATCTTTTTCGATGGGAAAGTGAATATTGTTGATGCATTGGGAGGTCAAAATTTTAACCCCAGTAGTTTTCAAAACCGCAAAAAAATTAAGGAAAAACGGAAATTTTTGCGCGAAATCGATTTTTCACAAAAATGATTTTGGTTTTTGTTGTAACTCTTTAATAAATAAACGTGTATACATGAAATTTTCACTGGTCGTTTATATTTGCATTTTCTATACACCAACCATAATATTTTCAAAATATTTTGATTTGTTTTGAACTATTTACGAACATTTTCAGTTTCCATTTTTTTTTAGTTTTTTTTCCCTATAAATATCAAGAAAATTGTATTTATAGGTTAAAAAAGCTTGAAAATTTAATAGAAGGCTCCTAGTATATTGTTTCAAAGGCAAAAATATTTCAAATATGAATTTGTAAATCACCTGAATACTTAGAAATCAAAAAACATAATGAGGGGACTAAGTTTATTGGGAGGGTCTACGAATTAAATGGATGATGAATTAGGCGTAAAAAAATGGAAAAAAGGGGAAATAATGATGGAAAAGGTGATGAAAAAGGGTGATAATTTATTTTTCCATTTCCTATCACCTTATTTCCATCACCTTTAGGATTGAAAAAGGGTGATGGAAAAACAAATAATCAAAAACGTGATGGTTTTTTTATATCAAATTGTACAATCAAAAAGGTGTTGGAAAAAAAGAAAAATAATTAATCACCATTAAACTAAAAAGGTGCTGGAGGGGTGAAGGAAAGTGGAAAAATTATTTATCGCCCTTTTTCATTCACCCATTTTTATCACCTTTTTCTCATTTTTTTTCGCCTAATTCATCACTTTTTTAATGACTTCGTTGACCCCCCCCCCCACACAAAAAAAAAAACTTGACCCTCTGATTATGTTTTTTGATTTCTAAGTATTCAGGTGATTTACAAATTCGGGGAATGTATTTACATTTGTTTACAATTTGTCCGGAGTCAATAGGTGAAAGTGGGGGGACCAAATTCATGTACTTGATATTACGATGTCTGCCACAATCCGTGTCACTCGTTATGATTAGCTGGTGGCTATAGTAGTGTTATATTATTCGATAAATAATTGATTTTCGAAAAAAAAAAAACAGATCATGCGAAAAAAAATATTGGATAAATAATACCATTGGTTACAGGTGAATAGTAAACATAATTTGTAATACGTAGTTTATTAGTTCAAAATATATATATCAGGGAACTAATTTGCAGATTATAAGTTAAATACTTAGTATTACTTGGTATATTACTGTAACAATAAAAACGTAGTCTAACACTAATATAAGTTGTATCCGAAGAGACAGATTAATACCAAATGGGGGGGTATAGAAGAGGATTTTGATGTTAGACAAGACACTTAGTTATACCGAGTAAATTTTAACGTGTATTGAAATAAATTATGAATCGTATAATAATATATATTTTACTTTACCGATGACCTGGTACTTGGTAGCAATACATGGAGCGAGCGATAAAACGGCACTAGTTTGACATATGTATACCTAATAGGCCAAACGATTATTACTATACATTTTGTTAATTAATCAAAATAGTTTTATTTATTTTTATGGTGGGGCTCCGTATATTATATAATGTTCGAAAATTTATAATAGAAGAATAAAATATAAATATAGCAATGGTGTTTCACACCATTACAATAGTATTACAGTTAAATGTAAAAACAAATAAAACATATTTCAAAGGTATTTATTTCATTGAGTATAATTCAAATTGTATAGATTCAGAAACGGATAAAATGGCTTGTTAAAACCAACAATATGAAGAATATAAAATTAATCTGTTCCCACAGAATTTGACTGAGGGTTGCAACATATTATGTACCGGAACTGGTTTGGTTTATGAATTGAATCAATTGATGATTGAATTTTTAACGCTTTTCATCAGTATATATTCTTCTATGGATTTTTAAACCATTTGGTTGACTTTATCACAGATTTTACATTTAAATTACTTCTTCAGCATGACGACTCCTCTTATGGACCCTTAAACTTTTTGATAGAGAAAATCTTTTATCACATATGTCACATTCGAATGGTTTCTCCCCTGTATGTGTCCTGTTATGTTTTTTTAAATCTCCTGACCCATTAAACCCTTTACCACATATATCGCATTTATAAGGTCTTTCCCCAGTATGTGTCCTTGTATGGATTTTTAAATGTTCTGCTCGAGAAAAAAATTTATCACAAATATGGCATTTAAACAACTTTTCTCCAGTATGTGTCATCATATGCGTTTTTAAACTTCCTCTAAGATAAAATCTTTGATCACAGATATCACACTTGAATGGCCTTTCTCCAGTATGAGTCATTTTATGGACTTTTAAACCATATGCATGAGAAAATATTTTATCACAGATGTTACATTTAAATGGCTTTTCTATGATATGTTCCTTTCTATGGACCTTTAAATCTACTGATAGATCAAACTTTTTTTTGCAGATGTAACATTTAAATATCTTTACTCCAGTATGTATTTTTCTATGGAAATTTAATTTTGATATAATAGCAAACCCTTTGTCACAGATATCGCATTTAAAAGGCTTTTCTCCTGTATGTGTCTTTCTATGGATTCTTAAAACGTCTGGTCGAGAATACACTTTTTTACAGATATCACATGAATACGCCTTTACTCCAGTATGTGTAATTCTGTGGTTTCTTAAATTTGATGTTTGATTAAATAACTTATCACAGATGTCACATTGAAACGGTTTTTCTCCAGTATGTGTCCTCACATGACATTTTAATTGTTCTGCTTGATAAAATCCTTTACCACAGAAATCACATTTAAATGTCTTTTCTCCAGTATGTATCTTTTTATGGGTTTTTAAACCATCTTTTCGAGAATATACTCTATTACAGATATCACATTTATACGATTTTTTTGCAGTATGTGTCCTTATATGGCGGTTAAAATACCATTTTTGGTCAAAAACTTTATCACACATTTCACATATATATGATTTTTTTGTGGCATGGGCCTTAGTATGAAGCAGTATGTGTGATTTCAAATGTGATTTAGTGTAATACGATTTATTACAAATGTCACATATGAAGGGCTTTTCTCTATCACTGGAATGAATCTTCATATGTCTTATCAAAAGTCCTTTTGAATCAAATGATACATTGCATGTGTTGCATTCATAATGATCATTTTTAGTATGACATTTCTTATGGACTTGAAATTTATTTGAATTGGAAAATTCTTTACCACACACTTTGCAGGTTATTTGATTGTTTTTTAAATTTGATCCCTTGTCCGAATTCATACAACTAATGAATTCTGAAGAGTAATTATCGTTCGAAACTGTTCCTTCAAATTCAAAACTCTCGATAAAATCATTTTCAGTTTTTATTTTGGTATCAATTGTGTTTATTCCTTCTTCAGTTTTACAAACAGTTCTGAAACATGAAATCGTTTTAAAAATTAATATTATTTAGGTAGAAATTGCTATGACACAGTCATTACTACATTTTAAAATAACAGCTCAAAAAAAAATAAAAATAATTATGAAGAAACCCAAAACCAGTCGCGGTTGCAGGTAAGACACGCCAATATCAACACCGCCACCTCCTCACTTTCCTCGTGCTTTTTTTGTAACAGTTAAAAACAAGTTAGCCAATCAGATGCGGGGTTTTTTTGATTAGACTGTGCGGGACGGGAATCTGACAAATCGTCCACCGCTCGGTCATCGTCTTAAGTTGGTCGTATACTCTATTCCCCATAAGTTGACCCACTTGCGCGCATGCATACTGAGCCACCGGAACGTTCAGACCCCTGGTCCAGACCGGCGGTCTGTGATTGGTCAGCGATATTCGGCGATTGGTAGTGCTCGTCGTAGTAGTCGGCTGCTACTGGCGACGATCACCACTAGCGCTCCGAAGACGCGGCGGCCTGCGCGGCCGCGACCAGTTTTCGTCGAGCGAGTGGCTCAACTTACGAGGAATAAAGTATAGTATACCATTGTAGAAGTAAATATTTTGCGCCACCAAAAACATTCCAGTAAACTTTTTTTTTGATAAAAGTAGAAAAACATGTTAAGTATCTTCTATTAAAAATTCTTAACTGAAAAATAAGTTACAAATTTTCTAACGATTATAAATGGCTTAAAAATAATTCGAAACGTTACCATACGTGTAAAATACTAATAAAAATATTTGGTAAAAATATCAAGTGTCTATGGTTATTAGTTCTTGATTTAATTCAACGCTTTTTAAAACTACAGGGAATTTTCTGTTTTGTTCTCTCAAAAGTATCAACTAGATTCACTTTTTTAACAGAAAAGATGCTGATTTAAAATCAAAGCATTTTAACTACCCTAAATATCGATGACAGACGTAAAAAAAACATAAATTGTAAATAGTAGAATCTAATATTATAATAACCTAGCTAGACACGGCAATGCGTTGCTATTGCTAAGTTTTTGTGGTTATGCAAGCAATATATTATCAGGTAAGCCATGAACCTACGGTAGATCACGAAACCCGCATGGTGCGTATGTAAGTTTATTGATCACTTTCTTTTAGGTAATGTTTATAATATAACGTTCTTATCAGTAATGGTGGTCCATTTGTACATGGTTTCTAATTAACTTTTTTTGATTTATTCATAGTTTTATTAGTTAACTCTTACTTAAAATTGTGTTTTTTAGTTGTAACATTGTAATTATGTCTATTAAATTAAGTAACCACGCTCGTAGTTTAACTGAGGACGTTCAGAAATGATATTTAGACAAAATACAATTGGTAAATTTTCAAGATTCATATTTGTTGTTGAAAGACAATAATTGTATACTTTGAACAACAGATTTAAACATAGTGCCTTCAATTTTACTTAGCCTAATATTTTTAACTACCTAGTATTGACTAGTATTTACACATTGGAAGAATTTAAAGCATACAAAAGTCTGGATGCATATAATTTTAACCTAACCTAACCTAACCAATGGACTGTAGTAGATAGCTATGTTCTTGTAGTTGCTGAAGTAAGTCAAGTATAAGAATACATTTCTGTGTTATTAAGATTAAATTTAAGAAGTATATAAAGGTTTCTGTTTCTCTTTACATACTTACTAGGTATTTAACAACAGTTCTGTTTGGTGTAAGTATAATTCTACCAAACTTTAACTGCAGATTCTAAGTTATTTTATTATCAATACTTGTTTTAAAACTACTTGGCAGTTGCCACACCACTTCTTTACAACATTCGAAAGATAATAGATTACAGAGAGATTACGGAGATCTAAGAAAATTATGTACAATATTTATTGTATCAATAAGTTGTTATACGTATAGACCTTTTACTAAGTATAATAAATACTAAGATATCTTAGTCCGAGATTATACAGTACCACGGAATATTCTGTGATTGTATAGTTGGTTATTATCTCTATACAGGCTATACTGATATCCCAACAGGTGTTACAAATCTATCCCACATAAGAACCCATGTAATTCTAGAAAAATGAGCCTTCTGGTTATTCTGTGATTTAACACTAAAGTATCAAAAAATTCAAAAAAGTTGGTCCACTGAGACCGTGGTTTGAACTCGATACATTTTGTACTAAAATACACAGGCTTATCGCATTAATAACTATTATTATGATTAAAACCAATAGTGACTATTTATAAACAAAAATAATTATATTAATAACAAAATCAGTCTTTGAGAATAACCCCGGATGGGCCTCTTATTCACCTTTTTTCGAGATGAAATGTAGCTCATCTTTTTTCCTAAGCTCTAATCTCTATCTCTGTATCAAATTTCATCAAAATCGGATGAACGATTTAGGAATGCATAAAAGACATAGACAGATGCAAAAATTTGTTGACTTTGATGTACTGTTGGCTAAGACTCTAAAGGCCAAAATGTTGTATGTCACATTCACTAAATTTTACAGGGGAGCAGTTTTAAGATTTTAAATTATTCTACACCAAATAATTTGTGTTGTAGATTTTAAGTTTTCGGTGTTACAACTTATTTACTTGTAAAATATTTTGAAGATTACATAAATTATTACTTTAAGGTCTTAAAATGTGTTTTTCAACGTAATTATAATGTTTCTTTTAAGTTGAAATGAGATTGGTTATAAATGAAAATCATAATATATTTTTATGGTGAGCATACAAGGTTTTGATGGACATATTAAAAGTTGTTAATTTAATATAAATTATATAAATAGTTAAAATGTACTTAAAACTAATTTTTTTGATATACAAAATTAAATATGTAAATATAATTGTTGTAAAAAGGTTTAAAAAAAAAGTAAACATATTGGAATATTTTATATTTTATGTGAATTATAAAAAGTAGTATTTTTCATCAAATTTTTAGTCAAATAAAACCCGTTCTTTAAGATTATTTTATGCTAGTTAAAGATATTACATTTTTAAAAGTAAGAAATATAAATACATGCCTAACCATACAATATAATCATAGTTATAATTTGTATTCAATATAATTTATTGACAAATGCTAAAATTAAATTAATTTTATTTTAACAATTCTTCATTACAGCCATACAGGTGTAATAATAACAAACACAAAATAAAAATTAAAGAAAAAGTATTTTTACTCAACAATATATAAAACAAAAACTAAATACTGTTGGAGATTAAGAGTAAAAAGTATATTTTACTCTTAATAATAAAAAATGTATATTAAAAAAAAAATAATAAAACTAAGGTATCAAACCAAAGTTGAAATGTTTACTTATTGTATTGACTATTATCTATTAACCAATTAAAAAAAAATAAGAAACTTACAAGACCTAGGCCCGTATCTAAGGGAGGACTTGGAGGGGCAATTGGCGGCAATATAAAAATTAGTTTAGGGGCGGCAAAATATTGAAATGGTCAAAAATGTCAAATTTATTTGTAGCTCATTTTACTTAATGAGTAATTAAATCATTTGCATAAAAACAGTCTCGCACTCTCGCAGAAAAGTTCAAGAAAAGTTATGAAATTATAAATTAATTAAACATTTTTATTTTTCATTTAAAAAATTGTTTTAAATAATATATTGGTTATTAATGAGTTTTATTTTATATAAATGTAACTATTTACTACTACAGTCTACATGTATGTCTTATCTCATTAATTTAGAACTTGTTATATGTGTGTACTAAAAAAACCTATCTTGCACTAAAAACACAAAAATGTGAGTATAAATAAAAAAATGTTTTAACTATGATATTGTAGGAAGAAAAGTTTGAACTTAAGTTAGGATCAAAAATTCAATTTAATAATAAACTTAGAATGATATAAATACTTTAAATATAATAATTAAAAAGAACAATAGCACACTATTCATTGCTGCAATAAACTGAAGACAATAGTCTAAAAAAGAACAATTTACTATACATCACCAAAGCATGGTTTGCATGTGGTGAGGGACTGTGGTTCGAATATATTACATAAGTACATAAGAACACTAGCAACAACTAGCGAACGACTACAACTGACAAGCTTGATAACCAATTAAAAACAAACTTAAAGTACCTAATAATAATAATAATAATTCGACTGAACAAAAGATGGCAGCGACCCAAGTGACTATTTATTACTACAATATTGACTTATGTTTTACCAAATCAAAAAGACGGATTAGATTAGATATACCCAATAGACTTATATAACAATTTTGAGAAGAACTGAACATACAACTTTTTATTAGATGCTTAATTATAACATTTTTAAGTGAAATAATGCTGGTACAATTCTTCACGCAGCCACATAATCTGATGACCTCCACAAACATGTTTAATGGTAATAAATATTTAGGGGGGGGGGGGGGCAGCAGAATAACTTTTTGATTTTTATCAATTGTACATTTGTACTTATTTAAAAAAAGTAAAGAAAATAATATATATATGATAATGTATGTTATGAATTGTGATAAATAAATTATAAATATATTTGATTATAGGTTACTATAATATAATTACAATTCTTACCCTATATGGAATAATTGGTTATCATTAGTAGAGTCTGTTTCATCAATAGTTTCCTGTTTAATAACTTTATTAAATACTGGATCATCACATCGAATACATGGAATTGTCAACACTCTAGAACTGTTTAATATATAAGCATACCTAAAAAAATTTACAACATTAATTATTATTATTAGGTTCATAACTGCTGTTTAAATTATATGGGTAAAGCCAAAGATGGGCATTAACTTGTTAAAAAGTTAATTTTTTTTAACTTTTTAACTCAACTAGTTAATTATTTTTGTTTTTAACTTATTCAACTTATTCAGTTAAAATTTTTATTATTGTAACTTAATTTTTTATAGTTAATTATTATTGTTGTGCAGTTAAGTTAATTTTCTTTTTGAGTCATGCGTAACAACAAGACAATACTGATTTGTCGACTCTTTATTGATTTTGGTAATTTATTTTTGAATTATTTACTATAATAAACTAATTTTTTACACAGTGTTAAACGTCTTGTTAAATTTTTGTGTATAACAAAATACTATGACAGCTTATGACTTAAAAATATTGTACCTTGAAAAAAATTAACTTTTTTTTAACTGAGATAAGTTAATTTTATTTTCTATCTTAACTTTAAACTTATCTAGTTAAATTGTTGGTACTGGTTTGTTTTAGCCCTGCCATCCATATAACAATAAATACAAAATACATACTATAAATATAAAATAACTCTATGAAAATTACCTACTATTACTATGAGGTACCTAATAATCAATAATCAAAAACTATTTCATAGTTAGTGTGCCAAATAGATCAGAAGTTACATTGATACCTATCATTAACCGATATATATTAGACAATAGACATGGTTCTACAATTTTTTCTGACGGCTGGAAAGCTTATGCTAATTTGCAACAACATGGATTGGCCAAATGGGGAAACAAAAAACGTAGAGGAACTGATAGAAATTTTTTAGATAGCAGAAGTTATGTGGCGATCAAAACTAAACAATATAGTGATCTGTTTAACACTGCTTCTTAAAAGGTATAGCAGAATTTTGGGAATCACAGAAACCATAAACATTTGTATGCATTTTTTAATGTATCATTGTTTTATACTTATACCATATATTTACTATTATCATTTTTTTATATTATATGAATATATCTATCATCGAATTATTATTATTATGGAATCAATAAATAAACTCATTATTTTATATTTATACGATGTATCATGTATTTATTGTTATACGGATGTCAGGGGCCGCAGGGTTATAACAAACTAGTACCAATTTTTTTTTTGTTAACTTTTAACTTAACTGTAGGCAATTTAATTAAATTAACTTAACTTGCCTCAGTTAATTATTTTCATTAACTCGCCCACCTTTGGGTAAAACATATTATATAATATTATGTTATTAAAAAGAAAAATTTTCAAATTGTAGATAAAATCTTGTTACACTATTTTCTTACTTGGAGTTTATCGCGGGATAATTAATAGGTGTTCTTAACGATTCCATAATGAATTAGGTCCTCCTTAGTGTTTTTCTATTACTCGAAAACATGAACCATTAAAATGATATACTTTTTATGTCAAATTGGTCAATTGATGGCTGGAGTGGTTGCAGGCTGAATATTTAGGCTAATTTTTGGTCTACAGACAGTATGGTACCAACAATTAAAAAACTGAAATTATATGATAGTCACACTTTATTTAAGGTGATCAAGTATCTAATGAGTAAGCT
The DNA here is from genome assembly GCA_008086715.1 of Sitobion miscanthi. NCBI lineage: Eukaryota > Metazoa > Arthropoda > Insecta > Hemiptera > Aphididae > Sitobion > Sitobion miscanthi. The sequence goes on from CM017797.1 coordinate 29,559,512, forward strand.
ATTTAGAGGACGCCAAGCCCGCATGTGTTGTTCTGTCTTACAAGTACGAAACAGCAGATTTACGCTCAGCAGATCACGTTAAGCTCAGTAGTCAGTTAGTTTAAAAATTAGAATGAATCTACCTACTATGAAACTTGATGGTAAGAACATTATCTGTGTTTGTGTTTTACTTTTTAAGATTATTCGGTTTTTAAGTGAGTTATGAGCGTTTTTAATTTATGCTATATTATAGACAAAAAACATTCAAAAATTAAACTACCGTAAAAAAAAACATACGCACACAGATAATAATCTTATCTTTAAATTTTAAGAGGTTAGCGCACTAATTTTTAAACTAATGGAGCTAAAAGTGATCTGCTGAGAGTAAATTTGCCACGTTACGCACTTGTAGGACGGAGACAACAAATGCAGGGGTGGCGCCCTCTTAGAATTTTATAGCTCAAGTCTATACCTAAAAAAAAACTTACACTAGGTAACTAAAAGTAGGTATTAATATGTAAATGCAAGTACTAAAAACAGCAAAAATGTAGAGCAATTAACATAATTTTATATTATAACAAAATAACAAATATGCATTCATATTTCTTATTTCATAACAAAAAAACTTGATTTAAATGAAAACCAAAAAATTGATGTCATCCATAACTCGTCAGTGGTCGTTGAGACAATTTAATAAATTTTTGGAATATGGTTTGTTCCATGATAAAATAACCAGGTATGTCAGCAACATTACGAATTTTACAAGAGACTGCGCAAGTATGGCGGCCAACGTGCGCCGTTTCTTATTGGCTGATATATAATCATACTTTAATATATTGTGAAGTTTGATAACATGATAACTGAATATAAAATATTTCGAAATTTTTATCCTTTTTTTTTTTTGAAATTTGGCTGCTCAAAGTTTAATAAATTTTATATTTTTTCTTGTTTAGGTACTCACTAGTCACTACTCAATTCATTGGTTAACATGCCAGTTTGTGTGTATGAAGGGTGTGTCAGTGGTAGCAAAATGAAAAACAAAACAAAAGATCTTAGTGTACATCTTCACAGATTTCCTAAAAACCCAGAAATGAGAGAAATATGGGCTAGGCAAATTAGGAGAGGATGTGAAGTACCGAATATACATTTTTAAACAGGCATATACTTGAATTTTAATATAAGAATTTATTTAATCTCTACAATTGTTTGTTTTAGCCAAGTTAGGATTTGATTTGTTATTTCTAGGTGTAGTTTGTTCTCTTCATTTTGCTCCATATTCCATAGAGGAAAAATCATATGCACAAAACGTTGGTTTGTATTCTCCTAAAAATTGGAGAAAATTAAAACCAGATGCAATACCTTTGATGTAATGTTTCTTTTAGATATTATTTTGGTATGTACCAAGGTACAAACCATTTTTTATTTTATAGTAAGCATGAATTGGAATATCATTATATTCCTTATGCCGAAAAATTAGATGATAATGAATTAACACCTCTTACAAACCATTATCCTACCACAGTTAAGACATCTAGTGGAATTTTTGAAATAACTGAAACTAAGAGAGAAATGTAAATAATATATAATAATTCTTATGTTTCACCAATGTCAATGAACTTTGTAATGATGATAATTTCAGCCCTGTTCGAACTAAAATATTTGGTGATTTATGTGATGAGTTGGAGGCACACAATTTAGTTGAAGATGACGTGTTAGATATCAATGTGATATCCGTAGAAGAAACAAACTAAAGTACCAATTTTATAAATGCATGCAACAAATTCTGTACAATTCATGTTTTTTCTTCTGAACCTTTTGTGTTAATATGTTAAAAACTTATGTTATTAATGTATTTAGGTTGGTTATTTTAAAATGCCTATGAGATTAATAACAAGTTTTTAATATTGCAAATACTGTAATTGAAGAAATTTTGTTTTTAAGAATATTAAAATAAAGTTTATATTTTTTAGTATTAATTAATAACAATTTTAGTATGAATAAGTCAGTACTTACTATAATAAATATTAAATTACATTTTCTTACATAAGAATAGTAAAATGTGTAGAAAATTCTAGTCTAACATAACAAACTTTGTTTAATTTTTAAATCAAAACTGGTTAATACAATTCCAAAAATGTCTTTGTTTTGTTTTTTTTTTTATATTTGTATTAATATATATTTATAAATCTTGATAAAGTAACATAATATAGCATGATGATAACTTATTGTATCATATTTTATGTTTGTATAAATAAATGTGTTTTTTTAATTTTGTTTTGCTAATTTATGTTTGTAGTTTTGCTCTATGTTGTAAGATAAATAATGTTACTAAAATGGTATTGTTTGTCAATTATGTTTAATATTATAAAATGTATAATGTAAAATGTAAATATATTCAATTAAACAAGTAGATTAAAGCAGTATTCAATTAAACAAGTAGATTAAAGCTGTATTCAATTAAATAAATACAATTATAATGCACATGATTAAATTTTGTTCTATAAGCTAACATATAATTCCTTTATTTACATGCAAAATGCAGGAAACAATAGAAAAATATAAACAAGAAAACGAAAAACTTAAAAATGAATAAATTAAATTAAAAGAAATAATTTCTATTCAAAAAGCTCAAAAACAAAATTTACAGGATTCTCTTAATAAAATAGATGGTACTTTTAATTCACGGATTCATACAATATTTTCAAAATTATTCACACCAACACAGATTGGCGCTATTTTAAATAACAATAAAACAATTCACAAATGGACACCTGAAGATATTGCCTCTGCCATATCATTGAGAAGTTTTTCACCAAAAGCGTATAGGTATCTACGTGAAAAAAAAAAGTTTCCATTGCCAGGTAATAATAATTCAATAAAAAAAAAAATAATAATAACAATTCAATTACAACTTGTAGGATTATCAACACTTAGAACATGGGCAGGTAATTTCTCAGTTGAGCCAGGAATTCTGAATAGTGTATTGACTTTGATGAAAGCAAAAGGTAGAATCTTCATACAAAATAATTTATATTTTGCTGTTAATAAAATTGTAAATTTAAACAAAAATTTTTAAGTAGAAACTTTGACAGACCAAGAAAAATTAATGGTTATTTAATTTGATGAAACTTACGTGTCAAAAAGAATTTTCTATGACAAAAAAAATGAGAAATGATTGGTCCTCATAAATGCGTTCAAACTGTTATGGCTCGAGGTTTTTTTTCTATTTTAAAAAGTTTGGTATACAAATATTTTCTCAGTAAACCTTTTCTTAACAGGGCTCATATGGAAGCAACCAATATTCTACAACTTTGATACTCAAATGACTGAAGAATTATTAAAAAGTATTATAATAGAGTTGTATGATATAGGATATAACGTAGTAGCAGTTACTAGCGATATGAGTCCAACGAACATTGGATTGTGGTGTGAATTACATATACCTATGGAACAAACATCGTTTCCACATCCAAAAACAATTTAAAATATATATGTTTTTGCTGATTTTCCACACCTTATTAAGTTGGCTAGGAATCATTTTCTAGATAAGTAGGTACTTTAATCTACAAACATTAATTACAAGTAATCAAATACTTAATTATTTTTTTATAGAGGATTTGTCTTACCAAATGAAAAATTTGTTGGCATTAATATTTTAAAAGAACTATTAAAATTAAATAGCAATAATGACTTCAAATTAGGGTATAAATTGACTGAACGTCATTTAATGGTTGAAGGTGCACCACGAATAAATGTTCGACTAGCCATTCAAGTTTTTTCAAATGGTGTGGCACAGGCAATAAGTTTCTGTGGAAACAATAATTTAATTACAGAGTACAATAGGAAAGAGGTACAAATACATTTATTTATTACATAGATACAATTAATATGCTAATTTAATACTTATTTCTAAATACTAAATAATCAAAACAAGTTAGGAGGCACAAAATAAAAATGATTAAAAAGCTAACAGCAATATGTTACTCATAGCAATATTTTACTCATAATTAAAAAAGTAATCATAGTAACTATTTTTTAGGCTTCAGAACTAATCCAGTTATTTAATGACTGGTTTGACTTGCTCAATACTCATCAGAAAGTTGATAAAAATTCAGCAAGTTATGGACTATATTTACAGTCTCAGGATAAATTATTAGACAAGATGTCTAATTTTATTTTAAATGTGAGAGTACATGGAAAAAAAAGCTTGTTGCCATTTCAAAAAGGTATTTGAAATATAATATTTATGCATCATATTACCAAAATTACATTAAAAAATACAAATGTTTTTGTTCCTAGGTATTGTTATTACAAACAAATCATTAAAAGGCTTATTAAACGATTTAAAAGTGCGTAATATCTCATATATTATGACAAGAAAAGTCAATCAAGATATCTTGGAGAACTTTTTTAGTTTCCTTAAAGGAATGTGTGGAGCAGCATTTAACAATATAACACCTTTAAAATTTAAATATGCGTAAGTATCAGTAATTATTATTTCAATAACTTACCTATACACTCATTAGCGCAACTAAGTTGGGTGCTTTGGGTCCTTAGCACAAATGTCTAGTTGCGCCATTGTATACACTTCTCATTTTAACTTAATGATACAATTTAAATATATATTTCTAGTCTCAGATGGTACATTTTGGGTAAGTATTCCAGTATAGTTTTCACTTCTAATCGAAATACTACTGATGGCACATAGAATAACTTGGTTTTGGGAGAAGAATGTTTGTCTGTCCAAGTACTTTCCCAGTGTGATTTGCAAACTGATGACTACAACACTGCCACAACCAAAGAACACGCACATCTTATTAGCGAGGAAGGAGCAGATAAAAAAATGAAGTTCATAAGTTAAAAATGTAAAAATTAAATGTATTCTTTCTTAGCATACCTATGTACCTACCTATTGCAACTAATCCAATATTATATTAGTTTATAGTCATATAATTATTTTCTATTTTAAGTTAAGAAAATTAGACGCCTTATGCAACGTCAAAGTAAGTTATTAAATAAGTTACTTTCCTAAGTAAAATACAACGATAAATCAACGGTAAGGAAGTAAAATCCAAACACAAAAAAAATATCAATATCTGCTCAGAATCTAATATTATTTTATATGACAACTGATAACAGGCGCACACCGGCCGCCATCTTGTGCGCCACACAAAGTTGCTGACATACGTTGTTATTTTATCATGACAATATATTAATGTTCATAACTAAAACATATTAATGTACAAATAATTTTTGAGAAAATGACAAGTTTATTTTATATTTAAACATTTAAGTATAATTATTAATTTAATACACTCATAAAATTAAATGAATATTAGGTATTAATTGTCTTATAATAAACTTTAAACTATATTTTATTTGACATTAAAAATTTATATTATATCAATGTAAAAATAACATATTAAAAGTGACATTTAACTAAGTAATCCTTATAACAAAAACTTATTGAACAAAAAATATTTAGGAGTTTGTTAATACTTTAAAGTGTTCAGCAGTGTGAGAAGCAAGTGTCATTGCCGCTGAATTGTACATATCAGATCGATCTAAAATGGCATCCAATTCTTCATCAGACAAGACTATACAAACAAAATAATATTAATAAAAAATGGACAACTATCCTACATATTATAAGCACATAAAACTTATACTTATAATAATATACTTACTAAATCCATTTGGTTGTATTTTCTTAGTGTACTCTGATGATTTCAATAAAGTCATCAGATCTTCAATACTTGACATGGTAAGTGTTGCAGTTCTACTAAATGAACCTAGTTTGTAAAATAGTAATTATACAATAACAGTTTTTACTCAGTTATAAAATAATGAATATGTTTCATTAAGAATAAGTTTTTATCTATATATAAAAGACAAACAAAAAAAACTTATGTCCTTTATGAATTCCTAAACCGTTCATCTGATTGCGGTGAAATTTGGTATACAGATAGATTAAATAGGAGATAGGCAACATTTTGTAGCGAAAAAAGGTAAATAAGAGGTCCAACCCGGGAAGGTTCTAAAACAAGGGGTCTCGAGTTCAAATCGCAGTTTCGGTAGACAAATTTTTTGCATTATTTTTACATAGCTTCTTTTTTTTATTTTAAATGTATTTATTTTTCTTTATCTATACATATGAATGTTTGATTTTTTTTATTAACTGAATTTGAGTACAATTAGGTTAAGTTAGGATTTTGTTGAACTTTGATACTATCGAGTTAAATTATACATTTAAGTACGTACTACGTGGGATCTACGATATACCGCAGGTAGATTGCCTACCTGATAATATACCACTCGCATAATCACAAAAACCTAGCAATAGTTAACTATAAATATTAAATAACAATGGTATATACTATATTACCAAGGCCGTCCTTAGAGTTTTCGAGGCTCAGGGCAAAAACCAATTTTACCACTTTTTTCAAATGTGAGGCCTCCAAATGTAAGTAAAAATGTCCCCTAAGGACGGCCCTGCCTACCTATATATAGATGAAATAGCGAATCATAGCCAAAATTTCATTGATCCAAATACTTACAGGAGCACATACTCTAGGTTCTTTAGTGTGTCGTGAAATAAATATAGGTACGATATAAAAGTAAATGAAGATTCAGCTTTACTTGAAAAGAAGTTGTGTCGAATGGTTTTATCACTTCATCCATCCAAGAATACAGTATTTTACAATTTCCTTACAGTCATATTACTATGTAGTATGTACCAATATATTACTACACTTATTATTGCTGCATTAAACAAGATGACTTAAGTCAAGTTTCTATTGTTTTTTTTAAATAAGAACATTGTTAAATTAAAAACATTTACTACAGAAAACATTAGACAAAAAATTGCTAGTTTTGTAGAATGAAAATTAATAAAGTTAATTCACTCAATTAAATAAAACCTGGAAAAATAGTCTTCTTTAAGCTCTAAAATACTTTAATTATTTTAGATATACTATTATTAAAAGGGCGCTATACCCGCATGCGTTCTCTCAACAATTCACAAACATAAAATAGCAAATTGTACGCTCAGCTGATCACGTTTATATCTGTTAATTTGAAAATTAGAGTGAATTGGCCACCTCTTATAAAATTTAAAGTTAAGATTATTATCTAGTGAACCTCATAGGTTATTTTTTAGGTTTAAATTTTTAAGCAAATTATGAGGATTTTAAAATTGTAAATTGTTTGTGCTATTAAAATACTCATAACTTGTTTTAAATTTAAAATTTAAAAAAACCTTAGAAGTTATAAAGTTCACTAGATAACAATCTTACTTTTAAATTTTATAAGAGGTCAATTCACTCTAAATTATAAACTAACAGAGCTAAATGTGATTTGTCAAGCGTACAATTTGCTATGCTATGTTTGTGAGATAGAGAGAATGCATGCGGGTGTAGAATCAAACAAACAATGCAAAATTATTTTACCACTGCCAATGATCATTTTTTCTAGTTTTCTTTTTGCAGTCGCAAAATTCAATATTCTTTCATCAATAGTGTTCTTAGAACAAAACCGATATACAACAACCGGTTTTGTTTGGCCCATTCTATGACACCTATCTTGAGCTTGTAAGTCAACTTGAGGGTTCTGAAACATTAATACTTATGAAGTTATAAATTAACATTATTTTTTTTTTCTAAGATGTTTGAACATAAGTTATTAAAAGTCCCAAGTCTAAAAATGTTTTAATTACTTTATTTTAATTGGTCAACAAAAATATAATTAGTCTAAACCCACAAGACACATGTTCTGCAAATATAGATTATGATGACCCACCCAAATTATCATATTGTTATATAATAGTCTACCATAATTTTATTGAAATGCATTTTTAGTCATGATCATTAATGATCATAAATATTTATTATTATGTGAATTTTATGCAGTAAAAACCCTTAAATGCATTTAAAATCTCAAAATATTCATTATATATATATATCCTGAAAAATAAATTCAAAATATAAAATGTATAAAAATACTAAAAATGTATCAAGCTGTATTGAGAAAAAAACTAAACTTTTTAATTATTTTTAACCATTTACAAAAATATACAAGACAAAAATTAAAAAATAATTCATAAAATGTGAAAAAAAATATTTTAATAAATGGGATTTGTAAGAAGTAACAAAAAAGTAATAAAGAATGATAATTTGACCAATAAAGGCTGAAAAATACGTATAGTTAAAACAATTCATAAAATAAAAAAAAGGATTCTAAATTGAGTTAATTTGTACTTAATTCAAACACAGTGTTAAAAAAGTTATGTCTTACAATACAATAAGTTGAAAATAATTAATTTTCCTATAAATTCCAGCCCTATACAATATAAGGAGATTTAAGTATTAATATATAAAGAGTGGTGAGGGGCAAAGCCCCTCACGGCTTTATTCCATCTTTACTTTAACACACTAAAAGAGCTTATGATATTTTGGAATATTTTATGAAATAGAAAAAAAAGTATTGAATACAACTATTTTCTTAGTTCCACAAAATAAAATTTAATTTGGAACAAAACATTATTAATTGTGATCAGGGAAGTGGCTGAAAGTGACAACAAAACTGATTTATTGTTAGATGTGGTCTGACTGAACGAAAACCTGTCGCCCTGCCCTCCCTTGTTACTTTTAAATGAAACTGAATATAAATAGCATAAAATATAAACAATTTTTTCAAAATAATCAACCATACCCAGTCGCTGTCGAATAAAATAACAGTGTCTGCTGACGTTAAATTTAAGCCAAGTCCACCTGCACGTGTTGATATCATCATTAAAAAACATTCTGGATCACTGTTAAATGCAGTCATTGCATCAACTCTAAGTTGAATACTCATAGTTCCGTCCAATCTGGTAAACGAAAATTTACGAAACATCAAAAACTCTTCAATTACATCCATTAACTGTGTCATTGTAGAAAATAGCAACACCTAAAAAATCAACACATAGGTACCGTTAGTAGAAAAAAAACACTTTTCTTTAAGGATTTAAATCTCAAATCTCAAATTGTATAGTCATAATACTATTCTAAGGACAATATCATTCTAAAATCCACAAACTTTAAGAGGGCACACTTTTTTTCATTTGTTTTACACATGTGTTATATAATTAAAACCTCTCCATATTTCGCCCATTGAAACTTAATCATTGTTGAATTAATAAAATATTATAACCTAGGTATTATAACATAATAAAAAAAACATTAATTGTGTTTTGTCGGAAGATTTTTTTAACGTTTTGATTTTAAATTATTAATGATTATAAGTTACTAAAAAATTAAATCTTCTGACAAAAAATTGTTAATATTATTTTTATGAGTGTTATAATAGCCAATTATAGGTAATAAATTAATTTCAATAATGTAATCAGAATGATGGAATATGAAATAAGGAGACAGGCTTTAGTTTTAACTGTACACTAAGGCTGTCTTACAGAGAACATTTTTTTTACTGATGTGCCAACTTAATATTTTTTAATGAAGCATTTTAAATATGAGCGTTGAATATTAATTATTAATGATACATTATTTAACATTCATGATTTGAATGTACCTATACCTTAAACATAAATATATTACCTTATGGCCAAGTATTTTCAATTTTGTTAACATAGCATCAAGTAACTGAAATTTACCACTGACTTTGGTAATGTTCTCATCAACAAGTAATTTATTTTCCCCCGGAATTAAAGGCATTTGTACAAGATATGGATGATTAACAATTTTCTTCAATTGAATAAATGGGTTTTGCATATGAACTGAAATAGCCATATTTTTAACTTGAGGACTAAAATTAATAACAATATAATTAGTCATGTAATACTGTAATATCATATTATATAGTTAATAAATATCAATATTTTACTCAATGTTACAGGCATGTTGCCTTAAAAGCAAAGATCAAAGGCAAACACAAATTACAAAAAAAAAACTTATGTCCATAAATCAACAACTATAATTATTAAATCATCAAAAATAGGTCAGGCAAACAAAGTTATGTTGGTGTATTCCATAGTAATTTGAATTGCAAAATATATAATGTATGTAATCAAAAATGTTTCTTTATATATTATATTTTATTCTTAGTGGGGCAGTTTCTCCCAATACAGTACATTGGCAACAAAGGAATGTAAAAACCACAAGAGTAATTTTTCTTTTTTTTTTATGAAAAACACATTGAAAGAGTCCGTCAAAAGGTCAAGATGTCTGTCAATAACAGTAGTAATGTGAGGGGATCTTACTGGAGCAGTAGCATAGGGCTAATTGGTCAGATTTTAGAATTCAATATTAAAGATGATGATTTTAGTGCATGGGTAGAAAGATTCAAATTATTTGTATTATTGAATGAGATTAACGCGCATCAAGAAAAATCTGTTTCTTACATTTTTGGGTAACAACAGCAAGTGCAACTCATTAATAAGAGACCTGTGTATACCAAGTAAACCTATCAATAAAGGTTATGACTCAATAAAAAAATTGTTGTCAAATTATATTAATTCGAAAATACCAGTTTTTTACATCTCTGAAAAGTTTTTCATAATTTTGAGAATTGGGTGTAAATTTAGACGACTTATTAGAGACCAAGTAGTATACAGTATTAAAGATGTTATTATTAAAGTTTGTTGTCCAAAACAAAATTGACATTAAAAAAAAATGTGGAGCTGTGTTTGTCAATGGAAGCAGCAGATAAAGATGTATTAAAATGGAAAAGCCAAGAGTTAAACTATCAGAAATTTATGAGACTATGGGCTCGTATTACAATCGTTAAACTAAGGTTAAACCACCAAATTCGGACGGTAAAAATCAGTGGGTTAGGCATAACCGAGGTTTAAACTATGATTGTAAAACAGGCCCTAAAGAGCAACAAATTAGTCAAGGACAGGGGAAAAGGAAGACAGAAAGTTGAAGAGAAGGAGCCATCAAACTACATGCCTGGCAAGATTGTATATTTTTGTTGTGGTACCGCGGGTCGTACTAAACCAAACTGTAAGTACAAATCACTTGTATGTTTGAATTGGTCCAAACTATAATAAAAGCATTGATATGGCTAAAAACAACAACAGGGGTTGTAGAGAAAAATTATATTTAATTAAGCATATGTTCATGTGTAAAAATTATGGAACAAGGGACACTTGGGTACCTGGTATAATCCCTAAGACATTGCCACCTGTTACTTACTTAGTGAATGTGCATAATAATAAATTGTGAAAAAGGCATGAACCAAATAATCGATAGAGTGATAAGTAGAAGGAATGAGGTTGACATTTTGAATGGTGGTATGTATGAGAGTACAGTTGATAACAAACATATTGAGCTAGATCAGGAAGTTGCATCAAGTGACAATAATGTTAATTTATACTCTATTACTAGTAATCCTGTGTCAACATACTTTTTTAAGAGTGGTAGAATAATCGAACCACCTAAATGTTTAGATTTATAATTTTAAGTCACTACATCAGTTTTAGTACATTTACCTTGTTATACTATTTTATATTTATACATTTATGTTTATTAAAAATATTTTTAATTAAAATTTTTAAAAAAAATATATCAAATTATTCATTAATTATATTGTATTGTTTATACAGGGTGATTCATTAAGCTTATAACACTCATTAACTCAAAAAGTATTGATGTTTTTCAAAATATTTTTTTACATAGTTTCAAGTTGTTAAAAAACGATGTTTTTATTAAAAAATTATATTTTTAAATATTTTTCATCCTTATAATTTTTTAGGTTTTTACTTTTTTGAATGACAGCATAAAGTTTTAATTTCATGTTCCAAAGCAGAATATTTTTCTAACATAAAAATCGAATTTAGGACGAGTAGTTTATGAGTTATAAGTATTTAAAGTTTAGATGGGCGGAGTGGAGTGGTATGGGGTTAGCCGGTACCCCGCAAAATGTTCGTCCACTACTCCGCTTGTTTAAACTTTAAATACTTATAACCAGGGCTCGTAAGTTCATGTATCTGCATGTTTTGCTACACAGGAAAACATGCTAACTGAGATACAAATCCGTTTCATAATAGTAATAATAATATGCAAAGCTGGGCACTAACTAGTTAGAAAGTTAAATTTAAGTTTAATTCATATTATCTTTGTAACTTAATTAATTGAATTTAATGTGTAAAATAGTCTAATCTAACTCGTTAGAAAAAAAACTAACTAGTTATTATTTTTATCTTTTTTTTCATTCCAAAATTCCAAAAGCTGTTCCTCAATCATGACATTATGGTTATATGGCTATATATGCCTATATAGATTATTGGCTCATATAAATTATTAATTATTAGAATTTATAATAAATAATAATGCACGTAGTCTGTAGAATGTTGATATCTACTATGAATAAATAAAATCTATACTATAACTATACTGGGTGGCTCAACCAATTAGAGTAGACACGATGCCGAATTTTCGTGGTACTGTTATAGGTGGTTTACGTTTACCCATTTATCTATATTACAGTATTACCTATATTTATAGTTGGTTTTTTTACTAAAGTGACTTAACTTCAACTAGTTGAAAAAAATGACTAACTTGCCCGCTTTGATAATATGAAGTTTGATAGTGCATGTTTTTGGTGTTAAGGCATATTTGGCATATAGTCGATATTTTACAGTCATTAGTGCATATTATTTCATATAAATATTTTTTAGACAAATATTTGAAAAGTTTCTTGTTTCTTATTAACTTTCCCGTTTACAAAATTATAGTGTTTTGATTTATTTTTATTTAGAGCATGTGTGTCTACCTAATGTCCTAGCACATAACTATCAGATTTTATACGTTTTACATAGTACCGCAGAAACAATCGCTAACACTACCATTCTCCACCAGACGAAGTCCGTCATCAAAATGAACCTGTACACGCGTGCATAATTTAAAAATGTTGAGGCATATAAATGCATATTTTTAAACATTTTAGTGCATATATTAATGCATATTTTGACAATTTTTAGTGCATTCATGCATGCTTATTTATGCATTTATTAGTGCATGAAGTTACGGGCCCTGCTTATAACTCATAAACTACTTATCCTAAATTCAATTTTTATGCATCAAAATACTTAGAAAAATATTCTGCTTTGGAAAATAAAATTTAAACATTATGTTGTCATTCAAAAAAAATAAAAAAAATATGATTTTTTAATAAAAACGTTGTTATTTTTACAACTTGAAACTATGTAAAAAATATTTTCAAAAACATAAATACTTTGAGATGATGAGTGTTTTACGTTTAATGAATCACCCTGTATATTAGTGTATTTGTAATTAAGTAATTATCTTTAATCTTTATTGTTCTCATTATTAAGTATGAGGGAACTGTAATGTATGTATCATTTTCTTACATAACCTTAAATTGTACAATAAAGAATCATTCGTATAAAAACCTCCGTGTTTTGTTAACTTGTATTGTTTCTCCCAATACAGTACATAGTACCTAACATATATCTAAAAAGTTCTATTAGTTTACGACTTTACGAGGCATTGATTGGAAATATAATACAGATTATTACTTTAAAATGGGTTATTATATATTTTTTTATAAATGCAGTTATAAACAAAATCTAGACTATTTTACACTTACTTTATTTCTGGCACATTTACTCTAATAGCATTTAGATCAGTGTATTTTATTATACTTTCCACGCACCTTCTCTTACTATTTACTTCTAGAATAAGATCTTCAGTATCCTGAAAAAAATCTAGTTATTAATGACAAATTCATAAATTTATTATTATTAAAAGTAGTAGCATTAGTTTATGAGAGGAACAAAAAAATAATTATTGGTTTCAAAATGTGTTTTATTATTTTATCTAGAATAATAGAACTCAGTAAGTTATATCATCTAATTTAAACAATATGCAAAGAAATGTATTATTATTAAAAAGCTTAACTTTAGTAGATTATATTGGAACTTGCAAGACCAAGAATAAAAATTAGTATTATGAAAATGTAACATGTTGGAAAAATTTCTTCTAAAAAGTAATTTGTTTATTTTAGTGACAAAGCGTCATAGAAGACGATGAGACAAAGTCTCGCCACTTATAAATTAGATGACGGGACAAATCATATTGTTTTATAAAATATTTACAAATTTAAATAGCATTTATAGTATAAAATATAATATGATGTATGTTTCAATATTTTTTAAAATCAGTTTTTGTTGTACAGTTATAGAATCCTAAAAATAGATTAGAAGTGCTCAATAAGGCCGTGCGTACAAGCTGGCGATGCGGGTCATTCCAAATATGGTATTATATTAAAGAGATATTGCAACATCTCCCAATTATGGACGCGCGGGTACAGGGGGGATTTTAATGTGAATGAGGTATACTCATAGACATATAAATAAATTATATTATATTTATTTATATGTCTATGGGTTTACTATCTACACTATGAGATAAGTCTTGCCGTTCGTATTACCTCAATCCTCAATTATTGACATTGCCATTTTTATTTCAATGTCTCCTCAACCAAAAACTCACGCCTTGCCACTGGTTTATTTTCTCATAATATTTTTGTAAAATATAAACTAGTTCCAAATATTCTTTGAGTAAAAAATAACATTTTCCTTTTCCAAAATTTTTTTTTTTTTTTCATTAAAAATATTTAATTGCGCTATCTCAAAAACTGTGTTCAATAAAATGCAATAAATTATGAATATATTATTAAAAATTAAGAAACATTTATGCACACATTTTTCAAAAATAGACATTTCCCCTATTCCTCATACATTTGTTTATAAAGGAAATGATTCTTAAAAAAGGAACTTGTTCTTTAATCTGTTTATTTTGGAATTTGGTTCACTCCAACACAGGAAAATTTACAGAGTAAAGCATTAATTATCTACTGTCTCAACTATCAAAATTATTTTTGAAAAATTAATACATTTTTATTTTGTGTCATTTATTACAATTTTAATAATAAAAAAAAATACCTTTTTTTTATTCAGTAAAATTTCCATTTGTTTATTCAATGTTGCTTCATATAATTGTTTTTGTGTTTCTGTAAGTGGAGCATAAATAACAATTTCCTTCTTCGGTGGGAGGTTTAGATCAGTTTCATTTTTTTCCCGTCTCAAAATAAAGGGTTTTAATATCTATAACAAAAGTCATCAGATAATTTTTCTTGTATTTTTATACTATCGGAAAAAAAAAATAGCTAAAGGTGGTGGATAAATTTCAAACTAATTATTTAATATTGAAAATAATACAAATAAATTATTGGCCCCATCACTTTTGTCTACTTATCAATCACAAATTAAATACTTTTATGATTATTTATTAACACTTGAAAAAATATTTTTTCAATATATCTTTGCTGATGCATCGACTATACCTACCTCAAAATTTGACAAAATGAAGTATCAAATTTAAAATGTATTACTTAAAGCTGATAATAGATGTATAATCATTTTGAATACAGAAATTCAGTGGTAGATTGCAGTTACTAATTACTGATTAGTAAGCTTCTTCAACAATATCGATATTTTGATTCGATATCAATATCCCGAACTTTTTTTAGAAATTTAGGTATCGATAATCGTAATATATCAAACGATATATCGTTAATCATAATATATCGTACAATACATCGATAATCGATGTACATCAAGAAAACTGATTTTCATGCTAAAGCTCTTGATAAATATATTTCAAAACAATTAATTGTTAATATAATACCTACTAGTTACTACCTAGTACCCAGTCAATTGAGTATTTGAGTATTGGCATTTATGATAGTCATAGAGATATCCAAATATCGATATATCAATACCTAAATTTTTTTTTTTGATATTGCGATTCAATATCGCACAGTTCAAAACGATATCGATATTCAAAAATATATCGTTGAAGGAGCCTACTAATTAGTAATAACTATTATTCTTTGATTTTAGGAACAAAATATGGTCTTAATCATATTTTTAATTCATGGAATATACTTATTTAACAATAGTAAAAATAGTAATTGAAAATAAAAATTAACAAACTTAATTGCACTTTATTCATGAAAAAAAATTTTTAAATCTGCTGAGCTTGTTGAGAATCTTATGATTGGCATTTTTAAATTTTTAATACTTTATGTAAATTAAATAAACTATCATCATTCAGTTTTAATATGAATTTTATTACCTTTAGAATGATGTCTAATAATTCATCCTTTTTGGCCATATTAACAATTTTGTCATTAGAATCAAAAAACTTATCAATAACAAACCAAGAATTAAAATCTTCTAGTTGATCAAAAATTTTAGGCATCAACCAATTCAACAATGACCATAATTCTGACATATCATTTTGAATGGGTGTCCCTGTAAGTATGAGCTTGTTGGTACAATTAAATGCACGCATACATCTAAAAACATTAATTTTTAAAATTCAATTTTATTTTAATAAATCAATCATTATACTAATATATTTGACATACTTGGATATGTGAGAATTGGCGTTCTTCACTTTTTGTCCTTCATCAATTGTAATGAATTTCCAATCAATATTTTTCAAATATGTTATATCGCGACGTACAACATCATAAGTAGTTATTACAACTGGTTGACAGTTTAAGTTATTAACTTTTTGAGTATTTTTGAACTTTGGTCGCAACCCAATGCGTTCACTTTCCGTACCATGATATAAAATAGTTGGAAGCTTAAACAATAATGAATGAGCATAAATACATATTTTTAAAATAATAAATTTGGTTATTTACCTTAGGGGAAAATTTTGAAAATTCTGACAGCCAGTTGGGAATTGTAGATAGTGGTGCAATGACAAGAAATGGTCCAGTTATTCCCATTTCCAAAAGAAAACAGTAGAAAGCTATAGTTTGTACAGTCTTACCAAGTCCCATTTCATCAGCTAAAATACCATTCAAACCATTTTCATACAAAGTCTAAAAAAAAAGTTGTCTAGTCACAATTATTTAAAAAAACATTGTTAAATTAAGTAAAAGTTTTTCTTATTAATTTATAATAATATTTATACATGGCATATTATACTATGATAAAATATATAAAAATGTTCATACTGTACACAATATCCTAATATATTGGAGGGGGGTATATTATATTAAAAATTTAAATACATACTCTAATCCATAGGAGACCTTCAATTTGGTGGGCTTTAAGATTCCCATGAAATAATTTTGGTTGTTGAAATAAGCTTAAATAATACTCTTCTTCATTGAAATCCTAAACATCAATACATTAGTACATATAATTGAGTTTAAATAATTCATAGATCAAATGAAAAAAAATAATAAATTATAATATAACTAAAGAATAATGTTCTTCTTTAGCTATTTAGTATTTAAACACACACTGTGTACGTATGTCTGCACGTCTGATCAGTGTCAACAAAATACAATGATAAATTATTTTAGCATTAGGTCTTAGAAAAAATACTAGTGGGTATGTAATCTAAGCATTATAATATAGTATATTATATATTTCATTTTGTGATATCAACTTGTAATTATATAATTTGGAAAAAAACTACAATATCCTGTATTAGTAAAAATTTAATTTTGTATAAAAATGAAAATACTTAGCAAGAGTTACATAAAAATAATTATAACATAAATCGATTGAGAAATAATCATCACATATTTGTACATACAATTGTGTCAAGTAAAATAAATGCCTATTTTAAATGAGAATGCAAAATAAGCGTGAAAGATATTATCATCGGTGAGCGAGGTTATTTGGTAACCTGTTACCTACCACAATACATATATCAAATAGTTCAAAATATTCAACTACTCCACCATGGGTAATTAAATGGTTATTTAAATTTTTTTGATAACATTATTTAATATGGTAAATAACAAGGAAATTCTTAATATAGACCACACGGAATACGGTGATGATAGATCTAATAGAAAAATATACATCATTTTTGTTTATTTGTGAAGTTGACACTGTTCAGACGTCTAGACACAGCGTTAAACGTGAACAAAATATTTACTACAGTTGATTGGTTATCTGTAATCTTAGTCGATTCATCTTTATGACTTGGCACATTTTCTTTCATTTTCTTAGCTTTGCTTAGTTCCTTTCTATAAAAAAATAATGCAATTCGTTTATTTGTAAAATATCATATTTAGTAAATGTAGGCAAGCGCTGGCTTCAATTTCCAGTCGAGCCTTGAGCAATTAGTGCCCCAATATTCTAATTTTAAATTAATAACTGTAATAATTATATGTATTAATATAATCAAGTTATATGTGCACACAAAATTAATGTACTAATTTCTAGACATATATTTTTGAAGTTAAAATTCTATTATTGAATTCTTCTATAGTCCAATTTCCCATAATTTTAAATTTATGTGTTATTGGTAATACTAGATGTTAGTTCTGGTTCAATGAACATTAATAATAATTAATAAACTATACTTCAATTTAATTGATATTCCAGTCACCAAATATGTATTAAAAAATAAATCATAAATTACTAAACTATAAAAACTTACTTAATAATTTGAAGTTTACATTTTTTTAATCTGGATTCAAAAAGATTGGACAATTTAATACTATTTCTTAATAGTGTAAGTAAATTTTGAAATCTTACTTTCCTTTCTTTTTCATCTAAATCATTTACCTAACAGATAACAAACAAAAATAAATGTAAAAAAAGTTTCTATTTAAAAATGGATATTCATTTTTGATTTCATTTGTTATAGTTATTTTAATGAATTAATATTAGGTAAATGCTGATATACATCAATCTGAATTGTATTTCTATCAAAAATCAGATTTAATTTTCATCGCAATTCCCTAGAGCAAAATATTGAGATAATTATTTACCAAGGATTCTTCATCTTTTTTCGTGTGATCTTCCATTAACCGCTGTTCTTCCAATAGCAATTCTTTTGGAAAGAAATCAATATCTAAAAAAGTATTATAAATATAATTTTTATCGATAAAACAGAATATAAAATGTATTTTTTGACTTTGAACTGTTCAAATATAAAAGAAATAAGTGAATTCATACTAAAAATAAACAAATTATTGCGTTGCACAGAATTGTGAGGGAATAAAATTAAAATTGAAAATACAAACAACATGAATAGATAACTTGAAACAAGTATTTGGGTGTATAAGTAAAAGTTATTCATTACATTAGGTAGGTACTAAAAAAATATTTTTAGTTTAAATTCAATTTAGAAAATTCTTACTGGGTATATCGATTTCTTCATCGGTGTTGTTAAAAGGTTCATGTACCCTTAAATCATATTTTTTTTCATGCGACCCATCTTCTTCTTTATCTAAATAAAACAAATGTTCTTTATAACCAATAATTATTTGATTTGTATCAATATTCTGTATTTAAAATTAATACAATTCTAAATTAAAAATAGAACTAAAAGTTAGAAAAGTGAATCCTGATCAAACCTAACTAAAAGTTCAAAATATGGGTTATTACCATACAATATCTTGGTGGCTCATGGAGTATAAGGGGTAAAGCTAACATTTTCAAAACTGATCTCACAACTATTAATTACAAAATAAATAAACACATTGGTACCATTAGTGATATATTTATAATGCTAATTGTGTGATAAAGAACGATATAATAAGAATTGTTTGAATCTGGAGTCAGGAAAATACATATTTACCTTTGGTATAAATTACTTAATGAACAACAAACTTATGTTTTTACCCTCTCCTGCATTTTTATTTTTTATTTTTATAGATCAACAGACGTTAAGTAGCATCATGATAGTATTTACAATGTCATATTTGTTGGGTAACATAATAATAATTTATCGGATTGATTTATTAATTTAGAGAATTCCACACCCACATGCGCTGTCTCCGCGGACTAAGATATAGTCTGTGGTTGTCTCAGTTTTACAAATGCAATTGCATACCACATTGCACGTTTTAACTCTGTTATAATTTTAGAGTGAATTGACCTATTAGTGCTATTACCAAATTTTGAAGTAAGTATATTATCTAATGGATGACGTTTATTTTATAATTAAATTTTATTAAAATCTTTGATCTTACCAATATCAACACTATCTTGACCATCTAATTTTAATTGTTCACTCATTTTTCTTTCTTGGTTCACACCAATCGTCAGTATTATAAAATCAGCTGAATTCAATTACCACATTCTCCGTGTTGACTGTAACAAAATATACAGTTTATTAATGAAGAAAAGGTAAAGAGATAATTAAGGAAATAAGGGATGAAGGGAACCGGTATTGAATACCCAAAATTCTCCTGCATTTGATTCTATTGAAACTGTCTGTTGGGTGACATTTTTAGGATAAATAACATAAATAGGTTAAAAAAAAAATAGGTTAAATCACATTAAATAATAGGCTCTAAATAGGCCTAAATAATAACTTATATTAAAAATACTTACATTGATTTTCAAAAATTATGATTTAGAATTTCGAAAAAATATAGGTAATTCTCGTAATTATTTACAACCGGGCAATGTTCTTGAATGTTGATTATAATTTATAACTTATAAGTTGTCTTATCTGTTTTTTCAGGAGAAAATACTTTTTGAACAAAACATTGTTTTGAATTCAAAATGTTATCGTAACGATAAAGATGTGATGACAAACAATTAACAATGACTTAATAATAAAAAACTATTAAGCTACCGTCATCATAGACAGTATCTACGTACCATAGCATTACAAACTGTCATATTCACGAAGACTCAATAATAGTAAAAGAACAAAGAATGAACATTAAAGTTAACGTCGAACAAGACCAAGAGGGAACAACGTAAATGGAAATAAAGACTATAACGTCTATAGAAATTAAGAAAAAAGACGGGATACGATAGGAGGTTATCTCGAATTTGGAGGGAAAATGTACAACCCGTCACTCATGTAACCATAGAACAGTGACCATCCACAATCTGTTGTACCACGGCGGTAAGAATTGCCCACGAAGTAGATAGTAGCACATAATAGGGAATTCTTCCAAAAAATTATTGTCAATTCGGTAAATAATTATGTGTAGCGGTCACGAATTAAAACTTCAGGAACAAATGTAGTTTACGTCTTAATCTATTTTTTGGAATTTGTTTTTTGAAAATGTTAGAACTTTTATGCTCAACGTGTTGGGGAAATCTAAATTTACTTATCTTACTTACTTTTAATGTTTTTGTTAATAAGCCACGTAAAAATGAATTTTAGGTTTTACGTGGTTTATTAACAATAACAAAAAAAAGTAAGTAAGATAAGTAAATTTAGATTTCCCCAACATGTTGAGCATACAAATATCAACATATTTTCATAAAAAAAACTACAAAAAATGTAAATTTTTAGTATTTTAAACTCAAAAACATGATTTTTCCAAAAATCGAGCATTTTGAAGTTTTTTGTCTATAACTTAAAAATTAAGTTTGAGCGATTTTTTTTTTAAGTATAATCAAATTAAGCATGTAAAAACACACATTTTGAAAAATACAGTATACTTAATTCTTTAGTAATATTGATATTTATACATTATTGTAGGCATGTAACACATTATTTACATAACTTTATATTTAATACTTTAATAGTACCTATATTATAATATACATTTTAATAGGTAGGTTACGTCACTAATAACTTACATTTACAGGTTAATACAAAATAAAGGTCACTATCGAGCATAGAGAGTAAAAGCAGCTAATTATTATTATGATAATAATATTATCATACAGGGTGGGCCAGCCGGGGGCCGAGAAGATTTTAGGATGGGCCGCAGAACACTGATAATAGCTGGGTGATAAAAATGTTCAGATAAAATCTATTTTTAGAAATTTGCTAACTATTTTACTCATTAAATATATACCTAAAAGGATAAAACCTAGTGTTGCTCACTACCATAAGTTAGCTTAAGAGAAAAAAGAGAAACTACAGATAAAACAAAAATGATTTAGATGAAACATTTATAA
The DNA here is from genome assembly GCA_008086715.1 of Sitobion miscanthi. NCBI lineage: Eukaryota > Metazoa > Arthropoda > Insecta > Hemiptera > Aphididae > Sitobion > Sitobion miscanthi. The sequence goes on from CM017797.1 coordinate 29,581,431, forward strand.
ACGAATGCATCCATTTCCAAAGTCACTTACAAAATAAAATATTATCCTACGAGTATAATGGATATGGCTAATGAGTACCTACCTACCATGATGAAAAAACATGAATTGGACGATATTTTTCCGCATGTAAGTACCTATAGCAATACGTATGTTTTTTTGTAAAAAAAAGTCTCCAGAGACTAATAATTGTACCGCGACGCGGTCATTTTCAACACTTCGGTGTATAAAAACGCATTTAAGGTCAAATATATTCACAGACAGACTAAATGCACTGGCAATTTTATATTTAGAATTAAAGCGCCAACTTTATAAATACGGCCCTGGCGTACACGGTACACACAAATATCGTGATTAAAATCCAAAACTTTAAGTTTGGCAAAAATGCAGTTTAGCTATACCAATCAAAAGATTTTTTGCAATTTTTTTTCAAAATGTGTATTTTTGCATGCTTAATTTAATGGTTATCGCTCAAACTTAATTTGTACGTTATAGTCGAAAAACTTCAAAATGCCCGATTTTTGGAAAAATCGTGTTTTTTAATTTAAAATACTAATTTTTCTTTTTTCTAGAAATGAAGGGGAAATATTCATTTTTACACTTATTTATTCAGCATCTCGGAATAATATTTGAATTCTATTATTTATTAAGTCTGTAATTTCTTTGATTAATCCATGAATCATTTTTGCTGCTTGACATACCTACCGTAATTGTTTTTTTTTTTAAGAGATAAATTACACGATCAATATATTAATTCAAGTATACTTAATAGTATTGAATTCCAAACCATTAAATACCTTGTCAATTAATTATTTTACGCCGTGTACCTATGGGCTAAAATTTATTTTTTTGTTTTTCATAATTTTAAACGTAGACATAACCACAACATAAACAAATTATGTGAAATATAAATAGTTTTCTAACTTCTAACACCAATAACACTAAATATATAGGCACACAAAAAAATTACGCCCGTTAAAATTTTACACCCGGGGATCAGTCCCCGGCTCCCCTTCCCCTAGTTCCCCTTCTATGATAATAAACAAATGATAATAATTCAACTTAACCGACTACCGTTTTAATAATAATAATATAAATATAATATACAATATCCTTGGCTGACAAACCGTCCCTCGGTCTCCGCTCAGAATCGTTTTTCGTTTACCTACAATGATATATTATATTATCATTGAATCCAAATTTAACACCATCCATTACAGTCAACCAATTTAAACCTAGTGTACAGCAGAGTGACACTCACTTACCCGCTTTTTTCTATATTAACCTAACGACTTACCGAGTTTCAAAAAAAATTTAACTTTCCAGCCATAAGTTTCAGTACGGGAACTTTGACACTTGTCTATTTTACATTTTAAATATTATTTCCTATTTTTCCATCAACGATTGGACGGTTTATGGTTTTAGCCTATATTGGCATATTGCTATTATAGCTATACCTATATATATATTACTCTACTATATAATACTATTATTAGAACGACTATAGAATGTAAGCACAATATTGTGCTATGTACAGCTATGTGCCTATATGTGACAGAGGCCTGTCGCTTATGTTCTATTTCATATAACCGCAACTTTGCACTCGATGATATTCACATGCTAAAACATGTTGCGATGTTTCCTAATCTAAGGACACCTCACCCTAAATATACCTCAATTGAACCTCCTTGACCGCCCCAACTTGGGCAACCCTGCCTGCTTCTTCTCGTGTCCGCTTGGAATTTCCGATGTAGAGAGCAAGCTCTCTGGATTCATATAATATTACAATGTTAAACTATATATTCACAATGTACAAACGATAAGCCACTAATCGTAGGTGATTTCAGTTTTTTTTTCTATTTTTTCAAAATAATATAATATGTATTTTCACTATTTTTCAGTGAATATTAATAATAACAATGATTCGCTTGTATAGGAAACCCCATCTTTATAGATTTTTTTAACGCAATTTTTAAGTGCACGATAAAGGAATGTATACCAATGTAGCGTCCTTATATTCAGTAGTCACCGTACTAAAAATTTAAATATATATTCAAATACGGCATGTACAACTGCTTTAATATATTATATTATTTATTAATTATTATATTATTGTTATTATATTATCAGTGGCGAGTGGCGAATATATTTGAACATTTTGAATTTAGCCGTATATATACGGTATATGCCACCCTCTCTTAAAATTCCAATTATTACCAATAATTTTATTTCGTAAATTGCTATATCTATAAGTACAAAAGAAAATTTAAATTTAAAATAGGCTATTAAAATATAGCCACCGTATAACTAAAAAAAACTACTTAATTAAATTTAAACAACCTGCAATAGTTTTACATAATATTCTTTGTATTCTTTATATTTTATTATATTGTGGGTAATATTATATGCAGGTAATTAAGCGGAAACAATAATGTGAATCTTTTGCCACGACATTTTTTTTTTCACATTTGGGTACATTAACGTAGCGTGGAGAGTAACGAGAAATGTACAGGTCCAATCATTAATCAATGTTTTTTAGTAAAATACATTATAATCTTAATGAACTCGAGCTAAAATAGGCCACTTTCAAATAACACATTCCTACCTCACCAGGAAGAAATCACTGAACCAGCACCAGTATGCTGGTAAAAATTAGGTAATATTACTTAATTCTGTCTGTTACATTAAAATGTAGTTTTGACATATTAAATATTTATCACATAGGTGCAACATTTAAAAATAAAAGTATTACGTATTTTAACTAGATTAATGACGTTTTTACTGAAATTGATACAAATGATTGTTAGAAATGTATAATAATATGTTTTATGTTATATTTATTAGTCCATGATGATAACTATAAGTTCCTTAAAATGTCTATTACCATTGGTACATAGTACAGAAAAATATTTTTTGACAATTTATTATTTATTATTTTAAGTATAAAATAGTTAAACAAATTAAAACTATAAAAGTATAGGTAATAATTATGTATTTACAATTTCTCCATGCATACAATTATGAGAGTTTTCATTTCAATCTGCTTTTATTTGACTACTAGTGAAAGAAGAGGTTCGGTACGCACATTCTAGGTTTGATGAAATGTTAAAAGTTTAAATTATATCAGAAATAATAATAAATCATACCATAAAAAAAATTACAACTGTATATAGTTTTCTCTGTATTATACAATAGTAATATATCTTGTAAATTGTAAAATAGACGTCTTATAATACCTACCTACTAAAAATATTTTCTTAATTATTATAATTCAATATTGTTAGGTTTTCTGAAAAAATATCTTAATTTCTTGCAGCTTAAATGTATTTTCTTTAAATACTATTTTGTTAAACAAAATGTTTTGATTAAGTGTTACTTCTCTAATAATTATATTTTTTTTATTATATAATTACCTATATATAAACAATTTTTCATTAAATCTAATATATCCGATGTTTGGTTCGGCATAGGATTTTTGTGATTTATATAAGTATACTGTCTAGAATGTGGATAAACCAATGTCAAAATAAAATTTACAATATATTATACAAATATATATATCCATATTCTATAGTAGATAGTAATAAGGAGTCAGTCGATAATTAATAGGTATTTTATTTTTTATTTGTCATATTTAATTTGTACAATCTGTTATCTGTATAAAATATTTTTACAATAAGCTCAATAGATGGAGGGATACATAAGAGGGATTGGTTGGCTTGATTGAAAAAACTATTCAATAATTTACAATAGTACTTCATGATAATTAATATTAAAATTTAAAATATATCTATCATGATAAAATACTAATATAATAAGCAAATTAGTACTATATAACATGATATAATAACACTTATATTAGGTACCTAGGTAGTTAAAGTTGTTATATATAATACTTATATACCTATAACTTATATCATATAATATTTTAATGTATTACAGCCTTCAGACTGTCGCAGTCACGGCAGTGGGTTCTGACGAATTTTAGTCTAACTTTATGAGCCAAGCATTAGAGGCAAAATAATGAAACAAATTGTATTTTATATCAATTTCTAAAAATTACATTACTTGTGGCCACCTTCGTTTTCTATACAGTCGGCTAACGAATACTAGCCATGTATGGTTATAAATTTATAATGGATTTATATTCAATTTAGGTACGCTGTAAGTCGTACCGCATTGGCCACGTGTCCACGATTATCTACTTATAACATAAAATTATACGTCACTTAGGGCCGTATTTATAGTCGATGCTTAAGCTATACTTATGAATTATAATGAGATTCATAAACAAGATTGGCGTAAGAAAAGAAAAAGTATTACTTGTTTTTAAGGTTGATTGAGCTTAAGACCTTAAGAATTGCTTTTAGTTATAACAAATTTTTTATTTTTAAAATTATCAAAATCAGCTTAAGCAATATACACCACGCGTCTATAAATACGGTCGTGGCTCTTACTTTAATCTAACAAAAACACGGTTTATTTTATCAACACCAATACCTAAACATCACCGTCACACCCTGTGCCTATAATATAATATATCTAATATAATATTATATATTTTGATGAAAACTGTATAATAGGTGGTATATAGATTGATGTGTAAAAAAATGTCCATCATTCAATGAATATAAAAACACGGGCTCCTTAAATTTAGAGTAAACATATATCCTAGGGTTAAACATACCTATATGTTAACGATAATGTATAATGATTAAAATAATACAATTCGACGAAATCCCTGGAAATTTGATGCAATAAATAGGTATCTACCAGCTAACTAGTATAGTAATGATTGTTTCAATGCACAGCAATATCGAGGTAAATCTATGGGTAATAGAAGTTTTTTACAACTTTTTGAAATTTCATTTTTACAAAAATAAATGTTTTCTACTTCGAGAACTTCATAGAATAAGTCAGTAACATTTAAGAATAGTATAGTATTGTATTACTATTACAATACAATTCTTAAATAATAATTTTTATACAAGTATTGTTCAATTAATAGGTACACCTAATATTATTTTCAGGATATCATTAATTAATTAATTTTGTATTAATAATAAACTATCATAACTACGCTTATTAATTCTTTGCGATGCAATGTTTTAATTTATCTTCTCAGTGAGGAGATTAGAATTAATTTACCATTTTCTAATTGTGGCTGACAATTAGACAGCTGCTGATATGCCAGTTTCATTCGCTCGAGATTGATTTTAGAAGCATTAATATGATTGACGATTGGCAATGGGTAATCAATGCCAATGATACAATTGGCAGTAAACTGAATGGACTCAGGTGCCAACCACGGCTCGTGGATATATTGATTAGGCATATTATTCAACACTGGAATGTATCTTCTATAAACAAAAATTTCATTAAATATATATAAAATATAATTCGGAAAATATAGTAATTTACCTAATAACTAATGTTATTATTTTCATACGTACAGAAAAAATATATAAGTGTATTTTACCTTATATAATCACCGTTCGGATCTACTTTTCGACCGAACCTAACAGGGCAATAGCAGTGAATGAACTCTTGGTAAAACGACGAACACGAATACCACATCCAATATCCAGCGTTTACTGACCAATCGGCGTCCAACAATAACTCATCAAATACCTAAGGATTTTCAGTTTTTTTCGTATTATTCATAATCATAATACGTAAACAAAACGTGATCAAACTAGAATAATGTCGAAGAATTTATTGAATAAACCTCCGTAATACCTTCATTCCTTCTTCCCAAGATAGCCACAGGTCACCCCGAGTGAGAAAGCACGCGACTGCGTGCCTCGCTATGCAGTGGATCCAGCCTTCTTGCCTCAGCTGTATCATAATCGCATCGATCCATGGGTAACCAGTTTGTCCCTGAAATCAATTCAATTACCGCATTATAGCGCACGTCGACTACCACGAACCACACGGTCGCGTCTATATAGAAATATGCGTGAATAGTATTTACGTTGGCCCACTTGGACAGAGCTCGAGGATTCTTATCCCAAGGTATTTGCACGCAAATCGGATTTCCGACCATCCGATCGAAGTTCGGATTATTGGTGGACGCACAGTAGAAGAAATCTCGCCACAGCAGTTGTCCGTGCAGCGAAAGTGGCGGTTGGGATTTCCGTATCTACGTGACATTATAGTTTATATAGACTAGGTAGGTATTAATTACTTTGACAGTGTGGATACTGGGGTGGTTATAAATTGGGACAGTTTATTGTAAACGATATTCATAGTATATAAAATATAGGTAGTCAAGTATCATTTTAATAATATTATTATCTCAATAGTCAATAACATGTGGAAGTATAAAAGTGTATACCGCTACTGCTATAACTACTTTATGATTGTCCATTTATATAATGATTAATATTAGATAATAAACATTTTAGGATCTGAATAACAAGTTATTTTTTCAACTTAGGATATTTTACCGTGGCAAAGCAATGATGACATACAGACATATTCCAAAATAATGTTACTTCAATGTTCAATTGTTGATTGTTAACATCCAATTTAAAAACTAGCACACTTATAAAGCGAAGAATAGACTACATATTATTATATCTATATTTTGACCAATACCTATACCTAAATGGCTAAATGCACCTATTTTACCTATATTTTTATATAGGTTATGATACAACAATACTTAATTGTTTCTAATTTTTATGAGTTTTTAAAGGATTAATATATTATTTTATTATATTTCAAAATTAATTTACAGTTGCCCCACTTTAGTGGGTACTTACTTCGACCTATTTGCAATAAAATATTGTTTAAGTTTAAATTATGAGGAAAACTTAATAAAACTAGATTATATTATAAAACAATATAATAATATATACATACCTTCTTATAAAGTTCATTTAACTCTGAAAAAAACAATCTAGTGGATAAGCATCCAAATTTCAAATACGGCGCGAGACCAGTGGGACTAGCTACTAAAGATTGTGGGGTCATTTTTGGTTTTCCAAAAGATGCGATGAATGCTTTCCGTTCCAAATGACATTGCAACCTTATCAATGCTTCCGTTTCGCCCCCCATCCATACGTGTCGTGATATGTTGTTTATCTCTTTAAATCCTGTAAATATAGTTTAAAATATAAATACCAACATTAAAAACTTGTACATAACATTGAACTATTTTTGCGTAGATATTTAGGAAAATTGACAACTCAGATCTATCGGTTGTTACATAAATAATATATATATTAATAATAAATTATAATATATTTTGCTGTTTTCAAATTATTATATAATATTACTACCTAGCTATTTGAAAACTCTAAAATATTCATGGGTAAAATACATACATATTGTAGTATAATACCTTGTACCTATAGGTACCTACTACACTACTGTCTGCTATAGATTGCAGTTCTATAATATTTAAGAAGGTATTTAATAAAAACATTCCCTTCTTACGTAGTAAGAACTATACTTAAAATCGTATATGAATAGTGAATATCATGAAAAGCGTTTTTATGCGTAAAAACTTGTAATAAATAAAAGTTGGTGATAAACAGCGTGTTTAAAATAACCAAATAAATACATTTTCTACAGTTTCTATTGAAATTTTTTAACACTCTGTGTCCATTTATAAAACCTTTGTAGTTTGTACCTGATAATATATTACAATATAAAATTTACCTATACAATAAAATTAATTTAAAACACCTATAAGTAACATATATATTTATTATTTACCGAGTTCTTCGAGTGTTGGGACACCAAATATTTCATCGTGGTCATATTTAGTTGGTGTAAAAGCATTACCAAGAAATTCTTTGTCTATGCTAGGTACAGCTCTTTCTGGAGGATCAATACACTCTAATAATTTTTGAAATAAGTGATACGTCAATGGAGCTTTTCCACCATTCACGTTTATTATTCTGGAACAAAAAACAATAAGTCGAAGTTAGATAATTTTTGACTATACATACCTAATATGAATTTCAAACTTCAAAAATTCACAACTTTTTATACTAATAAATATTTCATAAATTAAAATGAATTCAAGAAATGTGCCTCAAAGTAAATGAGTTTCCTTATAAATTGTTTTTATAATACCTATATAACATCGACTGCAAAATAAAATAACACCATATTAGTATGTACATAGTAATATAATTGTTTATCCATGTGTAGATTTTTATGATATTTAGAGTAAAAATGTTTAATTTTTAATGCAAATTTACAATTTTTATAATAAAAATAAAATTTAGTTATTTTAAAGAGTTCTAAATTTACTTGTCTAATTGGTACAGGGTGTGTGAACAACGAGTTATGACAGATATTCCCATTTCACTACACATGACTTTAATATTTTGATCTCTCACGCGACCAAACGGTTCAGGATCTTCTTCAAACGTGAAGTTTGTCGTACCCCATTGCTAGAAACAAATACTATTACATAAATTATAGTGTTATGTAACTCAATAATTTAGTTTGTATATCAATAAAGCGAATAAGACAATACATTTTGCGCTATTAAGTACGTATGCATAAAATAATCATAATCATTTATTATTTAATATTTTTACCTGCATATCAAAAATCGTTTATTATTAAATTACATAACGCAACGATAGAGTTAAAGACGAGGTTTGAGCTAATTTAAAATCGGAAGTGATCTGATGAAAACTTACTCTGAACAGTTTAGGCAATGCCTCGGCTGGCTGTCCCTTGATAACAAAAAGTCTAGAGTTTAGTTTTTTCAGACTGTTATCTAAATCTGACAGACACTGCAAGAGAAATCTGAAACACAAATTTAAAAAATCATTTTCACGCAAATGTTGATGTTTGGTTTTGATAATCATAATATTATAATATGTGATGTTAACCTCCATTTATTGATGCCCACATTTGATGCACCGGCAAACCACGGATCGAGTATGAAAATACATCGGAACGTGTTAGCATTGATCAGCCCCTCTCGTAAACTAGGGTTGTCGTGAATTCTCAACCCTTTACGAAACCAGTGGACGGTGTGTTTATTTTGCATCTTAAAATCCATGGTTGATAAGAGGAACTTTGTTGAACGCCGTTTTGATTGTTAGACTTGTACAAAAAGAACTCTCTAGTAAATTTAAATGATACTATATCAATATAAATGTATTTAAGCATAACACATAATAAGAAAACTTGAAGAAAAAAGTTTTAGAGATTTTTTGTTGTTCTAATTTCTGAGAACCCATTAAAAAATCTTTAGAAGTTCTCTAAAATTAATATTGAAAGTGTAAGCACTAAACGTACTAGTTTTATTTATACTTTAAGAATTTGAAAAAATAAACTTGACCATTCAGTAAACTACGTAATTTACATTAGCTGGTAATTGTAATTTAATACAACTTGTAGGAGAACATTAGAATTAAAATTGATGATACATAATCTGACATATCTTATAAATTAATGTGGAAGTAAATTACGTCACACGAGAACAGTGTTTAAACATTGGTGATATTTTGAAAGTCGGACTAAATTACTTTCTAATTAAATGATTTTAACTTAAACTAAAATTCTAACTAAATTTACTACTAGTCTTTACATTTTAATAGGTAGTCTTTATTCTTGTACTTATAAGTTTTATTTTAAGTTTATTTTTTACTAAACAATTATAATTCATTCAACGTCGTCTACACTATTAAATGTATAGTTTAGTCATTCTCACGAAATTATCTTAATTTTTAATTAAACCTTCCTAAAAATAAACTTTCCTACATACTCCTATATGTATTCAACAAATTATAAGGAAAATTTTATTCGTTGAAACAGATTTAGTTAGCTTAGCCGTATTATTAATATGACAGAATATAATCTACTCTTTAATGTATTAATATTCACAGTGACAAGTGACAACACACTATTGTATTTTTACATAATATTTACGATTAATTCATGTTTAATTTTCAACCCCGTTTTCGTATGATACATTATTCATTACATAATTTCACATGTGAACATATTGTAAATAAAAATAAATAGAATTTGATTATGTTTTCTTAAATACAATATAATATTATCGTTATTTTTTATTAGATATAAGTAATAAGTACCTATATTTTATATCACAATAATATAAATGCACCTGGATATCTATACTATGATGTATTTATTATGTAATTAAAGAAAATTAGGATTGTAGATTTGATCGTAAATACATGAAATTTTCACTGGTTGCTTAAATTTCTATTTTCTATACACGATAAAATTTAAAAATATTTTGATTTGTTTTGAACTGTTTAGGAATATTTTCAGTTTCCAATTTTATTAGTCGTTTTTTCTATGGATGTCAATAAAACTTTATTTGTTGGGTAAAAAAGCTTGAAAATTTAATACAAGGCTCCTACTATATTGTTACAATAAAATTTGAAAAATATTAAAAATCCTTAGTCTATTTATAAGCATTTAAAGTTCAAATCTTGACAAAATAAGAAAATTATTTTATGCTGAGAATTCATAAACATTTTTCTTTTTAAATCTAAAATTTGAAAATGTTATATAAGATTATCCATATGTTTTTCTACCTTTATCAAAAAAAAATGTCTACAAGAAAGTCAAATTAAATTTTTATGAGCATTTGAAATTCACTCGATTTCTCGTGTAACGATTTTCTTATTTTGTTGTAATTAAAAAAACGTATGATTGTAGATACTTGAAAATTCCACTGAATGTTTATATTAGCATTTTTTATACACGGTAAAATTGATAAAATAATTTGACTCTTTTTAAGCTGTTTACAAACATTGTCAGTTTTCAATTTTTTCAGTTTTTTTTCTATAAATATCAATAAAAATGTATTTGTTGGGTGAAAAAGCGTGAAAATTTAATGCAAGGCTTCTGATATATTATTACAACAGCAGTTGAAAAATATTAAAAATACATAGGCACAATTTTTTTTTATAAGCATTCAAAGTTCAAATGTTGATAAAATTTATCAAATTTATAATTTAATAATTATTTTGTAGTTGACAATTTATAAAATGTTCAACTTTTGTAGCTAAGGATTGAAAATTTAAAACAAGGCTCCACGTAAATAGGTTATATATAAATTACTTTATTCACAATAATATCATCAAATATACTTGGTAATATCATAGGCTGACTGACCGTTTTCACTCTGAATCATTTTTCTTATACATGCAATGATATTATATCATTCAATTCAAATTTAACACTATCCATTACAGTGACCCACTTGTAACCTACTGTACAGCAGAGCGACATCTACTTACCCACCTTTTTTTATTTGTAAGGTTGCTATTGCTTTTGACATTTTATAGTATTAATTCAACTTACTGGGTACCTTATTAATAATAATTAATAAGTAATAACAATATAAATATTATATAAATTATCCACACTCACAAACCGTCACCGCTCAGAATCGTTTTTCGTATATACAATGATATTATATATCATTGAATTCAAATTCAACACCATCCATTACAGTGACCCACTTGTAACCTACTGTACAGCAGAGCGACATCCTCTTATCCACCTTTTTTTTTTTAATTGTCAATAAAATTTTATTTGTTGGGTAAAATTTTTAAATGCTATCAATAATTGAACACTTTTTATATAAAAATGAAAAATTGATCACAAATAACACAATAAAGTATTTTACCATCTGTTTTGAAAAATTCAATATAATTTTCAACAAATTGTTTTGATTTAGCACTTTCACTTTAAACTTTGGACAATTTTTGAAGTTTTACATCATTTACATAAAATTTTATTTCTACACGACAAACACGCGTCATATATTATCAACAACTCATGAAGTTATGAACAACCACAGTCCATAAACCTATACCTACCAGTATATACCTATTAAGATAAAATATTAAATATCATATCAGTTTATAAATAGTATATTTATATTTTATGAAGCTCCTCTTCACTACGAGGTTTACGTGAAATTTACTAATGTCTACCCTCCTAAAACCTCAGATTTAATTACTACCTATCCACCGCGAATCACCTAAGCCCCGCTTACTGGCTACTTACCTATCCGCTTGATCCGACACTGCATGATTTTTTTCCCCCGGGGACCGCTTACACCGAACAAACTCGATCCGAGACGCTATCGTCGCGGTTGATACAGCAACAGCCCTGATAACACGTACGATCGTACCTATATATTTTATCACCACTACATAGGTAATATATCTGAAAACAATATGGCAAACACTCGATAGAACGTCGAGGAAAACGTAACGACGTACACGTATGCAATTTAATAATAATAAAAAAAAAAACGTATTATTGCACGAATAGGAGGATTAATATAATATTATAATATAAAATCTAATATAAATTATGATCACTACCTCGTCGGACGGTGGGGACCAATGAGCAGCGCGCGCAGCGACCGACTGACTGCATCGTAGATCATATTATATTTGGTAATAATATACGCGTATTCTGTGCCCGCAGGGTAGGTACATAATATTATTATATAGTTATTGTCACGCGTTACAAAATGTAATATATTTCATTTATTCGGATTCGAGCTAGTCACGTTGCACAGTGGCGTGTGGCGGTCGGTCACGTTGCCGTCGGCGTGGAGACCGTAGTCCGTCTGTGTCAATAATAATAATAATAAACTATAGAAATACTATATATATATAAATGTATATTGTAAGTATATATGTTACTATTTACTATCACGACGTCACGTGCATTCGTGGCGCATCTCGTACTGCAGTGGCGTACTGACGTTGTGAAGTGAAATATATTTTATCGGGAATTCTTTTTTTTTTTAATGACCTACCATCAGTGGCGTAGCCAGCGGGGCTAAGGGGCTATAGCCCACCCTCCCGTTGACTGTGTTGACCTTAGAATTTTATCAAGATTACTAATATAGTAAAAAGTGTAAATAAAAGACGTATTGTATTTGTATTTTTTGTGAGACTTAGCCCCCCCCCCCCTAAAAAATTCCTGGCAACCATTGTCCCTTGACTCTTATGAAGTACCCAGTACTACCCAATGTGGCATGTTAATAAAGTATTATAATTACTGTATGGTTACACCAATAGACTATATAGTAATTAATATATTCTGTTCATGTAACTACTGCCCACGGTCAGTACGCCACTGATTTCGTAGTATATCATATTTTAAGATTGTCGTATTGTTTCGTATTGTTTCGTACTGCTATTTCTAATAACGACCATTGTTTAATAACAACCCCTATATAGAAACACTATATAATTACAAAACACGATCAACAAACAATGAAACAAATGCACTTTACCGGTTTACCACGCCTTTCAACGTTTTATTTTTTTAAATCTTATTTTACTACACTGAATTTGAAACTATTTGGAAGCTATTATTAAAGAAGTTAAGACAAAAAACTTCATAAACTTTAGGTCTAAACTCTGAGGTAAAGTACATTTAAAAAAAAAAATAGACTGTGTGTTTGGCACTGGCGTAGTTTTTATTTAATTATTCAAACTAAACTTAACCAGTGAAAGTTTCATAGTTAAATAAATTTCGACTGAACAATGAAGTTGAAGTATAGGTAGGATGGTAGGTACTTAAAAGTCATGTAAGTGGATTAAATCAACAGCCTTGTTGATAAATTATTAATAATTGGAATTTAATTGTCCTTATAGGTACTAACTAGCCTAACATTTAACACACGCAACAGTATAAAACTATATAAATCAAAATAAAAAAAGCTTTAATATAAGCAGTCAAATATCTGGATTTCTTCTTATTGGGTCTTATGTGTTTAATTATATTTTATTGTGTTTATTTCAATTTATGTAATTTTATACAATTTAATAAATGCTATAATTAGTTTTAAAAAAGCTTAAAAAGTTTTTTTAATTTAACTATAGTTATAAATTGTATTTTATTTAATTTACGATAGTAATATTGACTCGGTTTCACGTGATATATATATATGGTTACCGCGGTCGTATTTAAAGGTCAACAAAATCCTGATTCAGAATATACCAAGTTGATCCCTATACGTTTAGCCGTTGTCGAGAAATCGCGCAGATAAACAGACACTGTTCGAAGTTAAATAGACCTTTAAAAACGGACACAGTTACATAAGAAAAGATATAACTGTATCACACGATAATACCGCATGTTAAGTAGGTCGGACGACAGAATAACCAATAATTATGTAATATGAATAAAAAGAACATTATGAAAAACTAATAATAAAAGTCCGTGCAGAATAATCTCACAAAATATAATTAAGACTTATCGTATCGTCGTCTTTTTCTCGTCGATTGTACTATATCCTGTAGTTTCCAAGAAGTAAAAAGTATTTAGTTAATTTTTGTTTTTTATAAATCAAATATAATAACCTATATTATTTGGTAGATGTCTTATTGGTTGCAGTAGTGCTGTGTTGGATAGTAACATAACGTAGATACTATAGATACATTATTACACGTTAAACTGTAATTCAATTATTATTTTAAAAAGTTATTCCATAACAGTATAGGTATAACTCTCCATAGTAAAAAGGTAAATCCTGGGTCGCTTCGTTGGCCTTTTTACGATAGGTACCTATTATAATTTGTATTAAACGTATAAGCATTTTTAAATTGATTTACATGTATAATGATACGCTCAGTTACACGTTCATAACTTATGTAATAATTAAAATATCATAAAATATCTAACGTAGCGACACAGGTAATGTTCTTAACTTAATTCATTTAGAATAATAATATGAAAAGTAACAACATATGGTTGGTTCTGGGAATCGTACGTTTAGTATGTTATGCGTCCGGCAACCGATATTTTTAATCTATCCCATAAGTCTAGGTTTTAAACCTATCAACTTGGTAGTTTCAGCCAAAAATTCGAGTGGACTTTGTAATTAAAGATCCTTTTCTTTGTTACCTACCCTAAATATTCTACCTTCTCACTTATACTTCCTCCTTCTCTCACGCAACTATACAGGTTCAGCCACTCTCTTCATTCAATTCGCTTCAACAACAAATACGTTATTAGCGTATAGAAGTTTTTTTTTTCAATTACTATTTCTATTTCTTAAAATGCTAAATTTATTACTACATTAGTTTATATTATAGTTCTAAGTCTTATTTTAATATATTATTGTGTACAAAACAAGTATTATCGTCATCATCGACACAATTGATTTGATTGTCAAACTGTTGTGGATCAATGATCGGGTAGGCGCGCAGTACGTACTTTTATGTAAACACAATGTGGGATTGATAGAACAATAGTTATAATTATTATTATTTTAGATTCTGAGCCGAGCGATGAATGTATTGATTTTAAAACAATGTGTGAGTTTTTTTTAATTCCTTTTTTGTCTGTTCTCACGTCAGCGACCTTTTTCCGTCCAGCGGGCGGTAAAGTGGGAATCCCCAAAAGTACCGAGCGGCAAAGTGGAAATCCCCAAGAGTATACTGAGCTCAGATATCACGCGTATCCTCTGCACAAACAAACACTAAAATCTATACTACAGTCCTCATAGGACATAGACTTTTGGTTATATCTTATATTAATATATTATAACCTCCTTGCATGACGCGTAAACATTTTTCTTTCATGAAATTGTTTTCGTATAATAATTTGGTTGTTGCATAGATCCCAGCCTGAATTACCATTGCCGCGATGACGCGATCAATGAACGCAGAAGCGTAACAAAAAATAGTATGTGTGGCTCGTGCGGGAAGGCAATTTCAGTCTTGGGCGAAATGCGGCTTGTGCCACACACGTCGCCCACGACTGAAATAGCTCACTTCCCGCCCTTGCCACACAATATACTATTGTTGAATGAATGATTGATTTACAATTTTGATAATAATTATGCCGAAAAAATTAGATACAATACAACCAAAGTTAATTTTTTTTTTTTTTTTAAAGGCATAGGACAAATCGAGGCCATGTGGGAGAGGGGGGGAGGGTTAAGTGATGGCGAGTGGGCGGTGATGCAGATAATGATGGCCACTGATCACCTCTACACCGTTCTCACGGCCGGTCCTGCGGGGCGGACGAGAGTCGCGGGCGCGTTTGCTCTGGACCCGAAGACGACCGCCATTCGTTGCCATAACGGGTGAAGCCCGGCCACGACGACAGTTGACGACGAGCGGCTAGTGCGCGATGTGGTGCGCTTGACGGTACTGCAGGCGCTGAAGACGACTGTTGTGCCGGCGACGACGGTGACCAAAGCTCAGAGCGAGCTACCAAGACTATAATATCGGCCGACGGGATCAGATCGCTGGGCGTAAAGGGGAGAGAATCGGCGGACAGCATCGCAACACGCCGCTGTCCTGATACTCTCCGTGGTTTTCGCCCTGGCGTCCCGCCGACACCGTGCAGTCTTCCTCAGCCGATGGCCCCGCCGTGAAGTCGCGCACCGCCAAACTCTGAAACGTTTTGTTTCTTCGTTCTTCAAACATCTGTTGTCTAATGATTTCTTATTTTTTCAATATTTAGCTTGTAACAGCCCCTAAAATTGTGTGGAGTACGAAAATTGGAGTGTGTAGTGCACTAGCTAGAACGAGATTTAAAAGTGTGTTATTCAAATTAAACCTTTATAATATTATGTATAATTTTCTAGCTTCACATTTTTTTAATACCTTAATATTTTTTTGTCGAACTACATTGATCACGGGTAAGTTGGAAATTTTGAATAATTTTTGCTCATAGCTTTTACCGCAAGCCCGGATATTCTACTTTATTGACGAAGCTGTTTATTTGATTGCCGACCAACCGTTAGTACCAAAAATAATAATTTACTTGAAATTAAAAAGTAAATACTATAGGTAGTAGGTACCTAACCTATCGAGGGTAATCCTGGTTCCTGGATACGTCACAAACAATAGTATAGTATACTATTTTAGATTATAGTACATAATATTTCTATACTATAGGTAATAGAGAAATTATTACTATTAAAATACAGAAGTAAGAGTATTAAGCTATTCATAACCAGCAGTAAAACTATTCAACTCATGTTGTAACTATTCAATTGTAGTGTGTAGTAGTAAAAGTATTAGTATATAGTAGTGAAACTGTTAAAAATTATAGTTATAGTAGTAAACTACTGACATTTTTTTTAATAGTTTGACAAAATGACTATTAGTAAAATGTCAGTAGTTTTTTTAGTAGTAATTTTTTACTGAGGGAGTTTTTACTTATTACAATGGACAATCTCGTTAAATTAAAAAAGTTTAAGAGTAAAAAAAAAATTAACTCAACTAGTTAATACCCATATTTATTATATTTTTCTATATACATAAAATCATTATATTGCAGTAAAATAAATTTTGATCAAATAAAATTTGAAAATTAAGAACTAATATAATACATAAATAGGTAGGTATAAAATATTAAAAAATTAGTCATTTAATTTCTTAATAATTTATTTTTGTTTGAAATTGTTGCTCTGGATATTGTCGCATTACAAAACATGAAGGATGAAATATATATTAGGAGGTTGTAATTGTTTTTGATTTTTCTTTTTTTATCCTCATTAATATTAGTATGACAAACAAGCACGCTGAAAAATTGAAAAAAAATTATTTTCATATACTTGATGTAATATCGTGCATAAATAAAATAAAATATATTATTAGTTTTCTTACAAAAATTAAACGTAGCTAACGTCAAATACGGCAACTCGCAACTGATCCTATCCAATACAGGTATGATTAAATTTCCGAAAACAACTCCAATTCTACCGAACATTATGACCATATTAACCGCCATACCTCTGAAAAAAAATAATTATAATTGATATTTATTACATTTTATATTTTACAAAAGTAATACACCAGTACCGTTTTGCGCTAGGGATTTATTGACTTTGTTAAGCATTAAAGTAATAGAATTTCACCTAAATATATCTGAAGATAATAGTATTACCTATTTATTGTTGGCTATTTACCAAACACGTATATTATGACGTAGGTACCTATAATCTATATATTATCATATTTATTATAGTTAAGAGTTATACTTAGGCTAGGGACGCTCCGTGCTTAAAAAATGTTCGAAATAATATTTTAAGACCATTACAATTTATTCATATATATTTTCATTATGGTTTTTATTATTTTAAAGGATTTTTGAATGTCAAATTCGGGTACATGTGTTAAATACAATTAATTGCATGTGATCACTAAAATGACAAATTATATGACATATAATATTATATTATAATAACATTTTTACGAAGAAAGTGGTCTGTTACTACAACTAAATCTACTCTTGATAAATTAAGTTCTTTTATAAGGTTTAATAACATTTAATTGATGGACGTATGATTTTTTTGCATACATTGCAATACACATATTATAAAGAGTCAATAACATTGGGTACTTGCAAAAATAATTGTCATCATAAAAACGATTATTTTATAAGCGTTCTGAATTTAAAAACCAACTTAAATGTATATATATAGTTTACATATATTATATATTATATAAACATAATGAATGAATTTAATTACTTAATTCAACGTTTACCTTAGTGTGGTAGGAACAGCCGAAGCCATAATACTAATTACTAGCGTCGTATTGATGTTCATTATGCCTACGTAAATAGCTGATAAAATTAAGGTGACGATTCCATTTGTCCATGGAAATATTGAAATACCAATTCCACCCACCATTGAAAAAAATACTGAAAATCAATTTTAAAATGTTAGTTGAGCAATGATAATTATAATAATTTATATTTCATACATACATTATTAAATAGGAACATTTACATTTCATTATTAAGTGATAAATTATAATTATTATTATTATTTTTTTTTTTTAATGACAAAAAATGTTTGCGACTGACTGTGTCATTTATGCATTCCTAAACCGTTCATCCGATTGCGATGAAATTTGCTACAGAGATAGATTAGACCTTGAAGAAGAAGATAAGCTACATGTTGCCTCAA
Source organism: Sitobion miscanthi (assembly GCA_008086715.1). Classification (NCBI taxonomy): domain Eukaryota; kingdom Metazoa; phylum Arthropoda; class Insecta; order Hemiptera; family Aphididae; genus Sitobion; species Sitobion miscanthi. The sequence goes on from CM017797.1 coordinate 29,600,347, forward strand.
AGAAAAGTATATAAGAGGTCCAACATAAATGATTGGTATCAGTTTTATTTAGTTTTGATAATAATAATGCGAAAAGCCTGTCTATTTTAGTACACAAAATGTACCGAGTTCGAACCACGGTTTCGGTGGACCAATTTTTTGCATTTTAGAATAATTTAGATACTTTAGAGTTAAATTAAACATTAATAAGTACGCATCACGCGAGGTCCGCAATCTACCGCAGATAGACCTGATCTACCCTGATAATATATTACTCATATAATCACAAAAACCTACCAATAGCAACGCGTCTACTAGCTCATTATAATAATTTATATCAAAATATTTAAAAAAAAATCGTTTGTAATGGTCTAATGCAATATTTAGAATACATTTAATTCTATATAATAATAATATTTGGTATAAATATATAACATACTATTTATCACTTACTATATATATAATGTTTATCCATGTATTTTGTAATGAATATGGCGACCCAAAACATACTAAAAACTGCTGATCCAACAATCATAGATTTGATATAGATTTCTGGATCGACTAGAGCGAGAGTCTAAAATATTCAATATTTTTTGTATTTAATGATAAAAAATAATACAAATTACAATTACAGTAGGTACTTACCCCTCTACATGCCGCAGTGTAAGTAACGTTAGTTGAAGTCCTACTTTCGCATACTGAATGATCGCCTTTAGCTGCAATAATTGTTGCGTACATATTTGGCAGTCTCAATCGAAAGGTGTTCAATCTACGTATATTATCGAATCGAGGCGTTAGTAAGCGATATTTGTTAATATAAAAAATAAATTCATCTAACTACCAAAACCTAAAATTATACCTATTGCAATTCTAAGAGCTCGTGGGTTCAAATAGAGTACTAGATACAAGGATTTTGAATGCGTATCGTAAATAAATATGATGTTATAATTTATAAGCTATAATATTGTATAATAAAATAATTATTGGGAACGAGGGGAACTTAAAAAAGTAAAAATCACCTAGGTTTTATTATTAAAGTAATTACTTATATAAATTATTTGATATATAATAAACTAATTCTTATTTATATATTATCTAAACATTTTAAACTCACGTTAACATTGTCATGAATAGCAACATGAATGTCAATAATGACGGGGTTAAATATGGTTGCAAAAAAAAAGGTTTTATTTGGATCCATCCTTTTCTTATAAACTTTGTAACAGTTATTGATGGCATCGATTTTAAAGATTGTTCTTCTAAAATTTCTGATCTTAAAATGCTAATCTAAATAATATCATATTTATATTTCAATGTTTTGATAAAATACAGATTAATTAATTAATATTTTTAAATTTGTGTAAAATACAGCATGTAGAATACTTACGGGATAAGATTCCGGTGGATTGCCTGTATTTTGGGAATATATTTTTCGAAACACATGTAGAGCTTCTTTATGGCGACCGACTGCCATTAGGAACTTTGGACTTTCGTCCATAGAATAAACTAAGAATGCTGCTAGGAATACCATGATTGAACAAGTCATCAGGAATACTCTCCAATTATCAATAATTAGATTTCCATTCAAAAATTGAAAATTTATATCCATTGGAATCAAAAAATACGCCACAACTATACAAACAATAATTGCTTACTAGTGAATAAATATTGTTGTGAGAAAAAACAATTTAATAAAGAAAAAACACGTACGCGGTTGTAAAACAAAGGCGAACGACGAAAATCCTCCTGCGTACAATACGATTTTATCTCGATGTTCTTTATCATAGAATTCAGACAAAAAAGTAAATGCAAGAGAATACGGACCACATGTTCTGAAAAATTATTTGATGTATTAATCAGTAGCGTAGCCAGGATTTTATTAGAGAAGGGCTGATAATTTGTTACCTACATAAATGGATCTTAACTAAGATCCGTCATAATTTTGGATGTTGATGCCGGTGGGTGATGGGTATATAATATATATAACATGTTTGTAGAAACTTTCATACAAATTACAATCTTAATACATGGTTAAGTATTAGTGTATCATTTCACAGTAAACTGCAAGCTAAAAGTACTAATTTTCCTGAAATTGTGGGGTAGGTTGCAGTCCCCTTAATATCTCTGGCTACGCCAATGATTATAATTTAATATATTATAGTTTAGTACGGGGATGGACAAGTGAAAACTGGCAATTTATATGCCTACGCCCTACCCATTTTAGCTGGCTTAATCTGCGAAAAAAGTCATTCAAAGGACAATGCAGGACGTGAAGCTTTAAAGTGACAAAAAGTGGCACCTTAAAAAATTTGAGTTGCCCATCCCTTCAGGTATAATGTGTGGTATGTAAATGCATATACTTCCTTTGATAAAAGGAGCAAATAAATAATAATATGTATAATACTCACGCGACTCCACAAAAGAACTTGAGAACAACCAACACCCAAAATCTTTGAACGAGCCCCGAAAGAAACTCCATAATTCCACTCAACAGTATGCCATAGAATAATAATTTTTGTCTTCCCAGCGTATCGATGAGAAAACCCCATACAAAAGCACTCGAAACCATACCTGTGAAAAAAATTGCTACAATGTCAACAATACGTATTCATAATATTATATTATACAGTATAGGTACACTGTACATAGTCCGACGTGATTTAATATGATATATCAGTAACGACAGATCTCCACTACAATGTACCACATTAAGACTGTACAAGTAATATTACGGTGCTGCGATATTTGAGAACTTGCCTACGTAAACAGCTCCGAACAGCGAGCCCTCTTCCAGAGGCGTCAAATCGAAGTAACATCTTACCGCCGGCAATATAAACGACGGTGAACTGGTGCAGAACAACGAAGTCAGTGTTAAAGGTATGTACAACACGAGCATTCTTTTATTGTAAATGCCATAACCTAAAATGCACGCGTCGACAAAAACCGTTAAGATAAATTACCAATAGGTTAGGTTAGAAGATAGGTACTTATACTTATACATATACAGTTATACATATTTATTAAAGAGTGTTACCCGTTTCTGTCAAAATTATATGACAGTTTCTGCCAAAGCCTATTTCCACCAAAAACGAAAAAGATACGATTCCCATTTCCGCCAAAAAAAGTTTGGTAATCAATGATCATAATTCTAACTAAGGGGGTAACTATGGCAATTTAACCTAACCAAAAGGGTGCTAGGGGATACTATAGCACTTCAACATTCAATTTAGCACACCCAAGTTCTGTATATTTATGATTTAAAATTATAAAAAGAAAGTATTTACATTTTTTTTTATTTCTAATTTATCAGTTTAAGTTTTCTTATCATATTAAGAAAAATCATGTGTTTTGTGCATTATTAGTTTTTACTTACCTATTATATATAATAATATCATAGACTCATTTGAAAATATGAGATTAGACTCAGAGGTACAGTTTTTTTTTCGTAGTTACGGTACAATTTTGTGAAAAAATTACATTTTATTAGAAGCTGCTCAGGTAAATTAGATCCCATATTATTATAAATATATTATTTATTGTTAAGACTATCGGTATTACACTTAAAGCAAACTATTTAACAGTGAAATTTCTTTAAGCATTCCAACGAAAAAATAACACAACCAAGTAATTAAATACATTTTTATATGTTGAGAAATCAGAAAACTACCGGAGTTAATAATTTTAATAAAAAAAACTTGTCTGCAAATTCAATAAAATTGAATCTAATTGAAGACATATAGTATCCTATTATTGACATAATTTTTATTAATTTAAAGTTTAAGATTTTAAATAAAATCTTGAGAGGGCTGGAACTATTTCACATTTTATGAACTATAATAATGAACAACCCTTCATTAACCGTCACAATATATTACATCAATAATTAAATAATACATTAAATAGCCAATAGGGCAATAGGTATACGTACATAAAATGTGTTTTGGTCATTTTTATTTTTATGTACATTCTTATGTGCTTATCCATAATTTTTTCTTTTTTTTTATATTTTCTTTTAGAGTATTAGAAACATAAATTTAGATTATCTAATAGCAGCAATTCTGTGAACATTACATAACTTAAGCACACTTAATATTTGAGTTATATTTACGCATATCGCCTATGTAGGTATACCTATAGTAATATAACATGGAATAGTGACATAGTGTTTTGTAGTTTTTACAATATTGAAGATTGTACAGTTGTATACACTATACAGCGTTAATATTGTCGATAACGGAAATATAAACTGCATCGTAGCCATCAAAATATTTGTCAAATAAATAGAAAAATAATATTGGATGATTATTCAACTATTAAACTTTAATAGCACTTAGTCAATGTCATTAATTTTCAACGGATGAATCTATGATAATTTATGTGATTTTTTAAAAACTATAATTGAATTGTATTATTTAACTTGGATATTATTATTACTATATTTTTTATGACATTTTAAAATATTTAAATATAATGGATATAATAATTATTATGATACGCAATTATTCTGACATCAGTGTACAGATATGTTTGTTACGTTTGTACATGGTTCCCAAAAAATATTTGGCGGAAACGTCTTTTCACCAAAATATTTTTTTGTGGAAACGAGAATCATGCTTTTTTGTTTTTGGCAAAAATGGTCTATCCATGGTACCGGGTTTTTAGTGGAAAAAGGCCATGCTCTATTAAAAAACATCGGTTTAGCAAATTAGTGCAGACTGATTTTTTTTTTAACCATTTTTGCTTAAGTGTTTATTCAAATTCAGGTTTTTGAAATTTTTAAATATAATATTGAAAAACAATATTTTGAAATTTGACCTTTTAATTTTTATATTTAATTTTTTATACCTACCTACCTAACCTATTGTGGCAACAAAAATTAATAGTTTATGGCTTTTTAAATGATTTTTCTTATTTTGCTAAAAATTGTTAAGTTAATATATTAAAAAATGTAATTTGTTTATTCTCCTTAGTACGTAATGTATGAAGTATAATAACTCATAAGTTTCCTTATCTTGGTTCATATTATCACTTTGCCCTTTACTAATACTATTATTTAAATGTTGAACAATTATAATTAATTAACCGTTTGTTCGTTTTTAAATGTATGAACTAACATACGAAATTCCAAGAAATTAATTATATTAGATTATTAATAAGTAATAATACTAACTATGGTACCGTAAAAAATTAAAAATTAAATTATATTATTTTCTACAAACGACTGAGAGAAATAAATTTAAATTAAAAATGTTACTAAAAATGAAAAACCTTAATATTTTTAGTAATCTTCATTGCTGTTTACATCATGTAAATCGTTGCACCTAAGCTACAATAATGATAAAATATATAATATCTTACCTGTATGGCTAATGGCTGTTTCGAAATCTGCCGGAGTAGGCTCAATTTTATTGATATCATCATTGGTTCCTACAACCATTAAAACAGCTTTAATATCGTTTTAAATAATATTATTATACACTTATATTGTTTATTTATTATGAACCCAAAATGGTTTTTACTTGGTTATACCAAGACGAGTATTGTTCTGACTTCTGGAAGACTCTACACGATGTGCTATATATTATATGCAAAATTAAAACTAATTTGCAAACATAATATCTAGTTAACATTAGGCACACGTCATAGTAAATCAATTATCTTGTAAGAATCTTAGTTTTTTGTTGTACATGTAATTAGGTAATTGCAGGGTCACGTACATAATCATGAAACATTGTTCGGTAATGGTTTTAGTAACCTGTCATTGCTACATGTCTTGTTATATAATATGTAAGTATATATTCAATTGAAATCCAGTTAAGTATATATATTATTTGTTTTTTCCTCATCAAATTGTATATTAAAACAATTAAATTAAATTATAAATTAATCCATGTACCTATTATCTAAATAACTAAATACCTACTAATAGTTAATTCATAATGTATCGAATATCTATATCATATTATAATCGTAATGAATTATTTCTATAGCATTTCATTTTTAGCAACTCTTTAGCTATTATTTTTAGTAAATTGTTCAAAATTAGAAATTAACGGTTTGTTTATTTAAGTACGCATGATTAACAATTATTCACATAGGCACCTACATGTAATATGACAATTTGAAACGCTTTATTTTGTGTAAATATATTTAAATAATATACATACTAACATGGCTTATGAACAAACAGGATAATGAATTATAATTAGCTTAGGTACATCCATTTTCCAAATATGTATTTATTCATGAAACGATTATCCTATATAAAATAAATATTATCTATACTTAAAAATCAGTGGTTTCTGATCAGCATTTATAAATTTGTAATGTACCAAGATCGTGTATAGCTGTATTTTATATTTTTACCAAGGTATAAATTATAATGCACGCTGACAGAGTAGGAACTATATATAAATCAATTTTATATATTCCTCAAAGCGATAATATTTTTGTAATACATCTCATGAACTTTTACACGAAATGAAAAGTTTTTAAATTCATTTTATATAAATAGTTTTGTAAACCGGAACAAACTTATACTAATTTTCTATCATTGAAAAGTTAAATTTTATTGTTTAGACCTCATGTACTGGTCCACTGACCACTATTGAATTAAACATCATGCAAAATATGAACCTGAAAAATGTTGAGTATACTCAATAGATATAGCATAATTTCAAAAGTATCATATTATTAGTTCTAAATGTGTCAAGCATTTTTAATTTATATATATATATCCATATAGGTATTGCATATCTAAATTCTTATAATAATATCTAACTTTTCCAGCCACGACCATCTATTAGTAGGTAGGTAAATAAATACATAATATATCATATATTTAGTTTATACACTGTACATTAAATATTTGTTATAACATTTTGTTTAGGTTAAATTATTATAGTTAACAAAGTTAACCCCTCTTAAAATAATACATTGTGTATGGTTAAAACACTCAAAAAGTATTGAATAGAAAAATACCATATTGTCATTACCGTTAGTACCTATCTACATTAGAATATATAATCTAACATTATAATAATATAATATGGGTTGAATCTTTAAGTCGTTTTTTACATTAATATACCGCATTCAAATCTATTGTTGGTTATCTAAAATTTTAATTTTGTTGATAATGTATACAAATTTAACGAATATTAATAAAATGTAATAAGAAGATTAATTCCTATAAAAACCTAATAAATTGTGTAGAATGTTTTACGAACTTAGTAGTAATATTTAGGCGAGGAAATAGTGGATACCTCTATTATAAGGGAAATGGATAACTGTAACACCATGTTAAAATTTAAAAACAAAATTTGATACATTTTATAACCACTTTTTCAGATTTGGGCTGACCACTTGGCATGGTTGATAATTTGTTTGTTGTTTTGTGTGTGTAACTATGTATATTAAATAAATTTATACATAAAATATAAAACCAATATGAATATAATCGAACAATTTCGATTTCATATTATTTGTATAGCTTTTTGGTTCATAGTCTGATCTGTTGTTATTCTTTTTAAAATATTTTATTTTTAAGTAGTATTCGTACATCCGTGACAATATATAAATACATTTATTCCACCTTCCATCATTACTTATGTTATCATTTTCTAATTTTCTATGCACGGTTAAATTATTAAAATAACTCGACTATAATATAATACAAATCTATTCACGCCATTCCACAGAACTCCAGTATATTAAAAAAATACATATGAATAAGTTATATGCGATCTTCTTGCTAAAGATGAAATGTTAAATGAGATAGACCTACAGAAAATACTTATGATAATATAAATACATATGATAAACTGCTATCATTAGAAATAGATTCCGATCCATACTTATCCTTCAGTGCTTCACTCATTGTGGTTTTTTTCGTACAGGCAAGTCACTGATTTCAAATCTATAAGTAATTTAAGAATTTAACACATCAAGTACAGTAATCTACTATATATTCGATGACGAGGTATATATTCGAAACCTTCTTAAGGTGTATTTATACGATGTACTTCGATCGACAATCGGATGATTTCTACCGCTATGGTTATAATTCTATGAGAAACCGATCAGTGTCTCCCCAGTCCAAAGCATTCCCGATTTTAAATTAATCAGCTATATTCCGAAAAATTATGGAGTTAGGACCATTGGTTACAAAATACAAGGATATAGGAAACAATATTAAACCTGAAGGAACTGATTACTGATAAAATATAGAAAATGCTTTACTACACTAATTTACTTATGAGGTATTAAATGTATAAATAGAATTTATAATATTATAAATTAGGTATTACTGTATTAGGTATTATACTTTAATTCGAAAACATTATATTGTCATACTTGAAAAAAATGTACATACCTTTTTCGCATTTTTCGCCGTCTTCATGGAATTCATTCCTGTCTTTATTATCATTTTCCAATTGCAAAATCATGATTTGGGTAGTCCTGGCTTCCCAATACACAAAATACACATATTATACACAAATATTTTATTTCCAAGGAATTATTACAATAATATGTTATTCAAATACCGACCGTATTTACTGTTAAACAATCTAAGAAAGGTATTTAATATAATATACAATAAATCCATGTGGTTTTTATGTATATTATAATAACACGACAATAGTTTATTAATATATAACATTATAGTATACATAATATTATTATTGAGTGTAGGGAAGTGGTAGATATAAATGTCTATATTTATATTATATTTTAATTTTTAATTAACAACTATACAGCGCAATGCGCATGCCATTCGGTCGGTACTATTGTATAAAACAAAAATAAATTACCTACTTGTTTTCGAAAGACATATTTTTACACAACCTAAATTACTGTAGGTATACAGTGGTCATAATATTCACGTGGAGATGCATGAAAACTATAACGAAAAGTCGTCGGTCCATTCATCGGTAGTCACGACTATAATATTATTATAATATTATAATAATACAAAAGTGTATCATCAGCACTGCTCTTTACAATCTGTTGATATTATAGTAACGTAACGAGCAAACCGTTTAACCGAACAATATAATATATAATTATAAAACCACAATCACTCGTATATCATTATTCATTACATGTCATGTGACAATAGATCAATAACAAACATTCGACGATACCTATATAATATATTATTTATAATATCATCATTCAGAGCGTCCAATGACTTAACTTCCAGTTATCGGATCAATATTACGTAATTATAATTAATATGAGATATTACAAGTTACAACAACGGCTTCAAAACATTTTTGACACGAAACACTTTTATTCAAAACCACTACCTATATTACATATTATATTATAGTATTATTATTTATAATTTTATAGGCATATATTTAGATCAATTTTTTACACAACATCGTAAACATAATATATAAGCGCAGCACTTCAATCGGCGTCGTCTTATAAACTGAAAAAACTACAAACGTATTACAATTTGTGTATTAAATTTAAATAACAACTATCGCGTGGTAGGTACTATAGGTACCCTACCTAATTCAGAGTGATGCGTTATTATAACACCGCCATCCCCCGTCAACGTATAACGTATAATTTAAAAAATACAATGCTACATCGTACGATTAAAATTATCATTCTAATTATTAAATATAATTTGTAGTCCTTAATTGTTGGTACGACTTTAACGTTAATATAAAATAATTTAGGTATACATTTTAATAAAACTACATTTGATGAAACGTGTGTTGTACATAAATGATAAATCCAAATCCGAGAAAATGAATTTTCAATAATTTCAAAATAGTTGTGGAATAGCCTATTGAAATAAAACAATATTGCTTTTCTAATTTCGCAATTTTGTGGAATACTTACTCATTTCTATACACAATGCAAATAGCCAATAGGTTATAATTTATACCTAATATAAAGTAGATTTCAACACAATTTAGCTTATAACAATTAAAACGTTAAGACCCGGCAGAAAAACTATATTTTTCATTTTAATTAATCTCTTATTAGTCATTACAAAATTGGTTGGAATACAATATTGCTGCGTACAAATGGGGATCAAGGTCCCATCATTAATTTTTATCGGTAAAACTTAAGTAGATGTCACTCTCGTTATTATTTTTTCTCTCTGACCCACGCACAAAATAGACAAACTGTAAAAGTATTTTATTTTTATTTATTTAAATATTTATTTCAGTAAATGGTGAGTTAAACGCCATTAGGTATTTCTATAGACTTATAGAATTCAATCGAGCAACAGTCTCGTTAAAAAATGAAGACGAAAGAATCATTTTTAAATTTAGAGTAGACGTAAATATGAACTAGGAAATCTCAACAAACCAATTTTGTAGCTGATGTTTTATTAAATTATTGATTTTCAACAAAAAGTTAAAGTAATATTGCAATTATAACGGGCCGATACTTCAAGATAATATAAAAGATGAAAAAAATAGCTAATAAACTAGGAAAACAGAACGATAAATTAGGATGGTTTTTCATGTTCAGCAGCATGGATTCAAAAAATTATAACATACTGGACTCTTAAGCTAGATAGGTCGATTGTCCAACAAATATAAATCATAACAATGAATGTATCAACTGAAACAAGGATTGTATGAATTATTCAAGTAAACTAATAAATTACTCAGATAGTAAGTATATTTGGTGAACATTATTATTATTTATTTTTATATGAAATCCTTAATAAAATAAAATTTGATACATATACGAACAACTTACTGCTTACTGTTTTCAAAATAAGGATACATAATCCTGCAATTTATTCAAATTATTATTATACACACGGAACAATAGTGACGGTGAAATGATTTTTCCGCCCCGATGTAGATAATTTTTATTTACATTGTTTCAAAAAAAAATACCTAGCTGGTCAAGGCCATGGTATAATGGTAGGTATATCCCATATATCCCATTATCCTTCCATTGGACCACCTCTGAGCCAAATAGCCGATAAGTCTTACTACCATTGGCCATCCAAAACTAAATTCTCCAGGTGAGCAGATCAAAAATGTTATTCAAATTTTAATATTGGTGTAGCAAGTTAATAATATAAACCTTAAACGTTTTTGAATAAGACGATTTTCAATAGTTTTAGATTTTGAGCGGAGCGATGAATGTATTGATTTTAACGCAATGATGTGTGTCATCACCTTTTAGGACAGTAAAAGTGCTTAGATTTTCTTCAACAGTATCTTTTCTGATAGGATAGTGAATCTAGTTGGTACTTTGGGGTGTCAAAAGTTGAAAATTTCCCAGAAGTTTTCAAAAGCACCGTGAAAAACAAAAGAAAAATTGAGGAAAACCGGGAATTTTTACGCGAAATAGTTTTTGGTTTTTGGTGTAACTCTAAAACAAATGGCCGTAGATACATGCAGTTTCTCTGATCGTTTATATTATATAAGAATTGTATATAATATATAATATGTATTGAATATTATATATTATATAAGAATTGTGTATATTATATAATATTATATAGGATAAGTTCTATACACGATAGAGTTTTCAAAATATTTTGACTTATTTTGAGCTGTTTACGGACATTTTCAGTTTCCAATTTTTTTAGTTTTTTATTCTATAAATATCAATTAAGTTTTATTTGTTGGACCAAAAATCGTCAAAATTTAATACAAGGCTCCTGATATACATATTGTTACAATAGCAGTTGAAAAATGTTAAAAATACATAGGCACAATTTTTTCTAATCATTTAAAGTTCGGATTTTGACGAAATTTATCAAATTGAGAATTTACAAATTATTTAGTATTGAAAAATGTATAAAATAATCAACTTTTATAACTAAGAATTAAAAACTTAAAACAAAGTTCCACGTAAGTTGTTAATTCTGTTACCGAAAAAACTAAAAATTATATAAATACAGTTTATTTTTATAATTATTTTAAGTTCAAATTTGGACGAAATTACACATTAAAAAACCAAGAACAACTATTTTAGTTAGTTTGTTGTCATTTTGACATTTTATAGTATTAATTCAACTTACTGGGTACCTTATTATTTACTTCCATTATACAGTGACCCACTTGAAACCTACTGTATAGCAGAACGACATCCACTTACCCACCTTTTTGAAAATTATTGTTTCATATAAAATTATTTATCACTCCCATCATAACATTCGTATTCCTTTTTCAACATATTATTTTAATAAGGGCCGCGACACACTATACTATATTCTATATTTATACTCGATATGGTTCTCAATTTCTCAAGAAATTGATTAAATCATATTGTTCATAATATTTCCGATTATTCAATTAAAGTTAAATAAAAATAATTTGTACCATAAATAGATAATTATAATATTAAATTAAATAAATTCAAATGATCTAAAAGATAAACAATATACTTTTTGTAAAATTATTTAATTGTGACATATATATTTTATTTTTCTAGTGAAGAAATAATGACGAAGTCAAAATTTGTAATACCTACTTTGCATTGCCTAAATTAACCTCTAAAATTATTACATAATTATAGGTTCAAATAATTTCAGTTTGTAATTATGAGTTTGTTGTAGGTTCGCATTTTTCTATTTATCGCCAAGGTCTACTATTCACATTTCACGCTGTATATATTAAAACGTCCTTAAGATGCCCAATGCCAACTAATTATTATAAGGGGCTAAATTAAAGCAATTTTTATCACAGTAATAAAATGTGATGATAACCCCCATTAAAAAATTACAGTACATGAATAGGGTTGCCAACTCATTGTCACCTGGATATTTTTTACCATTTTTTTTTTATAATTAATATATATTATTAATAACTAATTTCTACAAGTCGTGTTCAACTCAGAAAACTTTAATTGGATTTTAAATAATAGAAAAAAATGTCTGTAAAACACTAGTTTTAAGAAATTTTACGATTGTAGAAATTGTACAGATTTATTTTAATTTAATTGTTTAAAATTTAAGTAGTAAGAAATTCATACGGTCTCCACACCAATTTTTTCAGAAAAAAAACTAAATTTTAGGTAGTACTTATATAGATCTGTATAAACATATAATATCTTAAAATATTAAAAGATTCTTAATGACTTTAATTAAAAATTAAAATAATAATTATTAATTAAATATCTGTGCATTGAATAAATTATTGAATTAATATAATCATATGTCTATTAACTTAATAATCATTACATTGATAATAGTCAGTTAATGTTAATAATTTTAAAGATATGAGTTTAGAGTTTTCATTGTGTTGTAAGTTTAAATGTTTCGTATTTTTAATATTATTATTTAGTACCATATAACTCCAGTTTCCTAGCATATCAACATAGGCTTAATGCACACTCTTATTTGTAGCTATAGTTTTTTTTTTTTACAAAATATGCTTTTTAATTCCATTAAATAAAGTACTAAATTATTTTTGTTTTTGAATGTAATTTAATTATTAATATAATATCGTACAGGATAATTCAGATAATTCTCCAAGCATGTACATGCCCATTTTTTTCCTTTAAGAGGAATCCACTTAGTGATTTTCTGTCTTTATAGGATCTTTAGACGTGTTCTTTGCCAAACGTACCGATTGATATAGTAAACCGATAAGAATTCTGAAAACAGATTTGAATTTTTCGTCATGTCTACGTGAATCGACTCTTCCATATTTTTGACATAATCTTCCAAATTCTTAAAAACTTTATTTTAAAAAAAGTGGGTGTCGCTCTGCTGTACAGTAGTTTACAAGTGAGTCACTGTCATGGATGGTGTTAAATTTGAATTCAATGATATAATATCATTGTATAAGAAAAATGATTCTGAGCGAAAACGGTCAGTCAGCCTATGACATTATTAAGTATATTTGATGATATTATTGTCAATAAAGTAATTTATATATAACCTATTTACGTGGAACCTTGTTTTAAATTTTCTATCCTTAGCTATAAAAGTTAAACATTTTATAAATTTTTAACTACATACAAAATAATTATTAAATTTTATATTTGATAAATTTTGTTGAAATTCGAACTTTAAATGCTTATAAAAAAAAATTATGCCTATGCATTTTTAATATTTTTCAACTGCTATTGTAACAATATATTAGGAGCTTCGCATTTGAAAACTATACTATGCCCGTAAACAGCTAAAAAGAGTCGAAATATTATTTGAAATTGTATGGTGTATAGAAAATGCTAATATAAACATTCAGTGAAATTTTCAAGTACTTACAGTCATTCGTTTTTTAATTACAACAAAATAAGAAAATCGTTACATGATAAATCGAGTGAATATCAAATGTTGTAAGAATAATATGAATTTCAAACGCTCATAAAAAAAACTGAAATTGTCCCTAAACAGCTCAAAATAAGTCAAAATATTTTTATAAAAGGCATAGTCTATAGAAAATGCTAATATAAATGTCATGTATCTGCGGTCATTTGTTTTAGAGTTACACCAAAAATCAAAATCGATTTATCAAAAAATTAATTTCACGTAAAAATTCCCGGTTTTCCTTAATTTTTCTTTTGTTTTTCACGGTGCTTTTGAAATTTTAATTTTCGACCCCCCAAAGTACCAACCTGATTCACTTTTCTATCAGAAAAGATACTGTTGACAGTGTTCGTACTTATCTAGATAATTATTTGTTCATCTTTTATTTTATTTAGATAAATAGTTACAAGGTATCTAAATGTTTATCTTAGATATTTTTTTTACTAATTTAAATAAGTTCATCTAGATACATTTTTTATTGATAAAAATCGCGAATTTGTGCAAACGCATTTTAAATATTTATACAGATTCTCAAACCAAGTTTATGGTTTATAAATAATGTAATTATTTTTATTTATAACATTATTATTATTATATTCCTAGACCCAAGTGCCCAACTAAAATATACCTAAATTTAAAACCCATTTAAAAAAATATTGTATCTTTTTTTTATCTGTGTTCTATAATCTTAAATACTAGCAGTACCTTTTATTCTACCTATTATTCTGTTGAAATAAATAAAAATACAAATACACTATTAATACGAAAAAAAGAAACAATATTTTAACCACATAATTTTTATTTTTTTTGAGCCGAAATAGGTTTGACACAAAATGGTCTGAATTAATTATGACATATATAAAAAAAAAGTTATGTCGGGTGAGCCAAAAGATAAGTGGTTTGACGCAAAATGGTCTGAATTAATGATAATATATAAACAAAAAAAACGTTTGTTTGGTGAGCCGAAAGATAAGAGGTTTGACGCAAAATGGTCTGAAAATTTAGAAATTTTGAATATGAAAAAAATGATAATATAAAAAAAAAAAACACCAGACAAGACACAAAAGCAAGGGGATTGATACGTGATGGCGAGGTGCGTGCAGATGCAAAGGCCACTGGTCACCTCCATACGTTTTCAAGGCCGGTCCCTTAGGCGGACGAGTGTGATCGCTGGCGCGTTTGCTCGTGGGCGACGACCATCGTGACGGCGAGTTGGACCCGACCGCGAAGGCCGCGGGAGCGACATTGGACGACGATTGACGGCGAGCAGTTAGTGCGCGATGTCGTGCGCATTGACGATGCGCAGGTGCTGAAGACGACTGTTGTGACGACGACGACGGAGACACCAAAGCACTGAGCGAGCGAAGACAGCTATTTGGTGCTATGGAATCAGCGGCGACCGGAGGCGCGGCTAGGCCGGCGGGACCACCACTGGACGAAAAGGGGAGAGAATCCGTCGGACCACGTCACAACGCAACAATGGTCCTGATCCTCTCCGTGATTTTCGTCCTGGGGTCCCGTCGGCCTAGCCGCGCCTCCGCCGTGGAGTCGCGCTCCACCGAATCCTGAAACTTGATCAGTTTCTGCGGGTCAGGCGATGCAGTGACGTCCGTGTTCCCATAGCTTACCTTAGCTCTATCGCTCACCCGTCATGCTCTGAGACCTCCGCCGCCGCCGTGACGAGTCGCCTTCGTGCAAGCTGCAGCCGTCGTCGAAGTACCGTCGGGGCGGTATCGTTGCCCGCGCTGGTCCAGCTAGCCGTCGTATGTCGTCGTCGTCGTCGTCGTCCGTCCGTCGCTCTTCTCACGACTTACGCAGTTGGGCCATCGCCGAGCAGCCACAGATGGTCTCGCGTGTCGGCAACCGCGAGCTCGCGACGCCATCGACCACGACCTCGTCTTTCCGCTGTACACCGTAAAGTGCTCTGTCACGCATCAATCCCCCATGTCGCCGCCATCTTGTCTAGTGTTCTTCGGCCCGAGGAGGAGGGAGGGGTGGACTGCGGCTTCACTCTCCTCGGAAGCATCCGCACAGCATCAGGCGTGTGACCCGCCTCACTCCCTTCCACGTGGTGGCTATTATTCGCCTGGCGCGTCCACGTGTAGGCGTGGGGTCCGCTGGTTTTGGTGCTTCCAATTCGGTTGTCCTGACCAATCCATTTCCGCCCCTCTCTTTGCACTGGCCCTCGGCCGGTGTCTCTATCATCTGATCCTGAACTGTAACTGCCTCTGCGTCTCCGCCGGCCATAGCCTCCGATGAGTCTTCGTCGCAGAAAGCGTCGACAATCTCACCCAAAAGGGCGTTCACGACGTCGTCTATATTTTCTTTGTCGATTATGTCCTCTGGGACATCCTTTTCGACGATTTGCCCTTGATTTTCGTCGTGGTCGAAATGCAGTCCTTCGTCGCAGACAGCTTCGACTATCTCACCCAAAAGGGTGTTCACTACGTCATCTATATCTGCATCAATGTGCTCTCGATTTTCGTCGTGGTCGAAATGCTGTGCATCGTTTGCCTCGTTGACGGTAAACTCGTCAACAAGCTTGTAAATCATTTCCCTCAGGATTGCGTCTATATCGATGTTCGACATGGCCATGTTATGTTATTTACAGTGTTTTTTTTCGGTATAGTATGAAACAAGTATCTAATACTGTTGGAGACAAAATTTTAAGTGAGTTATAAAAAACAATTTCGGTCTAAGCAGTCACCGAAAAATACAAACATTGCCCAGACGACGGTTATGACGTCGTTTATTGCGAGCCAGCGCGAGTACGACCGCGTCGTTCATTTAACGACTTATTTTTCCAAACATCATTATTATCGATACGTACTTATGCCTACGGTTAGGTACCTATAATATAATATTATTTAAACGAGGGTTCATATTTTGAATTGTATTTGTGCTCGTCTTATACTTTTAGGTGAAGTCTTTTTACATTCACTGGGCGGAACGATGAATTATTTTACAACGACGTGTGTTTTTTCGAGTACGTGTGCGCACACGTTTTATAGTAGTAAAATTGCTTCGGACTTCGAGTTTTTGGCCGATTTCTAATAACATTTGCATTTAGTTGGTACTTTTAATAGGTGTCAATATATTCTTTGTTATCATTACTGGTTTTTTCCAACCTATCGATTATCTGCAGTTAGAACTTGGAATAGTCATTAATAATTTCGTGTAGTATTTATTATTTTTCATGTTTAAATATCTTAATTTATAAATCTAAGAAATGTATCCTAGGTTTGGATGACACTGGTTGATAACAGGGGACTTGATAAACACGAAGTTTCACCTATACCTACATTAAATTAAAAAGTAGAGCCTAGAGGTAGTCAGATATGGGTACTACATCTAAATTACTAACAAGCCTAATAATTTGAGAAATTTGTCATCAATGTTATTGGTACAATTCATCAAAGCATCATCAAATAATTAATACACAAATCAAAATTTTAAACTCCATTTAACTATTCACTCACAGTTGTCATTGATTATTATACATATTTTTATAAGCAATAACTACTAGACTATATTATTATAATATACACTTTGACAGTTTGACGATGATAAAAAAAATTGAAACATTATTTGAACCGCATCCTCTAACTTTTGGGTAAGAATTCTAAATTGTATTTCTTAAATTAAATTAAATTTAAACAATTTTGATTACAATCTAATTGAATAAAAATTAATCTCAACGTTCATCATATTTTTATCACATTATTACACGCAGAGCTGTAACTAGAGGTTGGTGAAATGGGTAGTTGCCAAGGGCGCAGCAAAGTAAGGGGGTGCAGAAGAGTTAAATTAAAATTGGTTTTTTTTGTATAAAATTTATTTTTATCACAAATTATTTTAAATTTTATCAAAATCAAGTGTAAATGTGTAATATAAAAAAAAAATACTTACTTGATTGCGACTTGATATGTATTTGTTAGTGTTTAGGTACTACTTTTACAATTATATTAGGTATATTTTATTTTTTTAATATTTTATATTATACGTATATGAAACGTGTAGCACGACAGCCGTTCAGGCACGAACGGCTATATAAATGGTTACCACGAACGATCAGTTTCCCGAATATTTATCTAATATGACGATTGACGACAGACACTCAACTGTATTTTATATAATACCTATACAGAAATAAAGAATAGAGATGAAAGTTTATCTTTATATTAGTATACCTACGTTTCTCAGTTTCCGTAGTTTATATTAGTGTAATCCTAATTCTCAAGTTTAATAGTGTGTCTTTCGATTGTCATTAGTCATTATCTACTTAGTGAACAGTTTATAGTTACAACTTACAAGGAAATAAAGTTCTGCATTATAAGCAGATACATCATTCATGAGCTACGGCTCTGAAATACAGAGTGTCTAGGTTTATCAATTCCGTCATTCTGTTATTATTAAATAATAGACAATAATTTTTATTATTTATCAGGTTTCATTTTTCATTTGAATAATTTAACTGTTTTAAGATTAAAAATTATGATTACTATAGTCTATAATGTTAATAAATTGTCACTGACAAATAAATATTGTTTTCTATGAAATGTTATAGGTACCAAAAATATCGTTAAACCGATATTTCGGTATGATTATTACTTATTTTGAAGTTTAAAACAGTGAAATTTCCATAGCCATAACCAGGGCTCGGGACTTATAGCACTTAAAATCATTAAAATAAGCGCTTAAAAACATTTTTCAAATTCAAGCAAAAATATTCCATCAAAAAAAAAACTTTCTTTTTACATGATAAAGTAGGTAGGTACTATAGACATAATTTGTATAACTTTTACTGTGCTAAAAATAATGATTATGAAAATTTTCTAACTAAATAATCAAAAAAAAAATAAAATAAATCTTTATATCATACAAAAAATCAAACTTCACTTTCGAGACAATTTGCATTATTATTTATAGATTTTCCGAGGGATTTTCTGAAAATTAAAATGAGGATTGCCCGATATTTACAAATAGTTGAACAAAAAAATTAATTAATTAAATCTTACCGTCATTATTGCATTAAATGATTTAACTTTAATTCTATCAAAAACAACTTTGCAGTAGAAAAACATAAACAAGTAGAAAATCTGGTCAAAAAAGCAAAATTAACCAGAAATACTGGTAATAATCATTTTTTTGAAAAAAGCCAAAGAAAGCACTTTCAAATTTCATTATTGAACCTATTGTAACACGACATACACTTCCATAGCACTCTGTTACATTTTAAGTCAATTCATAAAAATAAGCAAATGCTTTAAGTCCCGAGCCCTGGTTATAACTTATAAATAACGAAATCATATGTGGGGCCATGGGGAACAAAAGAAGTTCATATTATAAAGAAATTCGTTAAATAGAATAAATTATATACTTAAAGCTTTTAATTTAATTATTTTCACATATATACAAAGGTAAATTAGGGACATTTTAATTAAATTTATTTTTATACCTAGTTAAAATCTCAATTTTAATTAAAATAATCCTTTAGTACCGTTTGGTTATTATTTTTGTAATTTGTAATTTTTCATATAAATGTAGGTATTTTTGATATCTTGAGTACATCGTGTTTACAATAATTTCGATTTTTCTGATATTATAAGGCTACAGAAGGATACAATTTTAATATTAATGAGAAAGATTTATTGTAATATTGTATTATATACAAGTATATAACATTATTATTCATGTACCTACCTATGGAAAACCAATAGTTAAGAAGAAATGTTATACTTTTTTTATTTATTTTTAATTTCTTGTAATTTAAGACTTACATATCAATAGTCTATTATAACTCATTAACTATAATGACTCAATAATTCAAAAAATATAGCAGTATTTTGATTAAAACGTAAGCCTGTAAAGTAATAATATTATACAAATTATTATACCAATAAAATGAAACGAAAATAAGGACCAAAATAAGATTCGCCAAGGCCGCCACAGAAAGAAGTTACGACATTGAATTTGCATGGGCACGCTTACTTACTGGACAATCGTCGCGGTGATATTTTGTAGAAACATAGGAAACGTTTAGTGGCCTATCCACAGCGCCGCGTAATCGTAGTTTTACGATTGAAACGTCGTCGTATCGAAAGAAAAATGAATTTTGTACATTATTAATTTTATTTGGATGGTCAACGAGTAAAACCATTGTGGTGGTATTGACTAAATTGGTGACAATACGTATAAATTCAACGATCATACAATGACAACAAAACCGTGAGTGACGTGAGTCATTGTGCACGACCACTGTAGGCTGTAGTGCATTGCAGAAACAATCACCCAATAAGGCATAAGCACAGCACGACGTAAATAGTGTTATCTACGACTTGGATTTCAGATTGGATTGAGACTGATATCTGATATTATCCGATACCACTTGAAAACGGCTTTTAGTTTTAACACAATTATCATTGTCAATATTATAATAATGTCATATTAATATCAACATAATTATAAAATACGATTTTATTATAACACAATAGCAATTTTTGTAATAGAAAAACAAACAAACGATATATGATACGAATGATTTTATAGGGGACACAAACCATAACGAACAATAGCAGTATCGCACGTTTTTGTTTTCTCTCTATTAGTGTAGTCTCTAGCCATCTCTTGATACTATAATAACAGTTTTATATAGTATAATAAGTAACTTGCTGTTTTAAAAATAATATTATAATAAACAATAATAAAATCCAATCGGAACAGATTAGATTATTCGGTTAAACCGTTGTTATTCGAGGACGTATTTTTGGTGGTAGTCGACTTCTGAAACATAATATTCATTGACGTTTCCTCGTCACGGTCACACTCGTTCGTCTTACGAAAATGTAAGGTATGTGTCAAATACTTTTATTATTATTTTACATTATTGCGATTCGGTGCTGTATTATAGTCTTTTTATTTTGTCAAATATTCGCTTTGAAAATATTTTTGCAAGTGATTTAACGTTTTGATTTTTACATCTGCTGCAGACGAGCTGTATGCAATGTCGCCGTTCATCGTTGTTACGTCAAGACCGTAACTGTAAATATTACAGACATAATATTATAGTGTAGCTGCTGCGTTCAAAACAAAACCATGAGTTCCCTATACTCGACGCCCGTAAGCAATATTACTTACCACTCTTATTGATTATTATTCGTATAAAATATTAACCAATGTCTGATCTCCTCAGATCGGTTTGATCTTTGTTTTTAACCTGATTATTGGGCCAGGTTCTCTGACGTTGCCAGCTGTTGTTCAAGAAACTGGATGGCTTTTGAGTGGTATATTTATTGCTACTATGGCTTTTTTAAGGTACCTAATACAATTATAGTTTATTATTATAATGTTTAAAACTGATTAAATAACATATATTTATTTTTTAGTTATATTACATTCACATTCGTTATAGAAGCAATCACGATTACAAATTCTATAACACAACTTCGTAAATTACAAATGATGAAAAGTGTTACCAGGGTATTGAAATCGGTAAGCAAAATATTCTGAGCTATAATTTACATTTTTTCTAAGATCAAGGTTATATACAATTTAAGATTCTTGTAAAATCCTGTTCTATGTTGCTGTAAAAATTGTATACTTTAAAATATATAATTTTTTTTTCAGTGTAAGGACATGATGCCACAAGTTTCATCAGTTAACTATGACAGACTTTCGAATGCTAGTACGGATAGTTATAACAGTGACAATGAAGCACCTATTTTTGACAATCCAGTGTTACCTACATCTAGTATGCAACATACTTAATACAATTATATTTATTAATTTATAATCATACACTACACAGTAGGTATATCTTAAAATTTTTGACATTTCATTAATAGAATTGGACACTATTATAATAAGCATAATTAACCATAGTACAAATGATAATATCAAACTATTATAAATTATTGCTAATCATTAATTAGGAATTCAACAAATACAAAATCAGAATTAATTTAATAAAAGTTATGAAAAGTAATAAGTATTTTGTGTTATAATAATTCAATTTCTATCACATTAAAACAGTATAATAGGACGATACACCCACATGTGTTGTCTCTGTTTTAAAAACCCATTACATAGCAAATTGTATGTTCTGAATAATCTATTTAACTCTGTTATGATTAATATTGGAGCAAATTGACTCATTATCAAATTTAGAAGTAAGAATATTTAGCGAACCTCGTAAGTTTTTTTTTAAATTTAAATTTTAAAGCAAGTTATGAGTATTTTAAAATGCACAATTAACTTACAATTTTAAAATACTCATAACTTGATATTCATTACATAATATTTTTATTTCTAAATTTGATAATAGGTAATTTCGCTTTAATATTAATTATTAATCATAACAGAGTTAAATAGATTATTCAGAACCTTCAATTTACTATGTTATGCGTTTTTAAGACAGAGACAACACATGGGTATAGCGCCCTCTTAACTATTTTAATTGAGTTATAAAAAATGTAGATTTAAAAATATATATATTTTTTGTCAGGATTTTTCTTTTAAATAAATAATGTACTATTTCTTTTTTAGGTTCTTTAATGGACTTTCCTCCTGAATCTGTTGAATTACTTTCACTTGATAATAAGATAGAAATGGTAAAATATTTTATATTTAAATACTGTTTTTGTACATGATTAAAATGTTAAATAATTAATTCTTTCAGGGTGAAATGGTAGCAGTACTACTGCCTCCGTTTGCTAAAGTGATGTTTTTTTTTTCCATCAGTGGCTATTTATTTGGTGATTTATCTATTTATTATAAAGCAATTGGACAATCACTTGTAGACTTCACATGGTAAATTGTCCATTTATTAATTAAAATAATTGTTCAATATCATTATGAATTTATTAAAACTATTTAGTGATCACAAATCAAATAATAATTCTGCTAATAAGTCAGATTTGTGTTGGGAAAATTCATCTTATACTAAACATGAAATTTATTTAAGCTATTTGGTATGTATGCAATTTTTTAGTAATAATCTTGTCAAAATAGTTGGTATTAATATTACATTAATTGTTAAACATAGATGCTGTATATCTTAATAATAGGACCATTCACATTTTTTAGTGCCCAAAAGACTAAATACTTACAAGTTGTAGGTTTTTTCATGCGCATCATTGGTAAGTTATGTTTTACAAGCAGTATACATTTTACCCATTTGGTTTTTAATATAATAAAATTAATTTGTACCAACCTATTTTATTTTTTTTTCAGCTATTATTGCAATGGTTGTTCTAGCAACAATACGACTGATTTCTCCAACCCAAAAGCATGGATATACACCAGCATCAAACTTTTTGGCTATGCCACAATTAATAGGCGCTTCGATTTATGCGTTTATGTGTCATCATTCTATCCCGTCTGTGATTTCACCAATCAAAAACAAAAACAAAATACTGCTAAAAGTGGCAGCTAACTTCTTGTTAGTATACACGTTGTACATGTGCTTGTGTATGACGGGTGTTTTTGCATTCCCAAAAGTTAATGAATTGTATACCATCAATTTCACACCATCACAAGATACTGGATTATTTTATAAACTGATTGATTCAATATTGGTTCTTTTTCCTGTACTTACAATCAGTATTAGTTTTCCAGTTATTGCAATTACATTAAGAAATAATATCCAAGTAAGTACAACATCTATTTGTTTTCATTTCTATAAATGGGTTTAAAGTTAATTGTTTAAAGAGTGTTAAAGTCTGTGTGTTTTTAGATTAAAAACATGTCTTACAGGAAAAACTCTCGTGACCTGTAAAATAGTTGGATTTTGTTATTATTATTTTTTTTTTATTTAAAAAAAGAACATTTTTCAGGTCAGATCAAAATTTGATTTTAAATTTTAATTATAGAAGCTAAAATATGTATTTGAATAATGCACAATACTTGTTATTTTTCCAGCACTATTTAAAGTAAAATGAAAATTTGGGTTTTTATCCTGCAAAAAAATCTGACATTTCAACAAGGGGTGAAAGTTTTTCCTTTAAAGTAATTTTTTTGATATAATACATTGTATCAACTTAATTACTTTTTAGCCATAAGAACATAATGTCAACAGTTATGTTGTAAACATCAATTATACACATTAATTATCAATTGATTATGATATATAAAAATGTAATACCATAAACTACTGCATATATAATTTAGTTACATGTTCTAAAATTAACCTATTCAATAATATATCTTGTTAATCATGTATACTCACCTAAGTAATGTATAATACGTTTTTGTTATAGGTGATGTTTCTTCCAAGCGATGCTCATTGGATCTGGAAGCGAATAGTTATACCACTATTCTCCTTGATTACACCTGTGCTACTAGCGGCTTTTGTGACACGTCTTGAAGTTTTAGTAAGCACCTAATTATTTTTGTGCATTACATTCATTAATTATGTTATAAATATAAAAATTTAATTATCTTCAGAGTTAATACAGTATTTAAGAAGTGGTTATTGTATAGAAGAAATTATAATTTTTACCCTATATCAACAAATAAAAAAGTATAGCTTTTATGCTTGATAAATAATACACATCCAAATATTTCATGAAATGGATTCAAGTATTAAAATATTTAGTAATAAAAAATCTTAGTTATTTTTTTCCCATTCTTTTTTTTTTCAAGAATAATTTGGTCTATGCAAATTGCCTTGCAATTTTAGCTTTTAGGTACAATCACAATCATAATATGGTCACATAATTAATTTTTACAGATTTGTTATAAATATATATATTGTTTTAATTTAATTTAAATTATTATAATTATAATATGTGAATTGTGAATTTTTTTGGTCAGTCAAGAGGAGAATTCTAAATTGTTCATTTTATTTATCAACTTATACCCCAGAGGGATTATGGATACACCAATGCCCCCTTGACCTGTGTAATTGTGTAAATATTTGGTAACTCTAATAGTCATCAAAATATAAACATTTATTATAAATACGAATTATTTCATGTATAAGTATAGCCCATAAAAGTACTTCTCAGACATATCGTTATAACAAAAAAAATAGTAGCTGTTATATTATTATTTATTACTTTAGTTTAAAATGATTCGTTTAATATACAACAATATTAGAATTGTTTAATACTAAATCAGTGAGACTCGGTGTAGGTTTTTTTAATGATAATTTTAAATTTTGCAGGTTTCGATTGTCGCTGTCTATGCTGGTACTGGTATTCAGTATGCAACCCCTGCATTATTAGTCATGGCTGCACGTGCTGAAATTCCACAACAGGTGGCCGCAATTAAAAATGATTATTGCTCACCTTTCAAGTCTAAATATTGGCCACTGTGCATTTTGATATGGACGGTGATATGTGTGATAGTATTGACTATTTCCTTGATAAGTAAAGAATTCCAATGAAAGGTGGACTCATACTTATTTTAACTTGTCGCTCTATATTTTGTTTGTCAACCAATCTAACTTTTATTAATTACGTGTTACGTGAATACTTTTACTAAAGTTTTATTTTAAGAGATATTAAGACTATGATTATTTACGTCACATTAAGTGTACACATAATATTTAACATAGTATATTAAAAATATATATTTTTTTCAATTAAATTTTATAAAAAAAAGATGATTAAGTAAAAAAAAAAGAATTGATTAATATAATTCATAATTGATATATAAAATAATGTTTTTATTATTTAGCTTAAAACTTTACAACATAATATGTTTTCCAAAGTTTAATATTTATTAAATAAATTCTTGTTATTTTTTATTCATAATGATTACATAGTTTGTTTTGTCTCCAAGAATAATATTCTGATTTATTTTTATCAATCATATGTATACAACTATTGTACAAACAAAAATAAATTTTGTTGAATTTAATAATTATTATTTTTATTTTTTACTCACTATTATTTGTATTTATTCCATGCTCCATTCACCTCTCTGTCATCCCCACCATGAAAGCCTGCCGTGTAGTAGAATATAGATGCTTGGACACAGGGACATACTTAAGAGGTTGTATCACGGCGATTGACCGCCCCTTAATCAATGTGTAAAATTACAATCTGATATAATTTTCTAATTTCTAGAGGAATTAAGAAAACTAATTTTTGGAATAAAATATAAAATGTCAGTTTTTTGGTTAATAGGCTGGTCAAAACAGAAATTACCCCACTGTATCACCTCTTTCAGCAAGTGTATGATATTTATTTTTCCAAAATGTTAACACTAACATATCTTCCCTCATCGTCAATTTTAATTCGCATATTCCCGAATTTTCGTCCATCGATTAAGCATTTTTAAGCTATTTACTCTTAAAAACCGAGTAAGTACTCGGCTATAAAGTAGGTTACAAGTGACTCAGTAAATAGATGGTGTTAAATTTAAATTTAATGATAAAATAATATCATTGCATACGAAAAACGATTCTGAGCGGGGACCACGGACTAAAATATAAAATATAGTCCGTGGCAGAGACGGTTTGTCGGCCTAGGCCCAAGGATATTAATTTATATTGTTATTATCATGGTTATTATTATAATACGGTAGTCGGTAACTGGTAAGTTGAATTTATGTTATTTGTATATTCTATATTTTTTGTGACGCCTGCACTGAAAGTTTGGATTTCAATAGCGGTTGAAGCGTTGGAAATCGACCTTTTTCCGTCCAGAGGGCGGTAAAGTGGGAATCCCAAAAGTACCGGGCGGTAAAG
Organism: Sitobion miscanthi; assembly: GCA_008086715.1. Taxonomy (NCBI): domain Eukaryota; kingdom Metazoa; phylum Arthropoda; class Insecta; order Hemiptera; family Aphididae; genus Sitobion; species Sitobion miscanthi. Next base: position 29,627,271 of record CM017797.1, read on the forward strand.
TGGAAATCCCCAAGAGTACTGAGCTCAGATATCACGTGTATTCTCTGAACAAACACACTAAAATCTATACTACCACGGTCCTCATAAAACACAAACTTTTGGTTACATCTTATATTCATATTGTAACCTCCATGCATGACACTTAAAATAAATAAAACTAAGACGTTTCTTTCATGAAATATACCTATTGTTTTCGTAGAATAGTCTGGTTGATGCATAGATCCCAGCCCGAATTACCTTTGACGTGATGGCGCGATCAATGAACGCAGAAGGGTGACAAAAATAGTATGTGTGGCTCGTGCGGGAAGGCAATTTCAGTCTTGGGCGAAATGCGGCTTGTGCCACACACGTCGCCGACGACTGAAATAGCTCACTTCCCGCCCTTGCCACACAATATAATATTTTTTGTGACGCCTGCACTGAAAGTTTGGATTTAAATAGCGGTTGAAGCGTTGGAAATCGACCTTTTTCCGTGCAGCGGGCGATAAAGTGGGAATCCCCAACAGTGCCGGGCGGTAAAATGGAAATACTCAAAAGTGCTGGGCGCACATATCACGCGCGTATCCCCTGCACAACCAGACACTGAAAAATCTATACCACGGTCCTTACAAAACATACACTTTTGGTTACAACCGATATTCGTATTATAACCTCCATGCGTGACGCTGAAAATAAATAAAACCCGTTTTTCTCATGGAATATTGATGTCGTAGAGTTATGGTTTAGTTGTTGCGTAAATCACTGCATTACCTTTGTCCTTTGCCGTGATCGATGAATGCAGAGGCGTGACTAATAATATAGTATGCGTGACTCGTGAGGGAAGGCAATTTCAGTCTTGGACGAAATACGGCCCTCGATTTCGGCTCGTGCCGCACAATATACTATTGTGTCATGTCTGCACTGAAAGTTTGGTTTTTCGATAGCGGCTGAAGTGTTGGGGCGCCCATACCACGCGTATCCCCTGCACAACCAGACACTGAAATCTATACCACGGTCCTTACGAAACATAAGCTTTTGATTATATCTTATTTTCATATTGTATCCCCTCGCATGACGCGTAAACATTTTTATTTCATAAAATCGTTTCCGTAGACCTCTGCATAGTCGTACATCACCTTTGCAGTGGTTGCAGTTTTTTTAATTCTAATTTTATACTATACGGTAGACGGTGGTCCTTACAAAACATAAACTTTTGGTTCATCTTATATATTCTTATTACAACCTCCACGCATGACGCTTAAAATAAATAAAACTAAATCGTTTCTTTCATGATATATGGTTGCAGGCGATGTGACATGGGTAGAGGTTACTATGATAGTTGCTGACTATCATGATCATAATATACCGTGACACGGTAGTTTTAGCAGAATTGAGTAATATTGGTGCATTGGACGCAATTTATACAATTTAAAAATAAGCTCGTTTCTTTTACAAATACACATTTATTTTAATTAATTACAGTCTAGTATAACGTTATTATTGTCTGATCGACCGAAAATATACATAATATATTAATATTCAATGTGTTTCTTACACTATTATTAAAAATAATATGATAATATCTGTACACATAGATAAGTAATCGGTTGTATATAATAATATATATACTTATATAATAATTATATGCAGTACGTATTAAAAACGATTGACTTCTACAGGTATATAATATACACATACATACGACCGGAGCTATCGAGCAAAACACCACGATCTGTCTGTACACAATATTGTTATTACTTATTAGTAGTATTATTATTATTATTAATGCAGTTATGACACAATTGCGCAATTGTATCATATATAAAATATTTGATATAGGTATACATTGCATGATATAATATATAGTTCATTTTAATCGTCAATTTTTAAATGGCGGACGATGTTAATTTTTTTAAATATTATTTTCTCATTGTAAATATATCTGAACAGAGCTGGCAAAAAGTATAATTATAATAATAATAGTAGGTAAATAATATATACGAATTATAAACTTAACAAGCATATTGAGCTTTGGAGAACATATTATTGTTAATAATTGTTTTCAAATGTGTTTAACATTAAACTTAGCTCTCTTAAGAAATTAATATTCTTTATACAATATGTATGTAATTAAATAATAATAATAAATAATTACAAAAAAAGAAGAAAAAAAAGATAATTATGTATAGGTAATAATATTTTTGATATTTTTCACACCCGCGCGCGAGCACATCTTAAAAACGTTTACATAAAATTATAATGATTTAATAATTACATTTGGGCGGCCACGATGCGATTTGCGCTATACAAACACAGGCGGATCCGTTGCATTTCAACTGCGCGCAGTCGAACTGTGAACGGACAGGTGTGATTCCAATTCACTAGCCCTCAACACTTGGCGACAGTGTTTACACACTTCTACGTTCATTTCGTGTCTGCTGTTCCGGTTGTAGATGAACAGCAATTCCTAATTGAATCATAAAATGAAACTGATTAAATTACGATTACCATATTAATAATTATCCATTTGTAGCCATATTGTTATAACTTATAACTGAAAATTAAAATCGAAGAAAGAAAGTGGCCCGCTCCGCTGTAGTTGAGTGTACCTCGTCATAGAGAAATTCACTGTAATGGATGTGTTAAATTTGAATTCAATGATAAATCATGGCATACGAAAAACGATTCTGAACTGAGACGGTCTGTCGACCTAATTAATAAGTTTATTTTATCAAATATTGCTATTGTAGTTATTATCATATAATATAAGAAATATGGCATAAAATATAGTAACCTTTAAATTAATCTAAATATATTGATATGCCATTGTGAATTTATATAAAATATAATGATATACGTACAATTTTTAAGTCACCGCGAATAGTATTTTTGAATTACAACAAAATAACTAAAATCATTATTCTTTGATTAAATGACTATAATTTAGTCCAAATTTGAACTTCAAATGTCTAGAAAAAAAAATATATATGAATATATATTTTATATTTTTGGGGTTTAGTAAGAACTACTTATGATGAACTTTGCATTCAATTTTCAAGCCTTCGCTAAAAATGTTGGACATTTTATAAATTTCCGAGTCTGAAAATTTTTATCGGCATCATTATATCTTAAAACATCATATCAGATTTCATATTATCTGTTTAAAAAAAAAAAACTAAAAATATTAGAAAACTTCAAATATCTAGCTCAATAAAGAGTCAAAATATATTTATATACCTAGTACCATTTAACACTTACAGAAAATTTACTTTTGATTATGAGAAATGTAATATATTACTGCGCGGTCTGCAATTATGCCATTATAATTTGTCGGAAAATCGCTTTTTCCCGTTCTTCCATAATTGTTTATTTATTTTTTCCCATGATAAAGAAGAGCCTGGAATTTTTTATTCCTCTCAACATACTAACTATATCACTTTCCCACCAGAAAAGATATTCAAGCATTTTTACTGTTCCAAAACGTAATGGTAACGTATACAAAAAAAAATGCATGTTACGAGTAGTTTTATGCCAGTAGAGAAGGCATCCGCCGCTATAGCACGCGAGACTACAAGAGTGGCGGGCACATGCCGGCTCACGAAGAGTAAACACAGTATGTGACTTCCGAAGTACTTTATGATAAAAATATTGTGAGGGGATAAGGTGGGGTACGTCTTGCCTATCCATATGTGGCATGACCAGTGCTAAACATTGTACACTCTCAGGCTGCCAGGAACCTACACATATACAAGCAATCGCTACGGAAATGGAAAGCAGACACTGGCTTCCGAGTTCCGGATTGTATGGAAACCAAATTGTAACAAATTGTTGTATGTATTAAATATTAATTGCTAAAAAAAAATTAACAAACGATGGCGGTGCTGTCGACGTAACGCTTAAGCAGTTCCGGCAGCGTCGTCGATGCCACAAAAAAAAAAAAAAAAGTAAGACGTTTTATCACAATTCATATTATAATTTATTCATGAAGGTACGTACCTGCTGCTTTTGGATGTCGGGCAACAACAACACGAGTTCCTGGAATACGGACTCAAAGCTGTGCGGGGCCAGTGCTTCGACACAGTACGAGTAGAAATCGAACGCGGTGATGACATGTTTGCGGAACAGCGTTGACATCTCTTTGAACTTCTCGAAAGTGTCAAAACGTTCGTCGCGGGCAGGTATGAGCGCGGCCATCAGGTTGTTGATGAGCACTTTGTTCCGGACGGACGAGCCGACCGGATGCAAGTACTCGAACGGTTTACCGCCGTCGCCTCCGCTGTCCGACAACGACAGACCGGGCGGCGCTTTGACCCGGTGATGGTTCTGCGCTGCGGGCGACGGTCCACGGTTACCCGACAGCCCGGGAGGGGCTCTGACCGGTTGTTGTGGCGGCTGCTGGTACGCGTTCTCGAAGCCCGGCGGTATTTTCGGCGTCGCCGTTTTGATATAATTGTTCTGCAGTTGTTGCTGGTGATGATTTTCCTGCTGCTGGTGCCCGGCTGAGGAAGGTTGTTGCTGTTGTTGTTCTCCTCGATTTTCGTTCTTTTTCCTCTTTTTCTTGTCCTTTGGGTTGTTGGCGTCCGACACGGATTCTTCGTCGGGTTGAGCCGCCGTTCGACCGACCGCAGCAGACTCTTTCTTCTTGGACTGCTCTCTCTTCGGCACTTCTACCGGGGCTGCGGCGGCGGGTTTTGTCACTTCAGTCTTGCCGGCGACCGCCTTATTATTTGTTGAAGTAGCCGTCTTGATTTCGCCGTTGCACATCTGCACCGCGTCGACGGTTTTCGTATTGGGCTTGTTGCAGTTTTCCTTATTGCTGCTGTTGCTGTCCACGGTTGGAAGGTTCTTTTTCCCGTTTTGAACAGTACCACTGCCACTGCCGTTGATTTCTGCTGGCGCGGTTTTCTTCGAGTTTTCCGATTTCTTCTTGTTGCCGCCCAACTTTGCCAGGTTGCTCTTGGACGGTTCATATTTTTTATTCAAATTTGGAAAGTCCGACGGGCCTGGGACCTTGGGCGCCTCTGCTATTTTTTTCTTTATGGCCGCTGGTTCTTTTTTAACCTTTTTTTTCTCACTCTCGTTTCCCGTCTTGGCTTTAGACACCCAACTGCCACCGCCCGAACCGCTAGCCGCCGCCATCTCCTTGTTGGCGGCCAACCTGGGGTGCTGCAGGTTTTGTTGCTGCTGCTGTGGCTGGTGGTTTTGGTTTTGGTTGCCGTCTAGCGACGGAAAGTCCCTGGCCTGGTTGGGCAACCGTGGGCCTGAAGGCACCTTGGCGTCTTTGTTTCGGTCTGGTTTAGGGGGTTCCGCTGGTTTCTTAAGCACTGCGGCCATTCGGATGCTGTTCACCGGTTGTTTCTGAGGTTTGGGTGCCACCGACGGCTGCGGGTCCTGTCCCAAGGCCGGGAACGAATGTAAATCTCGTGTGTTGACCGATTGGTTTTGTTTCCTGGTGCGGGCACATGGCAACACCGTCGTGTGTTGACCATTCAACGACGGGAAGTCAGCGGTGTTGCGCACGTTGATCGCGCGATCCGATGAGGTCGCTGCGGATGACTCTTGCCCGCCGGAATAGTTGTTGCTGTTATTGTAGCTATTGTTGTAACTGTGGATAAATTATGAAAATGTATGTTTGTTAAATGTAAGTGTCGCAACATAGGTAATTATCTTATTTATTTAATAAATTCGATCTATTTCATTGACTACGCTAAAATGTTCTGGTTGTTTTTATGGTTTTTGAAACAAGTTCTGGTTAGGTTAAATTCCGTTAAATTACATTTTTGGAAAACTATAGTGTAGAAAGTATACACTTAAAGATTGCTTACGTAGTTCAATTAATTACTGTATATATATTATACTCACGAATAATCAGATGGTGGTTGGCGGGGTCGGGGTGGTTGGTATTGGTTTGGTCTGCCTGCTTCAACGAGCGGATTGTGTCGCGGTCGTAAGGTAAATTCAAGTTTTAAGGTACGAGCTTCTTTATATCCTTGTTTTCCCAAATCTCTGCTGTGTGTTTGCGCTTTATGAGCTAATATATAAAAACAAACGAATGCATGAGTGTGATAAAAATATTCTATGAAAACAATAATTGTTAATAAGAAAAATTATATTGCAAATATATACCTTGTAAATCGATTGACGTACGAAAAACTGATGTATATTGTTCATTGATACAATTTCCCTCTTCACAAAGGTAGTGTTTGTCAAAATAATGCTTTCTCAACCAGTCATATGTCCTGAAAAATATAAGAAACATTTCGATCAGGAAATACAAATATGTAGGTATATATTATGTCGATCTATCTGCAGTATGTATATGTTACCGGCAATGACGTAAATTAAAGAATAACGTTAATAAGTAATAACTAGCCAAAACGATATTTCCGATCAAATTAGACGGTATACGATATAAGGCTTATGTCCATTATTTTCAGGTAATGATGCATTTAGAAATAATATATTTGTCAATTTTAATAATTAGAAAAGGCCTTGCGTTGTTAAGTCGATTTATCAATAATTGGTATTAACAAATAACAATAACATACTTTCCGACTCAAGTATGTAGATGGCCGTACATTAGGTACATTTTAAGTGAAAAATAGCCGTCCATCCGATTCGGATACATATTATATCAGCTATATAGTAGGTTTACAATATCAATCGCGATTACTTATTTGTTATATTAATTGATTAATAATTATAAATTAATTAAATTATAATATTTGTACACACGCATTCCTACTATTACATTGCATAATATGTATCTACTTATAATGCCTACCTTCAAAGTGTCAGGGTATATCAATTGTGAAAATAGTGATTCAATTTATTTATTTTATTTATGTAATATTAAGTTTAAATTTATCTTATATGCATTTTTAAATTCCTGACCCAATTTAAATATTTCTCTAAATAAAATTATCAACATTGTATAACAGTATTAGAAATTTAAGTAATTTTCTTGTCATAGTTGTAAATGTGTTAACAATATATTTGAATTTTACAACCTTGCCTATGTTGTCAGTTAATGCCTAGGCATTGACGATATCGTCTACTAACGTTAGGAATATATGATAATGGCTAGGCATTTACGTTATAAACTAATTTACATTATTTACGATAACATAATAATATATAATATATGGATCATAAAAATTGAATACACACATGTAGTAGTCTTGAATACCATCAGCATCGCAAAAATGACAAAAGAAATGCTCTTTCCTCAGATGTTTATAGAGCTCGTCTTTGTCTAAGTAACGAACTTTACAAAATTGACATTCAGGATGGCCCCGGTGAGATGTATTATCGGGGTCTCCACATTCTTCATGTCTAGTTAACTCATCATGGTTATACCAACGTCTTTGACTTGGAAATATCTATAATTATTTAAGTAAATACACAAGTTAATTTTTTAGTATTTGTACATTATAAAAAAAGGGAGAGTAGGAAACAGCTCCACTGTATACAGATGGAGTCAAGACTCGAGTGTGCCTAGTCACTAGATAAGCAATGGATATGTTAAAACAAAACTAAAAAATGATTTTGAAAGAAGACGGTTTGCCGGCCTATGTTGCTAAGTTTATTTTATCATATATTTATACTGCTAGTAATTTACAGTAGGTTGAATCGACTTTTTCCAAAAACAATATATTTTTTACACCTATTATTAATATTTAATTATTAAAATAATATTATATTGAGAGGACGTCATACCCACATGTATTGTCTCCATTTTACACACGTACGAGTGTACAACGGAGACAACACATGTGAGTGCGACGTCTTTTTAATATTCATTATTATTACCAACTTTACAGTCAATACCGATTGACTACAAAGCAATGTTAATAGGTTAGTGGTATAAGTAGACAATAGCTTAAATTTAATCTAAATATTTTGAAAATAGTATCATGTAGGTATATAAATAATAATAATGTACAATTTATAAATCCCCATGAACAATATTTTTGAATTACAACAAAACAAGTAAAATTATTGATAAAGTTTAAGTAATTTTTTACTTTTGCTCCCTCCCTCTCACCCCAAGGTACCAACTAAATCTAATTTGTCACCAAAAGCTAACAGCAAAATTGAAAGTCAAAGCATTTTTAGTATTCAAAAAGGTGACAACAAACAGATAAAAAACACACATCATTGTAAAGTCAATACATAGTTTAATATTGATAGATTTAAGTTCCAAAAATATAAAGCAATAAGTAATTGTTAAAATGATTAATATTTAATTTAAATTACCTTTAAATTATTCACACAAAGACGACAAGCATAAAGACGATGGTTTCGTTCCATATGTGTAGCTAATTGTTCAAATGCTGTAAACTCTGGACGTTCATAACATTTTTTACAGTAGCAACGCAGTAATTGGTCAAAGGAATTTTCCACAGAAAGATCACCAAATGCAATGCCGTACTTTTTGTTATAACGGGGATATGAACGTTCTTCCAAATTTTTAAACAAATCCAACTCATCTTTGGTAAAAATAACCTGTAAGAATAATAAAAATGAATTAATATAAGTCGAGTTCAGTGTATTATACTTGGATACAATTTAAATTAACTTTGTATATTATTACAAAGTAATGTGTTCAAAGTTTTTTATATTTCAATGTAAACCAACTACTAATTAATGTATAAGACATTTTATCAATTATTTGTGAGTAAGATTAAAATATTAATGAAGATTTCAAGCCAGATTGAAAATGTAAAAAAATATTAAATATGACTAGGTATGTGTTATGTGCATATTATAATATAAACTAAAGACAGATCTATTTTATATTCTGTATACACCACTGTTCCCTAATTTGAAGACTCTGCCATACACCACATGGCATATTTCAACTACTTATAAGTTTTACTCTACAAAACCTAATTTTATAGTCAGTGATTACTGATTAAAATAGATTGTATTTTGTACTTTGTATTTTTTTTTTTTTTGGCGGTTTATTTAAGACTATTTAGGCCCATTTTGTGACTGTCCGTATAAGTTGGCCCTCTTTCCTCCATATATTTCCGGTCTCTAAGTATGGCTACTATATTGGTATCATTTAATAGAGCATTAATTCTCTATTTGACCGTATTTTGTTCCCCTCTTCCTCATTTCTCTTTGGCCCCAATATTCTTCACAAGATTTTTCTTTCAAAACCAATAATTCAACTTGGTAGACGCCCATGCTTCACAGGCATAGAGTACAATCGGTCTAACGAGTCGTATAGTCTTACTTTTATCTTCTCGATAACTTTTTTGACTTAAATAGTTGGGCTAATGAAAAATAGCATTTGTTTCTAGCTGTGATTCTTCTATGTATTTCCTCATGATTATTTGCTGGTGAGTTTATATCAACCCCTAAGTATTTAAAATTACGGACGATACATTACTATGTACTTGCATTAAATTATATATAGTATACATACATATAGAAAAATTGTTCTATGAACTCACCAACATATTTTTTTGAATGGATTTCAGATTACTATTTTAAGCTAGATGCAAATAAACAAATTGTTGTCAATTTTTAAAATAATAGAATAAAGTTTTCTGAACATGTATAAGAGTATGACCATGATATAGGTAGTTAGTATAGGTAGTATAAGTAGTTTTAGAACACATTAAACGTTGGTATCGCAGTCAACGGAGATGACAGAAATAATACGCAATTGGTTGTCAAAATTTAAGTTAATTTTATTTGAAAACCTGTATTGTTTTATAGGTTTAGGGAATTTTAAATATAAAAATAGAAATATACTGAAAAAGTGAAAAACAATTATAATAGGGCTAACAATGAAACGTAAGTTACAGATTGTTTATTGATGCTGTAGTAGTGTTAACCTAAATAACCTTAACAGTTGAAATTTGTACAGAAAGGTCATAAGTCAAAATATACTTAATTAAAATTGAATAATTCAAGAATTGCCTTTTTGATCCACAGTTATAGTTAGATACTAAAAATAAATGATCAAACATTGTTAATCGTAACTTATGTAGGTAAGCAAATTATTTCTCTAAAATATTCCAATGTTAAAAGTACTGTTATTTCATTTATCCAGTAAATTACTTATTACTGTTAGGTAGATAGCGCCGAGACTCAATATGCTTATTTGTCTTGGATATATATCACCCGTTTAGTAATGTTAGAATAACGTTAGAAATGACACCAGATATCTACTAATTATTTTAAGTGTTAAAAAAAATGTATACATATTACTACAACTGATAAGGATTTTCTAACTCTAAACTCATAATGGTAAGTAGTACATATTAATATATTATAATAATTGTTAGAATAGGTAGTTGAATGATACCATAGATATCAGTATATTAGAAATTAAGGATAAAATATTATTGTATTAAAAACCTTAGTCAGTATTCGTCTGCATATCGGACACTCCTTTTGATCGCAAAGCACTCTCATAGTAGTTGAACACTCATAGCATACAGGATGATCACACGTACCAATTGAATAAATTGATTGAATTTTAAAACATATAACGCAACTAGGACCTGATGGTTTGGACGACGCTGGACGCGATCTGTAAGACGATGGTCTTCGATCCATTTCTACTAGTCAAAAACAATAATCGAATATAGTATTATTACGAACGAGGTGACCTCGACCTTAAAATGTGTGGTCTGGGTACATTACGATGAGTACTGTCAACTTACCGTGTTTGGCACTGATCAAAGAAAAAAATTTATATTTCAACGAAATATATGTTGCGCATGTACCTACTACCTACGAATACAAAAACGTGTACCTAATAATTATGTATACATGTTTATGTGTAAGGAGTGAAAGTAAACTGTCGAGAATAATGTTATCGTTTGATGGCAAATTTTCGACAATTTCGAAGTGAGTAGAATGAAGATTTAAAAAAAAATTGATAGTTAAAAAAACCAAATTGATATTTTGAAAATTAGAAAAAATATATATATTATGCAAAAAAAAAAAAATAATAATAATCACACGATCACATGTGGCGGTGGAGGACGGTGCCCCGTCGGTCGGTTGTGATTCGCTCAACGACCGTTGTTACCACTAAAACCACAAAAATGGTAACGCGATAAAAAGAAAAAGAAAACATCAACAACAACAACAATCACCGATATATATAAGCATATTCTGTTGACAATATCTGTGACAACGACGGCGACGGTATCACTAATTTTCACCACGATTCGCAACCGTGCTTTTCACCAATTCACCATAGATAATAACGACCGGATCTAACCAGATGATGAGGAGGGAGGGGATGTTCCGCAGATAACGTGACGACAATCGTGTCTGATAACAAACACGAGGTCGGGCGTAGTGCAAGACGTATTACGACTACCCGCGAGTCTGTTGTTGTTCGTTGCGTGGTTTCGACAGTATTCGAATTCTTCGCGTCGACCAACGCCCTCGATACGTTAAAAAATCAAAACAGAATCGCAGTTAGACCCAGACAACGGAACGCCACTGCGCATCAATCACTTGTCGTACTACTACCCTGTGTCGTCGAGGACGCGAGCACGCGTGTTTGCCGCCGCTGAATGTCATTTGTGGACGTCTGCATGAATGGAAGAAACGTCGTCCAAATTATCGTCCGGCAGCGCCGACGCCGCCGAGTCCGCCGACTGGCGGTTGCCGCTGTGCTTCACGAAGAAGCGTCACACGGAGGAGATCAAGCCCGTGGACGCAGTGGTAAACTCATGGCGTCTCAAAGAACGGGTGAGTTGCGTAATCCGTCGCAGAAGAACATCGTTTTGAATTTTTATTAATTTTGTGTTTTTTTTTTTTTTGTTTTTATTTCGTGGATTCAGATGAAGACTGTGAGTGTTGCTCTTGTCATGTGCCTGAACGTAGGTGTAGACCCACCGGACGTTTTAAAAGTGCAGCCTTGCGCCCGTCTAGAATGTTGGATAGGTATAGATTTCATTACAATCATAATAACAACAATAACAGCAGTGATGATGAAATGTTATCAATTAATATAATGTTTTGGTCTTGTGAACGTGTTTGCACTGAATTAGATCCATTGATGATGGTCCCTCAGAAAGCACTGGAAATAATTGGAGTCAATTTGCAAAAACAGTACGAAAGGTGGCAGCCAAGAGCGCGGTACAAACAATCATTAGACCCGACTATAGAGGAAGTAAAAAAATTGTGCGTTTCCTTGAGACGAAATGCAAAAGAAGAAAGAGTACTTTTCCACTATAATGGACATGGAGTTCCAAAACCTACAGTAAATGGTGAAATTTGGGTGTTTAACAGGGTTAGTTCATTTTAATTTTAAATTATTATTATTTATGAACCTTTTTTTTAATGTTTATTATTTATAAAAATTTTGTTAGACATATACCCAATACATTCCATTGTCCATATATGATCTTCAATCTTGGATGGGATCACCATCAATTTATGTCTATGATTGTTCAAATGCAGGAATGATTATAAAATTATTTAGCCAATTTGCTGAACAGCACGAAAAAGAAGATTTGGTATGTATTATTTTATTTTGTTTATAATTTTTTTTTTAAACTGATCATTAGTTTTGAATTAAACTTTGAAATTAAGATAATATGATAAATATTTATATACTACATAGTTATATAATATTAATTTGTATAGGAAAAAAATAAATTGGCAATTAAATTTGTATGACGTATTAAATTATTGATAGTGTGACAAAGAAAACTGACTAGATAGATAGGTATATAACTAATGCATTTCCTTTTTTTAATTAGTTATGTACTATTATTTATAATCGTTATAAAAAATTTAGACTAGTATAAAATTACAAATTTAACATGGCACCCTTTAGAATGTATGTAACATTATATATTATATTTATTACTGAGATAAAAGACTATTTATGCAGATTCCATTAAATTCTTAATAATTATAACTCTAATTATAGATACAAATGTTTCATTCAATTATTAGAATGCATCAACAATAAATTGATTTAATTCCATAAAATGATACAAAAAGTATCTAATGTTTATTATTTATTGTTCTATTAGGTAATTAAGATAATCTATCTACTTAATACATTTAAAATGTTCCATAATATAATTTAAATATTTATGTATTGTAATGTACCTAAATATATGTGTACATAATATAGTACCTTAGAACTATTGTCATATTTATGATAGTGTTATTTTATTTTTAACTTAAGTTATATAATATCATACAATCATATTTCATAAACATGTTTTTCCATTCACATTATAATATAGCAATGAATACTCAATACACATCTGTCTATTTAATATTTGTTACTTAAATTTTCAGCATAATGCTACCCAAAGCCCATTGTTTGTTAGTGCTGAAGGATCTTCTTTCAAAAATTGCATTCAACTAGGTGCATGTCAAATAGATCAAACACTTCCAATGCATCCAGACTTGCCTGCAGATTTGTTTACTTCCTGCTTGACTACACCAATTAAAATGGCTGCTCGGTGGTAAGTTGTATCTATAAAGTATTAATTAATATTTAATGTTATGTTCATCATTGGTTTTAAAATAAAACATAACTATTCATAAGCCTTTAGTGTATGAAAATCAATTTATTTTTATAATTTATAATCAATTGTGATTAATGTAATTATGTACATATATTTAACAAAGGCAGTTCATAATTTTTATCATTTTACATTCAAATTATAATTATATCAACACATGACCTATAGTTTTAAATAGTGGTTTAAATATTGTGACTTAATATTACTGCTCTATGTCTCAATATTCATTAGGAAATTATCGTGTTAGTATTCTAAATTAAAGGAACAATTTTATACATCGTCTGGGTTTAAAGTTCAAGTATTCCATAAAAATATTATCAGATAAACAGACACGTTAGAAATTCAATTTATTTCTATAATTTTTAATTCAATAGACTAAATGCATTGTAATTTTGTGTTATTGCAATTTGAAATATATCCTCAGTAATGCAGACATTTATTTTTATACATACCTACTAAAATAATATACAATTAGTAAATAATTTGAATGTTTCTATATTTACTTATAAATGAATCATTTGTTTATCCCCTAAATTAGGATTGATATTTTTTAATTTTGTGATAAAAAAAAAACTTGTACTTGGAAGTAATGATTTGTAAACTTTAAAGAATACGACTAATACTATTATAAGTACTGCTAAAAATAGTTTGTTGTGGATTATGATATGAAATATAGGGACATACGTATAATTATATTTTTATCTAAGTTCAATTGAAGTATTAATTCTTTTAATGTCTTTAATTTTATAGAGGTCAAATTTTAAACATTCTGTCTCAGTATCACATATTTCGCATGTATTGCATATCTTAGATAAGACAATTTACAGAACACATATTATTTACTAGTTATATTTCCTGTTTCATATGAAAAAATATTTGAAGCGATAACATATTTTAATGACTAATTGTAGAGACAAGATACTATTTCAATCAACAAATAAAATTACTATTTGGTTATTGTTTTTGATAAAAAATTGTTTTTTCAATGTAATCTATCTTTGATAAACTTATGGTGTGTTCAAAATCTTATATAAGTCTTAGCTAGATGCCTATCTTTATTCTTAAAAAATATATTCATATAAACAGATTTTTGTATATAAAATGGAAATTTGTTAATCATTATAATTTGTAGAAACATTACATATTATTTACAGAAAACTGGCCCTAGTAAAAATTGAACATATGTAAAAATTTAAATACAGTTTGTAAGATTTAATAGTAAATATTTTTCCAGGTTTGTAATGCAAAATATGTCGAAACATGGTTCAAAATTATTTCTAGAACTTGTTGATAAGTGAGTATTGTATTCAAAATTATTGTTATTAAATATTGTATAGGTATTAATTAATCTAATATTTTGTTTCTATTAGAATTCCTGGTACATTAAATGATCGACGAACAATGTTAGGAGAATTAAACTGGGTATTTACTGCTATTACCGATACAATAGCTTGGAATATATTACCTAGAGGTATGATTGGAATACAATATTATTAACTTAATATCTAATATGAAAAATACAGACTTATTATTATTTTTATTATTAAAGATACTTTTCAAACGTTATTTCGGCAAGACTTGTTAGTTGCGAGTCTACTAAGAAACTTTTTACTTGCTGAACGCATTATGAGAACATATGACTGTGAACCAGTATCTTCACCCAAATTACCGGCAATGCACAATCATCCCATGTGGCAGGTTTGTAGAAGATATAAATAAAACAGATTTTTTAATGATTGATTTGTTACTTGAGTACTTGACATGTTTGTTTTAATTTATTTGTACAAATTGTTTATTTATAAATATTTTATTTACAGTCATGGGATCATATTTTAGACTTGTGTTTATCTCAGTTACAACGTGTTCAAGATCAAGGTGATGGTTTTTTTGTACGCACAACATTTTTTGAAGAACAATTGACTGCATTTGAAATTTGGCTTGACCATACAGCATGTTTACCAACGCAACAACGTAGTGCACCTGAACAGCTTCCCATTGTACTCCAAGTAATAATAACAAAAGTTCACTAATTATCTAATGGTCTGTAAAATTGTTAATATTTTACTATGTGGTGTTGTACAGGTTCTATTAAGTCAAGCACATAGACTTCGAGCATTAGACTTGTTGGGTAGATTTTTAGATTTGGGGCCGTGGGCTGTAAATTTAACTTTATCTGTAGGAATATTTCCTTATATATTAAAACTACTACAGAGTTTTGCTGTTGAACTTCGACCAATGTTAGCTTTTATTTGGGCTAAAATAATGGCTGTTGATCATGTAAGTGTTCAGAACGAATTATCTTAAACAAGTACATAAATAAAAAAAAAGATTTAATTCAAAATTGCATCCATTTTCAGACTTGTCAAACTGACATTGTGAGGGAAAATGGTTTTAAGTATTTTTTTCAACTGGTTGAAGATATACGTTTGCCTGTGAGTATAAAATTGTGGAAACCCAAATTTATTTAGCTTATATTTTTTCTTAGCAATTAGTTACTAACCAAATATTATTAAAGAGCAGTTATTTCATCGTCTAAATATATTTATACTTTGGTGTGTTTATTAAAAATTGTCATCTATATCTATTGTTCTTAGGAAGAACAAAGAATGTTGGGAACTGTTGTGCTCTCTCGACTAATGCAAAACTACAAGAATGGCCAACAACTTGGGCTTAAGAACAATTTAGTGTGCATATGTCTTGAACAATTAGCCAATGCTAGCGCTCCGTATAAACAGTGGTTAACCTTGTGTCTTGCACAGTTATGGTCTGATTATGATAAAGCTCGTTGGGTTGGTGTACGGGATATAGCTCATGAAAAACTGTACATTTTACTAGAAGATAAAATACCAGAAGTAAGTTAAAATAATATTATTTGTGTCTATAATTATATATTTTGTTGGACAATATGCTTTTTGTATATTTACTATGTATAGATTGTAAAATATACCGTATTATATTTTATTAAAAAATTTAAATCAATTTTTAAATAACAGATGAGAAAACAATTTAATATTTATACTAAGAATACTTCCCGTTATACCCAAATGTGTGTTATCTGTCTTACAAACGCACAATATACCAATATTTACGTTCAGTTGTTCTAATTTTGTGTTTAAATTAGAGTGAATTAAACTATTTTTAAACATAAAGGTAAGACGTGTGTTCTCTTGTTGGTTTTGTTTTAGGATTTTTTTAATTTTAAGCAAGCTATGAGTGTAAAATAGCAATATTTAAAAATGTACTGGAACAACCCATGTATGTATGTTCCTTACTATGTTTAATATCGACAAATATCTCTAAGTAATAATTAAATTGTTATTTTTAGGTTCGGGCTGCAGCAGTGTTTGCTCTTGGTACTTATGTGAGCTGTGATAAGGACCGTACTAACTATGCTATAAAAGTTGATCTAAATATTGCTTTGACCTTATTAAATACTGTCGCTAAAGATATGAGTCCTATGGTCAGGGAGGTAATAGTTAAAAACAATTGCATTTTGTTAAATAGCTGTTTATTAATGTCATTCTAATATTATATGTTACGTTTAGGAAGTTATAATTGCTCTCCAATGGACTGTTATCACATTTGAAAGATATTTTTTAGAAATAGCAATGCAGGAACAAACTGAAAAGTCATATGGATCTATTTATAAAAGTATGCTCAGTAAAAAATTGATCATTGGTAGATATCTTAACAAAAATCAATTATTATTATAAATCCTGTTACAGGCCCAAATGGAAGTTCAAAAACAGCTAGTATGTCGAGAAAGGGATCTAAAGAGAAGCTCTCGATGCAGCCTAATTGTCTAATGGTCACCGTAGTATCACCTCAAATATCGCCTGGACCTAGCATTTCAGATGAAATGCAAGAGGAAACAAAATCTGAAAATTTGAGGCGAACAAATTCTTCCTCGTCAATAGTTACCTTGGGTATGTGTATTTTTAATTTTCACATTAACCGGACACCACTTTAAACTTTATTTTTGTCATTTAGATGCTTATCAAACAATATCAGCTTATAACAATAATCACTCTACATTATGGAAAGGTTTGACAGCTTTGGAGCACGATATATTCCCAGATGTTTCAGCCACTGCACAAAAATTAACTAAATACATTAGACAGAAGGCAAGTACTCAATGAGTGCATGCAATATTTTCATTTAATAATAATTGTTAACAATGTATATTTATTTTGATTAGCTTAAAAACAAGCCTGATAGTCGTGCATCACATTCATTACCTGCATCTCCATCTTCTAGAAGTTATCTCAGGTATTGAATTTATTAATTTCAAAATGTGTGTTATTAATTATTTATTTGCATAAAGTATTTGTAAATGGTCTTTATGATGTATTTTAGTCAAGGAGATTCTCCTCCATTGTCTGTACATGAAATTCGTACTCGATCAAGAGCACCATCAATTACACCTTCAAGATCAAATTCTAGGACAAAAAAAATTGTGCCTAACACTGTATGTAACATTATTATGTACACAAATTGTTTTAGAAGAATAACTATTAATTCATCCATCGTGCGATTAGATTGTAGAAGAAACTACTGTGCTTTCATCATCATCTTCACCACCAAACATAGAAAGTGATAGTGAAAAGGACACAACAAATATAACTAAAAGCTTATTGAGATCTCAATTTTTCGAATGGGTATCTAAAAATTTTGCTCATCCATTAAGTGGTATGAACGATGGTGGTGACTTTGAGAGTGCAATATACTATGAACGTGACTGGAGGTGACCGAAATTAGATTAATCATTGTTTTGATATCTATTGATATAACTAATAAATAATAGTATTAAATATTTTAATGGTTACAATTTATTTAATAGGTATACACGAAACATGATGCTTCGTAAAGAAGCACAAGAAGAACAAAACAAAGTAAATAATTTAAATTGTAAGATAGAACATCAAATATTCTCATCAAAATGTAAACAATCCCCAAATTCACTGGTCTTTTTTCCATATGACCCACATGTCATTGTAGCTACAAAAGATTATTTAACGTAAGCACTAAATAACTAAAATTGTCTATTGCCATAGAAAAAGATCTAGTAACAAATATTATTATCTGTTATAACTGGTTTTAAAACATATTGTTTAAATTATAGAGTATGGGATTATCATAGTAGCTATAAGTTGTGCCAATGGAAACCAGATGTCAGAAGTCACAATCTTGATTTGTCATATAGATTAACTCCGCATTTATCTGCTGTAGAACTGATTAACAGCCACGATGTTCCTTTAGTGCTGGCTGGATACAATGACGGAAATATTCAAGTATGGTCTCAATGCATCGATGGTCCACCCAAATTGGTTTCCGGTTGGCATGCCTTACCTATTTGCAAGAGTCCAAGTTTCGAGAGTTCTTCGAGTTAGTAAATTTAATTTTTACAAATATTGATGTACCATTAAGTTTTATACATTGTGTTAATTTTTAGTGGCTATGCAATGGGATCAAAGGTCGTGCCATTTAATTTGTGCAGGCGACTCAAGAGTTATTAAAATCTGGGATATTGAGACTGAAACTAAACTGACTGCTTTATCCACGGGAGTTAATGCTTCTGTGACGACTATGTCCATGCAATCTAAAGGTAGTTAAGAGTTTAAGTATCATTTACTAAATAATGATCAATCAACATCCAAACACAGTATATATTTTATAAATTTACAATCAATTTATTTAATCCAAATCCATATAATTATTAGAAATGGAGTGATATATGGTCATAACTCATAAGTCAAAAGTATACTTATACATTTTATAGCAGACTCTTAAGATTTAAAAATTTACATTCAGAATCTTTGTTTTGATTTGATAGACTGGAAAAGTAAGAAGTAAAAACCAATTTATAAATTTTTTTTTGTTTGCTTCCTTGGTGGCCATCTGCTTCTAATTACGAGAGAAATGTGTATGACCATGTATAATATTATTTAGAAGTATGCTTAGATAAAACCATGTGCATAAATCTATATCCGTGGATAAAACTCATGTATAACTAATTAGTTTTACCCTTTTTTGTCTAACAAATCAAATTGTTTAATAAATAGTACAGTAAAAGTTATTCAATAGTGCAAAATAAATATTGAAATATCTTAGATAACATTATTTTGATGCAACTATTATAATTGTATTTTTCTGTATACTAATGGTATTTTTACAGAAAATAATATATTTGCTGCTGGTTGTAAAGATGGATCAATTAAAGTATTTGATAAAAGACTCCCACCAGACGAAGCAAAAATAGCTTCTTTCATAGGACATCATAGTAAAATACTCACTTTAAGACTACAAGATGCTACAGTAGTATCTGCTAGGTTAGTACATTTTCCTCACTTTGTCAAAAATATGTATTAAACGATTAATTAATATAATAGTGCTTACGGAGATATAAAAACATTTGAGTTTGGCCATAATGCACCACAGCATGAATTTCATGTCAACAACATGCAATCTGCAGCCATTCACTCGATGTGCAATATAATAGCATGGTATGTATAAAGCGTGTTTAAAAATAACTATATATATTTTTTAAATAATTTAATTTTATGTTTAGCAGTAGTATAAATCAGATGTTGTTATTCTACAACACAGAGGGTCAGTTATTAAACTCTTTGAAATTAACAGACTGGTTCACGAGTACTCGTTATTCACCATTAATGACCACCAAGTTTCACCCACAAAAAGTGCTACTTTCTACCGGGGCTATGGACGGAACTATAGCATTATACTCCATTGATCCCAAAAGATGATGAACGTATAAACTTTTTTGTTTTTTTTTCATGTTAATTAATTTTTGTTATTCTTTTTCTAACACTTTAAATACTCATGACACTTTCTTTTATTGTGCTCAAAAATTGCTATTCGACTGAACATTGGTTTTTTATGTACTTGGTATTTTTCTGTACATAAAAAATTAACTTATTATTATTATTATTTTTAAATTAATACTATGAATATTATTGTTGTTACTCTGTTAATTGAATGTCTTGCGCATTCTGCCATAAATCGTTTAAATGTTCAAACACATAATTTAGTTCTTTATGACGGTGTACCAAAAAAAATTCTTGTAAATGAGCAGGGATGATTGGTTTGTTATATTTTTTTATATCTTCCACAAATCTCTTCTTGTCGCCTTCTGTACCTTCTGGACGAAACCTAATGAACATTTCTGATAATTGATGATCTGAACATGTACCAATGTATTGTTTAAAATCCACTCGGCCAGATCGAATCAGTGCAGAATCCAACCTAAAATACCATTTGACCATTATTTATGTTGAGCAATGTATTATTATTATTCACCTATCGACGTAGTTAGTAGTCATAAATAGTATTCTGCCTTCGGATGATACGACACCATCGAGAGCGTTTAGCAACCCGCTCAACGTCACTTTAGTAGTGCCGTCTGTCAAAAATTAATAATGGTGATTAAAAAATTGCATACGGACACTAAAAACACTGTTTTACAAGTATGCCTTTAATATACCTATGACCGTTTTTCCGTCTCTATTGCCGAACATCGCGTCAACGTCTTCCAGGAGCACGAACGACTTGGACGGCACTGCTCCCATCAATTGAACAAGTTGTTCGTCGGACATTTTAGAGTCGTTCAGGCTTAACACGCACAAGTTGTACTTGATATCGCCTGCCAACGCCATGATCAAAGATGTTTTGCCACAACCCGGCGGCCCGTAGAGCAGGTAACCTCTACGGTACGGTATTCCTAGAACGCCGAAACAAAATTTTATTTCGTACCATATAGTAGTTGAACTAGTTAAGTTTACATACCCCTATCTAGGTACCAAGACTTGTCGCCCACAAAGTTGTGTATGTCCTTAAGTATGTTTTCGATCACGCCCTTGTCCAGTATAACGGACGACAATGACCGTGGCATCCGGGGCTCCCCGAAGTTGTTCCACACGTCGTACGAGGGCACCATCAGATTGGTGCCTGTTTCCATGATGGACATGGCGTACAATCTGGCTGGGGGAATGACAGTGGAACATATTTTACAAAATACAGCTTATACATTGTACTCGCGCTTGTCGTATATGCACCTTTCGGTGATATACCTCTATCGACACTTGAGTTGCCAAAAGACCATAAATTAACCGGTTACAGTTTGGCTCTCAAGAGTCGATATCGCTACCTTATTGTTTAGACTTTCAATCTTCAACGACCATAAATTAACCGGTTACAGATCAAATTGAAAGAATACAATTAACGTAGGACTACCTTCACTGTTTAAACCTTAGATCGTCAATGACCATAAATTAACCGGTTACAGTTTAGATCTAAGGAGTACATAGAATTGTGTGGCTACTCAAACAAAACGTATAGTTTTTGGGTCGGAAACACTTTTATTTAATTAAAAAAAAACAAACACAAATACTACACTTAATAAAAGACCGCACAATACGACTGGCGTTCTACACGCACGCTCGTCGTACCTACGTCCTCGTCGACCAATTCGACGACAACGGGACCCCCCGTGCATGCGCGTACGGCGGTCTTATATATTATATTTTGTGTCGCCTCAGCACATATTGCTTCCCGGGCACGACCTACCTTAACATTTTATGATCTAACTATTCCCACCTATATAACATAATAATAATTTTGACGACTGTCTGCAATATACGACAGTCCCCGTTGTTTTTGAAAAAAAAATGCCCTCATTTTTTTAAAAGGTTATTACATGCTATATATATTTATACAATTCTAAAATTCCCTTTTATCCCCCTTTTTTTTTATTTTACAATATGTGTGATTACAATTAAGCTTAAAGTGAAAGAGAAAAAAAAAATAAGTAATATTAAGTGACTTAAACCTAAACATTGTATATTTATATAAAATTAAGTATAGATTATATTATGTATTATGTATTTTTATTTATATAATTATATGAAAGGAAAAGAAGTGGGATTATCTAAGGACAGTTAGTCTTCATTAGGAGTTTGTTGGGAATTGAGTTTGGATAAAGGTTACAATTTTTTCAAACCCATCCCTGATTTTTTCGTTAATTACTTGATTTTTCTTTGCTGCTTCTGCTTCTCTTTTTTTTTCTCTGCGGTATTTGTTTATATTAAAAGGATTTTCATTATTCTTTAATTTGTGTAAATTAAATTTCACCTTTTTAATTGATTTTTTTAGCTTCTTCATTGTTTTTATTTGGTCGTCTTCCATCTGAAACGGGTGTCTTGGTATTAGTCTTTTATCATATAGAGCATCTATTTTTGTGATGAAACAATTGTAGCACATCCTAGTTGCTTATGAATATTTTGACTTTAAGAGTGTATGTGTATAGTTTCTATCTGGTTTGTTGCGTAATTGTAAGGAAATGGAAATAATGAAAGGAAAAATAATATTTTTAAATAACATAAATACAAGTTGGGTTTCTGTTGATTGTAGGTTAGTTGATTTTTCTTTTTTTTTCTTGACGTGTGTTTGTTTGCAGTGGTTTTTTCTATCTTTATGTGTTAGTATTACATTTTTTTTTTTTTTTTTTTACATATTGTGTGTGAGTTATTTAACTATTTAATAGTTTGAATGTAGTGTTTTATTTTTCTATATTAGTTATTTAAAGCCTGATCTATATTATAATACTTATAATAATGTTTCCTTAAAAGATATTAATTATACTATAACTGTATACTTGTCTAATACTTATTTACTTATCTTATTCTAGTTGACTTTTATATAATAATAGCTTGTTACCAGGGCATTCTTTTTTTTTCTTTTTTTTTTTATGATTAATTTTGCCTCTCATGATAAGGTTTTATTCTATTCACATGAAAAGTGTCTATGGTTTTTTTTCCATTTAAAATTAAATCTACTTTGTAGTTTACGTCAGATATTTTTTCAATAATAGTAAAAGGGCCTCTATATTTATATGCCAGTTTCTTTGTTTTATCTTTTTCGTTGAAATCGAATTTTATCAAGACTTTTGTAATTTCCGAGTCATTATTTTTTAAGACTACACTTTGTTTATCTTTTCTTTTTTCTGGTAGTAAGCATATTAAAATTTTAATTAATGAATTTTGAAAAATGAACTTTATCATAGTTGAAATAACGTCCCAATTCTTTTTATCTAATCCAGCGCGAATTTTGGGTAGAGCTAATGTTGTTATTTTATTGTTTATGCAAAATTGCTTAGTACTTATTAACGTATCAAAAATGTTAGAATAAGTAGGTTCCTCGTAAAACTTATTTTTTGTAATTAGATACAAAATCCATTGTTTTTTGTTTTTTAGGTGTGCTACTTCAGTGGTTTTTTTTCCTTGGTCAATCAACTTGTTTACGTTGTTAAATTTATTTTTGAATTGTAACGCAATTCCTTTTGACATTGTTAGGCATTTACTAACACAGTGTCCAATTGAAATATTATCCGGTAATGAAAAAATATTTGCTTCAATTTCAGTGTAATCGCATGAGAACTTTATTCTGTCATTGTTGCAGAATAAAATTTTTGAAATTCATTTAATTTATTTGAATAACTAAGTGTAACCACGTTCTCTATTATTTCTTCGTTGTCATAATTTGTTTCCTCAATAGGAGGTTTTTTAAAATAAGTTGATTCGTACCAATTTTTTACAAAGCTTATGTAGTTATATTTTTCACATTCCTTGTTTTTACTAAACTCAGTCGTGTCAGTTTTGTAGTTAATATTATTTTGTCCCCGAGTTAGGTCTTCCGAATTGTTTCTTTCTAACTCGGTACTTAATCGTTTTTTGGATACGTACATTGATCTGCATAGTGTCCTTTTTCATTACATTTGTAACAAGTAACTCTATCAAATTCTTTCTCGTAATGGTATCTTTTATAACGTTCTGGCGTTCTTTCTCGACTATTTCCTCTATTATATTGCTTTTTGACTTCATTTTTTCTACACTCGTCATTGTAGTCACCCCTCCTTGATCTATCGCTGGCTCCTTTCTGTTCATACCTCGTATAATCATTATTATAATATCTAGATCTGCTGTTATCTCTACTTCTATTAGAATTTCTATCATATTTTATTTCCCTTCATCGTAATTCCTATCCCTAGAGTAAGATCTGTCTCTATTCTGAGCTCTACTGAATCTGTCATTTTGTCTATTAAAATTTCGGTCGTAACTATTATCTCTATAATGATTATGTTTATTAGGATTTTCGTAGTTTCGGTCAGTGCTTCGTTCTCTATTTTCGTAATTTGATTTATTCGGATACGGGCTATTGTTCCTATAACGGTTTGAGTTCCTTTCGTAATTTCGGCTTCTCTCCTCTCTATTTTGTGAGTTATCTCTAAAGCCTCTATTAGTATTTCTGTCAATACTATTTTCTCTGTTACTTGAATTATCTTTAAAATTTACCTTTTTTATCGAGTTGCTTAATTGATCGATTTTTTCACTTAGTTCTTCGACTCGGTCCCTTGAATATTTTCCTACTTGCATTATTTGTTTATTTAAAATATCTGTGTATTCATTGAAACCTGGTTGGCTTCTAGAATTTATTCTGAATTGCATGAGTTCGTATTTTTTTAAATTTGCTTTAATTTTTAATAAGTTACTATTATCGTGAAGAGATATCGCGTTTAAAATCGGTTCTTTTAGTCCTTTTAAAATATAAGTGCATATATCTTCTTCTTTCATGTTTCTTTCAACCTGCCTACATAAGTTTTCGATATCTGTAACGAAGCTCATAATTGATTCGGTATCTTCCTGTTTTCTATTTTCTAGTTTGGTTTTTAATAAGATAGAATAACCGATCGGTTGGAATTCATTTAAAAATTCATTTTTTAATTCTACCCAATTCCAATGTGTCTTAATATTTTCCAAATTTTCTAAAAATGTACCTGCAGTGTCTTTTAAAAATATAGATAAAAATTTTACTTTGTCATTGTCGTCCCAATTATTTATTAATCCCGCTTTTTCATACTGTTTAAAAAAATGTTTTATGTCTTCTTGACCGGAAAAATAATCTGGTTTGATTATCATTTTTTCCATTTTTGTTTTTGAGTTTATGTTTGTTATAGGTGATTTCTCAGGTGTACTTTGTGGTATAAATCTCGAGTTATCAAAAAAGGTAGTATTTAAGTTTGACTCTATTTTATTTGGACAATGGATTTCTTCGTATATGGGTTCCACCTGTGCTGTCTCGTTAGGGTCTAGGTTTATTAGATTACTATAACTGTTGTCAGAAGTTAGCTCTAAATTATTTTGATATAATGTATTACTAGTGTCTAAAATTTTGTCTGCCTGAGTTATTAATTTATTAGCGTTATTTTCCAAATCGTTAGTTATATTTTTAAGGTCGTTAATAATTGATCTATTTTTAGTA
This sequence comes from Sitobion miscanthi, assembly GCA_008086715.1. Taxonomy (NCBI): domain Eukaryota; kingdom Metazoa; phylum Arthropoda; class Insecta; order Hemiptera; family Aphididae; genus Sitobion; species Sitobion miscanthi. The sequence continues at coordinate 29,653,112 of CM017797.1, forward strand.
CTATTACTTGTTTCTGGACTTGAATCGCTTAAGTTACTTTGTATAAGTAAATCTTTAATGTTGATTTTATCTTTAATTGAATTTTTTTGAATTTCGTGTTTTTGTAATTCACTTAAGGTTTCTTCAATGTCATCTAATGCTATGATCCCTTTATAATATTTTGATAACCTAGTTCTTAAATTATCTACGGTTCCTGTGCTCTTTAATTGCTTAGATTTGCATAGGTCGATAAGTCCTGATTTTTTATATGAATAAATACTTGTTAGTGTAGTAATTTTTGAACCTAAGGCTATGAGTTCTTCGTCATTCATATCACATTAAGATTTAATTGAATTAATGAATTGGTTTAAAGAAATTTATTATTTTTTTTTTTTTGAATTCGGTTGATTTTTATTAATATATTTATATTTACCACTAACTACTTAATTTTTGAATAATTTAAGAATTAAAATTAAAATACAATTTTGAAAGACCAAAGAAAATAGACTAACAAAACTATTGAAATTTTTTTCTTCTTTTTTTTCTTAAACTAATCTATAATCCTAATATTAATATATATGTAAATTAAAAATCGTTGCTCACCTTAGCGTATATGTGTGGACGCACGGTTAGCAAAATTGTACTCACGTGGCACAAACGTTGTCTTGTCGGTCAGAAAAAAATCGAACGCGTATGTGTTACTTACTCGGTATACACACGCACAAAATTGCGTTCTGGGTATCTCTGCACCCAAAACACTCAAAAGGTAAATTTTACTTTAACTAGTAAAAAAACAAAACTTGCTCCGAGTTTTACTACTCGAAACGGTCACAATTATCGTACTTCACTTGTACAAAAACTGGTGTGCCAAGGGAATTTTTCTCAGAGCACACGTAAAACTGTTGTACTTCTTGTACAAAAACACTTCGAAAAAATTAAAACGTGCCAAGGTTGAGGTACCAGGGCACACGCACAAAAATTAAAAAAAAAAGGTCTCCGGCCGTGGATAACTAACCCCGTTGGGCGCCACTGTCGTATATGCACCTTTCGGTGATATACCTCTATCGACACTTGAGTTGCCAAAAGACCATAAATTAACCGGTTACAGTTTGGCTCTCAAGAGTCGATATCGCTACCTTATTGTTTAGACTTTCAATCTTCAACGACCATAAATTAACCGGTTACAGATCAAATTGAAAGAATACAATTAACGTAGGACTACCTTCACTGTTTAAACCTTAGATCGTCAATGACCATAAATTAACCGGTTACAGTTTAGATCTAAGGAGTACATAGAATTGTGTGGCTACTCAAACAAAACGTATAGTTTTTGGGTCGGAAACACTTTTATTTAATTAAAAAAAAACAAACACAAATACTACACTTAATAAAAGACCGCACAATACGACTGGCGTTCTACACGCACGCTCGTCGTACCTACGTCCTCGTCGACCAATTCGACGACAACGGGACCCCCCGTGCATGCGCGTACGGCGGTCTTATATATTATATTTTGTGTCGCCTCAGCACATATTGCTTCCCGGGCACGACCTACCTTAACATTTTATGATCTAACTATTCCCACCTATATAACATAATAATAATTTTGACGACTGTCTGCAATATACGACACGCTCGAGAGTATTTAAGTTACATAATGCTGATAATATTATTGAAAACTACCTCAGATGTAGCGGTTACTCACCCTCTTCCAGAATTTCATTCATCAATTGTCTGTTTCGACCCCAAGTAGATAAGTTAAGCGTTTCGAACGGTCTAGAACCGTACTCGCTGGACAGTATTGTGCTGCGATCACGTTTTACGCGTATCGTATGACCTTTGTACCTGTAGAGTTATAATACTTAATCGTTACACAGCATTAAACTTTTGAAGTATCGGCTGAATGAATAGCTATTGGTTATAGAGTAGCAAGACTAATTGGACTTAATCGCGAGCGGAGGTATAAATGTGTAAGCTACGTCTGTGGTGTGGTTTCGATCGAGGGTAGCATACCCATTACTCTGGTTACAATAGGTTTTTAAAAACATATAGAGAACCGGTGGGGTCACATGCTTGAACAGCTTAAATCGCGATCATCCCTTCATTCACTATGCGAAACCACCTCGGGAAAGTTACAGAGTAATTACCAATTTTTTTCAGGGTATAAGTGGCAACGTACCTATATAACAGAAAATATTAAGTTGAAAAGTGGTTAAAGTCAGAAATTGTACAGAGCTTGAACCCGATAGGTTTTAGAGGATATTACTAAAATTATAAATATAATATATGTTGCACTCCACACGACCCTAGTGACTCAGCAATTGATACATAATATACGATATTGTAATAATCTCACAATCATACAACATGAAATATTGAACTTTACATAAAAGTAAGTGCACAAATATAAAGGTTGTTAAATTATGTACGGAATTGTATAGTTTATTGCGTTGTAGGTTAAGCTTTCCGAACTTGTTTATTGTCTTTTATGTCACTATAGTAGAGATTTTTTAAGTTATCTGCAATGTAAAACAATGGTTAATATTTGGAGAAAATTAGACAATGTAAAATTCGATGTGCTAACTGCTAAGCCGTTTTCTATTTTCTGTGATTCTGGAAAAACCCGTATGTAGCAACTAGCTAATATTAAAACAACCTAGCATTAAATTGTTTGATACTTTCATTGATTTTATAACATTATAGAACTAAATCAACAACACAATGGATCTTTCCGTAGTGCACTTTTGAGAGTCGAGCCAATGGGACATGGGTTAATGTAGGTACTGGTGATGTGTCAAGTTAGCATTGGCATATTTGTATTCTGATTTAAGAAAATTCTGAAAATATCAGATTACCATCAAATTACCAGGTAGTTATTTTTTGATACTACTTAAGGTCTTATAATCATAGCACAAGATCCCTGTGCCAACCTGACTTACATGCCAGTATGGCAGTATACCATTGTGAAATAATACAGATACGAGGCGTTATGTCATTTCGGTTTCAGAACCGGATTTACTTGAATATGTGTTCGCCGGCGTTTGGCTCGTAGTCGAACTTCGAAGTTGCATGGGCTGACTCGGTGTTTTGATTAACGGTAGTCACGCTGAAGTGCAGTAGTTGTTGGTTGTGCTTGGCAATCCAATGCAGCAGCCAATTGTAACACTTGTCTGAGCTGGAAACTTCAAGTTCGGTGACGTAGTTGCGCCAAACGTACCGTTTAATCAGTCCTATTGCCTCGTCGACGACCATCGACGCCAGGCTCAGGCCGATCAGTCCCGCAACCTTGACTACGGTCTTATTGGTAACAGTGGCCACCGTAAAGTGCTTCAACATCTGCGCACTTTTACTATGCATTTAACACAAAGTATTAGTTATTAAGCATACTTAGTTAAACTTGATAAAAATATAATAGTTACCTACTGTCTATATACTAAATACTTATCATATTATGTGTAATGATGTTATTATAGTAGGCAAACTATATATATTACTAAAATACCCTATACAATAGATTTAAATGTTAAATCCTCGAAAACCCGAAAAATGCATTAAAATAAAAATAATATAAACCTACCACCTACGCGTATATATAACATTATAGCAGTGATTTTCGACCGATGTGCCGTGACACATTAGTGTGCCTCAAGCATTCCTCTAGGTGTGCTGTGAGCTTTTAAAAGTTTTTTTTATAATAATTATACTTCATACAAATATAATATAATAAAATATTAATATATATAATATAACAAAGTGCAATTTTGTTCATGTAATTATGTGTAAAAAATTAATGGATTATAATAATTATGTCTGCACTATTGGCTGCTGCAGTGGATTTCCAAGCACAGCCAACTACCACTGTATTTCAGCGTGACTACCGTTTGTCCAAATACCGAGTCCCCTCATGCGACTTCGAAGTTCGACCACGAGCCGAGCGCAAGCGAATATGTCATGCTCAAGTACATCTGGTTCTTAGGCCGAAAAGAGATAACAACTCTTATCTATATTTATTATCATTATTAAATTAACGACCTAAAAAAAAGGTCTTTGATGAAGAAAACGTTATTCATGACTGGGACAAAATATTGTGAATAGCACAGTGTGCTGTGTTTAAAAAAAGGCTGAAAACCACTGATGGATAGGTACAATGCTACAATTCATATTATTTCACATCCAAGCAATATATGTTGCATAAAATATGTTAAAAATGAACAAATAGAAATTAGGTAGTTTATTCTTTATAACTAACAATCAATAATTTTAGCAAAAAATAAAAACTAATTTGCCACAAATTCACAGGCTCAAAGCCCTAATATGCTCATATGTTTAATGAATAAATTATGATAAAATTGGAGGGTAATACACCAACACTTACGACATCGCTGTTTCGGCAAGTTTCGTGTCTTGTGATGCAGAACGGTCGTCCAATAGGTACTCCAAATCAACAAAACCAGAATATCATCATTGGACGTGGCTAGAAAATAAACCTCAAATAGTGAATAGTCCAGTAAATTCCTCCAGATGGTAGCTCGGTCGTGTGCCTTTTACTTGTTAGTCCAACCCGAAAATTAACAGTCCTAAGGTCACCGTGTACAGATATTCAGTCATTCAGAATAAAAATAAAACAAAAAATATTGCAATTGTCGGTCTGAGAGATGAGTAATTGCGTCGGTATGCCGGATGATGGTTTCACCACACATAATTACCTAAAATTATGCATAGTTATTATTATTGTTTGTTGTCCTTTACCAATGGTCGTCGTTCAAAATTTCGTATAATATAATGTATATTTTAAGGCTTAAAGCAAGGTAATATTATATCCATAAATCTATTAATTACGACAAAAGTACAAAAAACTGTGGATTATTTAAAAACAAAATGTTATCAATACAGGTCGGTCCGATCTGGTTCAGCAGTGATAACACCCATGAACATATACAAGTATACAACATAGAGTAAGAGTATGCAACTATCATTCGTACTTGTTGTACATAGACAACATCGTCCATGGTTACCATGTTATACACGCCTCGATAACCACTAACCATAATGTAGTTTGTGTGGCCTGTTCCCCGTAGTTAGGCACACCTTTTTGATAGTTTTTATTATTACTTATAACTTTATAAAAAACCCTGAATAATAACAGTTTCTAATTTTCAAGATTTTTTACTTAAAAACAAAAATATTATTATACATAAACTGAAAAATATTAATAAATGGGGAGGCTACGAAGTGTGTCAACCAGAAAACCTATTGATGTTATTCTCATTACTTATACACTGGGCAAAAAAAAAAAAAAACATTTTCAGCATTCAAATCTAACAGTGTTATATTTGGTAAATATTTTGCTGTATTTATTATTTTATTATAATTTAAAAACTCCTTTATATTTAAATATTTAGTTCAACCAATGAATCGCAGTACCTATACAATATAAATTATAACACTGTTTAACCTATCTAATATAGTAGATAGATAATATTAAATATATGCATAATACTCATAATTAAATGTATAAACTATAAATATTTTATTGTTTGTCTAACCAATTGGCCTACATAATTTGTATTCTTTATAGATGCTGTAAGAAAAATATTCATGCATCAAAATGTTCCTGAAAAAGAAATAATAAATCCTATAAAATTACATTTAGCACAAGCAAAGGCCTGCCTTAGAAAAAAAATAACAATAAAAAAAGATTAAATTTATATTAGAAACGCTTAAATAGTCATGTTGTACAGATAAATATTATATTCCTTACGGTATAATATTTTGTCTATAAACCCACCCATATATTCAAATATTCTATAGTTCTTTAATTTTTCTCATATTTATATAATAATAATATTTGTATATTATATTACCTATAATAGTTATAAGTAAATACGTTTTTTCTATTTAATAACTCACCAATTGTAGGATACATTATATTCTTATGTAGGCATACTACTATATAAGTACATCGTACAGGTACATTGTTATAATTTTTAGTATTTTACCTAATTCTAATTAGTAAAATGTTATTATACCTAAATATATTTCCTATAATGTTCATTGACATTTTGAATCTCTTATATTTGACAACATAACTTACACAGAACTTAATTGAATTGTCAAATCTAAAATTTCCAATTTTCTAGATAGGAAACATAATATATTAGGTAGGTACCTTTAAATTTTAAAATATATTTTGTTTTTCCAAATATTTAATAAATTAAATCAAATTAAACGTAGATTGTTTGTCATTGACTTCGTTGCAACCTTGTATACTGCCATTATGAATTATTATAGAATATTAAATACTAAGTCATAGTGCTTGGTCTCAATTTCATGCACTGAGCTGTGTGAATTTAACACAAAGTATGGCAATTGGTAATGAATTATTTAGTACAAGTGCGTAACATAGCAAATTGACGCTCAGTAGATCACGTTTATGGCTATGTTAGTTTAAAAATTAGAGTGAATCGACCTATTATGAAACTTGATGGTAGGAACATAATCTGTGTTCGTATATGATGGTTTTTTTATGATAGTTCAATTTTAGCAAGTTATGCGCATATAATAAAATGCTCATAGCTCACTTAAAAATCAAATAATCATAAAAAACCTACATATTAACACAGATAATGTTCTTACCATTAAGTTTCATAAATCATAATATATCGATCTACTTTGATTTTTTAACTAACGGAACTAAACGGGATCTGCTGAGCGTACATTTGCTATGTTTCCGTTTTACAAATGTAATACATAGCAAAAACTGTGTTTCACGGGTAAGAAACTAAGAGCCACTCAGGCTGTAGTCCAAGTTAAGCAACCATATGTTCAAACTAGAAAGAGGAGAACATTGACTGTACAATTGTTCGATATCACAAATACGAAAAAGTTTTAATTATTTAAAAATGCATTATTTTTTAGTTTTTCAAACTTGAATAACTTTTTTTTTAGTTCTGATATCGAAAAAATAAAAACAACGTTACACAGTAAAAAATGTTCTCCTCTTAATAGAGTGAAAATTTGGTTGCTTAGCTTGGACTCCAGCCTGAGTGGTTCTCACTTCTTATAATCAACGCAAAACAGTTTTTTCTAAGTTTTACATTTGTAAGACGGATACAGCACATGGCGGGTGTATAGCGTCCCCTTAATAGTTTATTTTATGGGTATTGATGTAGTATAAAAAACATTTAAACATTTCTATTATAAACACTCATATTACATAATATACAGACTATTATACTACACTAAGTAGTAGACAGTAGCTATATTATACTGTCAGTGCCGGATTTAGCGGGATGCAGGGGGTGCATTGCACCAGGGCCTCGCCTCAAGACCAAGGTTGTATTAGCGGCCTCAGGTTGAAGCCTTAAATTTTCTAACTTTCTATAATTTGTATTATAAAATTAACAAATTTTATTATTTTAAGATGTTACTGACAAGTGACAACCATTTATTTTGAATGGTTTGAATTTTAGATAATACTATTATATCATTGTTATTGTTTGTTTTACATATTTATTTGTATACACATTAATTATATTATGTAGTATGCATCGTACACTATTTTAGTATTTTCGTATAATCGTACTATTTATTTAATCTCAGAGGCTCGCGCAGTCACGCTAGTGCAGTATCTTGCTGGACAAACTAATAAGATTAAGAACTAATAAAACGGATTATGATTTACGGACATGCCTTGATGCACTGTTATTGGTTTCGGATATGTTATTTTGTACTTTTGTCAGTTTTATTTTTTGCGTACCTACTTTATTATATTAATTTTTCATTTGCTTATTAAAAATATAAATTAGGTACCTACACTATCTTTTATTGACTTTTGAAAAAAAAACATGTCTAACAGACAATTTGAAAGTGGTGCATCTAAAAGACGGAGAAAAATGTTCAAAACAATGAATTAAAAAAATATAAAGGATTGATGAATAATTTTGTATTCAATTCAGGTAATTGTACTTGATTCATATTTGTGTCCTTTCATTTTAGGAAAATATAGAGAATATACACTCATTATCATATTAATTATATTTATTCTTAATTTATATCATACTAGCATAGAAGAATACATTAATGATAAATACATCATATCTAAGCGTGGTATAATAGGTATGAGAATAGTGAGTGAATGTATAATTTCATAATTTACCCATTACATGTTGTGCTTTTAGTTTATTTAATATATCAAGACGACAACACGTATTAAATAAATAAATAAGTGTTATATCGAGCAAATTTTTTTTTAAGGGGCCTCCAATTGGTAGTGCACCCTGGCCTCCTGAGACTTAAATCTGGCACTGTGTACTGTATAGATGGTACCTCGGGTATCCATAATAATTATAGGCAATATGTATTATATAATGTATTCTAAGAATAAATATATATATTTAAGATATTATCTACAAATGTTTTTTTAGATATTGTTAACTTACTCTGCTGGCCAAAAAATGTTTTTAACACATCTAAAAACGGTATGACAACGTAATGAACAGTTGAAAACCATTTAAAAACATTTTTGTTTCATGAAAAAAGTTTTAAAAATATTTAAAAAATTGTAATTTGCTGAATTGATGTATATTAGATATGTGTTCAAGGATTTTGAAAGTTATTAATAGGGCTGTTTTGCATCAAGCCGTTCGTTCCATGAGGTAGTATTAAATATTATAGTGATGGATAGATTTTTGTAGTTTGCGTTATGAAATGGTAAATATAGTTTGCCCTCAAAGACCAGCCATATATCGCAAAGGCTAGAGGAGTGTAGAAAGGATAGGTTAAAAATGTCTCTTCTTTTTTCCCCATACATAAGTGTTTCTTCTATACAATTGGAAGTACTGAAGTAACTATCTACGCACTTCAGCACCTGGTGGTTTTAAATGTTTAATTTATATAAATTGAAAGTACGTAATAAACTCATTTAGTACCCTGATTGTGTAAGTATGTGATATTTGTGTACACAGATTTTTTAAAATTAATTTTCTTATTTATGTAGTTATTGTACTAACTAAAATATACAAGTATACACTGTCAGTTATTTTGATTAGGCTTTTTTATATTTAAAATACCATTAGATATAATGTTTTATAGTCCGTAGGTCGTGATTGACATTTATTAATTATAAAAGTTAGGGTTCATCAACTATCACAATTTATTGGCGATGTTAAATAAAATAAAGACGTATAAACTTCTTTAGAATTATCCGTGTATCCGTCTCATATTTTCCAAAAAATTCATTTCCAAAAAAGTTACTTGAAATTATTATAAATAGTGAATTTTCTCTTTATATTTTTTTCTTCTAAGTTTTTCTATAGTTGTATAGCTGTGAAACAAAAACAAGAACATGTATATGGTATAGGGTATATCAATCATGAAATGTTATAGGTATCGTTAAATATAAAGTAAAGTTTCCAGCGCTTAGAGCAGTTAAGACGTCACCAAATTACCAAAAACGATTTATATTTGATCCAAAAGTTGAAAAGTCCATATAAAATTCGATCCCTATTTTTTAATTGATTCTAAAAATGATGACAGTGAAAACTTTTTTATTTTCTTTCCATGTTAATTGATTTTTTTTTCTTTTTCATACACATTAAATATTACTCATAATACTTTATTTTACTGTGCTCAAAAATTGCTAATCGACTGAAAATAGGATTTTTATGTAGATACTTAGTATTTGTCTGTACATAAAATATAATAATATTATAATATTACCTATTTTGAAAAGAATACTTTATATATTATTGTTGTTATTCTCTGTTGATTGAATGTTTTGCACATTCTGCCTTAAATCGTTTATATAATTTAGTTTTATTTCGATCTACCTAAAAAAAATTCTTGTAAATGAGCTGGGACGACTGGTTTGTTTTATATTCTTATACTTTTTGGCTTTCGAAAATCTCTTCTTGTCGCCTTCTGTAACTTTTGGACGATACCTTATGAACACTTGTGATAGTTGATTATCTAAACTTCTCCCCATGTAGGTTCTGTTTGAAGTCCACTTGGACAGATCGAATCAGTTCAGAGTCCAACCTAAAATAACCATGTATTAAACTGTATTAAAAGTAAAAATGTAAAAAAAGTTATTTGAAATTATAAATACTAAGGTATATATTATATTTTTTCTAATTTTTTACAATATAATTGTACAGCTGTGCGATCAAAAACAAGAACCCGTATATCAATCATGAAATGTATCGACGTATCGCTGAAAATAAAGCCAAGTTTCCAGCTCCTAGAAAAGTTAAAACGTCACCAAAAACAATTTATAAATCAAAAGTTGAGTTTGGTCCATGGTACACAGATCAGTTACATCAATACTGCCAGTTCATAGGAGTGAAATTTTTATTTTGGCCGAGAATAATCGTCACTGCGGCCGAAATTGTTGTAGGATTATTATGAAAGTGCCAATATTGACAAAAAAAATACTAAGATTGTGTCGAAATTTCCGAATACTTCTGAAGAATAGTAGATATACTCATCAACTACTCAGGTCAGAATTAGAAAAATTTGTTTATATTTTAGGACAGCAGTGTTTATAAAATATTATTACTTGACAAGCATTCAGAACAAGTTGAAAAATGATTATAATAATGTTTTCAGTTTTTATTAATATAATTTTCAGTGGTTAAATGTATGTATCTATAAATATAAACATTATAATATTATATTTTACATGCTGTATATTGAATATTGTTAACCAATAATCAATTTTTAATAATTTGTGGATATAAATCCATGAACAGCATTTCAATTATAATATTATATTCATTAAATTTGTGTTAAAATACAATTATAATATACCTAATACAAATTGTAGATATAATTTCAATCACAGAAAATAATAATGGAAAAAAAAACTCAAAACATTATTTTAATTTTTCATCTTCGACTGAACGTTTGTCATGTAATAATAGGTATTTTAAAACACGTCTTAAAATATAAATAAATTTGTCTAGTTCTGACCCGAAATACGAAGTATAGAGTACTATTTTTCAAGAGTATTTGAATATAATTAGTTTTAATAAAATTTTAAAAGTATTTATTTTAAATGTATATTTAATTTATTATTATGGTTTCTGAGAATAAATAATAACCAGTGAAGATCTATGAACCATAAATATGTTTTTAGGGGAGGGTAACCATGGTAACAGAGTTATGAAAATCGGTCAGAACAAATAAAGTTGTATACAGTTCCAAGACTTATCTGTGTTAAAAAAAACGAATAAAAGTTGAATATTTCATATGCCTATAAATATCTCAAACATCCAAAGAAAATATAGCGTACCTTTCTATGGTAAAAATACGTCATAATCGTTTTAAAAACTTCTTCGACATTTCTATTTTGATCTCTCAAAAGTATTAACTAAATTCACTTTCCCAACAAGATGCAGAAATTGAAAATCGAAGCATTATTTCTACTAGAAAAAATGTTTACAGACAGAAAAAAAATAACACACATTATTGTAAAATCAATACATTCATCACTACTCCACACAGAATCTAAAATATTACAGTTTGTACTTAAATAGTTAAATGTTCATTTTGACTTTCAAATAAAAAGTGAATGAATTCGTTAAAATAAATATTTTATTACTGTTACAAAATAACTATTTCAAAATCATATCTTTTTGTCGAGGGGCCTGGGTGGTCACCGCCTAAGAAGTGACAGATCGACAACATGGATACAATAATGCAACACGTGTGTCGGACTTTCAGGCGATCATTCGCTGCCGAATATAATACAACAATAAGGTAAGTAATAATAATAATATTTGAATCTATGTAAGGCAAAACTACAATAATTTAAAAACTAAAATTATATCTTTGTCACTCAGTATCGATAGATCAGAGTCAAAGCTGGGCAAGTTAATCAATTTTTTTAACTAGTTTAAGTTAAGTTATCCTAAAATAAAAAATAACTAAGCTAAGTTAAAGTTAGTTTTATAAAGTTTTAAATTTGAGTACTTGATAGTACTTTAACTACTGAATTTGAGTAACTAAGTTAAGTTATACATTTTCATGAAAATAATAACTAAGTTAAGGAAAAGTTACGTTATTTTTATATTTGCAATATAATTTAAATATTTGTATTTATTTATTAAAAACAATTAAATAGTAGTTGAATCTTAAAATATGATTTTTTTCATTTATTTCCATTAAAATACAATAGAAATATAGAATAGAATATAGTGTAATATAGTACCTATTTAATCATATTCTACTCAAAAAATATAAATTAATCTACTGTTGCTAGTTCTGCTATAAAGCAAACTTGTGAAATTAATAATTATTTTCAGTTTTAAATGTTGTCTAATCTAAATGTTTCTTTTTTGAATTTGAAGGAAAATATTTAAAACATTGATATAAAAAAGAAAATATTTACAGTTCACATTAAAATATAAAATATTAAAATGTTACTTAAAAAATATTTTTACAGTCCTAATCTCATCAGTTTATTAAAAGTAGCAATCAAACTATTAGAACTAATAGAAGTATTCAAAATGACAAAATTACTTAATTAATTATGGCGGTTCTCAGAAATATCAATGCAAATAATATACAGTTCATAAATCATAATAAGAAACTTTTTTGTAAATAACTTTTTACGAATAACTTTATAATTATTTATAAAAAGAAATAACTTAGTTACTAACTAAGTTATTTTCTACATTCTTTTTTTTTTAACTAGTTAAGTTAAAAGTTATCAAAAAAAGTAGCTATTGACTTAACTTTTAACTTTTTAACTAGTTACTGCCCAGCTTTAATCAGAGTATAGTGGAAGGGTTGTACGGCATTATTCAAATATATTTTAAGAATAATAATAAAAATAACATGATTTTTAAATAATTTTTTATTCGAATAATTATTAATTAGATACAATTGCGAACATCTCTGCTATCAAGAATAAAATAATATGTTTTTTTATAAAAACTTTTTTTTTCCCGTTCTCACGCCGGACGTCAAATTAAGGTTTATTTAATATTATTTTATGGTTTTATATTATTATAATGTTTGCATAACGCGGCGCGCACGCATATAACAAATGATTCATTAAACACCTCTGCACCTCTATGCCACGTGGCAATTTCATTGTTTCGTCTCGCCGATATTATTACAACCACGTTGATTCTGCACCTCTTGTATTATTTTTATTACTATATTATTAATATTGCGACCTATCCTCCTACTTAAACTACTTAAATTTTATCGACCGGTGGCGGATTTAGACGGCGAACTGCTGCACACATCGAGTGGGCAGTCGAGTAAATATATATAATTTTAAATTTACCTTTACTAATATAATATACATATGTGTATATTACATTAAGTAATATTATTATAATATATGCGAATGCACGCCATTTCCATATAATTAACCGTTTGTATAAATACGTTTTGATCGCTCGTTTTGTGTGCGCGTGTATGTATATATTTCTCGAGATTTAAACTTTCAAACAATATATAATTATAATAATATTATTGTTTCGCATATTTTGTTGTACCTACCTATACAATATACGCATGTATTATCAATAATAATGTATTATGTGAACAATCGCTGGCCTCAGCTACTCCTTATTTTAATATGATTTAATATCGCCTAATATAAAATAGTAAATTATAATATTAGTAGACTTCCCGGAGATTTTATCCTAACTATTTAAAATAAAATAATAATTCCATCGTATTATTCGAACATAATTATTGCATCTGAATACCTATATAGGTAATTACATAAATAATAATAGGCACATGTTATAAAGGTCACGTGGGTCATATTATGGACATATGGTACAACAGTGCCATAGCCAGGAATTTCGTAAGGAAGGGGGGGGGGGGCTATAGGATTTTTGTAAAATCATTTTTTTTAAATATACTTTATATAGGTTAAGATAAACACAGTCAATAGGAGGAAGGGTGGGCTTTAGCCCCCTTACCTAACCCCTGGCTACGCCTCAGAGGCGTGGTGCAATATTATAATTACATAATATTGTGTTAAACATGAAATTATATTTGTATGATAAATAACAAAATAATATTAGGTGCCCCCCCCCCTCCCCCCGTCACTAATAATAACCACAGAATATTATTCTGTGTAATAACTACGTAATTCTGCAATTTTTTTTTCTATTTTAGCTATCTTATTAGTTACTCCTATAATGTCTAAACGATATATTATATAGTTTTGAATCGACTTATATAATTGCATATCAATTCGGTTATTTAACCTCCTGTGACATTTCTCCTACTGAATCATATTTAATATTTGGAATATTAATATATATATATAACTATTTGCCAAGGTTCATGCACTAAAATAATATGCATGTATTTCTGAAGGGTAATGAATATATTTTTGTTTAAATAACTATCTAAATACAATTTTATTCGAATACATTTTTTGTAATTACTCAAATAAAAAAATATTCTCATTATTTTTTTAAATTACTGTTCAAATTATTTTTAAAAATAATTATGTTAAAATATGTTCTGAATATTTTTTAAATTAGACAGCAATTTAGCCATCTGCATGCATTTCAAATGCATTCATGCACAACAAATTACTCAAACATTTGTCAAAAATCACGTATAAATATTAGGTATTTACAACAAAGTTCTGTTAATTTTTTAACTCATTATTAGAAGAATAAAATACGTAGATACTTGTATATTTCTATATATTTTTCATATCACATACGATAACAAGTTACAATTTTAAGACAGTACAATACGATATATTGTACTTAATACAGAATAGTGAATAGTATAAAACCGAATGCGTCTTTATTGATTTACTCAAATTTATTTATACGTATAGATATTATATATTTTTTTACTGTCTAATAAAATGTATAATATATGTATATATAGGTATAGTGATGATAAACCTAACCTGTAAACAACGACTATTCGATTCATAATAACTTTATCTGTCGATTTTTTTTCGTTTTCGTATTCGTATTACGATTTCTCACGAGTCTGTGTGAATATACACGTGGCGTTGACTTATCCAATATACATATTCAATATTGGCTATTTTATATATATATATATTTATAATTGGGAATATATACGCAACTATACTATGGAACAGCTGTCTATCATGTTATCTTATTTCTGTGTACGTATATATATATAATATATTATTACTATATCGCCATAACAGTTAACACGCACAGAAATATCACGTATGTCGTATGTACAGCAGTATATAATAATATTGCTAACTCATCAGTATGACCGACACGAGGACGAGGCGCCGTTCAAATGCAAACGCATCCGTCGGACGTCTCCGATGTCTTCAATTACCTCATTATTATTTTTATACATTTATACCCCTTATACATTCCTCAATACTCGACGAATATAAAATTCATATAATATAATAATATAATGTATACGGCGTGTGAAAGATATTATATACCAAGTTTTTTTTCTATCCATCGAGACGGTATATAAATTAGCATCCTCGGTAGTCCTTCGCCAATAATGCAAAATAATGCCACGTGCTAAAGATTTTGTCATAGATGGCAAAAAGATATCGACACCGTGAGATATTATTTTATTTTAACAGTTATTCAATCTCCAATTTATAAGTTATTATTATTATTATTATATTGTGATGTCAATATTCGAAGGTTATCGATTTTCGAACAGGTCCGTTCTCTCATACTTATAATAATGTTAATTAGTATATTACAGGCGGTAATATTTACTAATATACCTAGAGCCATATGGCCATAGAGGTATGATATCGTTCGATACAAATCACGGTTATTATCTTGATAACTATAACCGTGATGTGAACAACAATTCACATATAATATTGTGTATTCAGCAGCGTATTTTGATGGATTTTTCTGGGGGGTGTTAAAATTTGTCTAGTTTTTCTAAAAAAATTAGGGTACTTTTTTAAGTAAGTTATTATGTAGTTAATAAAACTTTTATAAAAAAGAAATATTTTACCATCTCAACAAATTATAGTTGTAACAAATACTATAGATATAGATAACCTATAGTATTTGGTCATAATTAGATAATAATATAATGTGAATAATATGTAGAATAATCCATCTAATAAGTAAATAGTTTAATTTTATTATTAACGATACGCATTACTCAAACATTTATTGTAAATATTAGCTCTTTGGATATTAGTTTTTGACGATGTGTGCAGTTTTTTTTTGAGTCATGTTTTTTTGTTAATTTTGTACAATGCATAACATGTATTAATCGATCGGAAATTGCTTGTATAATAATAGACTTGTGGCCTGTGGGTATCTCTAATATTATTGTAAAATGCATATCGATTTCCCAGAAAAACCACATATAATTATAAGAACTGCTAAAATTATGATATTCTGCAATACACACGATATTTCCTGTTTATATTTTTGCTGATTCCGATGATAATATGACTCGAATCTTAAAAACGAAACTGAATATTTATGTAGGTATATACCTACATTATAAACTTACTTTTTAATTTAAAGAAGTTTTCAGAGGATATTTTATTTTCCCCTTACCAGCTATACCAACTGTATATCGTTACAGCTATACGTGCTAACATTAAAAGTCCGCAAAATACAATGATTTACAGTTTATTGTTATTCGATTGGTCGGCGCATATTACCTATAATAACGAAAGTATTAAAAAAAAAAAAGTAAGCAACAAAACTTTATTGACGAAAAATTATAAAGGCTTGTATAAGACCATATTAAACAAAAGTTCTAACTTGCAGGTCGACCGTCCCTATGACCTATATAACCCCGTACAAACACATTCTTCGTGTACATGGTGATATTTTAAACAAACTCAACACATTTTCAAACTCAATTTATCCATTTATTCAAATTATTAATCATATGGAATTTTTGATTAGGTATTTATTCATACATATTTTAGAAAGTAGAAATCATTAAAAAAATAAAAATGTTTTTTAAGGACTTCACGTGACTATTTTATCAAGTTTTATTAAATGAATCTTACATCAAAGCTACGAAATCATTCGTACACCGTAGGTGATGATAAGCTCGCAAATATAGGTATTAGGTATACTTATACTCATATACAATAAAGACTCGTTCCGCCGAGATTTCGATGCGCTGCACAACATTTTACACAGTAGTCACCAACTCGCTCGCCAGCATAATATAACGTAACCACGGTGGTCGTCTCCGTCCCGGTCACTATAGTATTCCCGTGACCGGGTAACCACGATAATTTTCTAGTCACCATAGCCAGTCAGTGAGCCCTGTAGAGCGAAACGCGTCGGCACTTTTATTCGAGTCCGTCGTGCCGTTCGGTTCTTGGCGAAAACATTTTCGCCTTCACGAATGCGTGCCAATGTACGATGGACAGTGGAATTATAGTGGACAGCTATTGGTGTTGTTTGATGAGTGGATCGCAGAGTTTCTATGTTCACGTACCGACAATTTTATACGATGCGTCGACGTTGCCGTAAGCGGCCGCCGCCACCCTATGTGAAATTTCAATCTCTGAGATGTAACATATTATAGTGATCGATTCATTGAATCGTGATGGAGGTTGTGGTTAAGTACTAAATGTCAAATGACCATCCAAAATGATCTCTGGGAAGCTTCATGCCGAGTCTCTTCGGTTTAGTATCGCTGCCGCAATATATAGGTACCCATGTCCTATTGTATGACATACAATAATATTTCGGGACGGCGCGCCGCGGCATAAGAAAATAAACGCACGGTACAGATTTCAAACGATCCTGTGCCGTCGCCAAAAGTTTGTTGTGCATATTCGTATACTCGAAGTGCAGGTTTTCGTATTCTACTATTATATTATAAACCATAAGCACATACAATATTAATTTTTATTTCGGGAACTCCCTCCCCCCCATCGGGACCACACCAAGTCAGAAAAATAGGTATACCGTGTAGTTCATAGAGTTGAATATAATCTTATGTTAATATGTAACGTCTGTTGTGTGTAGCGTGTTGCCAACACCTTGTTACCAATATATATATATACGTTTGTTGGATATATAGGACACAGTTACGAAACGGTGAGTAGTATCGATCTGGCTTCAAAGTTGAATTTAAATTTTAAAATCTGATACGCTGCATGTGTAATGTTATAATGTAAGTACCTATAAATGGCTAAATGTACATCGCACGAAAATAAAACTGCTGCAGTTGTCAGCCTATATTTTAGAGACTATAATTTTCAACAGGGGGTCAATAGTATAAGTCATTGGCTACACCCTACACCCACCAACCGTGAGATCACGGGCATGCTCATAGGTAACGTGTCACCAACATTTTCTTACCTATATGTATGTATGTATGGATACATCGCATAATTCATAAATGGAAAATAACATATCACGGCATGCAGTGTAAATTCGGCTTTTAAGTTAAAAACTTTTTGGAAGTAAAATCAGTAGACAGTAGATACCTACTATAATATTCTGTTATGGTGAATCGTATAAATGTACCTATATACATTTTATATATTTTAAATTTAATGTGTAAATAAATTGGTAATACCTGTATATTAAAACTAAATTTGTCTTATTAGATCCTTTAGGTGTGCTTTGCCTAGGGATGGTTCTGCTTTCCGCCATTTCTACGCAGATGTGTATTTTAATCGTATTTAGTTATAGATGATTAGAAATGATTATAATATTGGAAAATATTGGTACAACTTCGGTGTAACGTATGATGTGGCCATCTTCTGCACGTACGTATTATTGATGACACATCGACACACGGAAATTATCGATAATGAATGACTTATCAACCACGAACCAAGGTTTACGAATTACTTTATGTAAATGGTTATAAATTAGGTATAAATGGTATCATCATTTATATTATCGGTTAATTTATCACGTATTAGTTGGTCTCCTATATTGACTGTTATTTATAAGTATTCAATATAATAAACAAACTTCTAAAAACGTTTTTATGTTGCAAGTTTATGACTGTATAAACTTTTAGGTATAATAAACACATTTTTCATGAAATCCTAAAAACACCGATTACGACTATATAGCTCGCAGCACAGTTATTAGGCCGTTATTAAACGACGATAATACAAGGGCGCGCGAGCCGGTTGTATAACCATAATTTATTACGCTCGAAATGCGAATACATATAATACACAGCCATAATATAGGTACCCACTCGACCTAACTCGTATGATCACAAACAAACGGACAAATACAAATCTACGCACGAACAATATATCATGTACGATGATAATATAATAATACGTGTACGCGTAACACGCAATCGGTGATAAAATGGCGGTCGCCCCACGACAATGAAGACGCAGCATTATTAGTAATAATAATAATAATAATAGTACCTACGCGTATTATAGTGTGCGGTAGTCGCGCTGGTAATATGACATTCGCGAATACAATAATAATAATATAATGTATGTGTGTGTGCTGCCAATGGTCCCCGACCGCCGCCGCCGCGAACCCTCTCGCCGCCGCCGCGACGAGGGGTGTCGCTAAGTACTCTAATTCGGTTATATACCAGCTCGCGCGGTCCGCAAACAATGCGCCGGGGGGGTTGCCGGGGTTACCCGCAGGGGAGGACTCGTATATAATAATGTACACACGAGTGATGTGTGCCCACATTTGTATGCGCGGTATACCACGTATACCCGTAGTACGTATCGCACACGTGTGTGTGTGTGTGTGTACAATATATAATAATATATATCATTATATGCACGTCGCGCCCGCTGCGCGAAACGTGCGAAACGAGCGGCGGAAGGGTCATTACACATGAATAAGTCAACACAACGCTGCAGCCGGGTCTGTCGCGGCTTTAAGCGGATCATCGCGCGAGGAGGAGCAGGCGGACGATGGTATTATAAACCGGCTGCAAAAAAACGAAAACCGAGGGAGCTCCCCCCCACACCTCCCCGCCGCGGCCGGGTCTAATGACGATTAACCAACGAAAAATAAAATGGCCGCTAAGCTCTCTGTAACGCGCGTAAATCATCGCATTATACGTTTAATATAATATTATGTGTTGTACCTATTATTGGCTGCGGCGATTATATTGTTCGCGGACCAGACACCGCCGCCGCACCAGTTCTGACTGCTCGTCGTATCCGATTTTCGGCTATTGTGTGTGTGAATTTTTTTTTACATTTCGTTTCATGTCTCGTCGCCGACACTACATAACGCAATAATATAACCTACGCATATATATATATATCAGCCGAACGGATTTAATAGTCCGTTGCAAATGTTTTAAGATTTATACTCATTTTTATCGCGCATTGTACAGTGTGATGAATTCTATACCGTATTTAATATTATATATAATACAATACGTATATATAGGTACTCATCTGGTACCAGTGGTACCTATATATGCGTATTTCTTTAAGCCACTTTACGTTTTGCGGTGCTGTGGTTTTTGGATTGACGTCTCAATAAAGAATATCTATCCCCGTCGTACATCGAAATATAAACGTTACGTTTTTACCTATGTACAATATATATACTTATATAAGTATACCGAAAAATATATTCGTTGTATGTGCATATTATATGATATATTGCAGGGCAAAGCTGTCCGGATATCTGCAAACTATAATAATATATAGCAATAATTTAATAATAGGTAGGGCTAGATAGCCGATATGGCGATATTTATCACATATCGTATATCATACGCACGTTCGTGCAAGCGGTATTATACTTACGTTGTCGTACTTTCGTTGTCGATAGTATTCTACTATAACAGCACTAAACTACTACTAGTTACCATAGTATAAGGAATAAAAAGTACATGTTCAATGTTAGGAGTGCGCATAGTCTTTTAAGTTGTACATCATTTTTTAAGGTTATACATAATTTATATATGCGACCCTATACCGATAATAAACTCTAGCTGACGTCGCACCTATTTCATATCTTATATGGAATGCAGTATGCGCGAAAACACAATGCAATGTACACACGTGCGAACTAGGACGAAAACCAGGGCCATGTTGAGCATACATCTTCTTATATCCTTCTACTATGACTACTACTATTTTTTTTTTTACCTCATAGCATCGCCGGACTCGGGGGAAGACTGTCTTTGCTTTCCCGCCGAGCCACCGTTTTTTTTATCGATCTAAATGAGCTTTAAACATTTTACTTGCACCGAACATTCAACATTGTGTGTAAAATAAAATAACGAACAGCAAAACATGTCAGTGTCGCAGGATCTTAATTTTAACAATTATATTACATACGTCTGTGCATCGCACACCTGGAACGATCTTTAACCAATCAGCCATCGGTTTCTCATACTTAAGACTACAAATACTACCGATAAAATAGTAATAATAATAATACCTACGTTTATGTGCGTTTTAACGCCAGTCGGAGAGTGTTAAGTACGCAATAATAATATAAACCAAACGAATATTTTATATTATTATTATATAGGTACATCGTCTTGGTCTGGAGAAGACGAGCTGTTTATATTTATACGACGATGCTATAATATACATTAGTGTTACGGATATATATTTATATGGACCGGTAGGTATACAATATTATATACATGAATAGTGAATACTCCATTTGATGTTCGACGCGGAGTTTCGCTGCTTATAGAAATCATTTTTTTTCCTTCTCGGTCCCGCGTGGCTGCAGTGTTTATTTATACCTCAGAGCGTTATAAATCACTGTGGGAAGTTTTACTCGTCCGTCGTGTTCTTCGTCAATTATTTCGGTTTTGCTCGTTAATGTAATAATGTGTTCATATAATATATCTCTGTAGGCGTAAATTATTACTTGTACACATAATGATGATATTATATAGGCACTATACAAATATATAATATATTATAATATAATATATATATTGTTTAGTGCATTGTTTGGTGATTATGTTTTTTCTACAACGTGTGATTATTCTGTCTTTCGTCAACACGAAATGTGAAATCGACAACACGTAATAATTATTATCATCGCTATTATTATATGTAGGTATTATACTGTCCTAGAATATAAGAATTAATAATATACCTTCAGCGCTTCTACACCGGGCAAAATATTACGATTTGATTTTGATTCAAAAAAAAAAAAACATACGTAGGTACATCGTACATGATTCGAATCAGACATTTTAAAATAAATTTCCTACTTACTTTCCTTGGCTTAAGTACAGTTAGCCGCTGCGCTATAGCTGTTCCGTCAAATATTAAATGTACATATAATATTACCGATATACCGTACAAAGTTCAATCAATAGCTGTATAATTATTATTGGATAAGAACAATCGACTGAAAAAAAGAATTAGGTGGGCATTTTATTTAAATTGTACATTATTTATGGTTTATGTTTTATCGTTAAACATAAACGTTCGATTAACACGCTAATTATATATCTATCATGACTATATAATTATTGTTTTTATGAGTTGGAACATAAAAATTAAAACTCACTATATATAATATATATACCTATTATAGGAAAACATTATGTTAATGATTTGTGTATAATTGTAGGTACCTATACTTCTTATCCGTGACAAATCTTAAAAGTATTGGTTTAAAAAAATATATTCTTAATTAGATGCAATTCAGAATAACGTCCTGCTACATTATGCGGTTATAACGCGTGGCCTTAACGCCAGGATTGGTTTATGTAAAAAAAAAAATCGTTCCGAAAAACGTTTTACTAATTATTTTATCCCATTGAGTAGGTCTCTAGTTTATTACGACGTCGTCGGCCAGACGGACGGGTTTAACATTGAAACTTATATAATATGTATAATATATTAAGATTTAAAATACACAAGTAGTATAATACATTACCTATATTAAACGCCTAATGGCCTCAAACACAATTTTACGAACAACAGCAATTAAACAATATATTATATAATTCCATGCCTATTACATATTGTATACAGACGATGATGTGTATATATACACAGATGGGAGGCACCTTCCCAAAATATGTTAATATATTATTATTGTGTCCAGTGTCCACAATCAACACATTACCTGGAGTGTTGCATTATGATGCCGGCTTGCACGATTACACCGATTTTGGTTGGACAATTTTTGGGGATTTCACCGCAGTTGACGTTAATGCTAATTGATAGCCGCAACTCCGTAATGAAATACGATACGCCGCTACTTAACATATTACAAGTCTGTATACTCTTGTAGTGTAGTCCGCGAGGGGGTAATAAAATACGTCTGACCGAAAAATCCTTTTGGATTCAACTAACCGTATGACTCGGTGAAGTCTATCGGACGAATTTCGAGTTTTCGGACAAAATGCACGTAAGCAAGTTTAAACCGTATAGAGTTAATTTTAATTTTGAAATCGCGTTCGAAAGCCGGCATTAATATATTATATCATATGAATACCTATTCAAGTATATAATATAATACAAGTGTATACGCTATACAGTGTACTATATAGTGGTGTGTTGTATAATATTTTATTGGGCATCTGCATATTCTGTACGCCAGTATAACGGCGCAAGCAAGCGTGAATCGATCGTAGATTTTATTTTAATATCTTCAAACACTACTAGAAAACTGTCGTCAAATAAGTAATACTTAACGTCAAATTTGTCCGGGGACCTCAATATTTTTTTTGCTGATTGTAAAATATATGTTTTACTACACAACACTTATAAGTTATATGATGATTATTTATTCATTTGATTTAATTTTTAGGATTTATACAACTACTATACTATCACGGTACCTATCTACATTAGGTATCAATTTTATTTATTTTATATTATAATGAAGTTCGTATTATATATATAGTTCGTATACATCGTATATAATGTGGTATGGTAAATTATTATTTTATGTTTAAAACCATCTGAAAAAGATTTCAGAAGATATAGATTTTATAGTTTTGTTCCATTAAAAATTGTTTATAAAATATTGTATTCATGTGTAATCGATTTTTAACTGTTATTTATTATTGACAAATTCTATCATTATTTTACTTATATAATATATACACTCTTCTAAAAAAAGAGATTTTAATTAAAATATCGAAAAAGATTAAAAGATATATTATATATCCTTCGGAAGTAAAAAAAAATAAGATACCTAAGAATAAACTAATATAGTTAATTGAAAAATAAACAATATTATTTATTATTGTGGAAGTTTTTTTTTTTTTTAAAAAGACGCTAAGAATGTAACAATTTGATCGTTATTTAGACGAGTTAATGATTCAATGAGGCTGAACAAACAAACCCATAAAAATCCTTTTCCCACTAATTTGCATAACACGTTTTTTTTCTTCAAAATAGCATCAATTTGTAGAGAAAACCGATTATTTTGATTATTATTGAGGTTTAGATTTTATGCTCTTTTTCACGTCTAATTTTTGGGGTGGGCATACGGACGAGATTCACAATGCGACCGGTCGCGCATTAAAGTCTCCGGCGTGAAAAGAAGCACTGAACAACTATAAATATATTATAGGTAGAGACATAATGTGCTGCACTAGAGTTGAATTTTCTACTAAAACTCGCTTGAATGTTTGATAATTAATCGGGTTCAAACTTATTTATGGCATGCGTGAGGTGTACCAAATTCAATTATACGAATAGGTATATGTACATAGGTACAACACATAATATTAAATAGGCGAACTCAACTGTGGTATAATATAAAGTCAATAATACCTATAGATTGTTTTTATTAAATTGTATTACCATTTCTCTTTACAAGCAGCCGAGTGATTTCATACATATTATTGGCACGGGACAATAAAAAAGCGTTATAAATATTAAACAAAACAAAAAAAAAATAAAAAACCGTCGCAGCGGAAACCGCAGGACTCGTTTCCACGCGGCGAAAGGGTTGTGAGCAGCTATAAAAATGAGGAAGATATCGTACAACATTCTGCTTATATATTATTATTATTGTATAGGTACGTGTGTATATAGCGGCTTGCGTTAAAACCACAACAAGCCGGCAAACGAAAATATAAAATGGTAATGATCAATTGAGCTGTCAATAATATCCTCACAATAGTAATAATATAATTTACGACAGCAAATATATTATATAATTTAATATGCCCAATGCCAACGCGCATACTTACTCGTATATCCGCACTGTTTTAACAATAATATAATAAACGGCGTAGGTATATTCAAGGGATACCTACTCGGAAACAAAAAACGAAAAAAAAACCCATTGAACACGTGTACTGTCCGCGGCGTGTCTCAGCGTGATTTTATTATGTTGTTATTTATGCTATTATATATATTTTATAATATTAGCGGGCGATCGACAGCCAGCCCGCGAAATCTCTACGGGTGCCCAAGTATTGTTTTGCCGGATTTCTTCGACAATTATTTGATTGTCCCTTTTGTTTTTCGATCAACAAGTCGGTACACATTCGATTAAAATTATTAAATATCTCACGCTCGGTTTGCCGCGCGCGTATATAATTTTAAAACCAGATAATAATAATAAACACAACATTATAATACGCATGACAATACAGGCACAACAGAATTAAAAAAAAAAAAAAAAAAAACGGTTATAGATTTCATCAGTTCATTATTCACACTCTCTCACACAAACTCACACTCACACATTAAGTCGCATTTATTGCGCAATTGTTTTTTTGTACAATATATAGCGGTTTAGCCTAACATAATAAGAAATTATTGCATCGACCGTAATTTATATACTTCCTCAATATCATACTCGCCGAAGAACTTCAGTATTGTGTTCGAATATTATATAAACTTTTAAAAATATGCAAATATTAAGCCATAATTATTACAGTGTACTCACGGTAAAACTCGAAACTCACAGGGGATTAAAAAAATTCAACTCACTAAAAATTTCGAGTTATCAAAATCTTAATGTGTTATTGTTATTTGAGGGGGAATTTTATATGTTCGAGATGTCGAGAATTTCGAGTTATCAAGGTTCGAGTTACCGAGAGTACACTGTATATAATATTATCTTTAAATATACTGATGTGCAATTAATGGAATGATTCCTCACCATGCAAAATGTAATATATTATCACTTATCATGTACATATCGATTTTTTTTTGCAACCATATTATTGTGCATATTATATTGATTGATATATTATTTTAAATAGGTATCTAATAATAATTATAAGAATAATAATTTTAATATTTCTTGACTTTTATATACATAACATTAAGCTCAGAGGCTAATCATAAATTTTAAATTTTAAATTTTAAACTCTTAAAGCATATAGCATAGGGGCGCTAATATTATGTTGTGCCCCGGGTTACATAATTTGATGATTCGGTAGATCCGGTACTGATAATTTGTCCTATTTTTATTTCTGAATATTTGAACGAAATTAAAATAATATTATGTTTTGGACGATAATATAGTGTTGAATTTAAAGTGTATCAAAACACGAGATTATTGTTTCTAATTATATTATGATTATGTTAGCGCATGTATGTCTTATCTATTTGGCCCTCGCGAAGCATAGACAAACCGCATTCACACGAAATATTTTTTTTATGTTTTAAGTTATCTAAGAGTAAAATCATCTAATACGAAAATGATGGTGATTAATATTTTTGAGGATATTGTCTCAAAACAATATTTAATATCTATTTAAATGTATGAAATTTATTTTTTATTTATAAAATCAAATATAAAGTTATTAATAATACCTACTATTCAAATCCGTTAAAATGATATGTGAAACTCTCAAAAATTGTATCCTCTATAGTTTTTGTAATAAATGATTTTACTCTGAGATAATTCAAAAATCACAAAAATCGTTTTTATGTGAATGCGATTAATCTATGTGGCACGTATGTAGGTCTGAGAGAGAAAACAAAATTGCGCTGACATTCACTTAACTTTTTTTTTTATAAACACATATTATATGGATTCGGATTGTATAATTTCAGATTATATTGGCTCATAAGACGTCCAATTATTTTTATTATTTGGGTATATTTATTCGATAACACTTTAAACTGTTCATAGTATAGGTACACAGTTTTAGATATTATAATAATTCAAATGTTTCTTAATTAATTAGTTAAATACCTCAAAATCATATCTTGTGCCACTTTTTTTAGTTGTATTAAATTCTTCTACTCTAGGTTGATTTGACAACATAAAATTATGTTTAAAAATTAAATTAATAATAATGGTACCTGGTTTTTATAGCGTTGATATCAAAAAAATCTAGACATTTTAAGGTCTTTTGGTGTATAATAGTTTTTTGCTAGTCTTCTTCAGAATCTAGGGAATGTTAAGAACGAACCATTCAGTATTTCAGTGTAAGTTTAATTAAGACATAAAATATGAATATGTATTTTTATCAGATACGATTATTTCATTAAATATTCAGTTATTCGTCGAAATTTAAATTTTAAATATTATGATTGTTTAAATCAGATTAAAATCTTATACCACCAAATTGTGTTATACACATTCAGTCAATGTTTAAAACGTTCGTCTTCTTTAAAAATTCCTGAACAATTATATGATAAGTTCGATGTATCTATTTTTGGTTGCATACAAGATACAATCATATTTTTGTTAGTAGAACTCGTTTTTTTTCAGTGTTCATAATTTAAGTTAACGTCGTCAACTTACTATTAAATATAAAATCATTAAGTGAAATTCACCTATAAATATTAATCAATTTATGCAATGTTTGAAACGATTAGTATTACGGAAATAATGCATATTATTCCACTTATTCGTGAGGAGGTATAGCTATTTTAACTAAGTATTTATATTATATAGGTACTTAATGTCGGTATCTTGCACAACGAGTAATTTTTTGTCTAAATGTGGTGTCAAGTATGAGTCATGTCTTTTGGGTAGCTTAATTTTCAGTTTTGCCATACCTATATTATATAGTACCTACTACCGACCTAAAGTATAAATTGTGAAGATTTTTGATTTATGTGTAGATTGTACAGTTTGATTATCACTGTAACTGTTGTTATACATATTATAGTATGTAACTTTAAAGAGCTGATATCAAATTATTTGTTTTATAAGAAAATAATATTGAATTCCTTACACAGCGTTTGTACATAATGTATTATAAAAAAGCTCATATTATTTTTGTAACGAAATATTAATAGCTTTAATATCTATAAACATAATTTTTGTGTTCATCGTGGTGACTTGTATAAAACTATATATACGCATAATAATATTATGTCCGCCTTTAGGCTGCGTGATTCATTATCATGATGAGATTTTAACATAATTTTACTAAAATTTAGTAATAGCCTTTATTTTAATTTAGTACCAGAGCTGGCAAATCTGTAACGAAACACAATATTCAGATAGGATTTATTGATTTGATGTATCAACTTACCTATAACCGGGTAAATGTCATATTCCATTAGTAAATGATTTATTACTGAGTTAACAAGGCCAGATTCCTTATTGTTGCTTCGTTAACAAACGTGAGACATCGTGTGACGCTATATCATAGACAGTGTATCTGTATTTATAGTGAACAATTTTAATTAAAAATGCGTTTTATCGAGCAAGAGAAGAAACTTCAAGTTTATAACACTGATACCCCTGATACAATACAATTTGGACATGGTGACTGATTCACCCTTGTGAACTTAGCAGCGCAATGATAACAGTCAACTTTTAAAACAGTCTAACAAATTTGTTAGTGAGTTGTTAGAGATTGTTAGACAACTTTCAAAGTTTGTTAGACTTTATTTTTGACGCTAGACCATTTTAATTTATTGCACTGCTAACTTTACGGCTGCAGTACAAAAGTTTGTTAGAACTTTTTTTTCGCTCAAACGGCGCATAACGACTTTTTAGAGATTGTTAGACAACTTTCAAAGTTTGTTTGTTAGACTTTATTTTCGACGCTAGAATTTTTTTACTTTTGCATTTTTACTTTTACTTTTTTACTTTTGTCAGAGATTGTTATATAACTTTTGAAGTTTTTCAACAGTACAAAAGTTATGTTAAAAATATATAAAACAACATATAAGTTACTTAAGTTTGTTAGAACATAACAGTGTTGTTGCCAATGAAAACTTGTATAATCAATGTCAGTATATAATATTATAATGTTTTTCCAGTAATTTCTAACTAGAAATAATATTGTTACGTATTTTTTTTAGATTGAAGACGATTATACTGAGAAAACTAACAAAAAAATTATGAACATGAAAAACATTCTCATTATATCAGTTTTAGTATCTTTTTGTTTGGCTAGTATTGCAAACTCAACTTTTTACGGAAAGCCGAAATTAGTAAGTACTAGGTTTAGAATGTATAAAAATTATTATAATTTTTTATTTTTTTTTTAACGTACCCAAGAATAGAACGATTATGGAAAAAAGTAAAGAATTAATAATTAAAGAAATCAGTTTGCTTAAAGAAAAAATTAATGCAATGGAACAACAAGCATCATCAAATATACAAATCGTCGATAAGAACATTATGTTAGCACTTAGTGAAGGATATTCACAAATTTCAAAATTATACCATGCAATCGGAAAGCATTTTTTAAAAGACAAAAAACCTATTTTTTTACACAATTAATTTTTTCCTTTTAAAAATCAAAAACTGTAGTGTGTTGTAAACATTTTATTTGCATTATTATAACTTTTTAATGCTTTTACTCAAATTCAATAAATATACCTAGGTATGTACTTAGATAATATTTCTTATAGTAAAATAAAATAACATTAAACAACAAAATGTATGTCAAGTTTAGTTTTAATTTGTATTAAGACATTAAGAACAATAAAACTACATTTAGAATTTAAGAATACATTTAAGTAGATTAGTTTAAATCTTTAAAATAAAATATCTTAAAATGCTATCCAGTAATAAATTAAAATATATTATAACACAATTAATATTAGTTAAGTTACAAGAACACAAGAGAATGGCAAGGACAGAGACCAGTCGCGTTGACATGTTGTATTGTGTTTTGATAATCTGGTCATAAAATATAAACTCTGAAGATATTTATATTTATATTTACTGTCTGTATTATAATGATAATATAACTGACATCGGGAATCACGCGAACACTTGCAGTGGAGTGTTGACCAACAACTACCAACAACCCACCACCACTTTAAATCATTTTACAATAAATTCATTTCATCACGATTTAAACTAGAAAATTATTTTTTAATAATTTAAAAATGTGTTCATTGCTATTGCCCATTTAAATTTAATTTGGGAAAACATCAATTAATTTCAAATTGTTATACTATTATACTTTTTACTACATTTATAACGAATACTATTAATTTAAAGAAACATAATAGTGTTTTATTTTTTTTTTTTTGAAATTGCTGACTAGCAGATAAGAAGGTGCTAACACTATTTTCGTCGCAGCCAATTGAAGTCCTTGAGTAAATAACTTGGAGGTTATAGTATATAGCGGGCGACGTGTGTAGTGAGCCGCAGTCGAGGGGCGCATTTCACTAAATACTGAAATTGCCTTCCCGCACGAGCCACACACACTATTTTTTGTCACGTCTCTGCGTCCATCGATCACGGCAAAAGTAATGCACTATGCACTATGTAGGGATCTATGCAACAACCAGACCATTTTACGAAACAATTTTATGAAACAAAATTGTTTGCTCGTCATGCGGGGAGGTTGTAATCTGAAAATAAGATGTAACCTAAAGTTTATGTTTTGTAAGGACCGTGGTATAGATTTCGGTGTTGCCCTAATAACTTATTCCAGAGAGGGGTGACATTTTTTTTTATCGCCAATGATTTTTCGTCACCATATAATATATGCCGTATACAGTAATAATTGTTCTTTTTTATTTTCGAAATGATTTATTTTACATAACGTGCGATCTTTCTACAACACCGCAGCTACATATCTATTTATTTACATTATTTATCAATTGATCGCATAATTATAATATGTATATTATGAACGGTAGGTATACATCATGATCACACGCCACCGTTATTACAATAATAGGTACAAACTATCTACCGATTCATATACGCCGACCTCAAACCGTTCGATATAATATATTATGTATATAGATTAATTCGTCTACAACAGTATACGCAGAAGTCCGCTATAGTAAATTGTTTTTAACATTAATACATTTATTATATTATAAACTGTCGCGTTTTTCGACTGTCACGGCCGATCAGAAATGCCGGTAACATTACACCGATAAAAGCACAATGAATAATGGAATGTTGACTACCAAGATTACCTATACTCTATCACTACTTGGAATGTATTCATACTATTGAAAAGTAGTATTATATATTTTCTATTTGTATGTATAATGTATGAATAATGAGAGTCAGTGATTCGTGGCGTGGCGTGCATATGAACAGTGAAGCGTTGCTTACACTCAAGTCGCAAGACTTTGTAGTTTAGAATTTAAATAAAAATAAAAAATACTAATGGACTGTTGATAATTAATGATTTTAATATTAATAAATGAATATCGAAACAACACACTATTTTACAATGATTGTTTTTGGGTGTTCCTATACGACGGCGGAACCAGAACCTACCAAAACATACTCTCAAGAAGAATATGATAGGAAATAGGAGAAAGAGGAAGAGAGAGAGAGAGTGAGAGAGTGAGAGAGTCGTATTCGAAGAAATATTTAGACTGTAGGAATGTTTATAGCTGTAGGTATATTTTTGTAGATGATGTTGGAGCATATATGACTAATGTGTTGACGAAGTTCGCATAGTTGTCCGATGAGGAGCGTGCAAGCAACGAGCGAGATACCCATAATTGTTTCTATGCACATATTTCTATTTATTACATTATATAAATCGTGCTATAAATTATAATCACATTATTTATTAAATTTAAAAAAAATAGTTATTTCTTATTAGAAAGAAATGGTCAATTAGTAACACTTTCTATTCTCTTGTCCGTCTCTAATTTATTGGCGATACAACGCGATTGTGTTTGTATACACGTGTGTATTCATCAAAAGTCATAACCAGCTAAGGCTTATCAGTTCATGTATATTGATATTGGCTAAATATACAAATGTCTATGGTTCAGAAGTTACTGAAATATGTAGTTTATTTATCATATTATACCTACTCAGTTAAATAAACTATCAGAAAAAAACCATTTACTTTGGGACACATGTCTATCGGCTATCAATCGACTGATGAATACAATTTTTTAAAATACAAGAATAGCACGTCTTCAGTTATATGCACTTTTTTTTTTTTACAAATGCATACCAGTATATTTTGAAAATAAGAAATTGCTAGAACAAACTACTGTACTTTGTCCACAGCAAATGAAACAATATACTCGGCCATGTAAAAAAAGTCGAAACGAGCAAAATACAATTTCACATCGGTATATTAACCGTATTTAATAATATATTATGTCACCTGCAACATCTCTAAACACAGTGACTTAGTAAGATGTGAGTTATATGATGCAATATTGCATATTATGTATACTCAAGAGTCGTATTCAGATCATAACAATATAATAAAATACATAAATCGCGTATCGATTACAGACCTTGGTCGGCGTAAATATCATCGACTGCAGCACGCTTAACGCGCATTACAATATTACTATATGGGTGCAAGCGAACCGCGAATCACATTGATTTGTATGATATTATACCTATGTTATAACCGACTTCCGTGGTAGTGTTATTCGTAGGTATTATTGCATTATTCTCGGTCGATTTCCGTACGATACAAGCACATAACGTTGTAATATTATGTTTTACTCGATTTTTCGAGCACCGGTGCTAAAGGGTTTACCGCGCGTGATCATACAATATAATAGTATACGGCACTCACAAAAACACACACACAAACAAGCACGCATAGGGAACGTCCCAGCAGAACGAACCGATATAATATGCGTACATGTGTAATATATAATATTATTATTATTACTAACATATACAGCTGCAGAGCAGTGTGCGTTTCTAACGAGATTTGGGTGGAGGTGCGGTCGAAAATTTTACGGGGCCCGTTTCACGTGTCATTTTATTTACACTTGACCGATGCCGCTCGCATGTCGTCGTCGTCCCCACGACGATAATAATAGTAATGGTAATAAAAACGTTATAAGAGGAGGCCGTGCAAATTTTCGAAAAAAAAAAAAAACAAAATAAAAAAAAAGAACGCGTATAATAATATATTATACAACAATGCGGCGGCGGCGTATGTACACGAGGTATTTGGCGATCGATAATCTCGGAGATGACATGTGTTATAAAAATGGAATTTCTCGTAGCCTTTTGTTGTTTGCGGATCGCATGTACACACACACACACGCACACATATATATATAAAATATATTATTTGCAGATAATACAACTGTATAGTACGCTTTTCGTGTGTGTGTGTGTGTGTTTGAGATACGCCGAACCGATTGAATCCGCACGCACACGGACGAAATGCCGCGCGCGCGGACAATGCGCTTAAACGGATAACCGCAATAATCATTGGATTCGATGTATCAAATAATGCCGGCACAAAATATAATATAATTTAATAATAAAAGAAAGAAACGAGCGTGTCGTACACAACGAGAAAGATCTTCTTCTTCTGATGCCGCGCATTTATATAAGGGTGGAAATGCGCGCGCGTTTGAATCGATCGACGCGCATACCGTTTAAACTTATATATATATATATGCCCATTACCCAAATACGAGTATGATCGTATTGGAGGAGGTTATGGCATGACATTATTATGACGTGTCCTATATAATACGCATATTATCTGTTAATGTGCATGTAAAAAAAAAAATACGCTATATATACTGACGACGGAACGTGTTGGGAACGGTCTAAAAGCGTAAAAAGCAGGGGCGCTGTACTTACAGATTTAAAATAAGACTTCTAATTTTTCAGCCAGACCAAATTTCGTCACGACCAGTATACTACCAATAAGCAACGAGGCATCCGTGAAAAAATCTATCCAGTTGATTGGTACTTTATCGGTTTGAATACAATACCACAATCAGTGGCGTCCAATTGGGCGGGGGGCAGTGTGGGCATTTACTCCCCTTGTCATTTTAGGGCCACTGTCGGACCGGATATGGGCTAGTTTTGGGCTTTCGTATAGTAGCTAATAGGTAATATATTTAGGTATCCCTGTACATATACGTATTAATTATTTAGTCATTGACCATTGTTATCCCTCAAAAAAATGAGTTATTTAAGCCCATGATAGTAACTATAGTAAGTATAAAATAAATATGTAGGAAGGCTTTTTGTATTGAGATAAAAATGCAATTTTGTTATCATTACAATGTAACTGATAGCGAGTAGTATTTTTTAAGTTTTATTATGGGCCAGTCAAAAATGTTGTCTTCCTACGCCCTTTTAAAAAATTGAAATGATGCCACTGACCACAATAATACTTCACAAACGAGATAAATGTAATACATTTAAAAATATTTAGATTCAGCTTATCAATAATATCATGTTGAAAATGGAGATTTCAAAACGATAATTGTACTTATCTACTTATTATCTAGAATCTAAATTCTAGATGACTAAGTATAATATGTAGGTATATTATAAACTATTAATATGATTTAATTACCTATTGAGTTGAATTATCATATAATTATGTCTTGACTAAATCTAATACAACACGTAAAATAGGTGAGTAAGTGAGTTTTATACTTTCATCCTTTATCATCATTTCTGTACCAGAGTATGTTTGTTTTAATAAATAAGGTACTATTTTGTATTTAAGTTTAGTAGAATTTCGTTATAAAATGCATACTTAAGGATGGATTTTAACAAACTATTAACACAATTTTTCACTCCTAACTTAAAATGTTGTAAATTAAACATTATAAGTGTTAAAAAAGGTACATATTTCATACTCAAATTTAAATCACCCGAGTCTAAAATACAAATCGAGTTTCGCGTTGTTTCTATAAATGCGATAAACGCTTTAATATAACAATATAAAGGCGTACCTACTTATATATTATACCTACTACACAATATATTATAATAGAATCTAGGAAACAAATCCACGGAAAACAATACTGACTTATTTATCTGCAAAAATTAAATATATTATTAACTGTACATTAAGCGAGACAGTGGTGTAGCTCTGTGGTTTGTAGTACATAGTAAGTACAAAACTACTCACACCGTCGCCATAGAGTTCCAGAAAGAATATCGAACCTTTCATCGACCGTTGAACAGTGGCATTTAACGGACCCATTATGATTTATATAACTGATTGTGTTATCATTGCCGAATATATTATAGTGTTTTGTTCGAGCGTTTGTATGTTCGTAAAATAGTAGGCATGATACGTATTTTATTTTTCGATTAGTCGGCAAGCGATTTAGTGAGACGATAATTACGACGTTTGATCGCGGTGAAAAGGTAAACCGAATTATTGGTCTCGGGAACATTATACCTATAATAGTGTATACTATATGTGCAGTAGCCATTACTATACAATATAATGTAATATTGTGTTGTACGTGATTATATATGGTCACATTATATAGCTACGAGCTGTATCTATATACTTAAAACATTATTATATTATACACATATCGCAGCGGCATTGAAAAACATCAGAAAAAGCCGATCGCGTGTGGCGGCGTTATAGTTTATTACTACCTATAATAATATTATTGTAACAGAGCAGACAACCCCTGCGCGGGCGGTATCACCCACCTGTAACATAGGTAGGTACAGTAGACGCGTCGCAGTGGCTGTAAAATCTAAAAAGTGGCGTGCCGAAACACGAGGTCCGAGTACCGGGTATGAGACGATGGTCATACCGCACGTACCTAGGTATATAATATACCATGTCATATTATTATTATATGTTGCCGTGTCAATCGAAGTGGAAATTTCGGTCGAACTGCAGCGGGAAGCCCATAACGATATTGTAGGTGGTGTAATGCGGTGGGGTTGACGTGATTAGTGTTTCGGATACTAATCGTCGTGGTGTGTCTGTCGGGGTGCCGCAGCTCTGCACCGCCGCGGGTATTAAACACATATACCTACCTATATAATATAATATAATAATGCGAGATACGATGATATACCTAAACTAAATAATATACGGTATCCGACGCGTACAATACAATATAATACACACGCGGAGAAGATTTCGTCCGAATTGAGTTATTTAACGTGTGGTAATGTGGTATACTCGCGGGCTCGGCGCGGCGAGGGGGCGCGGAACTCGACTGCCGGACCGGGTAACCGGTGATTAGAGACCGGTATACTCGAGAGCCCTGTAATTATACCCGCAACCTAACCCGGTGTCCGACCTATATATATATATACACACACGTACCTATATAAATATAACGCTCTCTCGCGCGCGCGCCCGCGCTACACACACATACACAATGTAATTATTTTTATACCTTGTAAATTGGAGTGTCAGCCGCTTGTGAGGAACGCGCAAACCGCGCCGCGTTCGTGTATGATATTATCATCGTATAATATTATAATCGTATGCACAAATCATCCGTTTAAGCACACACAATCAGTTATATATTATGTGTACCGCAGCCTGCACGGCCTCTCGCACTCACTCTCTCTCTCTCTCTCTCGCACACTCTTTCTCTCGCGTTTTTTGTTTTTTTTTTTAATACGTCTAAATGTTTTCAACGAATTCCACCGACGCCGCGCGCGGAATAGAATAAAAATACATATAATATAATATAATAAACGTTTCGGTTGATTTCTCTATCTATCTCTTAAAAACCAGTTATCGTATCTGCAGCGCGCGACGCCGCCGTGCTCTCGTTCTCCGCGTGCAGACGTGCAGCAGCGCACATGACCCGGGACGGATTTTTATATTATATTATTATAATATTAAACGAACACTAATTTTCGGTTCGATCGATTTCCGCTGCGGTAAATGTAAACGCGTACGAAGATAATATAGCAATAACACGGCGTTCAGGTGTCAGCAGCACATTTAATATGATATTATTCTATTAACGATTCAATGTACACATTAATATTTTAGCAGTGCAAGGGCGTCTCATCTGCAGGCATTTGATGAGAGACGTTTATTTACGTCGCTGCAGACTTTACGTCCTCTGATAGTAGGGGTTTTTTTTTTAAATGTGACGTATTCAGTTATTACAATAATGTTATACCTACAATATGTAGTCTATAAATATAATTATTAGTATTTATAATGATAATTATAACTTTACTGTGTATACCTATATTAGAGCAGTGTCATTTACAGCAATTGAGCGTGGTTCTCATTTGAAAAAAAAGTTTGCATCGCCATTGAACGGTATGAGAAATCTAAATATTTTAAAGTATCTTAAAGTGTAGGTAGGTATACTGTATGGATAGTAAAAATTCCATAATTTGTATAACTGCATTGTTAAATCACAAAACCCTCGTTGGGTTAAAAGGGTTTGGTGAAAATTTTTGGAAAATCACTCTGTAAACGGTAAATATTAGTTATGGAATATGTCACTATATGTTCTAGATATCACCGTGCATATACGTTATCAAGGAATTTTGTTATTAGAAACAGTTTTTGTTTAAGCGTCTAAACGAGACTACAAAGACCTATTATTTGTTATTTTATTTCAAAAGTTTAAATTGTGAAATCTCTGAAAAATTAAGCAAACAATTATTCGTTAAAACCTTAATTTGCGTTTAAACACTTTAAACGCCAGCAGAGGCCAGAGGCTCTAACCTAACCATTCAAACTTTTAGTGTAGGTACCTACTTGTATACACATGCAAATATTATTGTTTGTAATATAAATGTTAAGGTTTGAAAACACACCATAATAATGCCGGTTTTTAAACAACAACAATGTATTTTTTCGTATTGAAAACAAAAGTGTAGGTAACAATACCCGGCTATACAGTATACCTACAGTAGTACAATACCTTCCCATCGAGTATGTTGCTGTAATAGATATTGTGATTCATTTGAATTTAATAAGAAACCTATATTAGGTAGTTAGAGTTAATTTTATCATATATTTATATTAAAAACCATACTCATGAGAAGACAATTTTAAAAACTGTTGTATAAGAACAACTTATTTGGGATCCTGTATTATTAACAAAACTTAAAAAAAATGTTGAAAATTTAAAAAGCAAAAAAAGATAAAATATTTTGAAAATTATTTATCACGTCTAGTATAATATATTTATATGAATATATTTTGGTGAAAATTTTAAAACTCTACGTTTATATTTTTTTTTTATTAGGTACAACAAAAAAACCTAACCGTTTTAGTCAAAAATTGGTTTTGAGTAAAAATTCCGGTTTTCTCTAAATTTTTTTTTTGTTTTTCCTTATTATTTACATAAGTAGATACAAGGATTTTAGCCTATTTTATCACCTAGATATAATTTTCCAAGTATAACACGCGTACGCATGAACATGCAAAAAAAAAAACACACACATTATATAAAACTAATACATTTATCGCTCTGCTCAGAATCTAAAATTATTTATATTATATTATAAGATATTTACTGAGTTTAGGGTTTTAAAAGAGAAGGACAGAGAATCATGTATGTCTATCGATGTGACAAGTTCATTATTATTAGGCTCCAACAATGGACAACAATAAAACATACATATACATATATATATATATAACAGACAATGTACTCTAAACCTTTTTTTTTTTTGTAACTCGGGAGGTAAAAGGATGAAATGTAATTCAACGAAGGCTCCTTTTAAGATGTTTTGATCGCATTAGCTGCGAGTTATAGTGTTTATTTATAAATATTTTGTCCTAGTCCAGTGCTTATGCGTCAGGTAGCTGGACAAAGTGTCAATATGTTCACGGTTAAATAATTCAATTAGTTCCAGTCATGCTCTCGTGCACTATATATAAGGAGGTAACTGGTAAGTACCTATATATGCCTACTGAAATTCAATTCAGATTTTAATAGTTATCAGATTAATCGTTTTAAAAGTAAGACTTACACAATAAAAATAACATTGCTAACGTATTATGTTTTATAAATTATAAAATTATTACTATAGCCGCCACTGTGCAGCCTATGCACCTACTTATGTATAGATATGTGTAGATATTTATTTATATAAATAAATGTATATTACATATGCATATAATGTATGATACATTTATATTTTAATTTAATCTAAAAATTAAATTAGGTAATAACCAGTTTACTTTACATTCAAAATGAATGTGGGTGTTAAGAATAATTTTTTTATTGTTGAGTATTGTTTAACATTCGTGTACAACAGTACTAATGTAGGTACTGCTATTACCCTATAGAGTCCTTTTATGCGACAAATTTTGATCAAAAATTGTTAGCAGTTTACTTATAATTATAATTAATATTTAATAGTTAATACCGTTTTCTTTCACGGTGCAATTTCATGTTTATAATTGGTGTCTGTTTTTTAGAAAATTTATTTTTCCATACTACAGATATTTTATTTCTCAATTAAAATTAATAATTCATATTGTAAGGTTATAATGTATTTTATTCTGATTAAAAATATCATGGAACATTAATTAAAATGTATCTAATTATAATTTAGTTCATACAAACGATTAATTGTTAGTTTTAAAATATTTAAAAACATTAAATAGATATTACATTATTACTATTATAGTTTATAATATTATTCTTTTGATACTTTATAATATTATGATCATCTATAAAAGAACAACTCCTGACAGATTATTACCTAGTCGGATCCGCTGAAGCTTATATAAATAATATGACATTTGGTCTGTATATTCGTTTTATGATATAGGGACCCGCTTAGAAAGTATTTTTCAAAATTCAACCCCTAAGGAGGTTAAAATGTGTAAAGTATTATCATATATTGGAAAAAATTAATAAAAATAATAAATACAGTCACCATAGGTATAATCTTAAATGCCAAGTGTATGCCAATGGAGGCATATTATCATGATATTTTGTATGGTCTTGGAAGTTATGATTATCATCAATTAAAATATGATAAATATTTCTTATTTCACCGTCACGGTATTTAATATTATGTACCTATTTGAAACGATATAAATCTGCAAATAACGTAGGTATATAATGTAGGTTACGTTTGGACATTTATTTGTTTAAATATTTTATCATTAAAGGTTATGTTATATACATTTATAGAGGCTTTCATTTTAAATAGTGTAGGTGACAAATTTATTTCCCAGCTGTGTGCTACGGTGAACACGTGTATAAGAATAGCCCCAGAAAATAAAAATTCAATTTATTGTTTGGTTTTTGATATAATATGTTTATAGGATGATATTAATCCAAAATAATATATTAGGCAC
Organism: Sitobion miscanthi; assembly: GCA_008086715.1. Lineage (NCBI taxonomy): Eukaryota > Metazoa > Arthropoda > Insecta > Hemiptera > Aphididae > Sitobion > Sitobion miscanthi. The sequence continues at coordinate 29,693,378 of CM017797.1, forward strand.
AAATATTCTTGGAAAATGATTTATTAGGATCGATAAATGCCATCCCATTGCTCGATGTATACAATATATTGTAAGTTACAACACTGAATGTGAAATTCGTCCCTAATGTAGTCGTTTATCTTCCGTGGTTTTCATACTTTATATATTATATCAACATACTTTTATACTATACTATACTACTATTGTACAACTATTGTGAATGGAATTCACACAAAGGTTGTCCGAAGTAAATCGAAGTTTATTTATTTATCCGACGATTATATGTTAGTACAATGTATTTATTATTTAGGTAGGTAGGTTTATATGACTTCTAAAGACAAAACAAAAAGGAAATATTACTCTTAGAGTAATTTTTTTTCCAAAAAACTACGATTGTGATATTATAGTATAAGGTTATACCTTACATCAAGTCCACTACATAACATCGACAAGTATATGTTTCCAGCCAGATGTTGGACAATATTTTTAAAAATTGTTATGTTTTTGAGTATGGAGGGACCCTTCAACACACATTTTGCCATATACAGTTTATACTTAGTCAATGTTATAATAATATATGATATATGGTTTTTGGGAGGATTTCTGTCTCATTAATTTACTTCAGACATCACACTCGCATACCTAACAGGAATTATAATATATTGGCGCCTATATGTACTTCGTATATCCATCTCATTAAAAGGAAATGTTAAGTTGGGGTGGGTGTTTCTGGCTTCTGCACATTTTCGTCAAAGCATATTCAAATATCATGTTGTCACCGTGTTTCGCTTAGATTTATTGCTATATAAGAACAAATATATTATGTTTCGTGTTCAAAATAACAGCTTTAATGACTAAAAACATGCGTGTGTGGATGTTCACACTTGGACGTTGTATAGTTGTAATCAAACTTTTTTTTTTAAATTGCAAAAGGTATACAATCCATACATCTTTTTCCATAGTAATCATAATTATTGGTTGCTCTTCATTTTAACAAGTAGTCTTGAGACGAAGTACAGTCGGTCATTAGTGTGACACTTTTATGTGTGAAATGTCACTATATTAAGTGTGATGCACCATTTTAATTTGAGACGACAGGGAGGATTATCAGACATAAGTCATGCAGCTAACATGCCTACAAGCGAATATTTGTAGTTTATGAGTAAAGGAGTGGTAGCAACGATAAATACGAATGGTCGTGTCCTTTACCGTATGTATTAGTATATAATCAAACAAAATTCAGAAAATCAAAATAGTTTTTGTGACGTATCTATTAATTCCAAAGGTGAATCCACTAAAATTTAAAATTTCCATTAGTACTAATACGTTTCATTATCATATTTAACCTCTCCCATGCAAATTTCTTCGTATCTTTATATTTTCTAGTCAATTTTTTCACCCAATGTGCGTTACATGAGGTACTCGCCACTCGATCTCCCAAATATCTAATACATTGCAGTAATTTATAGAATGATTACAATGTTTACACTGTACTTAAATACAATATCTTTAATTTTAATTTTAATTTTTTTAATACTATCTTATATACTATTTAGGGCCGTTCTTACAATGTCCGGTTAAAATTTTTAAGTTAAAACCGACACTTAACCGGCCGAATTCTGCTGGTAATAAAATCTGTTATCAGTCGGTTAGCGTTAACCAATACACTTTACCGTAAGAACGGCCCTTAGAAATTTAGTACCTACACGTGTAAACCATTTTTGTATTGTGATTGTTATATAGTCAAAATCCTACTTACAGTTTGTTCGGATGCTTTTGAAAGTTTTTCTAACTTTGATGCAATAATTTAACCTAATAATTTTGATAAATTCATTGTAACATAATATTATATAATTTATATATAAATATTTAATATATTTTTTTTAGAATTAAAATGTTATATGCTGTATAGATTATGTTGAGTTGTACGTATTTATTACTGATACGTACGATTACTGTACGTATTTTATTGATGTGCGTCACCTTGCAATTTAAAGCAGAGCAATATTACGTATAAACGCTGTTATAATATGCTAACATTTTAAACCTATAATTATGGATCTAATAATATAATAGTAATTTTAACCGAATGGGCACAGTAATATATTTTAACTAAATATAATACGCTTTCAAAATAACAATGTACACGTCCAATTAAAATTTCAATTTAAAATTAGGGGTTATTACTTATTTTATGTGGCCGAAATTAAATAAAAAACATTTCGTTTATAATACTATGATATACTATTACCACTTGCTACACGCGGAAACGGAGTGTATAGTACAATTAATAGTAATAATTGTTATACCAGTTCAGCGTCTTTAATATTCTAATGGCTGTAATAAAAAAAGCACCTATACAACTGCAAATAAATAATAATTGAAAAGTGATGAATTTGCCTATATTTGCACAGTGAATACACACGTTTTATAAACTCAACCTGATTACATACGATTTGAGTTATAAAAAATAGATTGCATAAAGATGATCCATAACCGCCGTGTGTAATACTATTAATTTGTGTTTAATGATAATATAATATACATGTGGTATACCATTGCATATAAACGCGTTACCTGATGATCAAAAAACTCATTAATCAGCCGGTTGACGAGCTCGTACGTATACATCAATAATGTATCATATATATGTACGTATATTGCCATTAGACGTCGGTGCAGATGGGGTACTTATACATATCATTTTTTTTCTGTTTTGCGTAAGATAGCGTGGTTACTGGTTAGTGACTCTGGAGTGAGTTCGTTCGTGTATATATCTCTCTCTCTCTCTCTCTCCCTCTATCTTTGATCAATTGCTACACCGCGTCGTGGTGTCGTCGTATAGATTGTATAATAGAGGATTCGACTCTGGGAGAGTACAATAATATAGGTACGCAGGTATGTGTTGCGTGATTAATATATCAAAACATTTTCGGGAGATATTGACGAGAGATGCGCTTGACGCGTATATACCAGTGCAGTGTGGCACCCCTCGCCTTTTTATTTATTATTATTTTTTTTTTTTAACAAACACCATACATAATAATTTTTCGGTTTACCTACCTTAATATATATATATACATACACTATATCGGTTTTTTCCATTATACGGTCTCCTCGGCCAATTAATATTATTAACGTCGATATACTGGTTTTCTCGTCAAGAATTCGTTTTACGTGTACATAATATTTTTACGTTTATTATTATATACATACTGCGTTTGTTATTATTATTTTTTTTTTTCGAAAACAGTGATAGGTCGTAAAAAGTGATAAATTATTACAAGTTATTTACGCCCAACGCGCCGCCGCCACCACCGAGTATATATTATATTTGTGTTCGGTCATATAATAGGTAAATGGCCTGCTCCTTGCTCCTGTCACGTATTTATACACACACATATGTGTATAGTGTGTGTGTGTGTATTATATATATATATGTACACAATATGCGTGTGTACTTACGCGGGTCGTACACGTCCATCGGTCGCGCAGGAATCTCGGATTCCATTTTACGTCCACAGAAGTCGAGATAACGACGTGTAGGTTTTTTTACGGAAGACGACTCTCCGGGGCTAATTTAATACGATATCGTATAATATCGTACGGGATATAATATAAACGTGTATATACCTGGTTTTTTTTGTGTCTGTAGTCGTCGTCGACGGCGGAAGAGATAATGACAATAATATTATAATCGTATATATTATTATAATAATCCCGGCCGTCGCATCGCAGTAATGCCGCGTGTAAATGTGTGAAACCGTCCGACGAAATAGCGCAACAAACACGGTCGTAAAGTCGTGCGTTTAACGATCCCTGATCAAACTCCATATATTTCTCTTTAATTTAATCCGCCCAAAACCAGTCCTCCGCCGTAGTTAAATAATGTTACTTCTTTGTATATTATTATTAATATAATACTGTTATTATTATGAAGATGTCACGCCGGGTCGACGAGGACCGTGCCTCCGCTGTGTGCAGTAAAAAACTACGAAGGACGGAGACGGAGCGAGCGAGAGAGAAAAAGAGCGTACCTACCTAATAACTTGTGCGTTGATTACACCGAACAAACCGGATTCCTAGTCATCTCGTATCGGACGGCGGTGAATATTATTATATTATATACAAATATAACGCGGCGTATACCTACATTATGATATTATTATTATGTGTATATATACACTCAAAATAGCGGATATATACATACACGCTATATAATCAAAAGGATTTAAAATCGACCGTAAAATTAATTATTTGTCACCCCGTTTAATTGGTTAACCAAACACGAAATTTAATACCTACGTCGTATAAATACGGACCGTGCGGCTCTCCATCACGCGCACCTACCTCTTATATAAATGTATATATATATATTTACTCACTAATTGCGTGTGCGTGTGTGGGTCTGTGTATATATATATATATAGTATATACACGATATAACGAGACATTCGTATTATTATAGTCCGTTTATACTTGTCGTCGGTATCGCTGTGGTCGAAAATAAGTGGATTAAAATAAGTGGCGGGGCCGTGGGGGGATTTAAAATTGTAACGTTATACGTTGGAGGTACCTACATATACTATACATAATATTTTATCGTCCAGTCCAGAGAAAAGTCTGAACGCCACATAAGATGTCTTCACATAAAAAAAAAAACCATGGCAAGTAGGTATACCGTGGTTTAATACTTTTTGTCCAAGACATGTTTAATCGTTTAAGCAATCAATAGCAAGTAGATTAATACAAAATATATAAAACAACGCTATATGTTCTAGCTGGTGCGAAAATCGTATCATATAAAATATCTGCGATACATGTTTTAAATAGAATATGTACCTATAGTTTGTTTTTTAAAATGCTCTAAGTCGCGTTTTGCAGATTCGCACCGTCGTTTTAATAACAACTAGAAAGTCGTTTGTTCTTTAATCCTGTGGTCTTCTATTACTATAGTGTTGTGCACGCAACAATTGTTCCACGGCGGAAAAAATCTATTAACTTTACTATGGTATAGTTTTAGTGAAAACTATAATGTAATTTACAGCGCGCATTTATTGCGTGAAATTTTAATTTTTAAGTGTAATCGGACGAGTTTTTAGATAGGCGAATTATGTATATTATTTTTCGGATCAAAATATGAGCAAGGGACAAAAACGCAAGCTAAAATCAGTAGGAGAACGGAAAACTCTCAATCCCCCCCCTCCCACTCAATTCCATCGCACTTCGACCGTTGGATACACCCATACTCCATAGTAAGGACATGGGAATGTATCTGGATAATGTATAAAAAAAATTGCGTGACTATGTTGTATAGACTACAGCATCCGGGAACACACGTGGATTGCTGAATATCGTTTGGTGCATCTACGCGAAGAATATAGGAAATGCGAATCATACGGGCCATTTGTGTGAGTGTGAGTGTATGTATGTGCGTGTGTGCATCGTGCGGATGGAAAACAATGGCTCTCTCGATCATAACAATAATATCATAATATTATATTATATAGAGAGGGTTCGCTGAGCGACGCATCTAAATAATAATAATATATATTATGATATACACAATATTATCGTATATAGGGGCCTAAACAAATAATTACTAAATTGTTATCGTCGTCGTGTGTGTAGGTATATATATTACATAATATTTTGTGTATATATAATATGTATTATAGTGCCGTGGTCGTATAGGTACACACACACACACATACACACTCGCACTCACACTACACCTCCGGGGTCTCGAACGAGAATTCTTTCCCGCCGCCGCCACGTGTATATACATGATAATATAGTAAGTATAATATAATATATATATATATATACATAAAATATACAAGTAACGATTGGGAGTGACCGTCGCGGCGGCTATAACATAACATGTAATACGCGCGTGCATACGAGTGAGATGTTAAAAATTAAAAACAAAAATAATAAACTACGTCGTGTGGCTCCGGAGGGGGGTTGGGTGGCGTGGGCGTGAAAAAAACACGAAAAACCGAACGACGAGGCTGTGTCGGCGGCGGCGGCCATAGCGGCGCGCGCGTACATTTATAATATATAATAATCCGAAGTTTTTGTTCATCGTCGTCGTCGTCGTCGTATATATTGTAATATATACGTAGGTATATATATATGAATCCGCGGCGTACCTATATATATACCAGTATACAGAAATAATGTACATCCGAACGGATAAGAAGAAAAAAACCGTGAGAACGCTATTGACCCTCGAGGGACAACTGTCCGTGTGGTGTCTTATGGTGTATTAAAATGGAAGAGAAAAAAATATATTATATCACGGAGTATGATCACGTCACGCTCATTACGCCACGCGAGTTATATGGTCGTCGAAAAACGATATAAACATAGACATAATATTATCGTAGTATATTGTAGTACAATATAGTATATAATAATATCATATTGTCGTCATTATTATCATTAATATTATTATTGTTATTATTGTAAATCGGAGAAACGCGAGACTTCCTCCGCGACCTACGGGACTTGGGTACCCATATTATGTTATTATTAATAACGCAATCGCGGGGAGAGGACGCGACCCGAAAACGGCCGGGAAAATTCGAAACGCATAGTATAATACAATGGCCGTGCTTATTGAGACAACAGTGATCATATTATTATTATTACAATATCACATTATACAGACGTCTCCGTCACAGTCTTGTATAATAGTATTACAATGATGGTCCAGCACAAACGGTGTCGTCTCTTCTGGCCACGTTATAACTATATATTATCCCACTGCCGCCGTTTTTCTGTTTGTGTCTCTATTATAATAATACACTTACAATATCATACACGCACGGAAACTATGATAGTATCGCAATAATTCGAGATCGTTAATAGTAAATAAACATGCTATATATAATTTTATACTTACGCGTGTACAACACTGTACAGTGACAAAACGCGTCCGACGTACCGGAAGAAATCTATTAAATAGATTTGAAGACTTACATCCGCTGTGTATATATTATAAACAATATAAACAAAACGTCCAAGTATGGTGGTATGCCTATATACTTTTACGCACGTTTTGTTTATACATTTATATTGTGTATATAAAAATATATATATTGTGTTATACATTTAAACGCACGCGCGTGCGAACGGCTTCGTTAATATAAATACAAAAAAGTGTCTGGGCTTTGATGATAAAAAAAAAAAAAAAAAATAAAAAAAATACGTCTAAATCGAAATCGTTTATGCGTCGAGCATAAATATTATTATATTACATGTAACGCTAATTGAGACGAAGTGTAATCTAGAAATAAAATATATATTTAAAAAAAAACTCGTATCGTTGTAACCTATAATATACCGATTAATAAATTTGTGGTTTTCAATGTGTTTCTTCATAATAAACACAAACGAGTATATAAAAAACACTTTGAATTCGTAAGCAATAATGACATTTGTGTGTTTTTAAGAAAATATATTATTGTATGGTTATTTTCACTAACCGAACCCGTCTAACTGCAATCTTTTTATTGGGTAGAATTTATACTAGAATTAAATAAAATGTGACTACAAAAATAATAGTTGTGCAATATCTAAGAGGTTATTACATGGAAGCAGATGATGATATGTTAATTATATAGATTATAAATTATATTCATTAAAAGTTGTTTGTTTAATTATCTTTATAACCTGCAGTAACGCAAAATATTGGGCCTCTTAAAATCAAACAGTGTCGAATAATAATTATTAAACACCTAGATATACATTTAAAACATAAAAAAAACAAGCTATAGAACTTATAGTTGTTTTAATTTTACTGAAGATAAAAGACATTTTATCTGTAATAGGTATATGTTCTTAATATAAGCATCTACCTATATTATCTTTATTGGTAATCATCACAGTTAACGAATTATGGCCATACATGTTTATAAAGGCAAATTATACACATATAGATAATCTAAAGTTAATTTTTATTATAGTACAAAACTTAAAAAATTGAATGTTGTTTATAAAAAATAAAATTGTATGGTATTACACATGTATGATGTAGGTACCTAATAAATAAAGTTGATACAAACTATAACTGTATTCTATTCAAATCCGAGAACGTGGAAATAGCAGATCAACTACATGTTACGTCGTTGGTCGTATAATATACCGTATTGAGTAAAAATAAATAAATTCTCATAACTATGTACTATGTAACTAATTCTAATTAATAATATCTAATGTAAATACGAAAAAAATGTATATTTCAAAAAAATCAAAATGAAAATAATAATTATTATTTTGTTTATGAATGTATGTTTGACTTTTAAAAGTGCACTTGCAAGGTATATCATAAAATAAAAAATTGAAAAATAACTGTGCTCAAATATTTTGTATATTGAGTCGGTTAAACTATAAAATGTTTTTAAAAGTATTTATAAATTATACATAAAAAATATTAACCATTATATAGAACAAACATTATAAATACGATTAAAGTACGGTTTCACTCTGTATTATAAGTCGTTTGCCGTAGTGCTGTGAATAGAGAATATTATCATTACAAAATTCTACCCGGGGAGGTAGTCATAGAAATTATATATCAATATTATTCTAAGCTCCTAAGTAAATAGATTTTGATATGCCTATTCTTTTTATAGTGAACATTTGTATTGTAAATAAATACCAAATTATATTATATTACGGTATATATTTTACTAAATTGAAACATTTTATATTTTCAATTTAGTAAATATATTGTATGTCAGTACTAATTTATGTTGTGACTAAATCGATTATTTTATGACAAAAAATTATCTTTTATTGAATTATACAAATATTATCAGTAATGCATTCTATACATTTTATTTTGTAATAATGAAGTCTAAAGATTATATAAAACTTACGTAATTTATTCTGTGTATAATTATACATTGCAGTGTTATTATGCACTCTTATTGTCCTTAAAAAGTTATTTGTTTGTTTTTATATATAAATACTAACGCGTTGGACCTATAGGTACCATACCTAGGTATACGTTACCTCTTAGAAACCGTGCCGTACAAAAAAGTTTTAAATCTAATATTTAGGTTGAATCGACTGAATGTGGATAAAAAGAAAATCTTCGGGCATTCTCAGAAAAAGACTTTTATTACCGTAATATTTTACATCGCAATAGTGCTTGTGATTATACTTACGAAATATCCTTGAAAATCGTCATAACTATAATACAAGTCTCCGGCATGTTATTTACGCGGACCAGCCAAATTCCTCGCCGAACACGTGACGTGAGTTTAATTAGTCGGCGGTATTTATTTTTTTTTTTTTACAAAATTTTCGGCTGTGCCGCATGTGCATAATAATTATATTATAACGTGTTGCGTATGGTAATAATAATAATAATGTAAAGACCGCGCGAGCGTTAAACTATGCTTATACCGAAATGAAGTCATTTTACGCACCATAAAACCGTTGGCTGCGATCACCACCGTATAGTATAGTAAGTTGTTCAGGTCATTTGATTTTCTGGTTTCGGTTTCAAAACATAATACGTACGCCGCTGAATGATTATTAAAATATATATTCCATACCTATATATATATATATACACACACATAATACAATATACGTGTTGTTTATTTTTTGTTTTTGTCATCATTACAATTATACACCGTGCCGCGTTTCTAATTTTTTTTCCCCTTCGACTGCACCACACTAATAATAATAATAATAATAATACAGTCTTCGCCCCCTTTATGGCCATTAACCGCGGCGCGCAACAGTGATTACGATTCACGGGGCTGATTAAAGAAAACTGCCGACAGTTGAAGTCGCCGCGGCCTCCACAGACGGACCTGCCCGAATAACGCTATATATAATTCGATTGCTTTATATAATATAATATATGACGTTAAATATATACGTCAAACTAATTACGGTGAGGTCTAAACAACGTTTTTGAAATCGAAATGTCCGTATCGGATCGTATTATATAGGAACAACATAATAATCTCGTCTACACGCTGCATGTAATTATTGAATTATAACGATATAATAATATATGTAGCTAGGCACACATATATATAGGTAGGTATTGCTCCTAATGTCTTTATTGCCCTGTGTTCCTGATAAACACATTAAGATCTGACGTTAACCGTGTTGTTGAAACAGGCGAAAGAAATTGTATTGTGGCGTTACATAAAATACCCATCGTGCAGAGTCAATAATGTGCGCACTTACGCATGGAACGCGAACAAATTGAAACTGCTCTTGTTAAATTATTTCGAACTAAAACCGCCGAAACTACACAATAAGAAAATATTATCATCGTGTTCTTGGGCATTGTCCAAAAGTTCTGACAATTAGTGTAATAATTTACGATGTTTTTATTGGTGTCCTCCTGTCGTACCGCAGTCGATTATTTCATCACAACTGGGCACGACAAGACATAATAATAGTTTTATATTTATATAACAAACACATTATCATCACTGCAGGACATTATGTCTAAGGCAGAATAAATTGTTCTAATGTTATTATACCTATAGCGACTGCTAAGATTAACACGACGGTATACACCCGTGTTTGATTTCTCGAGCGCATAACATTGCAACTTTACGTTCTATACGACATTACGACAGAAGTACAGAACCCATCTATAATAGGTTAGTACGATAAAGTTTTAATTTTAGAAGGATATTACCAATTAAAAAATGAAGACATTTAACACCATCGGGCTTTCCGTGATTTTTTATAAATTATAAGTTATGACTTAAAGATTATGTATAAAATATTATATTTAAATAATTTTCGCGCCAAGCGTTCTATGTTAAATTGTTATTTTCATCGGTCGAATTCGCATCAAGTTGTTAACTTGGTTTAAATGGCGTTTCAAAATGATTGCATTTAATCGTGGTAATTTGTATACAGCCACCATAGGTATAACGGCGTATAAGTGTCCATATGCTACTTAAAATAATTACACGCATTTTTGTTTTTCTCTCTGAATACATATTTAGGGTTGCAAACCATCCCCTCCGCTTGAATGGTGAGAAAAAAGACCTAGATTCCAATGTTCCAATGCTGGGCTCTAACTATAGTTGAAAAGTTAGAAGTTACTTTAGTTACTAGCTAGTAACGTTTAACATAACTTGTTCTCGTACTTTGATTAGTAGCTCGTATAAGTATAACTTAATAGTTGTATTATTCTTGTAAATATTGAGTAACTCAACTGTTTATTTTTAAAAAAAATCATAAAGTTTTCAAAAGATTAACGTTTAATAACTTACAAAGTTGTCAAATCCCGAAAATTCAAAACTTTAAATAAAAACTTATTGAAATGTAATAAATATTTTATGTAAATTAGTTTAATATCAAAATAATTTAAAATATTTTATAATTGGATCATATTTTTGATAATTTAACTCTGGTTTTTTTTATAGGTATATATAAATTATAATGTATTTTGTAGTACCTACCAGTGCCGTAGCCAGAGGGGGTACTGGGGGCACGTGCCCCCCCCCCCCCAAATTATATATATATTATATATTATATGTTTCATAAAAATGAAAAGTTAAGGCTGTCAAAGCGAACCATTTTGAAGTGGTTGGATTTAGGAAATATTGTACATCCATCGTTATATAGTGCTGTATAGTGTGGCGCAGTGCACTCAACCACGGAAACGCACTGAGTGTAGGTACGTAACGGCCGGCGTTGCTAGTTCCCGGATGGGTGACAACCCGGAATTTTTAGCAACGTATTCTTGCCACACATGCAAAAAACGTGTTTTCAACCGTTCCTCCTCCTACTAACAACCTACAAACAATCAAAACAGCTAATGGCCTAAGTTGCCGGGCTCAAGCTCAATAAAAAAAAAAAAAATTGTATTTATTAGTTAGGTAATATTATTATAGAATGTATTTATTATTAATAACAATACAATCTGATTGAGCATCACTGAGCGAGATTGACGAGGATTCTAATTTAGAATCGACAGAACCATATTCTAAAATAGAACAAGCTATAGAAAATTATAAAATTATTAAGCAATTTGGTGAATTCTAAATTCACGGAGATCTTTTTACACATATCATTCTTTGCATGATATCGCAGTATTTTTAGTTTTTTCCGACGTACCTTGTTATAGTTGTTGATAATATTATTTTGTTTTTTTTTGTGGTCAAAAAGCTTGAGAATTTAATACTAGGTTCATCGTGTGATTTATACACTAGTAAAGAAAAACCGAAAGTATACCTGTACAATAAACCTAGACAAAATATCCACAAGTTAAGTTTACACCAGCGTGTTGACGCGTTTATTAATAATAATATCAAATAAATACCAAATAAATAACATAACGTTTATTCGTGTAAATTTACATAATATAGGTTATCTGATTATACATTATACATTATACATATTTTATGCATTATATATTTTACGGCAGTTTAATAGCCATAATTTATGATTGATCGGTATAATTATTTATTTTCTTTAACATAGGAGTGGAGGGCAGCAGTATTTACAGTATTTCTACAGCAGATTATTGACGCAAACGGTGCGATTTCATTGGTAACTAAAGTCAGTATTGTGCGTGTGACTTGGGGAAACGTTCAAACTTCGGAGCGAACTCAGAATAAACGCGTACAAAGGCGGAAGTAGAAGGATTTTATTTTATTTTACAATACTGGACGAACCCTATAATAAAATGCATATAATAGTAATAGCTTTGCTTTATGGAAACGAGGTTCAATTTCAAAGTGAGAATGAAGGGTATTGGCAATGTGCATTAGATGGATGATCGGTGAGTTAAGATAGTAATTTAAAGAAGAGAAAGGTATATGGAATGGAACAGATGATTGTGTACGGCGTGAGGGGACATTAAATGAGACACGGGATAGTGATTCAGGATGGATACCATCTGGACCAACAGACTTTATATTTCGAAGGGAACATAAGCGTTGGTAGACGTCACTAATCAAAAAATGGGCATTAGACGGTAGTGAAAAGTGGCAGATAGGATGAAATGTCTGGGATGGAGTCAGTGAAGGCTGGATGAACACAGAAAAAAAATATGTAGCAAAGAGGTTTGCTGTATTGAAATGTAATATACTCTGTATTTCATGGAGTGTAACACTTGAAGGTACAGATGAGCGGTTTTTTCTAATGGAACTCCAAAAATATCATGGGTTGCGTAATAGGGAAGACTCAGTACGAGAGAAAAAATTACGGTAGCATTTCTTGGAGATGAACTTAAATTTATCGTGAAGCAGTGAAAAATGCTTTTAATCTGATAATAGCTAGGATGACTTAAATTTGAGATGAGCGCGTGATTTAGCAAACACTAGTTCTTTGAGCTCATTAGTGTACCATGACGGAAAAGTGTAAAGGCGAAAAGAGATTTTAGGAACAAAAGATAAAATTGAATAGTGGAGAGCATCAAGGAAGACAGACACGGAATCATCGGGGAGTATGAAAGAAAGGTACGTTTCCAATTAAAATGGTTAAAGAATTTAGTGATCTGTATGTAGTCTGCCTTGCTAAAGTTATAAAATGATTTTAGGGGAGCAGATTGAGGAGTATGAATGGGGGATTTATAGAGAGTGAGAGAGGTCTCGCTGGACGTGGATTCAGGTAGACCATACATAATAATATTGAGCTTGCATCGATCCTGTTCGGTAAATTCTTGTAAGACTTCTGAAATTTGTGTGGAGGGAACAGTTGATGGATTTGATGTGTATGATTCAAGAGCTAGAACATTAGATAACATTAGATAACATTAGATCGACTTTAGTACGGAGCTCAGAAATTTTGAGTGAGAGAGAATCAAATCGCGAAGTAAGAGCGTTGATACTCGTTTTGAGATCGGTACCTAAGGATTTGTGGCCAGACAAAAATTTATCTTGAGATGATTGGATACGCTCAATAGCTTTTAAGATGTCATCATTCGAAGTGCATTTCTTAGAAGTAGTGAAAGTTGTAGAAAGCGAACGGGTAATGACTGGTGAAGACTTTGACATAGTCTGCGGCATAGTATGTAGAAGTAGAAAAAAGAATGAAGAGTTTTTAGTAGAGTGGCAACTGGCGTGGACTATGACACGCTGTATAAGAGAAATTTCGGCTCACACAGTGTATACGATGTGTGTTACCGAGTCGTATCTCGAATCGGTATAAGTAATTACTGGACGGCTTGAGAACAAAGTCCATGCGACCGTCGAGCAGATAAGAATATAAATAAACTTACGTATTTTCGGCGGCCATGTATGAGGTAAGCACAATCATTGTCCTTGTGAAGAGAATTTTGGGCGAACCGACACAAAATCGACACCAGCCTAATGACGCATTTATAAGAAAGTAGTTAAAACAAAGTATGCAAAAAAACTAGCAACTATTAACGTAAATATGTGCGAAAAAGTGTGAGCAAATTTTACTTTTGATGTTGTCGGTGATGATTTTAATTGATTTTCCGGCGAACAAGTTCAACCGGACATAAAAATGCGGAGCAAACTCGGCATAAACACTATATATACATTGCGGTCTATGCCGATATAGCGCCGCAACAAAGCATTCGCCGGATGAATCTCTTCGTCCGGCTCCACATAGAGCGGCGTTTGGGAATTATCGCTGTTACCGTCGGGTTCATGACTGCATCACTGCAGCCGCCGCGGGTTACCACCATATCTTGGATACCATTTACCTGGTGGACCGATGGTTTCGTCGAACAGTTTATAGACTCGTCACCGTCAAACTGCAGCGCTTCCGTGTTGTACGTCGTCGGACTAGACTGCAGCATGTCATCTTCGACCAGCTGAACATGTGGCAAAGATGACGAGAGGTTTGATGGCGCCTCGATCTCTCCAACTTCTACAGTGGCAGTTTCCGTTACTGACAACTCGGTAGACGATAATTCTGTCGAAACTTGCAACTCTGCCATGGATGTAATGGAAGGTAACTCGATATCGAGTACATCGGGTCTGGGAAACACTGCGGTCACCGTTGGGTTCGTGACTGCGTCACTGCGGACGCCACAGGTTACCACCATATCCTGGATACCATTTGCCTGGTGGACCGATGGTTTCGTCGAACAGTTTATAGACTCGTCACCGTCAAACTGCAGCGCTTCCGTGTTGTACGTCGTCGGACTAGACTGCAGCATGTCATCTTCGACCGGCTGAACATGTGGTAAAGATGACGAGAGGTTTGATGGCGCCTCGATCTCTCCAACTTCTGCAGTGGCAGTTTCCTTACTGACAACTCGGTAGACGATAAATCTGTCGAAATTTGCAACTCTGTCATGGATGTAATGGAAGGTAACTCGATATCGGGTTCATCTGCACCTGCGGTGTTCTTCTGTACAGCCACATTAGGCGCTTGTGAACTCTTAATATCTTGAGATTCCAAAGTTTTTGCTTGATTTTCCTGGAGCGCGTCGAATACCTCGAAAGAATTGTCGGTCACGGACTGTATCATGGATTTGGGTGAAGTTTCCAGTTCTATAATATTTGACATGTTGATCTGATACGCTTAAGTTAATATATTAAACGAAAAGTACGTTTAGACTTTTATAATGTATTATAAATGGTCCGTAAAGTTCGTTTTAACAAATAAGTACTTATAACTGATTAGGTACTGAATACTGTGACGCACAAGAACAAATTATATATGTTTTAAACACTTAGGTACACCCATGGCAACCATATTTTTTATAGTTTTTGAAATCGAAAATGTATCTAGGTTCTTTTAATTTATATTCAATAATATTATTATTTATTAAAATCGTATTCACATGTTTTAGCTATACTGTTCAAATACTAAATTGGTAAATATAGGAATATTGGATATAGGCGTATATAGGAAGTTAAATAATATTAATATTATTAAATTAAATAGTTTTTTAAAAATACTGAATTTCTTAAAACCACACCATGGCTATAAATAGCGTTACACTTTTTTTGTTATATGTAAAAAAAACTTGTGGGAAATCCGCTATTAATATTTCTATGTTAGCTATGAAAAGAAAAATTTATAAAAAAAAGTGATCATTTGGTTAGTGTCACGGCTATTAATTTTTGAATTATAACAAAATATCAAAAATCATTTAATGGGGGGAATTTATTAATTGTTACAGCTAAATATCAAATAGGTATCGTAAAAATGTTAAATTCAAACGCTCATAAAAAATTAATGTAACTTTCCGGTAACCTTATTTTTTTGTTAAAGGTGGACAAAACTAGTGGGGAATTTCCTATTAAAATGTTACCAATGAAAAAAAAACTTTTACGAATTTCTAACTGAAAAATAATTAAGTAAGAGTAATAAAAAAATTAATTAAAAAACGGTGGGATAACAAAAAAAAATGGAAATTATTGTACGCAAAACTAGTTATGCAACACTTAACACACTAATTACAAATTTAAATTTTAGCGAAACACTGAAACTCAGTTCCGTATTTCCAATAATATAGCTTAGGTACTGTGTGTGATATACTCATATTATGGTAGGTTAGGTACACTTATTATAGAAATTGAAGAGAAGAAGTTTATCCAAGTTGAGGCAAGGGCGGCTTCAGGGGCCACCCCCCCCCCCTAGCTATAGAGAAACTAATTAAATTATTCATCGAAAATATATATTTGTGCTAAATTAATAAAATTTACAGTAGGTATTTATTTAATTTACTTTTTATATAAAGTTACAATCATCCATCTCATTCAATCTACAACAATAATTTGATCATTTTATTAAGCTTTTTCAATATATAATTGTATGGTAAATACTGTGTATGCAATGACTGATCATTAGTGTGTGGGAGTTCCTTTATGTAACTAAAGACAAATGATGGCTAAGATTCTTGGACCTCAGTAACGTAGATACGCGCAGTCGCGTCACTATATTTTGTGATAAAAAAATGTTCAACTCCCATGTGCCACGAAACTCCTAAAAAGCGGAAGAAAAATTCACCCAGTACCAAAAGCCCCATTATAATTTTGAAAACATATTTGAATTCCTTATTCTTTTTCTAGGTTATATAGGAAATTATTTTTTTATTTGTACTTTGTAGTATTGTTTAATTAGTATAGTACCAAATTAATTTTCTTTTTTCTTTTTTAAATTCACTTTTACTTTTTTTTATATAATGATGATATATTAATATGCTTATATTGATTAATACATTAACCTATGGCTTACAATGATATAATACATTGTTATATTAAATACGTAGGTACCATAGTTGTTAACATAAATATATAGTCATAAAAAGAGTAGATACATTTTATGAACAAAGCGGGGGTCATAATTAGCTATTATAGCATTTCAAAGGCTAGAGAAAAAAATTAAGTGCCCCCCAAAAAAAAAATTTCTGGCTACGGCACTGGTACCTACATCACTTTTTCTAAATTTTTGGTAACTTAGTTGGTGTCTTAAATTTGAATCGATAAGCTTATAATATAATTCTAATATAGTTACCATACTTTCTAAGTAACATAAATACATAACTAGTTAGTTTTTTTTTTAAATATTCCAACTAAAATCAGTTAGAAGTTATTACTTACTTGCCCAGGCTTGCAGCTGGTTTTATTAAATTGTATTAAATGAATGTGTATTTATTATTTTCCAACGAATATTATATATTATGTAGATCGTAGGTATATTGTATATATGATATAAATATGTACAGTGGTCAAATATAAATTATAATATGACGTGTCGGTGAATCAGCAATAATTTTTTTACTGTATTTGTCACCATTGCAATCGAAATTAAATTGTTTCAGGTCGTGCCGGCTTGGCATGGAGAGGGGAAGAGAGTGAAGGGTGGTGATAGTGGACAATCATCGGTGACAAAGGGGCGAGGCTAGGACGCGCGTATGGCGCGTATTATGTACTTATACCCAACAGACGGGATTCGCGCGCAGAAACCGCTTATTTGTCGCTGCATCATTATAGGGGGTGAAAACGGAAGTCACCGAAACAGAAACATATTATTATATACTGAACATGATGCATATTGTACATACACGTCATTGCGGTTCTGGCGATGTCGGAGCGTTGATTATATATGCGTATATATTGTAAAATAATATATTTTGATATACCTGTATAGAACGCATGTATAAATCACTCCACGGAGAGGTGCTCGTCGTAAATTAAATATAGTATAAAGATTAAAAGTTAATTTTTTTCCGCGGGTGGACGAAGGCCATATGTCCTATTTTGGCTCTACCTATATAATATAGTTATAACGCAATAATAAACGCAGCACACCACAGTCGCTGGCTTTGCACCAGTGTATCATAATCTCGTATACCCTGCACGCATGCAGTTTTAGCTGGCTCCCTTCAAGGTGTAAAATATGTAAAACACTGGGAGGCACGTACATTTTTTTTTTTTTTTTGTTAAGGGTCAAGGGGGATTTTAAATTGTAATCAATATAAATAAGTAATATTATGTAACAAATTAAAAGTTATAACATATTAGTAAACAATTTTTTCTTTTAACAATTCTGGGATAGAGGGTTGACTCTTAGCGCACCCTGTGTTTTTCACACACATACACACAAACACACACACACATATACACTACACACATTTGTAACATTTTGACTATCCTCAATAACAGTAAAAATATATTTAATTTTACGTTTTTCTAAAAATGTCTTGCGCTTAGTGAGAAAAATATTTGTTCTGTCTTTTAAAGGTTAAAATACTTAAAATAAAATATGTAGGTAATAAGATAATATGTTTAATAGTTTCTTAAACTATTTTTGAATATCATCCGAAAGACAATTAGAAATGTCCAAAATTGACACCACGATATATATATCATATTATAAGTAGTTTATATTTTTAAGGCGGTACTAGTTGGTCAACAAAAATAAAGTATTTAGGCTTTCAGCTGTGAAAAAAATGTTTGACTTTGGCCGGTCTGATTCTAATTCTGTCAAAATAATTGAGGACAAAACCGTGAACTACGTACATAGGTATTACAATAATATACTTTTTACGACTTAATGTTTGTGTGGCAAGGTTATGCAACGGTTGATATTTTTACCAACCGATAGACGGATTTAGTTGTTATTGTGCTTAACATGCAGCAGCTTAATTAACGCCTAAACAAAATTAAAATAATATTATGTCTCAGTTTATTCTGATTTCTGAATGGCTGAAGCGATTTTATAATTATGGGCGCCCTGAGCACGTGTCTATTAATATAACTCCTAAGCCAAACAGCGTGACCATACAATTACTGTTCGGAATAAAATAATAATAATTTACTAAGATGACGCCACACCCGCGCATGTGTTGTCTCCGTCTTACGAATGTCCAACATAGCAAATTTTCGTACAGTAGATCCGATTTTCTGTAGTTATATTTAATAATATAAGTTAGTGTTGTATAATTGTGTTGTGAGAATTTTTATATTTTACATACTCATGAGTCATGCCAAATTAATATATTATGAAAAACCCACAAGAGAACACAGATAATGTTTTTACTTTTGAAATTGATAATATAGGTCAAATTTCACTTTAATATTTAAGCTAAGAAGTATCAACACAAAATTGGTTTGGCTGAACTTGAGTTTGAAATGATTTATGTTTTTGTTAAGACGAAAACAATACATGCAGGTGCAGGGTCGGTCAAATGATTTTGTCATGTTGGGGGGGGGGGGGTGAAGTTGATTTTTGAACTTGCTTTATTTGATCATTAAAATATAAATTATGCTTATAAAATAAAATATATTTGAAAAATTGTCATGGAGAGTATCTACCATCGCCCCCACTAACCACCACTGTACAGGTGTATAATAATATACATTATACCAAGTTATTAACAAATTAATAGCTGTCGTTGCGCCAGAAAAGTTTTCAATTAAATTAGCTCGGTTCAATATTATTGTTTTATACTAATAGTTGTTTACGATGATGTACCTACATAGGATATAACACTATTATTGTGATATAATTTACGTGTATAACATATTTACCTACGTGCAATAAACACCACAAATCGTAATAAAATTAGAAACTTAAAATCAGTTTATTTTGATTTTTTTGAAAATACGATGGGACTAGGTAATATTTATAATCAATTAAATCACTTTATTTAACGTGTATTGCATATTCATAAATAAATACATAATGCATGGAAACTAAATAAAACTCTACAACGCGAACTGCAGTGTCTGCAGCTATTATAATAATATAGGTATGAATCAGATACGTCATTACTAGTTCGTCTACGCATCTTCTATTTTCCGTAAACTTTACTATCTTCACACGGTACATATTAATTTGTGATTCTATCTTCAATAGTAAAATAGAAAATACAGGAAATTCAATGAATAAACCAATCCAACGGCCGCAGTAATAATAGCGGTAGTTATGTAAAAAAAAAATAAATCATTGATAGTTAATGTACATATATTACATCGTGTAGGTGTTGCCGTGTTGGATAGTTTGGGATTTTTAGAACGGACATAATAAGTGTTGCACTTTTGTTAATGCCATTTGTGCTCACGCAATGAGTGCGGTTAGTTAAATGAATAATAAACAATTATTTTAGCTTGCATTTAGTCGAAATGTAATTTCAGTTCTTTAGTATTGTAGGTATTACAAGATTCGAACAGACCAATATGTTTCCATCTTTGGTACACTGTAATATATGGTATTATGGTATAATATCAGTTTATTAAGTGAATATAAATAGCACTGGCGCTAACGCACTAGACACTATAGTTAGTGTTTTACTGGTGGATTGTTCTAAGGGAACAAACGTCATTTCAGAACAATATAAGCTAACATTTTGCATACTTTTCACACCATTACATCTGCCAAAACTATCCGGCGTGACCGTATATATTTTTTTAACTATATAATTCAAAAAATTATTCAATTTTTTTTAGGTTTCAATACATGAAGATGGGAGTACATTATTTTTTTTGGTAAAAAATGATTTTAACCTGCCATATAGGTAAATATTTAAACTTTGAATTACTATACATTTCAAACGTAGGACTACTATACCATGTTTTCCATTCACCTATAATAATGGTAATATATTTTTAAATTTTTATGGTGTGCGGCATTGCAATATGTACGTGTAAAATATTAAATTTTGGTTATAATTATTACTGTAGCACCTGATTTGGATAATACGAACGAAAATGTCACACTTTTCTTCACCTAGGTACAAAAAAAGTCACTTAATCGACTGAATATATCCCGGATTCCGTCAATTTTGTGTAGACTTCGGTTTTTTTCTGCAGAGCCTTAAATTGAATATTAAATTTAAAACTATAAACTTGAAAAGTGCAGAAAATTGGTTCGTTATATAATAATGTATTCGGTATGTACTTACTAACCAATATTATAGGTACATTATATTATATTATATTATAGTAGGTATACTTATCAGTTATCATCATATAAAATTATTTAAGTATGTTTTTTAAAAATAAATTATTGGTACTAAATTATTATACATTAAATCATTGTATAATGTATTATTAAAATACTTAAATTAAATATTTTCCACACAGATATACGTAAAATTCAGTAGTAACTGCTATTACATCTGAGAGGTAAGGTAAAAATAAAAATTATATTTGACCGATCTTGACAATTCAAAAAAAGGTTTAAATAATAGATTAAACCTGTTATTGATGGTGGCTTTTAGCAGCTATTATTAATATGAAAATCAAAACCGCAAATTTGTTTATTTTTGTTTGCAATTATTGGTTACGTGAGACAAAAAAAATTACACGTCCAACGATCCAACTATCTGAGTTTAATTTATTCTTGGCCCGCGCAGGGTAATACAGCTAGTAATAATACAAGGTATTGGTGTAGTTTCTATAGTTACTAAACTCGATTAATAACTTGTAATCAAATCTCAGAGTTTTCTTAATATCACCTGTTACTTGTTAGACATTTTTAAAAATGTATTCAAGGTAGCTAGAAAGTTACTAGAAAAATGATTTGATAGAGTGATGAACTATATAGTTATGTCTTGTTAAGTTTTTCCTAATGCATTGAGAAAATGTATAATAAAAATGCCTTGATTACTGCTTTATGACAGATGTGCACAGTACACGCACACTAATGATAATTTATTACGGACACAACTATACGTAGTTCATATTTCCATTACTTTAGTAATCTAATTGGGAAAAGAGGACGCCAGTCACCCGTTTGAAGGTCACATGTTTGAAAATCATAGAATGAAAATGCACAAGCATGAAAAATTATCCGTTTTTTTATTTTTTGTGATAACACTAGGAATAATAATGCATAATTGGCCGGAGCTTATGCACGAAATTTTCAAACAGAATTCAAAAATTAAAACAATTAAGGGGGCCATGGATATGGTTCCATATTATGTGTCTCATATAATGTCGATTTTATAAAAAAATACATTAATAATTATTGCAAGACAAAAATGTTAACATACCTATATTTGTTTAATAGTTTTAAAATGTTCTATATAATATAGCTACACTGCAATTTTTTCAAATAGTTTTTATATAGGGGTCGATCGGTGGTGGATGCAGGGGAAAAAATAGAACAATGTAGACGAGAGAGAGCCCAGAGGAAATATAGTATGGTTTTCCACATCACCATATCCACCCTCGAGTGCGTGTGAGATTTATGAACCACAACGTGTGCTCGAAAAACTTGTGGTGGTGATGTTGTGAGCACTGGTCGTCGTAAGTTATACGCACGCTTAATATAATATTATAATATTTCGAATATATATACCCAAGTGGGGGGGGGGGCTAACGGGCTCAATCCATCCTCCCCAAAATGGTTTTTCCCTAAAAAATTTTGATAATTTTATTGTTAGTTTTATTAGGTATTGACTTTAAAATTCAGGGCTTGAAGTCGAACCATTTTTTCCGGTTTTGATTTCGGTTTCGGATTTCGGATATCGGTATTTATTTTTTCTGATTATGGTTTTGAATATGGGTATACATTTTTCCGATTTCAATTTCGGTTTTGATTACTGGTATTGATTTTTTTCGAATTCGTTTTCAGTTTCGACATCGATTCAATTTTTAACGGTTTTAACCGGTGTTCAAAATCGGTATCCAATATCTGTTTCAATCGCTGCATTATTATTATATTATTATAATGAGTTTAAATAAATTATGATTTAAAAAAAAATATCATATATCAAAATTGAAAGAAAATGATCGAGTTAAAGTTCGTGCACTAGCTTCTGTAGACACATATATTATTTAAAAACAAAAACTATTAATATTTGAAAATAATATTATTTACTCCTCCCCCCCCCCCCCAAACCGAGAAAAAAATCCTGGGTGTGCCCTCGTATATAAGCCGCGGTCTCAACGTTCGCACGCACCGATATATAATATTGTTATATATGTATAATATTATGTGCCTACATTATTATAATATACGAACTCTTTGTGATCGGTCGTTTTTTTTCTCTTTCGCCGGTGCTGCCGCCGCCGGTCCTTCGCTAATGAACCCATTAAAAAATAACAAAAAATAAAAAATTTCTCCGTCGACGAAAACGTCTTTGCGTGTCCGCGGGTTTTTACGCGGTCGCGCAGCCTCGGCGGCGACTTACTCGTATTATCATTATCGTACAGTTATTATATTATTATTATTATTATTAGAGGTATATATATATATACCTAGGTATATGTACAGCGCGAGCGTAGAGAACCGCGTGTCAGCGCGAAACATGATTAATTGACTCCGCGCGGTGTGTGCGTGTGTTGTACGATTATATTTTCTTTTCGTAAATTAACGAGCATCGCCGCCGCCGCCGCCGCACGCCACTCTTCTGTTGTGCGTATAGGTAATTTTACACTATATATATATAATATGTGCTGCACTTATCAATTATATCCCTCGAGCGTTTGACACGTATAAATATATTATATTATTATATTATTATACTTAAGGCGCGCGTATGTCGGAAGGTATATACGCACCGACGGTCGATATATTATACTATATACGATGTAATATAACATAAAATACAATATTACGTTCATATATATATATATGGGACTAGTAACGCGTAAGTATTTAGTATATTATTATAATATTATACAAACACGCGTTAAATTATACGCTGCACATATCGGTCGGCACTCTGTAGACGAGCGAAACGCATTCCGCACGCACTCTACGACGACTAAAATAATAATAATTGATATAATATATATTTACTATAACAGATTATTATATGTGTGTGTGTGTGTGTGTGCCTTGGGTAAGTCGTAGGTGCGTCGTCATCGTCGTACATACATATAGGTTAGGTACCGCAGCTATGATATACATTTTGTATTATGTGTATTTTGTACGCTTCTGGTGTCCAACAGTATCTGCTTGGAAATTTACCAATAAGTACACAATATTATTTTATATTTCTTCATGATAATATATTATAATTGTTATTTGGTGAGTTGTTGTACAAAACAGGCACTGGTCTTGGTCATCATCACGATTCGGAAAATATATATATATATTATATCTATCTGTGCAATTATATCATCTATTAGGGCAGTGGCGCGCAACCTGGGGGTCGCGAAATTTTGTTAGGGGGTCGCCAGTAATCACCAAATGAAAAGTATGTATATTGTATATTATTTTATAGTTTTATACAAAGTAAAATTATTTTGTACCGTTGATGGCTGTGTCAATCGTAATATTATGACATTATGTCATATCTTAATGTTGCGATAACAAGTTCTATTGAACCACGCAGTATATGGGTTATTTTTAAATCGAATTTAATCAATAATTTTATTTAATCTTACGGTTATTATGAAATAGTCCGATAGTCGTGTACGAGCCGTTGAGTTGATCGTATTAATGCTTATAATTTTGTATAGCTTGTAATAATTATTTGTATTTTGTATTATTTTAAACTAAAATTTTTAATATTTTAATATTTTATAATATATACACTAAAACGATATGAATAAATTTTTAATTAAACGACCGACAAATACCAAACCAAACATAGAATCAATCATGTCTACAATGCAAGCTCAGGTCTCTCATTAAAATAATTAAAAAGTAATTTTATAATTTTAAAAATATTAAAATTTTTGATTATCATTATAATGATACATTTTTTAATTTTAGATTTTATAAAATTCTAATTTTGTATTTTTTTTTCATGTTTTTGATTAATTAAATTAAAAAAATATTAAAACTGCTCTAAAATTAACGACTTAATGTATATGAATAAAATGTATGTATACATTAAGACTATTAAGTAAATTTAAATTACACACTTACATAATGTTGATAGGAAGAGGGGGTCGTATTAATAATAAATTATTTTGGGGGGTCGTGGATCAAAAAAGGTTGCGCACCACTGTATTAGGGTACGCGAGTCAGCTATAGTCAAGATCCAGCAACAGGTACGCACTGTGTATACTTATCTGTGTTACTTAGCGTTCGTGTTTATGCGATACACTGAAAATACTTATGATGTGTTATTGTGGTTGCTTAATAGATAAAAAATAAATCAACGTGGTTAGTACCTATACTATACATACTCTAGTGTGTGCAGTTTACGCTGTATGTCTATGCTTTCGCGACTTCGCCAGGCACAAATCCCCATACTAGCTGGTCGCTAAGTATCGATCATTCTACCCCATAAACATGTTTGTTATAGCTTATAGGGGAATGCAAACGGTCTGTTTTTAAGTTTTTAAATGTATCAGTCTAATCAGGCACTGGCACATAATTTATCATGGTTTCGGTCTCAATACAATAAGGGATTATAGTATACATAATGTTGTACACAGTTGACTTTCGACTACTTATCGTGTACACAGACACAAAAAAAAAATAAAAAAAATATAAAAACACACATCATTGTAAAATCAATACATTTATCGTTCCACTCAGAATCTAAAATTGATCAATGATTCATTGATTTGTATGGATTGTTTTAAAAAAGTCTTTAAACACAATTTGTTTAAGTTATACGCGTTATTGTAGTAATCAACCATAAATAAAATATTAAGTAAATACCTAACTATTGGGTTTTGTCACAATTTTTGCGTTCAATCCTTCAATCTTTAAACATGTAATTATTCACATGTAGTCATAATAAACTCAACCCTGCGATAACAGGTAGGTAATAAAAAGTAAATTGCAAATTCGGCTCCGATGATTATTTCCGATAAATGGTGTATGGTAATAGCACGACTCCGTATTCCCTGTAGGCAACAAATAATGTATCTCATTGATGATCGCAAAAAAGTCAATAGTTTCCGGAAGTCACGCTTAAAAAGTACAAAATAGTGAATTAATGAATACTCATGTTGGAAATACGCATGGTTACGACTGCTAATAATAGGCAAAGGTACTATATAGACGAAGGTATTATTTAAAAAAAAATTACAATACTCTACTAATTTAAAATATAATTTTTGTTTGTACACTATTATTATGGGTAGGTACAGATCTAATTATGAATTTTCATAAATTACTACACCAAAATGAAAATAATAAACGTCCGCTCGTCGCCTAAGTCCTTAGCGGGATTGGTATCTACCAGTTACGCCTAAAACAAAATGTGTAGGTATTTTCCTTTCAATTTACCAATCATTGCGTTTATTCGTCTTACCTTCAAGGATAGAACATAATATATTTTTGTCCAAACTGATTATAATTAACGTTTTAGGTATATGAAAATTAAAAATAATTAAAAATTAAAAACTTATTTATTATATTGATCAATTGATTAACGAGTGACTGGCTATATATTTTTTGTTTTCGAAAAAAAATAATATTCTTGAATATTTTAAAATATTGATAGCTAATTATAGGAGTCAATATTATAAAACAGTTTTGAAAAAATTATCAAATTAACGTCATTATAACCATTTAAACAAGTAGGAATTTGAGTGATATCTGTAGACGGTTTCTTGTTTTCATTATCTCTACCTATTTATCTAGCTAATCGGTTCGCTGTACTGTATCATAATTCACAATACTGTTTGGTATAAAATAGGGTAACACAATATTTTGAATATTATGACACTATTAGATATTTTTATATTTATGTACAATTGTAGTTTATTTTTATTATATGTATAGTAAATTTTCATTATTCTATAATATGTTTTTTATTTTATTTAAGTAAAGTAACTACGTTTTGTATAATCGATTTACGGATTAAACACTGGGAATCGTTCCCACCTCATTTCGCCACTTGGTATAGAAATATATCCCCAACCACAAGCCTAGTTTCACAACTTTAATCTCCCTAGGAAATGCATGACATCGTTCTCCCATCTCCGAATCGGCCACACCTTACTTCCCTCTCATTCCTTTAATTTTCATTAAATTAATCCCCCATCTGCACACTCAACTACATCCCTATGATTTGTGATATTACCCAGATTATCTTCGACTGCCCTAAATTATCACAACACCACGCCCACTTTTGTCCCCATATAAATCCTCCAACTTGAATTTTCGTCATCCAAAGTATATTCTCATTTCAGCAAAAAAATATTATACTTTTCATATTATCTTTCTCTAACCATATACTACAGTCGATACTTAATTTAGTTTTTTTTTCATGTTGTACGCAATTTATTTTCCAAATTATTTTTAACCCATTATTTTAACTGATGAGAACTTGAGACTAATTGTTGACAAAGTTCAAACAAAAAAAATTTAAAAACAGAGCAACTATAAAGTTATACTTACTGAATATGATTAAGCACAATAAATATAATAATATTTTTACATACCTAAGTGTTATAAATTTAAATGACCCCGCTCCCATATTCAGCTATTATTTAGCGCAATATTGGTCTATCAACACTGAAAAATATCGAGCGCAACCGGTGTACACCCTATTGACTTTAAATGTTTTGTACGCAATCGGTATATGAAAAGATAATTTTAGGATAAATTGGTATCTCCCTGGAGCCTGATGCTTAATTTAATATAGAAATAAATCGGACCCAATTTAAATAATAGATATTATATATCGCAGTATGTACTATACCCATTTATAGTTTGAAAATCTCGGGCCCTACAGTTTACACATCCAAATTGTATTATAACACGAACATTTGGTACCGCAGGAGTTAAAAATCACTTTTTTGAGACGGATATCTAAGCCCATCGAAGGTATGCGACTATGGAGATGAAAAACGTTTTTATTTCTTTTAAAGGGCCAGACGGGCCAGTTGCCCGTCTGTATGTATAGGCATATTACATAGTGCAACGTGATGAGTCAGCTTGACGAGCGGTCGCGCTATACGCACAATAGAAGACGTGTATAATATTATTATAATATAATACATTGTACAATGTAAGACTCGGTTGGGTCGTTCACGCGATGATTATTATTGTTTCGAAACGTCAAAAGAGTACCTAAGGTTTTTTACAAAAAAAACTTCTTGTCAACTCGTCAAAAATGAAAAAATAAAAACGAATCCGGTACGACAAACGCGGGGGTAAGGCTCGTGGTGAGATACGGAACGCTCGTCGTAACTGTATATAACATAGTCTCGCCTGTACTCTCGAGGGATAATTTTGAATATTATTTTTGTTAAAAATGTGTCGTCCCGACTTGACTGACGATCCGTCCACGCGTGGTAATTGCATGCTGACGTCGACGACAGACCGTGAAATCGACTGACCCACGAAAATATGATATTTTAATACTCGTGCGCACCCCTCGCCAACGCTTTGTGATGCCTGGAGATATCTTTATAATGTTATTTTGTGTACCAGATACGTAACGTATATTATCGTAAGCAAATGCGAAGATCAGGGGTGGGAGCTCACGGAGCCGCTTCCAAAAATTATCAACCCCCACCTAATTTTTTTTTTAATTTTTTACAGTTGACGAGTTGTATTATTGTACGCCTATACGGCTTTTAATATTACCGTAGGCTGACTTATTATTATTATAATAGAGCTAGAGACTATTCTAGGAGATAGCATATCTTCTGTAGGTACATAGTGTTTTATACTGTACAAATATTTTTCATCACGTAAAGAGTTCATATTATTTGCATATTTTACAATTTTACATAGAAGTGCATAATCGGATAATTTTTAGAAATTAGTATACATCTCATACTTTGTGCTATAAACCTTTATTTGTTTACACAATCATTTTGCAATTGTAATAATTTGATTTATTTTCTAATATTATATAGTCAATAAAAAAATATGAAGATTATAGTCGCATTATATCAAACGATTATTAATTGATATAATTATGACTTTCGCGGGGAGATAAAAATAAATAAATGGCGATAATTAATTGTAAGTAATACATTATTTAATATTAAATTGTATAAATGAAAAACTACATATTATTTTATAACTTGTTATCTATAATCAACAATAGACGGTCAAAAATTGAAAAACGAGTGAACACGAATCACCCTGTATACCCGGCGCATCGTCATCTGGACCGAGAAACAGTGATACTGCGCAGGGTACGCATAAATCGTACGTGCTCCATAATAGTAATAATAATAATATAATATAATATAATACAACATCATATCCAACAATATAATATATTATTATACCTAATAACGATTCCTATCGACGATCGTCGTACGCAACACAATAACTATATTTTATAATAATAATATAAATCTTGACGTCGGCAGCCGCGGTATATGACAAGTCGCGGGAGCCCATATATATTCCGATTCCACGTAATTCCGTGTAAATGTCCACCTTTTGCCGGTATAGATCGGTTATGTTATTATGTACCCATTGTACGTTTTCGGGACATGCATATATAGTGCATATAACGCTCACGTTATTATATCGGTTACGACGACGCTCATATAATATAATATAATATTATAATAAAATATATAATACGCACCTATGTAGCGGCGGCGGTCATTGTGCGGCCATCACGTCTTCGTCGTCGTCCCTGTTGGATATAATATGTACTGCGTACACTGCGCTCACATCGCGCTTGTTATTATATATATATATATATGTATAGTACATTTTTGAGTTTTAGGTTTATATATTTTTTTTCGCTAACAATCGACTCGCCCTCTACTCTCGCCGACGCACCTGCTCCGCATATATGCACCTAAGATTTACAATATATATATATATATATCATATCTGTATGGCGTCATATTGTGCGTTCGATATTGCACCTGTACCGTATATATTGTATATTTGTATATCATATTATCGTATATACGTATAGGTCGACTCGCAGGATACCCCGCGCGCGCCGTGATGCGGGAGACTCGGGTGCCGCGACGAAAATAATACACGAGACGCATAATATTATATACCCATGCGAGAAATGCCGTCGCGGATTTTCGAAAGGAATGTTTTATTTTTTTTTTTTTTACGCCTTTAAATCCCGTCCCGAATGGATTTACCGCGTTTTCGTTGCGCAGACACACTGCCGCACGCGCCCTAGTCCGTTTAACGCATTATTATTATATTGCAGGTATTATCATTATTATAATAATATTATATACGTTTATTATTTTTTGTGTGAGCACGTATTTTTGTCAATAATATTATGATAATATAATGTATGACGACTGGCCCGCGTGTTTGCACCGTGTCATTAAATAGTAAGGAGTGTTAAATATATGATTCGTCGCGGACGGGGAAATAGCATGACCGACGTGCGGTCGTTACGGGACTTTGCGCGCGGGGACACGATTATTGTGATACTATATTATGTATGCTATATTCAGTACTTGAATCGAAAAATTATAAATTAAGAGGACGTCGCAAAAGTGTAAAAAAAAAGGTACGTACTCGAAGATTAGAGTAGTGAAATTAGGTCTAATTGATTAGGACATAATTAAAAGTCTATGTATACAGGTACGCTAAAATATTTTGCAGGTTGTGGACGCGTTATCATGTATCTGAATGTTGGTACAATACAGTTCCGTAATTAAGCCCCCCCCCATGGCTTTTTTTTAAAAACTGGCAAACCATATTAATTG
Organism: Sitobion miscanthi; assembly: GCA_008086715.1. Lineage (NCBI taxonomy): Eukaryota > Metazoa > Arthropoda > Insecta > Hemiptera > Aphididae > Sitobion > Sitobion miscanthi. The sequence goes on from CM017797.1 coordinate 29,724,313, forward strand.
AGCACCTATTTTATTAAAGATGGCCTGATGGCCGATACTATTTTTTTTCGATGTCCTGCAATATTCCGATTTCAATCATGTAGGTTGTTACATATCAAAATCATTATTTCATTTACACGTTTTATTTTTATTTAAAGAACCTATAAAATAGTAATATAAGCCTATATTATTATATTATCGGTAATATAAAAATTACTGCATACTGTGACGTTAAAATATTTTATTTTTATTCTTACTTACAGCAACGATCAAAAAGTTCGGTTCAACATAATATTATCGGAATGTAGTTCAAATATTGAACAGATCCAAACATTTGAAGTAATAATAATTTCATTATTGCAGTTCCAGGAAATCCCGACCCCTAAATGTCGCTTTAAAAACCGCTATAACAACTAATCAACAATACATTATATACACTTTTTGGGGACTCAACTGTCCCACAATAACAATAATGGAATGTAAGTATGTATTTGATCAATAATGAGTTAGTTTTAACTTTTGTTCCGTAATATTATAAAAAAAAAATTTAGTTTTATTATAAATCGTTTTGATAAAATACATTATATACATTAATATAATATAAATATATACAGAATAATATCCATTGTGTGCGTTTGTAATAAGGTAGATAACCTAATGTGAAATTTGAGCCGAGGACCTTATAAGACCAAATTATATAGACATTTGAAGCATATTAATCAAAAAACCAAAAATAATATAAAGAATAGATGTTTTTGTTGTTGTTAAAGTAGGTAGGTAGGTATACTATTGTAATGAAATGTACGGTTCAATAGTTTTCGAATACCTTGTGGATATGAAAAGAACAATATCCGATACAAAAAAAAATACAATACATATTTCGGAATCTTTGGACTGAAAAATTTAATCTGATAAAGTTAATTTTTGGTGGACTTCCGGTAAATATTAGTTTTTTAAAATACTTTGTACCCAGCTTATGGCCGATAGGTACCTAATCAGTAATCACTAAGCACGTAAGTATAATAAATTGTTCAAAAATCAAGATTTATAACTATATTAAGTATTAATGAATTTTCGGTTTAAAATGTAATAATGTGTGCCATATATTACGATACATGAATAATAGTTTTAGTTTCAGATTTTTTCAAATATATTTTATGGCCGTCTCTTAGAAATCGAATCTAGTCGGTGTGCATTTTAAGGTTGATTTTTGACATTTCTTTTAACCCAAAGAATAACAGCCGATAACTGTCAAAAGTTTTGAACAAATTTCAGCAGGCTTAGGTATTGTTTCCCTTAATCGGATCAGATGTATTTTGGAGTTCAATTCGGATTCATACTTGCAAATCGAGTATTCAAGACTCCCAGCACATCACTGTCTAGCACCAAGTTAAGCAAATCAAGAAAGTAGCTAACACCCATAGAAAACAATTTATGAAATTCGACTACGATAAGTATATGTCTATGCCTAGACTATATGTCTGGGTTTTTGTTGTTCGCATTATGTATTTACTAGACAATTTTAATACAGATTTCGTTGTCGTGAAACAGTTGAGACATATATTTTTTCTTTAGGAACAAACAAAAAAAATTCTTAACTATTGCAGTTCTATGATTTTATTTTCGTATCAGGTCAAGGTGTATATAAATAAATGACTCACAATTAAAAAAAGATCAGCGATTCAGTATATTTACTATAATATTTTACTCAACATCTCGACGATAGGACAAATAAAAATAAAATATTATGTACACGAAAATTTTTTTTATGACTTAAATAAATTAATCTCTTATTATTATTATTATTATTATTATACGGTATACACGGCCGCTGTGCATATTAAACTAAGTGTTTTAAGCACAATTTGAAAAGAGTTGAATGATGATTATTTTTATAATTCTCATTTCTCAAGTATATACGAATTAATTTCTATATGTATTTTTTTTTAACTGCGTCGTGGTTTATTTTGAAACTCGTTAAAAAACCGTTAAGCTTAAAGACTAAATATTATTATGTACTTTAAAGCGTGGTATTATGTTTCTTGTAACTAAAAAAGGTTTAGAAGGTTTATTTCTTTAATACCATATAATAATATACTCGCTGCACGGGGCGACATGTCTATAAACTTTGACTTCACGACGTAAAACATCGGGCACGTAGATAATATACAATTATATAATGATATTTGTCGAAAAAAAATATAAGCGTACTATAGCGTAGCTTGTACCTATATACTATACTGCGAGCCGTCAACGATAAAACGAGGATTATATTAAAACATAATAACATTATATACAGACGTGTCAGTAGGTATTTAAATGGTATTATTTGTCGACGCCGGGCATTCGTGAATACACGTCAAAACCAATAAAAAAAGCATTTCTGTTGTATTCTGAAATAGTATCCATCTGTCGGTGCGACGGCGGTGGTGCGCGTGACACCTTTATAATTTATTTATCAGTAGTCAGTTCTCTTTGTCAGGTAATTTTATTGTGCACGTCGCGTGAAAATTTTCGCGTTTATTGACTGGACGTACAACAAACAAATGCGCTTCATACACAAAATAAAATTATTCAGACGTCGATGAGAAAAAAAAGACAAAATTTATTATTTTCACGTCGTCCACACTATATTATCAGCTGTGTACGAAATATCATCTCGCATATAATATATAATTTATAACATAAATATACTTAACCGTCAGCGGTTTTTAAAAAAAAAAATGTTGCGGGTCTTTGAAGGGCGAGTACACGCGCGTGAAGTAGCCAAGTCGATGATGAATATTGATAACACTGCAGCAGCAGTAGACGCAGATCGTAAGCATAAATGAGGTCCAGAATCGGTATAATCTCGGGACGTGGTAAAAAATATTACACGCGAAAATGATTAAAAACAGAAGTCCATGCATCTACGAATTAACGAAAACTATTATGTCGAAAATGCATAATTGACTACCTGTATTGTCAAGCCGGATCGTTTTGGCGTACAAAATATTTTACTGGAAAATGTACTAATTATTTAAAATATCATGTTGAAAATTACACGATAATGTAAGTACAAATAACTTGACCGTCAATTATTAAATCGCGTAATATTACGCCTCTACAAAATATACGCCTGCGTTTTACTATGGATAATGAAATATTAAAAGAATCTCAAATTCATATTATACAAACATAATATTAATGTATTATATATTTATACGTTGATTTTAATAACGCACTCATTATTTTGAACTTTTGAACTTTTTTGAAAATATTATATTTTAATATTTTATTATTTTTCTGTGTTTTTGGATACATACAAATCGAAATTCGAACAAGTAGTTAATTGGTGTGAATATTTAAAGTTTTGCTTGGTGAAGTAATGGATCGACATTTTCCGAGGTATCACTCCTGTGACAGTTTACTCCGTCCATCTAAACTATAAATACATATACAATGTACATAATATATCGATATATACTAACCAATTAGTTACTCGTTCAAAAAAATTCGATTTTTATGTAGATATATCACCGTATCGCCCCTTGTAACTTGTTATTAAAAAAAGTAAAAACCTTAAAAAATAATAACAAATAATATGAAAAACATTTTTTATTCCAATAATGTGGTTTCGAAATGAAATGAAATTATGAAATAAATAAATTTTAAAATTTTTGAAATTATATGAGTGTAGTTTACGCTCAAATGGATCTGTGTTCCTTTTGTATATCATATACGCAGCATCACACATCGCTCACGTCCTCGGCACACACGGTTAACTGTGAACTAATAACGTAGTGTAGGAAAGAAAATTCTACACGTCATTTTGAATTTCGAGTGCGGACGATGGTACAGCGGAATCATTATTGTTATTGTCTGTTTGTTAAAGATCGTGCAGTAGGTACACACGACTACTGCAGCATCGGTAGTCACATACATACATAATATTCTATACAAAACGTTAATTTTCGTTTTCTATTGTAAAGCGTCGATGCGTGATTAAATCCTAACACTCGCACGTCCATTTATAAAATAATAATATATATAGGTAGTTCCCTGTGCAGCAGCCACCAGCAGCACAGATTGTGTCAGAGTGCAAGTCTCTATTATGCCGTGCGGTGCATTGATGTGGCGAGAAAACCAATACAAGAGGGTGTTGAATCCCTTTGACTGACGATGACGTGGCAACAACTATTTTAACAATTATTAACGACACGGAGAAAAAAAACGAAACCGATTTCGAGTGATAGGTAGGAGGTACTGCGCAGAGAGAGAGAGAGAGAGAGAGCGGGTCGTAAATAACAATTTATTATATATATTAATATTATGGAACATCACGGGATTACGCGCCGCCAAATAAAATAAATATCACATTACTATTATATAGGAATGAATTATAATATATATATATATACGTATGTATAAATGTATTATTAATTTGCATTTATAGTTATCGAGTTATCGTTCCCCGTACTAAATATTTAAATATATACGACGGTAAAAAAGTATATAATATTATTGTAATTATTATTAGAGTTTATTATCAATAAAATAACAATAAAATAATGATTTGATTAATATTAATAATATTTAAAATATTTATCTATCAAATTTAAGTCTTGGTTTTTAATTTAGCGCAAAGTCGTCAGTAATACTTCTAGGACATTCGATTAACGGACTTCTGGTATATTGATACAAATTACAAATGCGAAACAATGAAGACATGTAGTTATAGAGCAGTGGTGCACAGCCTGGGGGTCGCGAAATTTTATTAGGGGGTCGCCAGTAATCACCAAATGAAAAAAGTTAAATATTATGTATATTGTATATTATTTTATAGTTTTATACAAAGTAAAATTATTTTGTACCGTTGACGGCTGTGTCAATCGTAATATTATGACATTATGTCATATCTTAATGTTGCGATAACAAGTTCTATTGAACCACGCAGTATATGGGTTATTTTTAAATTTAATTTAATCAGTAATTTTATTTAATCTTACGGTTATTATGAAATAGTCCGATAGTCATGTACGAGCCGTTGAGTTGATCGTATTAATGCTTATAATTTTGTATAGCTTGTAATAATTATTTGTATTTTGTATTATTTTAAACTAACATTTTTAATATTTTAATATTTTATAATATATAAACTAAAACGATATGGATAAATTTTTAATTAAACGACCGACAAATATCAAACCAAACATAGAATCAATCATGTCTACAATGCAAGCTCAGGTCTCTCATTAAAATAATTAAAAGTAATTTTACAATTTTAAAAATATTAAAATTTTTGATTATCATTATAATGATACATTTTTTAATTTTAGATTTTATAAAACTCTAATTTTGTATTTTTTTTTCATGTTTTTGATTAATTAAATTAAAGAAATATTAAAACTGCTCTAAAATTAACGATTTAATGTATATGAATAAAATGTGTGTATACATTAAGACTATTAAGTAAATTTAAATTACACACTTACATAATGTTGGTAGGAAGAGGGGGTCGTATTAAAAATAAATCATTTTGGGGAGTCGTGGATCAAAAAAGGTTGCGCACCACTGTTATAGAGCTATAGAACTACGAACAAAGTTTCGACTATTTTATAATTGTAACTTTTTTAAACTGCTCGATAGCTATTATTTTGATATTTCCAAATTACTTATTCATATTTTGTTCAACATTACTCAAGGATTCGACATCAGGGCACGCCATCCGAGTCCTGAATAGAATTGAATATTCTGAGACCACGTGATTAAAAATAATGAAATAAATACCGGCTATTATCTATATATACATAGTATTACTTTGGATTCACGACGTGGGTGAACTAAAGTAGGCAGTAATGGATGTAGGTACACAAATACGCGTGTGTCGGAATCGAGTGCATAAGAAACAAACAGCGTGTAATAGTCATCGAAGGGAAATTTGTTATTACACATCAAAGTACAATACGACAACGACGGAGGTATCTACACGAAAACGCGTATTATACAAACTTTACATAATATACGACATGTACCTACTACATAATATTATAATATGACGTCGCAGTCATTTCAACGATGAGATAATAGGTACGTCCGTAATACTATATACATATCTGCGGTGTGTGTATATCATTTTCGAGGGGCGAAAAATCGTAGTATCATCGGTGCCCACAGCAACTCGGATAATAGAAGATGAAAAAACCTGCGCACGAGGATTAAGGCGACGGTGGTCGTGTGAGGTGACGGGCGGCGACGGTGGCATCGACTATACGGTAATAAGCAAGAAAACCGATTTGTGTACAAAACGACACGAAACCGCACAATTATCAAAAACGGACGTCATCGAGACTCGGTCCCGCGTATTATATACACACACACATAGGTACGGGTACGTCGGCAGTAAATTAATGGGAATTAAAGGATCGGGTGTATGTCACATATTTTCTTCGTTTCGTTTATGTATTTTTTTTTTCACGTATACATTATTATTATATTCACCGCAGCGCGCGGGGTTCCTCGTCCGAGTATAAATCGTATAATATTATTAAAACGTATATATTATATTATATTATAATATATATTAGCCGCTGCCAACGCGTATTAACATGTTCACGAAAATGTACATATATATATGTATAATATATGAAATAACCAGTTTTGGAAGCATATAATATAGCGCCTTCCGGAGAGGTACACAGTACCTATAGGTATATAATATAGTCTCTCCGTTTCGACGTCCGTCCCGCAACTCCTCGGGTGCTCGCGCGCAGAGAGCCGAGAGATACCGAAAAGAGATTATAATATTATTATTCGTATTCGTATTGTGTATGTGCGCTGGAGGAGAAGGAGGAGGCGTTTGGTCGGTTGTCGGCTGGTTTTTATTATTTTCTCTCTCTCCCCCACCACCACCACCACCTCACCCACCACCTGCGATAGCGTCCCGGCACCGCTGTCCGCGTTTTAAATTTAATGGTTCTATCTGTCGATTTATCTGGTGTGCTCCTTGTACGCGCCACGCTGCAGCCACACGGCGTGCGTGTATATTATCTCTCGTCCTGCTGTTTTCCGAGTCCTTCTACATGGACGTCCACGAATAAATTTCTCGGACAAGGGCGAGGCCGCCGCCGCCGCCGACGTCTGGAGGCAATAAGTTCTCTATAATATAAAACAGCGCACTATGTCGTCCGTCGTCGTGCGTCGTGTCGTATTATATATTATACAATATATAAATATATATATACAAACACCGACAAGGGCCGGAGCAGTGCTGCAGCGCGCGACAAAGACAATCCGCTCTTTATTATTATGTTATAATATACCTACGTGTATGCCTGTACATATAATATACACCTGACCCGACCTACCTACAATGCATATTTATTATTCGTTCGCGTCGTGGAGGCCTTTATATTATTATAATGCATGTCGTCTCCGTGGCGCGGGCGGCGTTTGAGTCTCCCGCGCGTTTTGCGTTTACATCGCACCGGGCGCCCCCTCCCACCCCCCTCTCGCCAATCCCATAGCAGTTCGCCCGCGTGATACTAGGAAACACGAAAATCCCGAGGTTCTCGTATGTTATCATAATATAACATTATTATATACGAAAACGTTCTACAGTATTGTAATACATTGTTTATATTATATGATGATATACGCGCATACGCCGAGTACGACTCCCGAGACGGCGGCACCGTCAATAGTCTCCGCGCACAGAAGCGACCGCTGTGACGGCGCGTTTATCGAGGGTGTCAGCCCACGCAGACCACAAGTATGGTTTTGGTATTATTAAATTATTTTACTGCCACGGCAGTTGACCAATACAATGTTACTATAATACACATTGTGATATATATATATATATCAATCGCATCTATACATATCATTCGATTGGTTTGAGACAGCCGGCCCCTTGTCTCGCATCACTATACTACACCCTCAACCCCTTTTTAGTCGTATTCCTATTGTTTTTGTTTCCCTTAGTTTTTAGTATCTACTTCAGCTATAGCCTACCTACATTAAGTCGTCATTATTCTATAAAACAACGCGTTATTTGAAATTTTAATTGAATCTCGAAATGTATAGTTTATATTATGATATCAAATAATAATATTATGATTGTTATCGACAAGTGAGTTTTTTGTGAGCGTTTGTAGGTTGTGATAATCCCTTGGAAAAATGCCGAATACCCAACGGCACAGCATCATACCCACCCCCGCAGTAGCACCGGTGGCCGTATAGCTGATACCATATAATATGACCATGCAGCGTATAATCTGTTCGGTGGGTGTATCGTATTATCAGTTTCAGAAGAATTTATACGATTATTTGTTTTAAGCGCGTAGGATTTTTCCGGCTCGCGTATGCACCGTAAGACATATACACATATTTACGATACGCTGTGCACTGTCACCGTTTTCGTCGTCGACCTAATAAAATAATAATAATTTTAAATCGCGAATCCTCTCCATCTTACTCCGTCACTGTTGGCGTTACAATTCCAACGCCCTCGGGGAGACGTGAACGGTTATATATATATATATATTTATCCGAATGTCTCGATTCTTCACGATCGGGCGCGGTTTTTTCCGTGTACCGATCGTGTTCTGAGTTGCCTATACAAGATGGAAGTATAAATATACCCACATGTAACATGTACAATAATATACATGTCTTGTACTATACATACGTATATTATATTATACTGGTCACTGAACGTGTATACGATGACATTTTAGATTATTGATATTGTCTCCACTTACCTCCAACGAAACGGCGTTCGACGGTCTTATTGTAACACCAAAGTTTTTGAATTATTCGCCCTAGATGACGTTCGTTTTGCACACAAACGCACTCGATATTCCTGAGCATTAAAATATGGGTACTCGTATAATACTCCAACATACTCACGGTCACTAAATCGACTGTGTCGAATAGAGAAATAGATAGTAAGTATACGTGCACACCTACCGACATCGTAATTTATATACGTGACTTACAAGATATAAATGTATGTATTTACAAACATGATAAACATCTCATACTTTGTTTTTCCTTATAACATGTAGTATTATACTTACAGGTTTATTATCGAAAGTACATTACATATTATAATATTAAGTTTAAAGTTTAAACAGTTTACATTTTAACAATGAACCTTTGAAAAAAAACTTTTATAAAGCAGGTATATGTCTTTTATACCAGTGGATCTTAAACTTTTGTTGAACAAGGATGAAAGACTTTAGAAATCGCGGACCCCAGGTGAAAGACTCAAAGATATCGATGACCCCCTACTAATTTTTTTTCAAATTACTTTTTGAAGCTAAGCTTCTTATAGGAAGCCTGGGGGGTCATTAGTGAGAGAAAGAGGTAACTAGGGGATACCAAAGCGTGATATAAAAATGATAAACAATTATTTGCTGATAAATTATAATAATAATTTGTTATTTATTTTGCATCTTTACCTACTTTTTGTGTTTTGGCAGTTGACTTAAAAATATTTAACAAATATATTATTATATTTCCTATTTAGTATTTTGATTATTTAATATGGTTTTTTCGTACTCTTTTTAGTGGAAAATTAGGTTCAAATAAAATATAGACTATTCGTCATACCATAGAACAATACTGTACCCTGCAATATGTGATAATATGTTTATCAGCTATCTGTTATCAATATTTATAACGAAAAATAAAAATCTGTTTTTGAACTTTTATTTATTATTTTACTAGCCATTTATGAAGATCCTTAAAAAAACATTCAATAAATATTTAGCAGCATACACTATATTAAAATATTGTATTCTTTCAAATGAGATACTATTGAATGTTATGTTGTACAGTACAGTGATGTACAACATAACATTCAATAGTATCTCATTTGAAAGAATACAATATTTTAATATAGTGTGATTAGTGGTTACTTATTTATATTTAAAAGACTTATTATGAACTAATTTAAGAGAGAAACATAGATAATGTTGTTACTTAAAACTTAATTAATTATAGATAAATTCACTCTAATATCAAAACTGACAGCACCATATTAAAACTACCGAACGAAAATTTGGTACATGGTACGTGGTAAGACGGAGACAACACATGCGGGTGCGAAGTCCTCTTAAGTATGTTGCTTAAGTACCTAATCCTTTTTTAGAGTCTAAAAGGTTGCCACTGAATTTAATATCTTATACGTGTTCGACGTAAAAGGAGAAATCTGCACATATATAGAAAAAGGCCGTAAGAAATATTACGTTATTGAATTTGAAAGTTTTTGTTTCTATGAATTAGTAGACAATAGGTATCTACGTGAATAAAATGAAAAACATTTAAATGGAGTATAATATTATAATAATATATTTTATAGTAGGTATAGTCGTATGGACTATAATTATAGGTAGATATAACCTTATTGAAAATCAAATTATACTTAATAATTAGACGTTGAAGGTTAAGTGTTTCCTCTAATAGTTCTCCGTCAAAAATGTATGTGACACCATTAACACTTCTTATTTTGTAATTCTAAATATTAAAATTGTGTTGAATGTATATTTTAAACCGGTGAATTATGGGTGTGTCACAAGAACATCTAAATCATCCTTCCTCTAGATCGGTTCTCTTTGTATCACGGGGATAGGATTTTAACCCTTCAAACTATATAATATCACAATATATTCATATAGTATTTGTTTAAGGTATAACTCCCTACAGATGTTCTTTTAAATTTAAAATTTACGAATTACCAAACATTTTACTAACACATATCATACAATAAACACATATATTATACAATACGAACCCAACTGAAATACGTGAATTACACGTAAGACACATATTAAATATTATTTAACTGTATATTATATTGTAGTTGCTATTGAAATATTTCGTCATGAAACATAATATGTCATTATATATCACAACGGGTACATGATATTATAGATGATATATCACAATAATATTATTATATAGATGTGATTAGAATGAAAAATCGTCCACTGCGGGAGCGTAAAGAATCAAAAACCGATAAGAATCGTCCAACTCGTGATGGCGATGGCGCGTCGGATATAATACAATATTATACCTATGTACAATAAACACTATACATACATACCGATCTTAATATTATTATTATTATTTTTTACAGGTAGGCACACATATATTATCCATTGCGTGTCACAACAATATAATATATGATTATCAAACAATTTATTATCGTTCGAAATGCGTGTACATACAAAAGACGATCTCATTACGACCGCGCCAGTACGCATCGAGCACTGCGCACGCGAACGAGACGACGTAGTGTGTCACGTCTAATTAATAATGCATTTCCCCCCGAAGAATCGTCTCCCGCCCACTGTTCCCACTGCATTTGCTGGCTGCGCGACAATGCGATCGTTATATTATAGGTACTATTATAGTATATCGAAATAATTATTATAGTCGATATTTAATAGTTCATTTTTTTTAGTCATCGTGGGTTAGTAGGTAGGTAAATACAACGTCACGGTATATACTAATAAGTATATAGCGAGTTACTCCGTGATGGAGAAGAGTAAGTAGGAAAAAAAAATAAAACACACTGGAAGTATTATTAATCCCCTTTGTCCCGGAGAACATCATCATCATCGTCGTCGTCGTCGTGCCTATTGTTATAACAGGATCAAGTGTACACCGAGGAGCGCCTTCTGTGTGCGACAACAACGACGACGACGACGTTATAATATACGAAATCCTTTTGTTTGTATTCCTGCGGTATCTTCTATACACGTATATATATACCTATAGGTACCCCCGTCGATCTCTGTCGCTCCCACCGGCGTATCCTGCAGCTCTCTTCCTTCTCTATCCGTCCGTTCGCCTTATACCGCGTCGTCTCATCGCCGTCTGCTTCTATACAGATATATTATATTATATTCTTATTCCGATACCGGTTTGGTCTCGTGCAGTCGTTTCTTTTCGGTCGTCCTCTCTGCGCACCCCGCAGCATCGCGAGTCTGTGCGTGCGTCTGTACATACACACAGTGCCGGATCGTATATATACTCGTCGCTACCACTACCACTACCACAACTCTGACTATAATATGCGTATATAGGTATAATATATTTACGTGTGTTTTTTCCTTTCCCTGTATATACCGCGACCGCGACGTCTCTCTTTTGCTCCTCCACCACCACCACCACCGCCGCGGTCCGGTAAGTCCCCCCGCCCCCCACCACCCACGGGTCACGGCACAGCCATTGGCCGATCGCCGAGACCGCCTCATTATATAGAACGGACGTCTTTATTCCGGTGCACGATCTCGCGCGCGCCCGAGAGAGACTGCGGGCTTCTCTCCGCTCGTGTATGTACGTATTATCATTATATATAGGTTTATTTATTTATTATTATTATTTTTTTTTTGCCTTTATTCCACAACACGCCGCTGTAACACGAGGTTGCGACGTCATACACACACACACCGACGATGTACGCGTATACGTATACGCGCACGCAACACGTATATTATACAGCACCGCCGCCGCCGCCGCCGCGGTCGTCATCTCTCCTTTACTCGGCGAAGAATATAAAAAAATGGTGGGGGGGGGCACATACCGGCACATACCAAAAGTTTTTTTTCTTCTCTTCTTCTACTCCTCCTCATCTTCCCCGACCGCCCGTCGTCTCTACCCCCGCGCCGTTGTCGACAAACCCACGCACACGCGCTCCCCCGCCGCCGCCGCAGCTGACCGCGTGTATAGTTGCAGCTCCCGTCGCGTTTACAATATATATAGGTACCTACAGACGGGAGAAAAATACGTTGTGTTGTGGCGGCGGCGGCGGTGGTGTCAGAGAGTGTCGGATGACTAGGCCGGTTTCGACCTATACTCTTTTCGTATCGTTTCGTTCTTTTTTTTTATTATTATTATTATTATTATTATATTTTTTTTTTCGGGATGTTTAAAGAAGGTGGTTCCCGAGTGTCACGGAAAGGTAGCTGCTGCACAGTCATTATCGCTAATAACGAGTTGGTCCCGACCGATTATGACAATACACGCACGCACATTATATTCTTACTATATACACTATACAGCAGTATACACAGATAAATGCTGCGCCGATGATGCTGCTCGGCGGACATCCCGCCGGTCACACTTATCAAATATCCGCAGAATTTGTACATCTCTAGAGCTTATCTACAAACAATACCACACTTACCTATAAATCATTATAGGGTCATTCGACATGTTAGGTTATGTTTGCTATGAGTGTATTGTACATCAATTAAAAACTTTGACTTACGAATACTTGAAGAAATTGCACACGTGAATGGCTTAAGCTATATTTAATATTTTAATCGGTATTAATTATTACTAGGTAGGTACTTCTAATAGTCAATACGTGTAATGACTAACGGTGGCAATCACACCCATGTACATGGGTAATATGAAAACTACATTAAAATGACATAATCGTTTTTATTCCTGGCAATTATTTGTATGGGCCTGCTCAGCATAATATTATTGTGCTCCCGCATTCGTCGTACAACATGCAACGGCAGTATCGTCCAACTTTTTGTCACGTGAAATATAATATAAAGACATATTTAATGCACATTAATATTTTTATGCACACGTGTGTGCCACTGTATTGTATGCATATGTATACATTATATATAGTCTGCTGCTGCAGAATTCGGTCGTTCGCCGCCAACAGAAAAAAAAACAGAAAATAGAAAAAATCATCACCGCCGACCGAATATTAAAAAGTGTATACGATAAAAAAAAAAAACATCTCTGTGACACGCTCCATCGTTCAGTCCGAGTTTCGTTTTTGCGTGTACACTGCGCCGTACGATGGTTCACCCCGCATAGACTATGACGGCCATCATATTAAAATACGAATAGTTTCGCGAGTACCGCAGCAACAAGTGTACATTAACATATTATCAGCTACCGCGAATTGACAGATTTTAATTTCCAATATAAGATTCAAATCGATTATATTATTTCATATATAACTACCTAATAGTTATATTCGACCTTTAAGAACTGAATCTAAACTAAAAGAACTCGGCGACTTTTGAATTGACTCTTGCAGACTTTCTAATATTGATACGGTGTGTAGCACCTACCTTTATAAAACGCGTCCGACACTGACGCGATAAGATTTGACTGTTTTATTTTACATTACTATAATATGTATAAAAATAAAATAAGCTCTCGACAAGAGTTGTTTTGATTCGTAAAACATTCCGACGCAAAAAAAAATTGGATTCATTTCAACATCAAAGTGTTTTATTTTCTGTGACCATCGTACATTTTTTACTTTATATAATGCCATCGAATACTCGCTGCAAATATTATATTAATAAAAAAGGTTTTTCAAGTATGACTAACTAAAACCTGATATTTTTGCTTCTATTAATTAAAACCTTATATTTGGCATAGGTAGTTAAATTACTAATGTATAATGGATTATCTTTGCAAAGTTGACTTCTATTCTAATGTTAATAAAGTAACACAAATTAAAAATCGACTAGATACTTCGACTTAAATATATATAATATTTTCAAAAAGTTAGGTTGTTACACTAGGTATTGTAAATTATAATTTATAACTACGATATACATCACAGAATATAGTTCAACATAATGGTACAGGTAAACAATTTTAATAAATAATAAGTAAATTGATTGGTTGATTTAAAGTTAAACTATTCAAAATGTTTAATATTACTTTGCTTCTTTTAATAGTATACATTATAAATAAAAATTATTGATTTGAAATTTGATTTTTAAATTGGATTATAAATGTAAATAGTTATGAGATTTTAGATAATTATTATGAGTACAAATAATATAGGTATTGACGTATGTAGCTTAGGGGATGCATATAATTAAAATAAGAATTATATGTTTTAAATAGAAAAATCAAAAATGTTAAAACTTGTTTTAAATTTTCTCTACTTTCTAAAATAAGTATAAATTACTTGGATAAAAAAGTCATAAATTAATGTTTGTATATAACAATACTATTTTTGGTATATTAATTATATATGATATGATGTATTGATGTATAATATACATCAATATATTATGAATTATGATGTACCATGAACCAATAATATATTATAGATCTAGACATTTAGCAGCATTATGATAGTAATATGAGGTAGATAAACAGTTAAGTCTATAAGTTATAACTTATTATCAAAATAAATAATAATATATTATATTACGTTCTAAAATATTTTTCGACACTTTCACTTAACGTTTATTGTTCAAAAATAAAATCATGACTGTACGTATGTTATTTGACCATTCGGGTTGATATTATATTATTGTTTAGAAAAATAATATAAATTTTTTTTGCAGATGTTTTTCCGAACACAAGAGTTATAGTCCGAGCGATGATTCATTGCGCTCGCATCGAGTTATAAAGAGATGAAGTCTCCCGCGGTGTGAAGTCAAAAACACGGTTGCTGGGGAATTCTTCGAATAGGTGCTGAAATTGGCGCAAAAGGTTTTGCCGTATTCGATAAAGAGATAAAATACTCGAGGCATCGTGTATACAGAGTGATGAAAAAAAAAAAGTTTAGTATAAATCAAAATATAGAATTTATTTCAACTTGTTTTGAAGTTGGTATGACGCATTAATATAATAATATAGTAGTAGGTATATTTATAATTTCGATGTGAACCAAATGTGTGCAAGTATCGTAATGTCTTATGAAAAAGTTTATACAGTGTTAAATCGTCGTCTTAGACATAATGAAACATTCTTTAACATCAATATTATATTATAATATACATACTATACGTGTAGGCGTACGCAGACTTTGACTTCGGGGCGTTCCTTGAGTGATTTAGAGCTAAGGGCCTCTCTAAAACGATTTATGGAAGGGTGTCTTTAGGGCCTAAGACTTTGTATAGGTATCTATAATATATGACGGTCACCGTCCGCTCAATAAATAGACGGTTTTATTTATTCCGGCTGCAGTACCTAACCAGACCTAAACAATATATTATGTCATATAATAATAATAATATTATATTACCCACTACGCGTAACTCGATGGAATTTATCGTGTCCTAACGATTTCGATTTCATTTTTATTGGACGTCCGAAATATGTCTGTCTCGAGTTATATCGGCAAAATCAAATAAAGTGGAGTAAAATGTTTCCGGCGTAGGATAGTTTTATATTGTGTGCCGTGCGAGTATAGTGCGTATATATGTTATATATAAACCATATACCGTATGTATATATAGTGTGTGTATATATATATATATATATATATATCATATACATATAGTGCAGCGGTGTCGACGTCGGCGCCCCCCTGGAGGGCGAATCCCATTTATCACCGGTCCGTTTTCGACCAACATTTATTGTTACACATGCGGGCCTCGTGTGGCCTCGGGTGGAAGGGCGACGGAGGTTTTGGGTCGAGGGGGAGGGGGGGGGTCCGTGGAAGGATTCCTCAGTGCTCACGAACAGAACGCACCGTGTCAAAATTCCCTCTTCAACACTTCCAAGAGCGGTCGTTAAAGATGTTATCTGTCTAATGCGATTTGACATAAACAGGCTACCGAGGTATATATATATTATACGTTTATGTGTATGCGTATTGAACGTATATAAAGACCAGTCTGACGTTTTAGTCAAATAAACAGAGTGCGTTCAAATCGAAATCCCGATTATTCTTTATACAACCGTCAGTATTATGCTCGTATTGTAACCCTTACTATATTTTGTATGTAGGAAGCCCGTCCGATAATACTATTGTATTATAGACATTAAATAATAATAAAGAATTAAAGTAGGCAAGTATACGGTGACATTTTTAGCCGACATTATTTCGTTGATTTATATCTCATTTTATTTTCAGCCATCATCATAGTGTTGTCCTTCCTTATCATAATCTATTTAATTAATATGGGTAATAAATTAAAAAAAATACATATTTTTTAGTTATCACCACAACCCAATATGAGGAAATCTAAACATTATCTAACGAACAAATTATATTTATGGTACAATATTATGATGGTCCATAAGTTAGCTGTTACTATAATATGAGCGTACCGAAGCATTTACATTGCTATTATAATATATTATATACACGAATATTATACCGAACCCAGTAAGCATGTAAACAACGCTCCTATAAGTATTGTGTAATATTTTGTTTAAATGAGTTATTTATTGTTTCGGTTAGTCACATATTTTCCTCGTTCATTATTTTATCTGATCGGAATACAAATTGAATTCGAAATACCTAATGATAATACAAACGACAACTGCAGCAGGGGTCTCATCTGAAAAGAAGTTACCAACTGCGAAACGCGCACTGCATTCCGGTCGTGTGCTTACACAGTGCATCCTAACCACTTCTATATTATACAGCTGCATCACTATGTAAAATAATATAATATTGTATTAAATGGCTGTCCCTGGATTGGTCGACTCTTTACACTTGTCTTTCGTCTACGATTTGCGGCTATAGGAAATCAATCGCCGCCCAATAGTTGCAGTACACAACATGAAAGTAACCCTTTTCGTTTTCGCCGTGTTAATAGCTAATGGATACATTATATTATAATAATATTATCCACGTTTGATAAGTCCTAGCAGTCAATATCCTACATCACGAATGCCGACAGAATATTATGTCGTTAGCCACATAAATTAATACGTTTTATCATAACATTTCACCAGCTGACGTTCGAGAATATCGACTCAAGTAGGTATATCATAGGCACCTACGACTCGGCTATTACCTGCATCTATACAGTGCGTTATCCTATCGTTTTTGTTTTTAAACAACACGATTATTATTCTTTGTGTAACAGCTGTTCGCCGGGATGATGGTCAAAATATATTCTATTTGTTTGAAAACGCATTGCACAAAAATTAATTTTGTGCTGAATGTCTATTTATAGAGTGTAACTAATGTGGTGTGAAAATCGTATAATTTTGATAACGTCGTCACGGTGTTCCGAATAAAATTATAAAAAAACTATTTAATTAGCAATTTATTGTCAACCTGCATGTTTTTATTGCAAATACTTACAATATTACTTCGGCCATTCGTTTGCATATTCCAGAAAATAAAAACGATTTTCAATAATGTACACATCCTCAAGAAATATAATACGTTTCGTTCACATAATATCTGAGACCCGAGTACTAATATGGCTAATATAAAATGTATAATATTATGCACACGACGTTATATTATATTATGTTTATAAAATAAACTTTTTTTTTTTGGTTAATTTCAGACCATAACACATTATAATATTACATCTCGGATTAAATGATTCATAATGTTTTATTTTACAGTGCGATCACATAAAATCATACACCTATATGTACATTTAGAATAATATTAAATACATATTATGTGTACACAGTATATTATTATTTAAATTAACATAATTGTAATGCGTTCAAATCAAATATTTATTTTAAATTATGTCCGGATAAAATATGTTTGCTTTGGAGCGATACCCATTTTATAAGTTAGTTCACAATAATATACTCTCGTCAGTCGTCACACAATATGTATTTAAATCGTAACCTTGTTTTGAATATTTGTATTCGTGTACAGATCTCAGTTTGATTAGTACGTAACGTATTAATTTTTAAATATTTTATTTACTGTTTTAAGTATCTCGAGTAAATACCTGCGTGCAGGATACCTCAATAAGTATTATATATATATACGTTAAGGTTAAGGTGATAAAGTTTAACATAGCGATTACTGGGTGATGTGTGTCATAATATAGATTTACGTACTGTATACAATGTAAATAATATATAATTATATGTAAGTAAATATTGTACTCTATTCAACAAGCAATCGAACTCGTATACATAAGTATATAATATAATGTACCTAATATGCGCTGGTTGATGCATATGGGTAATATTACACTGTTATTATAATATATTTTATGTGTATGCGTACAGTGTGGTTAAAAGCTGAAACGTTGTATAAATAAATTATCAGTCAGACGTTTTTATTTTCACACGAAAAATTCGTGAGGTAAAGAAAATATACGATATGTCATCGTTTTTTCTCTAACATCTTATCTTAATTTAATCTGTCTGTTAAACGTCATTATAATGTTACCGACGATATCCGAGTGAAATTATGACGTTCACTTGAAATCAAAAAATATTACTTATGGAAGCAGTTACGAATTTTCCAGAAAATCCTATCCTGTAGGTATATTTTATGTAGTAGTACCTATACCATAACGATACGTCGACATATACATAATAAACATATAATTATTATATAAAATCCGCAACGACTGTGGATCCAAATATTTAAACGTATAACACGACTGATGGCTAATGATTTCGATGAATATAGGTAGATAGGTATTATATTAGGTATATTACCTCAAAACTCGCATTTCGTCGGTCAATCATCATATGGGGGCTAGGTAAATTGAGTCCGAGATAAGTTTGGTACATTTTGAAAGTGATAAATTGAGTCCCGGGAAAAAAATGGTAGTAACTAGTAAGTAAATATTATTTATATAAGGATATAATAATATTTAGATTTGTATAGATTAAAAATATTACAAATACAAATTAACTAAAAAAATAAATATAAATGTCATTATTACTATACATTACATTATATTATTATACACTCCATTTATTTACAAATTAATTTAAAAAAACTATTATCGTTAAAAATTATCATTATTATTATATATATATTATGTTCTTGGTAAAAACTTCATTGATATTGATTTAATAAACTCAAATCGGGTTATAACATTACTGGTGTATTTGGTCATTTGCTCCCTTAGGTTTTGTTCCTTATCGAGCGTGTTTTTAAGAGTGTATCGTTGGGGAAAAATATAATTATATAATTAATAATTATTATTTAAAAATCACATAAATGCAGTCAATGAATGTCCAAAAATCACAAATAAAAATTTTTTTAGTGCATATTTTTGCATATTCTGATGTTAGTGCATGTTTGCATGCATATTTTTAAATTTAAAATGCATATACTCGTAAATCGTTTTTCCCCGGGACTCAATTTACCGAGTTAGGGTCATTTGGGACTCAATTTACCAATCCCGATCATATGATGCAGGGTTCACGAAACATATGGTCGATTTATTACGATATTGTTACTATTGCATTATTTCCCATCATATACTTTCCATTAAAACCGTTGCGAAACGTTATTTTAAAACACATTTTTAATTAATTACCATCCCGAAACGCTATACATATTCGTTTTGTCCTTTATGTACACTACGCGCACACAATCGCTTTATTAAACGTTCGTTACTCAACGAGTGGTTCCGATGTCTTATGGAACCAGTTACGCATTTTCCAGAAAATGTCCTGTAGGTATATTTTATGTATAGCACCTATACCATAACGATACGTCAGTATATACATAAGACATATTACTATAATAATATATCCGCAACAACTGTGGATCTAATGTTCAAACGTATACCACAACTGTTGGCTAAAATGATTTTGACGAATATAATAGGTATATATTATATCAGATATATTACCCCCAAAACTCGCATTTTGTCGGTCAATCGTCATATGCTGCAGGGTTCACGAAACATGCGGCCGATTTATTACGATTGTTATTATTATTATTTCATTATTCCCCGTCATACACTTTCCATTAAAACCGTTGCGAAACGCTATTTTAAAACGCACTTTTAATTAATTACAATCTCGAAACGTTACCTATTCGTTTTGTTCTTTATGTACACTGTACACACACACACAATCGCTTTGTGTAAACGGTCGTTATTTAACGAGTGGTTCCGATGTCTGCAACGTAAATCTCATCGTTGCAGCGCACAGCAATCGTGGGATTTAGTCGCATTCGTATAATATATACATATACATTTATCTGTATGTAATATATTTATTCACGAGCTTTTTAATTGACTAATACGACGCACGATTTGAACCCGCAACGTGTGTTTCTCAAGACACTGCAGGTACCTACACAGACGGCGGTATTATTATTATTATTGTTATTATAACTATTGCCTATATATTTAAAACGATATTGTGTGGGCGAGGGGATGAAAATATGACTCAAAATTATTTTAATACGGCACCGTTTGATGTGCGCAGGGTTAGATGTTTTACCTTGCCTATCAAATTTAATTGCCACTCACTACTATTACATCTGCAAAATTGTACAATTATTACGGTTGCGTTTCGGATTTTCAACATTTTTAAACACGATATCAGAAGCAAAACCATTTTCTCGACGTTTTGATGTGGGACATCAAACAATATTAGGTATATCATATTTTTTATATTTCATAAATTAATTTAAGCTTATTGGTAAGATTGTATAAGGTGTACACAAAGCGCAAAAGTGTATAGGTTTACTATTTGTCCACTATTCCACCAAACTATATAAGTTTAAAACTAAAACTATTTATAGGTATTTGAAATTTGATAATAATTGGGCAAACATAGACGTTTTTCTGCATCTGATTATAAAATCAAAAATATAAATTGTCGTAGGAAAAAAAATAATATTAATAAATACTTAACAATCCACTATTAGATGTTTTTATCACGTGGCAATCTGACTGTATTCTAACTATGTGTATATAGATACGTCATGTTCTTAAAAAACACAAAAATTTACTTAAAAAATGTGTGTAGTGAGTCTAACCATTTAAATGGATTATTCCGTGTATTATTTATATACACTTGTTAAAATATATCTTCTTGCCGTTTCTTTGTATTATTTTTTATGGTTTTGACATTAAACTGAGCAGAGTTATACCGCAGTGTACACGAAAGCCAGTTTGGCACGGTGTAATAATATTCTTATTATTCTATAACTGACGAAAGACATTTATTGTGGGCGGCATGGCAGTTAGCGAAATGATGAACTGTATATAAACGGCGACAAAGGAAAGACATTGCACGCCGACCATTTTAACACGTAGTTATGATCATTTTTCGTTTTTAAGAATAAATTGTTTCGGGATGAACAATACAATATTATTAAAACAACAGGAAATTTTTTCTAAATAATAATTGTTATCGACAGCTCGCAAACGTGCAGCTTGCATACTATAAAACGTGAAACGCATAATAATAAATATGGCACATGCCACAAAATATAATGTAAGTTCATATGGCCATATTTTATTAGCACGGTAGGTATATAGTATTATGTATTTACGCCATTCTAAGTGCATATTGTCCAAAGATCAGGAACTTATAGCATTTGTGATATCATGCGCAGTATTGCGCACTCGTTTCGATTAGTCGTCGTCATCTCACATGAAAAAAAAGGTGGTAGTAGCCTGGTACCTGGTACCTACATGCACACATTACATGATTTTTTTTGGGAGAATTTTGAAAATTACAAAATCTGATTTTGTTATTTTAAGTTATATTTGTTACTATATTTACTAACTTTTAGCTTAAAAGTTTGCTGCACTCGTAATAATCAATTTTTAAGTGAGAACATTCAGTAGAATTATGTTTATACTTTATTGCAACGACTATAGACAATGGTAAATTTTAAGAATGTATAATATAATATAAGTATGGAACGATGGAGCATGTATAGGTACTCTGAAAAAATCTTACAATAGAATAGAGGTACCTACCTACTTAAAAACTGCAAGCTTCAACTAAAAATTTAATTTTAAAATACTTGATTTAGTTCTTTTTAAAGCTCAATATTAATAATGGCTGGGTTTAATCAAATAACAATTATTTATAATTTAATAAAATGTGTTTGCATTTAATCGTTATTAAAAAAGTAATTTTTTGTGGTTATAATGTAAGCTGTTTTTTGTTTGCACTTTTTGGTTGCATTTAGATCATATTTAGCGCTTATGGACGACAGCATATTATGGAGTAGCTGGCGCCAATGAACTTAGCACACGTCGAAGTTAGTTTCCCATTTATCATCATTAACACATAAAATTTGAATATAATATATACTTACCGTTTTTAGGGTCTTAAATTTTAAATTCTTATACATTTTGCTGTCGTTTTCTTACCTAGTCAATTAAAATAAATAAATTATGTAATAATTTTGCCTATAATAAAATACATTATACATTTACCATGATACACGCATAATTACCATATTTTGATTTATAGTTAATATAATATTATAAACCATATCGGTTTTCGTTCCTAACACTATATATTATATAGTATGCCTATCTATACAAATCACTATCGTCATATCGTGTAAAATAATATAATCTTATTAAATCATTTTGTTTGCGACGAAAAAAGCTGCGACACAACTCGTCCAGCGCACATTATACACCACAGGTATATGATACCTCCAGTTAAGCGGTATCTGGTTATTAGGTTATAGGTATATACCGTATTATCGACTCGCAGTTCGGGTGTACATATAATAATTTAATACGCGGTGGTAGACCTCGCCCATATATATGTATCGTATAGTATAATATATTATGATATAGTATAGGTATATTATAGTGTATACGGATAGGCCTTCGGGCATTTCGCTCAAGACTTTTCTGGTTCACTCGTACAACATATATACACTTATTTATAAAGGTATACTACAGACATAGGTATATCTTAATTTATATGTGTATGTGTATATATACATACGAAGCGTACACAATATTATAACGATATACATTATTAACCCGTTAGGTTCGTTCACACAGCGCGCGTGTAATATGTCTCAATCCAATCCGGGCGGTATATATGTGAGCAGGCCTGTTAATAATAATTATTAACCTATCGAAACAACGACCGCGTCGACCAGGTGCGCGTGTATACACAATATTTAAAAAAAAAAATAATAATATCATTATTATACATGCATATAATATGCGTGTAGCTATATACATATATACATAATATATGATATACACATCACTCTTATATTGTACGGCGTGTCCCAAAAGTCCAGTACCTACCTATATCGCACCACGAGTATAATATCACACCACTGCGTTCGACCGCGACACGTCAACACGTTTTTATAAATTGGTACGGTTTTTTCGACGGTAATCCAGGAAGATTTCAAAATTTAATGGCATGCATATTTTTATGGATTGTCTGCCGTCGAAAAGCCTGCGTTTAGATGTACGCTGGTCATGACCTCGGAAGTAGGATACAATTATTAGGGTAATACCGCGAGACTTTTGGGACACGCTGTATACGTATATAAATACAATATTATAATGGGCACAAACCGTCGACCGATATATTATGATTTCGTGCATTATGCGATGTTGCCCGGATGTCTCTCATCTCCAATTCTCTGGAATAAACTGCGACGTGCACTACGTATATTATTATTATTGGGTATTAGGTATATATAATATATCATACCTGTCGCGGACAGCGGTGTACACCTCATACATAATATGTACCTACATATTATAACCGTGTATGGTATACCTATACGCAGTAGTGATCCATGATTAAACCATTTACACGGTTTAAATTGACTTTCCGAGTCAACCGTTTGTTGTTGCAGTCGTGTTTTCGAGCAATCGATCAATGTTATTGTGGGCCACGACTTTTACGGGGTAGTTGTACCGTTGTACTCCTTATAGAATATTCTAAGATCGGATCGCTAGACACGAAAAAGAGTAACCTAAAAATCAAATTTGTTTTTTTGTCAAAATAGATGTGTTGTACTTATATACAAAATATACGTACATTTCATACCGTATACAGAAAAAAACCGTGAAAACTCAGAAACTTATGACTGTGCGTATCATAGCTAGTTAAACGGATCACCCTGTAACTACCAGCCATGGGCTATGTTGATGGGTGCTATAGGTAGGTATAAATACCTACGCCTATATGTCTGGTGGGTACCCGAAATCCATCACTTGCGCTCGCGTTAAAAACCGTTCGAGGAGGAAAACGAATAATTATAAAAAAAAAAAAACCCTAATCATATATTGTAACGCCGCCGCTCGAAATGTCCGCGGCGGCGTGTAGGTGCCCTCATGGGTGTGTGTTGTGTTTTTTTTTTTAAGAACTCGATCGAGTGTGTGTGTGCGCCGATGAATGATGTACCTAACCTACCTATGCGGGAAATGACGTGTGCGTAATTATGGCCGTCATACAAACACTCGGCGACGCGGATAATAATATTATAATGTAATATAATACAATATGCCGTGTGCGTACGTCATTATTTATGCTTACGATCATTTACATTGTATATAATATTTATAATGTACGCATTCGATATAATAATTATAACGTGTGTGCACGATAACATATAAGTACACGAAAACGGTAGGTGACGAGATCTATAATTCCGCCACGCCGAAAACACACACGTCTTTTCCCGGTTCTAGTATATATATAATGCTATAACGAGTATGCGATAGCGTAATATCATAATATAGCTATGCCCACCTGTATTATGTGTGTGTTATTAAGACAAACATTATAACGTGGCTGATGTGAATTCGTGGCGAAATAAATGCATTTTTTAAGCTCGCGGTAAGACTCGATCCTGCAAGACGCATACGACTTTTCTACAATCGCCTCTTCGTCGGCTTTTAAAATGTTTACGACTACGATCTGCAATGATTTATCATCATACTGATTCCGAGTACTTTCATTTTTATCATTTATAATTGTATCGATACATTATTTTCAAAAATCATTGCATGCACAACATATTTTATAAGCGAGCGCATTATAAGGTACACACGCATATTACATATATTGCCTACGTATAATATTATGTACAACACTGATATCAGAGACGATAATTTATTAATACCTGCTAGCTGAATTATACATTGGAAATGGTTGGAAATCAGATTTCATTTCGAATTACGATTTTATATATGCCAGCTGTTCCGCGCGTGGGATTGGCATAAGTCTGTGGCGTGTACCTAAATAGTATATAGGTTATAGGTATAAGGTATGACGTTTTACAATAATATATTTAAATCGAATGTACATACATTGGTGTCTATATATATAAACTCTTATAGTCTTATGCGTTGCAGTAATTACGAGTAAATTGTTTTTTAGTGTATAACCGTATAGTAACATTATTAGTGATGTTATATGGGTACCGCGAATTTTTCGATTTGGACAACTGTAATTCTCGATTCAAAAACAAATAAATCAAATCAAAATTCACATTAATTATCATAGTTTTTGGGAAAAGTGTTTAAATATTTTGAATTTTTGTTAAAGTCAATTTGACCTCAACAATTGGAATTCGTAACATCACATTAGAGCTGATAATATTTGTGTACATGCGAGACCACGGTTAATAATATAACCGATGCAATTTAATCGAAAATAGAGGGGGGGAAATGTAATAACGACGAAAAGTAGATGACGAAAAAAAAAATCTGCGGTGAGACATCGCAACGATGATAATATTCGAAAATTGGCGGCGGCTGGCTGCATAGTAGCATTGGCAGTTATATAATAATAACGTTGTCATTACATTATTATTATTCGTCAGACGTGTTTTTTTTCTTCCCTCTGTCTCTCTCTGCTGTATGTGTGTGTAGGAAAAAAAACATCTCGTATTATTGTAGTTATTATTTTTATTTTATTGTTATTGTACGCATTACCGGCAATGGCGGCGATCATCGCGAGAGATGTTCTTCGATATAGAGACGATGCCGCGCGAGTGAATATCATGTCGGGCCGGCTCTTTGTCAGTCGGTCGACCACGCACACACACGCACACACACACATATGATATATATATATGTATTATAGGTTATTATACACACGTGAAATCTCCGGGAATTATATTTCGATGAAAAGAGCGTACATTGTATGATACATCATAATATATTATTTTATATCGATGTATAAAATGTATAATAATATAATAGTAAGTAGCCACTAGTCGTAGCGGCGCGATAGTGCAGCCGGGTGTGGGAATATCATACTACAGTAATGATAATAATAATAATAATATATTATAGGTAATATAATAATATTATGGTCGAAAAACGATCGCGTCGTGTTTAATATTTTTTTCCATATTTCATAATAATATACACGGCCGACGCGTGTAACTATACGACGATGTTCCTCGCGAGTCCGCGATAATGACGTGTCTTGTCCGTCTGGCAATACTATACAGTCGTGCCCATAATATAATATATTATTATTATTATTATATTATATAGGTACACACAATAACAATATAATGTTATTAGTGCGCGTATAACGTATATTATATTATATTCGTGTGCGCGACCGTGCCGTATCGAAAACCGCTAATAATTCGTACGGTTTTTTTTTTCAGTCATCGCCGGAGCGTTTTAAATGGTGTTTGGCAATAATAATAATACTACACCGGCAGACTTATCACATTATTCTACTAAACCGTGTAATATCCAAATACCGACGACGGTGCCGATCGAATGGTTTGCGAAACCCGATGACGAGATACGTATAAATCATGTCCGATGTTATATTATTATTGGATACGCCGTCGGCTGTCGTATTATAATAATATTATTATGATGATGTGTGCGTGAACAATCTGCAGCTGATGACGTACACTACAGAGCGATCATTTTGTCGAGAATAGGCCGGCAAACATAATGCATTTTTAAATTATACATCTTATTTTTTTCAAACTTTAGGAACATACAGAGAATTTTACCATTTTTTTTATGGTAATCAGTACCTACCTACCAATTTGTACATTATACTCAAAACGAATGAGGAAAAAATCTCTTGTTTCCCTGTGGACATTGCCCCGTGGTCCACGAGAAAATAATCGCCCTGTATAGGTATATTATTATATTATATAGCTGTTCGCATATAACGAGCAGCAGTGAAATATGCCCCAGTGTTGGGTTAGGACGTTTTTTCTGTCATCGCACGATCGTAAATAAAGGTAGGTAGTATTGTTGTTATTGTTATTGTGTTATAAACCTACTTAAGATTTGGACGACTCTTGTATAGTGGAGTCGCGAGTCATTATTATTATATTACTTGCTGCACATATTTTATGTATATTATAATTTATACGTCTTTCGCGGTTGTTTTATAACTTGTAGGTCAGTCGCAGTTATCCTATGCCATAATCACATATGACATATATTATTATGGTTTACGAGGATATTCGAAATCGTCACGGATCCCTCTCACCACGAAAACGATTGAAATTATTCTGTATTTTTGTCCGTCGTTCAGGCATAAAATGTGATCTCGTCTTAATATAATATGTATTATAGCCGTATATAAGTATTATACTGTTGATCATCTCTGAGCAAACAATAATATGAACATCTAATATATAAAAATAAGTCCGGTTTTCCTCCCTGACGCTATAACTCCAGAACGCACCAACCGATTTCCATGGTTTTGCATTCGTTTGAAAGGTCTTGGGCTACGTGAGGTTTATAGCAAAGAAAATTCTTGAAAATTCAGGAAAAATTCAACAGAAAAGTGTTGAAATCGTTTTTCACATACAGCGCCATCTATTATACATCTATTATATCTTTTATATATTATTTTTATGTACTTCAAACCAATAGCAACGGTGCGTGATAAAGTGTTTGACAGATAGTCATTATCTCTGCTCAGTTAATTTCATTTAAGCTCAGTGTAAATTATGTGGATCGTGCATTTGAAGTTAAATTCAACACTCTGTCCATAGTCCAAAATGCCTAGAGAACGACGTTCGAACATAATCATTATTCTCTGCTCAGTTAATTTCATTTAAGCTCAGTGTAAATTATGTGGATCGTGCATTTGAAGTTAAATTCAACACTCTGTCCATAGTCCAAAATGCCTAGAGAACGACGTTCGAACAGCAAAAGAATTGTTAGATCTTGGAAATGGAAAAGTCCCAGTTGATGCGACATCTGGATTAATTACTCTTACCAACGACTTTTGCCGATTTGTAGACACTCAATTAGTTCTTATTGAAAATGTTTTCCCAAACATTAGTGAGAATTATAAGAATTATGCTTGGTTAAGTCAACGAGCAATTCTTGCAGCAACGAATAATGATGTCCACGCACTGAATTTCACCATTCAATCAAAAATTGCTGGCGATTTGGTGACATACAAATCCGTTGATTCAATAACAAATCCCGATGATGTAGTAAATTATCCAACGGAGTTTTTGAACTCTCTGGAGATACCAGGATTTCCACCACATAACTTGCAACTGAAAGTTGGTACAGTTATTTTGATACTGCGTAATTTGAATCCACCGCGACTTTGCAACGGTACTCGTCTTTCGGTAAAGAGACTTATGCCGAATTTAATTGAGGCAACCATTATTAACGGAAAGTACGCAGGTGAAAATGTATGTATTCCTCGAATACCAATGATTCCGACTGATCTTCCGTTTGACTTCAAACGATTGCAATTCCCAGTTCGCCTTGCGTTCGCAATGACAATTAATAAGTCGCAAGGCCAATCGCTTAGTGTTTGCGGGATAAATTTGGAAAATCATTGTTTTTCACATGGACAGTTATACGTTGCGTGTTCACGAGTTGGGAAACCATCCGCTTTGTTTGTGTTAACGACAGACAAAAAAACAAAAAATGTGGTTTACCAAAGAGCACTACAATGAAACAATTAAATAACACTTCATTTTAGTAGGTAATTGTAATGAATTTATTACTGTTGTGAAATGAAATAAATATTTTCCTTTTCAAATATATAACAAAAAAAATTACAACGTTACTTAAAACGAATCTGGTGGCGAAACGGAGTTCGACGGGTCTGCTAGTATTATATATATATTGTATGGTAAAATATTATATTAGCTGAATTACCCGGCGTTGCCCTGAAAAATTGTGATTGTTCAGTTTTTTTTTTTGGGCGTAACTCACTTTGGAGCAATGCCTTTTTAAGTGTAAATCATATTGTATTAAAATTTATAGTCATCCCGCCCGGCGTTGCCCGTGAGACTAGCTTGTAATTATGCGAAGCAGTATATTATTACGTGGTAAGTACGTAAGTGTATAATTTCTAACTCTAAAATTTCAGTTCTAAGTTATATCAAGTTAATCGTTTAATCCGACTTCAGATGATAGGAACACACCTAAGGCGTTAATACGATGATCTCTTCAATCGCCATTTTTATTTATTTTATAAATATACTCCAAACGGATTTTTACATAGGTATAAACAAAAATGACAATGTATACATATGTAATTAGTAATAACAGCAAGGTAATGCAAGGATTAGGTAATAAGAGTCATAGAAAAAATATGTTTTATTAAGGCCAAAGATAAATATTATTATTATTTGACGAGCGCATAGCTCTGATTAAGGGATCGTTCATCAGAAAGTTGGAAAGTTAGGAATGGCACTTGTGATCTGGTATGAACACTTGGTACATGTAAACTAATGCGCTCCAAGAGTCCACCATCCCGTGAAGCAAGTCGAACAAAAATAGTTGGTCAGCTCTTTCTCGTCTATTTTCAAGTGAACAGTGAGCGACCAAGCGAGGTGCTAACTGCTAAGTTAAACACAATATTTTAAAATATTTTAAAGCTACACTTAATCTAATTACGCAATGCTGTTGCTGAAATTATAAGTGCCTCAAATGGTAGGTCTAGTACTTACCAAACACAAATTGGCTATATTAATTGTATTATATTTATATTCCCGCAAAATTGTTGAACTGTTCTCA
Organism: Sitobion miscanthi; assembly: GCA_008086715.1. Lineage (NCBI taxonomy): Eukaryota > Metazoa > Arthropoda > Insecta > Hemiptera > Aphididae > Sitobion > Sitobion miscanthi. The sequence goes on from CM017797.1 coordinate 29,754,921, forward strand.
AAATAATATACTGCTTAATTCGGATTATCCTCGATATAACTGCAATCTATTAAATAAGCATCTTTGAAACAATTATTGTATCTTGTTACAGCTATGGAAAGTATCGAGTATTTCGTGTTGCAATATATTTTTAGTCCATGTATTGAGTGTTTTGTAAATTGTTTGATCGAAAGATGGGTGAAACTGTGAAACATTACCAAATTGTTTTCTATTGGTTAGTTATTTTTTTAATAGAAATGGTAGTACCTATTTAGTTGAGACATAGTTTTTTATCTTAATTATTTTTATAGCAATACACACATACCCCACTAACCAGTGTCTCAATTCTTATAATGTGTGACGAATATTTAATACAGCTGTTTAAGTTTTATTAGTAATAATAAGTTTATTATTGTTTTAGTATTAGCTGTTGCCTATTCTAGAGTCTATAGTATGAATAGTATTTTTTCAATAATTGTATTATATTTATTGTGACGAGCATCATGCGTGGATATTATTATTGTGTCGTGATTTAATTTGATAATTTAAAATTTAAATAATATTTTTAATATGTACCTATATTCTTACATAGTTATTACTACGGTAGGGAGATTAGGTATTGTTACCTGGTTTTTCATGGATTATCACAGAACCATTCTATTTAGAATTACTTATTTACATATTAAAATTAAAGTAATTTGTACAGTTTAGTTTAACACCTAAAGAAATTCTGATTGTATAGAATAATATTATGATATTGATGTTTTTTATGTGTTGATTAATGGAATTTCTTATCAAGTGTTATAAAAATCGATTTTTACTCTTTATTAAATTACTTTTATTCGTAAAGCTTGTTGCTTGTTTTTTCGGAACAGATTATCGTTTATCAATATCTAGTACTCGGAATAGTTCATATATTTCCATAGAGTATTACTCGATGAATATTTCATACGAAGAAAATGGTTTCCCAAAAATTATTTTCATTATAGGTACCTAGGTATATGCATATATATATACAACAAATAATAAGGACAATATTGTATGTGACAAGATTCAATGCAGATTGTAAAAATAATACTAAAAACTACAAATATTTAACTATAAATAGAACAATTAGTATAATATTAATATTGTAGTATTATTTCTAATTTAATTTTAGTTTTAATTATTAGGTATTTATTACTTAAAACTAGGTTTAAACTGTTTTGAATGCATAAATATTGTATTATATACATAACTATAATGATATAAGTTATAATGTGTATATTGTTTACACATATTTTAACGTTTAAGTATAATTCTAGACGCTGATAGGAATTAAGTATTTAACTTTTACTTGGAAATACAATTAAACTACGGTCTACGATACCTACACTATATATTATACCCACACATATGAAATTGATATAATAATAATATTATGTTGGCTATAATAAATAAGTTTAAGTGTAATACCTACCGTGCTGGCTAAAAAGGAGTCTATATTATTTTGTATACGCAATAGAATTTATTTGTTTATTTATACCATAATATTTTCAACATTGAATTGTTTTAAATGTATCCAAATAGTTTTATTATTTTGATTTTTTTTTTTTAATTTTAGATTTAATATTGAGTGTTTAAACTTAAAAGTAAAGTTAAAACAATCAACATTCAACACTTTAGGCTGATCTTCATATTATGCATTTTAATATATTTAAAAAAAAATTAATTGATCTTTTTCTTTTTAAGTCGTGTATTTTAATAATGATATTAAATATATTATAACTCCATATTAATGTAGGTAGGTATTTATTGTTACAACCGCAATCGACTATTCATTTATGTTTTAACGAAAACTGTGCGATACGCATTTAATCTCTATCGCGCCTATATTCCGTACTATCTTTTCGAATATATTTTTTTAACTATTTTTTTCAGTTCAATAAAATGTCAAAATGCCATAGAGTTTTTCATCATATTTTAAATATTATAAATTTATTTTTTCAAATTTTACATTTCTTTCAGTACAATTTTATAACAACAGAAAATGGTTTTTTTGAACTTTAAAATTGTTTTATCAAACGATTTTGCATATTTTTCCTTTTTTAGCTCCTAAAACTTCCGAGCACTATAGTTATAACTTATAACTTATAATATACCTACATATTTTAACAGGTAAGTAATTTATAATAGTTTAAGTGCAAATTAAGTGTCAATTTCATTTATTTAAAATTATTTGAATGGTTTATATATTTATTGCCACTATTCTAACGTTGGTTTATTGTTACTGTTAAATTTTTCACCAATATTCATATGGGAGTGTTAAAAAAAGTGAAGTTCCTAATAATATTGACCAGTGTAACTTATAAATTTATGATTGTTGGCTGAAAAATTAACAGTACCTACCTATTGAAATAAATTATTTTGAATAATAATTCACCAGTGCGTGCGTTTAATAATTTAAATAATTAAATGATTTTTTAGCCAAATATTTCCTATTGATTTAAAATTAAATCCACAAATTCGCCATATAAAAGAAAACTCAAGCTGCATCATCGAATTCCATAATGTTCAATGTTTGCAAATTTTACCATCATTACACTATTATTTTTCTAATTATTGTCAACCGTCACGGTCCTTCGTCAAAACACATACCTGTTAAACAATTCTTATAAATAGATACATTAAAAACAAAAACGTATCTACCATTGATCATTAACAGTAAATTACTTTGTGGTGAAAGTGTGCATAAAATTGACGCTTTATTTGTACGTGTGGATTAGGCCTTAACGGGGATACCACAATAAAAAAACCGCGCCATGTGTAATACCTCATGCATTCAAACGGTCTTCAATATTCCAATGTTTTCGTTTTACGCAAAGGTGGTGTGGAAATTTATACACATCTACCGATTGAATAAAGAAATTACGAGAATAATAAGGATAATACTGGAGTCTATAAGCTCCCCTTAAAAAATTGCCGTCACTATTAGTGCCAATTCTAGTTATAACTTTATAACTTATAATATATGACGTGTCTGAAATACAAAATAATTTGTTTATCCCATTAATTTTGGATGGAACATATTATATTAAAATCTGAAAAACCGCTGACTATTATTATTATACCTACTGCAGTTATCAAATTATATTTGTTAAAATAATTAAATAAGACATAATTTATCTTTTACTAATACCTACTAGTATATAATTTGTGGGTTTCACTGTTTGGCCACTTAAAATTATTAAACCAGCTTTTCTCATTAATACATTGTTATTATTTATTACTTATATTTTTTATGTTAAGGAGTATAGACGTATGATATAAATTTATTTTATTTTAATGTATTCGCTACCGAGTATCTAGTATCACGATACTCCATAGGCAAGCATCTAGTAATTAGAATCATGATACTCCAAATTCGAGTATTTATCATGTTCACGTAGGTAAAAATATATGATGTGCATTCGTGCTACGGATTTTTATGTAAATATTTTGTACTTTCCTGAGTATAGGGTATGGGTAGTAGATATTCTCACATCTGACCTTAATTCCCCACATTATAGCTGTCTAATAATAAAATATTATATTGCTGATCTCGCTCAGGTTTAGTTCTGGCTACCATTGCTGCGTTTTGATTGTATTGATATAACATATTATTTTTATACTGCTCATCGGCGCGTGATGTCGTATTCAGTAATGTCTGGTGTCCGTATAAGAGGAAAACTAGCACTTTGATCGATTACCATAATATAGTGTTATTATATCGACGACTATAGGCAGTGGATGTTGCAAATATAATATAAAGCAACGGATTTGTTGAAGGTATAGTGAACATTGTCGTTAGACACGTACCAGCTATTACAATAAATAATAATAATAATAATAATAATATAATATGGTATAGAAGTAAGGATGTGGATTACTTTAAGACGACCTGTTGATATGAGAAATCTTGTATTGTCGTAAAGTATTATATTATTATTATTTGGTTATAGCTGCAGTACTGTTCATTATAATATTTATATAAATAGATAAATTATCTCTATTCGTATGTATAAATGTTAGTCATACATTCATTGATAATTTACAGTACTGTATGTATGACATTTGTAAAATATTTTTACATTTCATTTAAGATCAAATGCTTACCTACTACATAATTTATAGTGCACATACCATATAATTTCTCCACATAAACTGAAATATTTCCCAAATCTTTATACTCTACGCATGTTAAAGTCTGTTCAATTTATAATATTATCAACTGAAATATTATATTTTATGATTACCTAACTATAGGTAAGTACTGAACCATTCGTTTTAAATTAATTGCATACTACCTACCGATATATAATTTCGATTAAAATATTGTTTACTATAATATTTTAGTAAATCTGTTGTATAGACCTCATTATTATTAAAATTATTTCGATAATATATAATTAAGCCCGGAAAAATTTCATTTTGAAAAATAGTTCGTATAATACGTGTGTACTCTCGGTCCTGTCGCAGGGTTGACAGACCCTCGTTAATGGTCTCGCTAGCAGACCATGACTGACAACGACCCCTTTTCATAAAATTCGTTTTTGTATCACCCACGTGTCATTCCGTGTAAGAATTTTTTTTAAAAATATGTAAGTGTGTAACTAGGAAATATAAGACCACAAAACAGATCAGTTATAAATAATAACACTATTTATTTTATACTTCTATATGCAATATTTAGAAATTAGATATTATTATACTATAATAGATCCGTTATTAATGGTTATAATATATTATAATATTTTACTGTCCATTTGAATTGTTTGTTAAGTTTGTTTCATTCACGTTATTATTCTCTTGGATCAAATAGGAAGCCGGCATCCACTTATAGTTACAATATTGTAGTAAGACTATAATGTGGTAAGCAATCGATAGGAATTGTCTCTAAATCAATAGACCAATAACCGAAGCAGTGGAGGTTGGACCACGAGCAGTTTGGAGGCGGAGCGACCCAGTGTTTTATAGTACACGGCTGCAGACGATATGTGTTTATGGTCGTTGCCAACATAGACATTATATAATATAATATTATAAATATATATATAATAGTGACGCGATAATTTCTGAGTCGTATTTTCTCAACATTCTTTCGGCACACAATTTAACGTATATTATACAGACGTGTCTTCTAAGTACATACTTACATTATAATACTACATTACTATTCCGTATAATACCTAAAGGGTGCTTATAAACAATTCTATTAAAATATATGTGAAGGGTATGCATTATATATATTATATAGGTGATTAACCACGTTATATACCTATTTATATATAATATTTGAGTATAGGTACCCTATAAAGTGGGACCAGCTTAGCCGGTTTGGTTTTTTTAAATTTTGATACGTTTAATATTACCTATAATAATATTTTTTTTTTTTTTTTATTGATTTTATAAACTCGGCACTAATATTATACTCGCTTGTATACATTATTAACGATCATTATCAAAATGTTAACGAATTATTTTTGAGTTATTTAACTTTGTGTACACTTAGGATATTACATCCACGATAATGGGTTTTGAAGATATAGGGGCTATTTGAACATTTTAGTTTAACTATTAACATTGATAATTTGTAAAAAATGGTCGAAGTATAATAAATACTAGATCCAATATAGAGAGGTATTACACATGCTTTATATTTTTGAAAAACTATTTTCAAGATATTATATATTAATATATAATTTATCATGTTAATAACTGAAAAACTTCTCTTTAGAATATTGAATTAGGTACATCATAATTATCAAAAAATTATCCACTAAATAATTTACTGTAAAAGGGTGGTTCTCATTTGAAAACAGAAGTTTGTATCACCACAGAATACTATTTAATTAATACCTACAAGTATTTACTTTGAAAATATGGTCTTTGAAAATATATTTGAAAATTGAATTGGAAAAAAAACATCAATAATATAAAGTAATAAATGGGGATGAGTGTGCCTGGTGAATCACTCTGTAAACCTAAACGTTATAATAGGTTTAGGTATTATTGTATTACTTATTAGTAAGTATACCTGTATAATATTATATTAGTTTACCGTGCCACATTCGTAATTTTTTTTTTCATTCGAACGATAGATAATATTATATTATATACTGCAGCACGACTATAGAACGTGTGTACCAGCTCCATACAGACGAGATTTCGAGCATTATTCAATTTTTTTTTCTTGGACAGCCGTTTGGGTTTTACAGCCAAAAAAATTGTACGACCTGACCTCACACACACACACACACTCTCCTTGGTAGGATGATCGTGGGATCGGCAAAGCGTATAAATATTATATATACTTAGGTACACTTATGTGCATGCGTATGTAAACGTATAGAGCCGTTGAGGTACCTATATACCTATACGCGGGCTAGATGATGATATTATACAAGTTTCCGTATAAAGCCATCGGTCGAAGAACTCGCCGCCGCCGATCAAAGTTGAGTTGTAGATATATATATATTTGCAACTATATAACATAATATATAATATATCCCGCCGCGTGGATAGATTGACATGTGTAGATTAGACCGCGTGACCGGAATAAAGTCGCCTGCCGGTGCCGGCGATGTCGATTCGGACCGAAAAAAACAGACTAGCGCAAGAAGACGACGAAGAAGAAACGGATTGGAAAAAAAAACTACACTATTATTCTCGGATCGGCATTCCTCCGATATACTGTGGGCCTCCGGCATTGCGACAGCACGGTAAATATAATAATATATGTACTATACAGGGTGTACGCGTAATATCACCACATTTGTGCGTCGTATCCCACATTTCGTTTTTAAGAATTTCTCGTGACGCGGATATGGCGGAGACCGTGGATCTACTGCAGGATTCACTCTCCGCAACCTGGTGGTGACTATATTCCTTTTTTTCGCTATTAGATCGTTAAAGTCCCCAAGAACAAAGGTGGCTGTTTTGTCTGGTGGCAAATTTGAGTTCTGCTTGAGCTTTGTATGTGGTTAGACAGAAGAATTCCTAACAAATATTTTAAAACATATATTTTTTTTAGTATCGTAGGTATAGTATTGTACTTATTATAGGTATTATTATATTTTATAATCGTTAATTGTTTCATTTTTCAACTATACAATGGTTACGAACGAATAAATTTGGAACAGTGTGCGATATAACACTAATAATTATGAAATAATAATTTATTATTGTTCTTTTTTTTATATTGCCATGGGTAAGAATTAGTAATGATAAGGGTGGCCAATAAAATCTGCCCCCAAACGGCGAATTTGTCAACGCGTCACCGCCGTATCATTCCATTACTAAATAGCACTGCATTACTTATGGCACTCGTCTAAGCCATCAACGTGGAAAAAAATTGACTTCTCTTCTCGAACTGTAACAAAATAATATCATCTCGAATAACTAATATTATAGGTTTAGCCACTGCGCACAGGTCTCTACAAAACAATATTATAATATGTTCCTCCTCGAAAGCGGCCCAGGCCGCGGTATACATGGTCGATTATCCGACGACGCCAAGCCGCCACTTAATGTTCACGCGTTTACCGGCCGCCGCGAGATCGTTGGACCCGTACCCACAATAATAATATATATGTAATATACCAAAGTGGTTACCCGAGACGCGGTCGCGGTAACGGTCTTGACGCGTATATTAATATATTATATTATACAGTCTGTCGCCGATCTCTGCAGCAGTGCACGTCGTATAGTCGTCGCATATTCCGGTCGTGTCTCGCACGGCGGCGGTAATGAACACGGACTCTAAATCACGAGACGTACCTATATTATACGACGCACATGACACACAGACGACACTATCGCGCCGGTGGAAAACCCGCGTGTTTTATGTTAAACCGATTACGTTTTCATCCGTAAATCCCGTATTCCACACACACACACACACACGCACACACATACACACACCGCTTTTCTGCCACGATGATGTGCCTATACGTTATTTTATAATGAGTGTGTTTGCGCACGCGCGAGTGAGTGACAATATACTCGAGGGTATAGGTAGTAAGTTGTGGAAGCGGTCATTTGCCGTCTCGCACACCGCGCGGCGCGGTGTAGACGTTTTATAGACGTGTGTTCTATTCATTCCGATTCGCCGATCGATCTTGTACTCTTTTTATTATATACAATATTATGTTATTATAATATTGTTATACCTACTGCGTTATTATTGTGACGATGATGATGCGACGAGCATCTGCTTGAGACCGAATTTCCCGCATTTTAAAATTTTTAGCCTCAAATTATTGACGAAAAATATTGAATAGCGCCCGTTTTAAGGTTTAAATATTGTTCTTATTCGTTTTGGTGATAAATTAATAACAGATAGAGAGCGAGACGGAAAATTATCGATCTCGATCCCTGTAGCTTATCATTATACCTAACATTATTTAGGCATATAAACACATAATATTAGGTATATTACTGTGTTACAGGGATCCGCTTTATAATGATATTATATACACGATACCCACTACACATGGGTAGACATTCTGCTCCGAAGCAAGAATCCGAAGACTCGTTTGTTGAGAGAAAAAAAAAAACGCCGACATTTTTATGTAATAATATTATACATAAGGTTCGCGTATAATAGGTATAACCAATACGAATTTATAAGCCAAACGTATCTCTATTTTAAAGGATATATTATATTATGTGACTGCTATTTAGCCGTCGCCGCTGGATACTGAAGACATTCCAGATTACCCTGAAGTTTTTTTTTTTTTTTAGTACTACTTAAATATTTCAACCAATTCTGAATTCGCCTACATATTATTATTGTGTAAAACGTGTTTTTATTAATGGACTCGCGGCAAACCGATTGCTCTATTTAGACGATAAAAAAAATATAAAACTGGTTTTTAAAAATTATTGTTTATTGTATTTATATTTTATAATAAAAATATGTATATTATTGTATTTGCAACCGACTGTTGAGTGTTGACTACTGCATGGTTGGTTTATTATATACATGCGTTTGGCCCAACCTTTATAATGCCTATTAATAATCATAATTTATAATATTATAATATACGGTCTGCTTACAGCTTATTACACAGCCGGACCAGTCGGTATTCTTGCAAACGGATCCGGTGGCGTGGCGTGGCGTGTGTCAGAGTTTATTCGTAAATATAATATCTTACATAACATATTATCACATAATAATATGTAACATGTAAATTGAAATCAGGTATTATAGCATTTAAATATTTCACTTCATATTAATTATTATAAGAACCGTTTCGTCTACATATACCTACCTACGATTTGTACGATAAAATAATAATATATAATTTATCAATATATGCACCTGTCTGAATTGTATATATAGTATATTATTATCGTATACGCGGTCAGAGTGACATTTTGAACAGAGTATAAGGCCGCGTCGAATAAGTGCGGGTTTATTCGTTTGTATAATTGTATATTATTTATACAACTTACAGTAGTAATAAATCCAATGATAGTGTACAAATAACGTCCCTCTTCGGTCGTATATATTATTATCGTGCCACACGTAAATCTGAAATGTCAACAAAACATAAATGATGTAAGTAACTAACCTACCAAACTATTTTTTCGGAATGAATTTAAGGGTGATCCTCAAAAATGTTGCAATAGATATATGCTGTTGTCGGTGACAGTAGTACGACAGGTGAAAAGTGTTTACGAATAAGCAAAATTAAATCAAAGATGTGTAGCTATATACTCTTTGCTAACTCGCCAGTTGGTTAACAACAAACGACTGGCGAGCCATCAATATAATATCATTATATTGTATTTAATAACTATTATGTACACTAACCTATAAGGTACATATTATTAAAATTCATGTACCATGTATGCGTTAAAAGTTATGAATATATAAACATAAATGGTGTACGGAATGGATCAAATGGATTAAAATACGTTAGTGATATTATAAGGTCTTTGTGATGGTTATTTATTTGTATGTATTAATTATCATTTAAAAATATATTGATCGTGTTTTTGACGGCGAAAACGAATCAAAAATTAATAATTATACAGCCGAATAAAATAAGATAATTTGTAAAAAAGAATACAGAGGCAAGGGTGCCAATTTTGGGGAGGGGGTAAAGGGGACATATTCTCCCTAGAAAAAATAATAAAGTATGTGAACAAAAATGATACATGCTTTAAACCCATATACATACTATTATTTCATATAAATTAATACCATACGCTTTATACCATGAATGTTCACACGCGTGGACCAATCATTTTATGTTCGTACAAAATAATAGGTTTTGGAATCTAGTTTCATTTTGTCCCCCTCCCTGAAAATTACCATATGGGTGCCCATGTACAGAGATACCCCTTAAATCTATACATATATCACGTCAAAGAAATGTGTAGATCGACATTATCGTCGAAATTGGCCAAAGCAGATAAATGATGACGTGCTAATAACTCGATGCCTTATACAAACTGCGATGTATAACTAAATTACGTTTTAAACTATAAAGGTACTATGTATATTTAATATGATTTCGGTAGATTTTTATCCACCATCACCTATTTTAAACGTTCACTGAATAATCTTCAAATCCGACGGAGGTAGGTATAGTAAATTAAACTCGTCCAATTAGTCCTGTATCCAGTTTTAAGTGATTTATAAAATTCAAACGAATTTTTTACACACATAATAAATTGTTTTTTATAATCACCTTTTGGTTGTCGTGTTGATGGTTTTTTATTTTTTTTTTCCCAAAACCTTACCCTCCAATTAAAACTTATCGACAGTATTATTTTATGTACAGATGTATGTATATACATATTATATAAACGTATACGGTAGACTGTTAAGTGTGGAGACCTAACATCTTGGTCAGGTGCAACATATAAAGACGGTTGTTATTTTTTTTATTCTGTTTTGTTTAGTTAAAAACATCGTTATCGGGGCCGTTCATCGCTGTGGGTGACAGATAGTTTCTGTGTACATATATATAGGTGCCTACACCCGGTTGCTTTATGTCTTGGCTAACGTTGAAATATTTACGTACGGGCGGTATAGGACACGGTGTCTGAATCTACATACAGACGCGTGTAAATTACGAATACTTTCGATTTATTTCTTGTTCGGTATGCGCACCGCGAAGGCACATTGGAAATATATTATAATGTATGTAATTGTCGTCGTGGTCGTCGTCGTGGATATTAAACGATGATTAACATTGATTTTGGAACCAATAACTTATTTGTGAATTGAATAATTATATGGTAACAAAATTAACTTTTTAACCGCTAAGTATACCTATCCTGAAATACCTAGGTACACAAAATTAAATATAATAGATTAACCTATAGAATATATACTTACTATTCGAAATAATATGCTCGCGTAAGAGTAAAATGTAAATTGAAATTTAATACAAAATTTAAAATATTATATTTTGTTTGTTTATTAACAAATAGTATATTATTTAACAGGATAATGATGTTTTTATCAAAACGGGTGAATTTAAATCAAAATGATTATTTAGGTACAAATGGTACTTATATAGATAAACGTATACTGCCACTCGATTGTATTTTTATGTATTACCTATATTATAATTATAGGTTTCTTATATAAATGCTTAAGCACTATACTGACAAATAAAGCTCCCAAATATTATTTACATATTTATTATGCATAAATACATTTATTTTTAAGTATGCAAACTAAATCTCTTTGTGAAAAGAGATATTTCCAATTAATTAATAAAATATATTATTGCAATTTTAAAAATAAAAAGATTTAATGTGTAGGTAAACGTATAATCGACTAATTGTTGCAGACGTTAAAGTCTCCAACTATAGTGAGTTATGACTAGCTGTAGCTACAACAAATCAGTTATATTTGTATTATTATTAAACATTATATATTATATTTGTACTTTTGTGTTGTAATACATTCTTTAACCTATAATCTTTAATACATATAAATTGTAAAACATGTATATAGCATTTATTATATAATATAGGTATAGTAGGTACCTATTTATAATACTATACGGTAAAAAAAAATATGTATATAAATCATATTAATAATTTTTGTTTGGTTTTAATTAATAGTTTATTTTAAAATGAATAAAATGGTACAAAGAAAATAAAAGTAAATTAAGAACAATAATACCTTGGGTACCCCGATAGTCTCACATGATATTTTTAATAATCATGGTAATAGTAAATCTTTAGTAGACTTCTATTACCAACTATACTCTAATGAATATTTTGATTTTCATCAACTCTTCTTCGCCTTGATGTAATGGATATCAATTACTAAATATTTGATAAATTCGAGATGTCCGCTGAAGAAAATTCGCATAAATCCTTTAAAAGTTTGTGTTTTTGCCTGATTACCGAATCAAAGTACGTGCACGGAACGTGTGTTTCACATGCAATATCGGTCAGGCTTTTAAACCCCAACTGATTTATTTCTAGGGTATATAATATTCTATACATCATTATGCACGCAATAACAATATTATATATTCAGGGTGTTTACGGGCACACTTGGCAACCATGTGGCACCGACTTCATTTCCATCCATAGTGTATAGTACGTTTAAAACGCGACGAGTGCCGAATGAATAACGAAGTCTATACGCTAAATATCCTCGACATATGAAACGTAATAATATTATTGTAAAGAATCTTATTATATTATAATGTATACAACGACACAAATAATAAACGACTGATTCGAATGCTTACGACTTTCTATATATCTTTATTTGTATCTATGTGGGTACAAGTATTTTCTATAATATATACAAACTATATTACGAACCTGAAACATATTTAGATAATATCCTTTTAAATTCTGTGTCGTAAACTGGGTATCTCAGTAATAGGGGTTAAATAATACTTAAATAAATAATATTATTTATATTAGAATATTTATTTTTCAAGGTTTATGCTCGTTTAATGTTAAATTGCTATTAACCATGTATAATAAATCAATACTAACTATTTCGAGTGGACCATAAAAAGTAATTTATGATTGTATTGCGGATGAAGGGGGGGGGGGCTGTCATGTCCACAGCCTGGTTCTCGTTTCTCAAATATATTTTTTCCACCCCTCAAAATCAGTACAACTTACGAAGCTGCAACTCCGTGTTATGCCGCCGCGGTGTATCTCGTCATATTATAACTACCCCTATTTATATACTATTATAATTTAAAATATATATACTACAATATGCTAATATTTTGCGATGTGCAAGACGTGATCGGTGTGTAAAAAATAATTAAATATTATAATAATTATATCGATATATATTGCGCCTTTAGAGGGTTTTGCGTTTCTAATATTATAAGGTTTGAGCGTGGAATCATGGCAGAGCAACAACTCTGACACGTGGCTGTTGATTATGTTTTTTCTGTTCTTCTCTTCTTCAGAACGATTTCAAAGCCAGTCTTTAATACCATCGGGGGGATGCAGATGATTTTACGACTGATAGCGACAAAATTCCTCTTTATTATAATATACGCACTCTTGCAGGCAACATTATAGAAACCGACCAACCTCTAACCGTTTTACCAAGAAGTCATCTTATCTTTCATAATTTACGAACACCATTATATAATAATATTATACATTATATATGTATTTATATTTACACGCAGTTATGCGTATCACGTTTGTATATTAAAACAAGCACCGCATGCGGTGAGCCGACGACGCGTTTTTGTCGAATCCCGAAATGTATTAAACGTAAGATATTATATTATTATAAAAAAAAAAAAATGTTCACGATAAACACGTGGCGTCACATATTTCTTATGTCGTATGGTGCAGTATTCTACATGTTTATTGCGTAGAAAAGTGGTAAACGTGTATGCCGTGGGTGGAAATAAAAATGTTCTCTTTGAAGCGAAGAAACGCACACAGACTCTGTGACCGGATAATTAATATAGGTATTGTGTAATATAATGAGATTTAAGTATAACCGAATAATATGTATATCGTCGGTTAAAAAAAACGCCACATTCCACAATATTATTAGATAAACTAACGATTTTATGAAAACCATTACATTTTCCGTAGGTTCACAATACTGGTCCAAATGAGTGGGAAAATTGCTCAATACAATTTTTTTCAACTGACCTAAACGTGCTTTGCCGTGTTCGTATCTCTTTAAAATCGCTTAGTTTTGTCACATGTGTCGCAATCACAACCACGAGGCCCCCGGTGCAAAAATGTTTTAGAGGATTTTGTACCGTAGTCACGAATATAGAATGTGCATGCTATATTCCTTAGGCCCGTTGTTGAAAATTAGCCTACCAAATGTTAATCGACATCAGTTTTATTTCCATTAGATGTTACATTTCATCATATTATACATTTATACAGCGGTTACTATCAGTTGTTATACCATTTGTTTTCAACCTTAAAGTCAGATTCACACTACACGCCTTGTCGTGTTTTGCTCCGTATAGCCGTATAGATATTAGGTACCCAATTTTATGGTACACCGTAATATAGTCAGTGTGGCATGTCAAAATATCCTGGTAAAAATATCCCCGACAAAATATCCCAAAATCACACATTATACCTATAGACGCATAACACGTATGCGATGGTCATGACACGGTCTAGTGTAAACCCAGGTCAAGACTCAAGATTATTTTTCAGAGTACTCTACACTGACGGGGTGTATTTTGGGGGTTCCTGCAATAAAAATAAATATTATATGCTCGTTAGTAGTCCACCGTCCACCATTGATACAAATTCTTATGGAAGCGGACGGCGCGAAAACAGTTTAACTGAAAATGAAATGCCGAAAAAAAGTGGCCAAGTGGATAACGCTCTTCTGCACATTAGGTGTCTAAAGAGCCACTGTAATGGACGTGTTAAATTTGAATTCAATGATATAAAATCATTGTATACGAAAAACGATTCTGAGCAAAGACGGTCTGTCAGCCTATAATATTACTAAGTATGTTTTAGAATATTATATTGTGATTAAAGTAATTTATTTTACTATATTAGGAATTAGTACTACAGTAGATAAATTTCATTTTAACCGAAAAAATTGCATTTGAAAATGTCATTGTGTGCATAAAATAGTGTAGGTACTCTAAAAGTTTCAATTAAAAAATCGAAGCATTTTTACTGCTCCAAAAGGTGATGACAAACAAAAATCAGCCTCATTCTACGCGTTCGTCGTGCCGATCGACTCTCAATCAAAAACTGATTTCGCGTTAAGTGTTGTGCAGTGTGACGACATAGGATACTGTCTACTGAAACTATACTATGGAATTCTATACAAATTTTTGCGAGTCTCATCACTTCCGGTTTGCGTCACCCGTTTCCAAGGATTTGCTGATGGTGGTACCGCTATAGATTAGATTGTTATTAAAATATATTAATCTGCCAGGCTGCACAAACAACCAATAAATATTTAATGAATCAATCATGAGCGTATGGTCGCTTGAACCTAATTTAGTGGTCCTCGATTGGTCTATTCGATTTTATTGAACTATATCAAATTGATCTTGCAATTTGGTATAAATATACTTAAAAATTCTAAAAATCAAAATCTAACCTAGCTTAACTGTTTGACTTAAAAGCTGTCTGATAGAACGCCCTAATTAGAAAAAAAACATTTGATATAATAGAAACATAAATCATAATCATTATGAAAACGTAATTTACATAATATATTTAAGAAGGATGTTCAAATATTTTGTCAATATTTTTACACACTTAACATCAAGATACTTATAGCGAAAGCGTATACCGAATATCACTCATATGTTTATAAACGCAGTAGTGACACGTCTTATAGAAAATGTAGATACTGCACATTGATAACTTTACTGATCAGTAATCAGTACCACTTCAATTACTTGTGTTTGCATTGGGTGTTATTATATTATATCAATTATTATTTAAATCATATAGGACATGAAATCAGTAATTTAAAATTTAAATTATCTTTCAAACGGTGCTCCATACGAAATCGAAATAAATAATTAAGTAATATACATTATACATATTATGCGCACGTCGTAGCATGGTTGTCAAATACGGAAACCTATACCACTGGTGTAGTGGTGTACGATAGTGTATGATCATAACATCGTTTTGAGTCGACATTCGCAGTAACATTATTAACTAATGTCAAGATGTTTATGTTCGTATTACCATATCACGTATTGTATAGGTATGCTACCATGCATGTTAACCACCGTATACCACGAAGATTAAGACTTATGAATTTATGAAAATCACTACAAGGGCAGTCGGGCAGTATATGTTATAATATTAAAGATCAATCGTTTCAAAAAAACTATTTACCAAACATTGCATCCTAAGCCACGTCTACCAGGTAAAAACAGATTTTATTAAATTAAAGCTATACCCTATACCATAACTTTTTTCTGTTATTGAAATATTAGTTAATATTATAACCATCATTATTCTATAAATTGTATGTATTTTTGCTATTTTTACAGTATAGGCACCTAATATTTATGATCGAGGAACAAAAATACTTAAGCCCCCTCTGCAATTTGACTAAATCTGTACACGAAATCGCTTATTTCAAAATAATGCATCTACTTTTATAATTATTATAATATGTACTTGGGCACCTATAATTGTTATAATATTAAGACCTTGCATTCGTGCGCTGCGTGGTATATAAATTGGGAATACTAGCTTTGCGGTCATAGTTTGAATTCGAAAGCGACAGTTTAAATCTATCGAAAACACTGCGATAAAAATATAATATCATTGGTTAGTATATAGTATCGAGCCGTGGTAATGATGTGATATAGAACACACGGTGTGTTGTTTTCCGGGAGAGATCGATAAAAAAAAAAAAACAGAATAAAATTAAAAAATCGATCTCGTATTTAAAGGTACTCACTCATACATACATACATAATATAATATTGTTGTAATATACGCGCGCGTGAAATACGATTTTCTGTAACAGTCAACGTCGTCGTCGTCGTCGTCGGGACGGCTGCAGATGATAACGTGCGCCGTATTATTATTATTACTATAACTAGTATGAAATGTACCTACGGGTAAAGTGCTCAACGCAGAAAAACGTGTCCGACACGATAAAAATCTCGGCGAGAGAAACATCGTTTACCACTCAACACGCGGCCTCCGCCGCCGGCCGGGCAGATGACGAGGAGACGATTTTATTTTTATGTTTTCCACACATATAATACTCGAGCCGCGATCGTATATAGGCGAGCACGTGTGTGTGTGAGAGAGAGAGAGAGTAAAATAGCAACGGATCGTGCACGACCGTGCCAATATATTAAATGGAACCACGATAGTCCAGAGACGACGGTTGTGTGTATATTGCGTACACATATATAATAAGCATTATTGGCAACAGAGAAAAAAAAGAGAGACACTTAATTATTATCGTCACGCGCAAACGGCGACGGCGACGGCGACGATCGAAAACCGGATAGATACTTTGTGCGATTCGACTATAGTTCGAGTGTAGGTTAGTATAATAATATAATATAATTACAATGGCCGTGTATCGCGACGGTGATGACCGACGACATAATTTCTAATATCGCGATTTCGTTCGGATTTTCTCCGTCATTCGAATATTTGTTACTTTACATTATCTACCTAAACATACTACTGTACTATATGGTCAACAAAAACTGAATTGTTTTTACCGAATTGTTCGATAATATCGTTGATTTCGATCCCTGTAGGATTCCCCGGATATACATATTATTTGAAGTACGTCTCGAATTGAATTCGTTCCCAAAGTTCTTCGTTTATTATTGGATAACAATTATTGTAGTTAACAATCTACACGAAACCTATGATTTGGATTTCGGTAAAAGTTGATTCGATGTTACGAATATAATAATTCTAAAACGATACTATGATATCAAATCCTTTCATCAGTATCGTCAGCCACCACTAAAAACAGTGCCATATAATATTATTATATTCGATGTTTTTGGTATCAAATTTGTTTCGTCAAATCGATCACGTCAAACCGTGCGTATTGTCGAATTTGCAGGACACAATAGCCGAATGTCGGTTTCTACCGATATTTTGATTTCTAAGAGAGATTTTATGCTATTTCGATTTATAAGTATTCTCATAATGCGTGACTCCGGACTCTATATAATATCTATTTGTATGCACATTCAAAGGGGCAACATGACTAGCTAACAATACATCGGGGATAGTTGGGTGCGCACACACTATGAAAGCTTATAATATTATATTAGTTAAGATTAGGATTTGCGTACAAAAATATTATGTATTATTCTTCCATATATTTTCAGAAATCGTCACTTAGTATGATATTCTTATTTGAACCTCTACCGCCATTATAGAACGATGCGTGGATAAATATGTTACCTATTTCCTGTGTAAATTTACTCACAGTCAACACACAAAACACACTGTCGCCGTCAGCAGGGAGCTATGTGGCAGGTGCTCGTATATTTGACTAATAATCCGGTAGCGGTTCGTCATGCATGTATGTAAACATTTATATTATATATGTACACCCAGAAAATTCTACAACCCTTTTTAGCCCTACGGTGCACTGACCTATCGACTGATCAATAAAAACTTCGCTATATCTCCTATATAGTATAATGCCTTAGGTTAGATTAGATGAGGTTAGGTTCAGATTCGTTGTGGCTCGTTTATAGCATCCCCTAAGACTCTAACGTTTAAATCTACACTTTCAGTTTATTCAGAGCTGAGAATATTATTACCTAAGTATCTTAAAAAATAGGCTACCTACCTACTGGATATATTTTACAAAAAATGATATCGTTATTTTTGTTTGACTAAGTTATTTATGTATTTGTTAGAGTGAAGCTAATTCAACACCATTGTTTGAACGTAACACAAGAAATATAGTACTACAGAAGAATCGATGAGGCACAGAGCCCTAAATATGGGGTCGTTTTGGGTGTACTACTGTACTCCCGCCAGTGATCAGTCGTATTTATACAAAAAATATATGTACTTAATAAATCATTCAGATTTCTACAAAATATGTTGTCGTATTGGTTCTATTTGATATTTGATATTATGAATAGTACGAAGATTGACGGCTACAATGCGGGAGGGTGTGTAAAACTCCCACGTGTTAGATTCAAATATGAAATTAAAACACCACCCTCCCCCCCCCACAAAAAAAAAGAAAATCCTGGCTACGCGTCTAATGAGGCGATCATCTACAATGCGTTATTTCACATACTATATTTTATAATAATATTAATTGTAGTATCACATAAACTGTACACAGGGTATCTACTCCGTTGTCTCCTAATCAGTGGTTATTGTTGTTATGTGAATGCTTCTGTCTTATGTGGGCCGCGTGGTCGGGTAAGCGAGGAACTATAAGCAGGGACATCGCTGATTGTCTTGCAACAAAAGGATCATCCCGCATAGTAGTCGTACGAATCAACATTTCGCGAATTTACGAAAAACCAAAAATAATCGCGAGTCACGTTATTTATTATAATAATAACAATATCGCGGTTATATCCATTTATGTTTTCGTCTGTTTCCGTTTTAAATTTACGGCCAATGAACCGTCCGCATGTACGCGACAATAGCGAAGTAATAAACGCTCTAGAGCTTATTTAAAATGCAAATTCGCCAAAGCGACTACACACACACACATATATATAAAATATATATATAATAATAATAATATAATACATGCGCTCCTCACGCGGTTTTTTTTCCTCTCTTCTTATCCACACTCACATCCAATTATGGGTGCCTGTGCCGGTTTTCGCGATATCTCTGTGTGCGTGTGTGTAGTGCACACGCATTATTATATGATAATAAAAACGAACCCATAAATCGTGTGCGCGCCCGAGACACGTCTCGCGTTTCCCATTAGGGATGAATTAAAAAACCGAATAAAACAGTGCTGGCGCGCATAGTAATTATTATTATAAATAGCGACGGCGTAATTAAAACGCCGCGTCGATGATATTATAATATATATATATATTATTCTCGTCGCTGCAACACTCGTCGGCGGTTTGGCTCCCGCGCACTGCGCACTATTATTATTATTGTTATTATTATTAGTATATTTGCACATAGGTACCCGGAGTATAATACAATATAATAATATATAGAGGAAGTCGGGAATATTATTAATTTATATATTTTGTATTTTTTTTTTTTTTTTGCGTCGAAGGACGTCGGCGACGACGGTAATAAATGCCACTTTACTCGCGCGTAATTTTAAGCGTTTTTTTTTTTTGCTTATTATATCACGCGTGTAACGAAATAAAGTGAAAAAATCGTCGGCCGATTACACGTTTCGCAGCGCGCGTTGCGGGGGATTAAATGCGACAAAAAATAAAAAAAAAAAAGTCCAAGTGATTTATGTGGACACGCCGCGACACACCACCGATCGTCTCCTCTCTAAAACATATAAAATCCTCATTCGCTTAATGGAAATATGAACGTCGTAAATCAAATCGTATATACAATTATAATATTATATCATATAATTATATATTATGTACGATTATCAATGCCGACTTGTCCGTGTCGCGCGTACGCTCACGATATGTTATAATATTATGTATTATGTGTATATATAGGTACGCCAAGATTAATGTGAGCCATTATATTATTATATCGGTATACCGGATTTTATAATATATTAAAATTATTATTGGGGCTCAAACATTAATACTAGTTCTGTAAATAATAAAATGTACTAAATAAAGTAAGACATGCGCGTTCTACAGTTGATATCTCACTTCAAAATCGAAAATATGTGCTTAAAATAAACAATAACATTCATTTTTTTTTGAAAATAATATAAGGACTAGGTACTTACACCAATTATGTTTTTGGGCTGAATACAATTTTTTCTTACCGTTACAGCTGATGCCATGACAATCAAACGATAAAAAAATTGAATTCAGTCTTATAACGTTAAAATATGTTAGCGTAATAGTACCCTAGGTTACCCCTAGCAAACGACGAATAATATAATGACGTTACCACTGTAACCTCGTTGATACTTTTTTTTTTAACACATTTCGAAAACATGTTCACTGCGCAGTGGAAAAAATATCAAGAAGTACGTTTTTTATTCATGGATTTGCATAGTGTTTAACATTAACTCATATTATTATTATGTACCTTATATAAGTTTATTTTACATTTATGTAGGTTTTAGACTATACGTATATTTACACTATAAATACAAATTTATCTTACAATACCCAGGTACCTATTTACATTTAAATCTATCGATTAACATTTAATAATATTCTAAACCATTATGCGTGAGTAATGACTAATTATTTTTTTTTTCTAAACGTATAATGGCATTCGTGAATATACCTGATTTTACAATACTAATATAATAATCGTACACGTAATTGATATGTGTACTCGCGTAACGTGGTGCAGTAGAATATTATAAATAAACGAACAGCGTTGCTTCCGATTTTGGGTCGTTTATTATAATGTATAAAGACATTATTATCATACGCATGACCGGATTATGGACCGATCAAACCGGTCGAAAGCTCGTAATAATAGTAATAATAATAGTACGAAAACAACAGTGATGGCGAAACGAAAAAAATGTATTTTTTTTATATTTTATAGTTTGAACGTTTGTATATCGGTGAAAATTATTATAATATGTATTATTATTATTTATTAGTATTAATTAATATTGGTATATGATAATATGTCATTATGTGTCTACAACGTTTTCTGGCTCGGACGTTGCTGTTCCACATTATCATAGACATCAAACCGTCTAATTAATTGTCGCACAAAACCAGGACCAAGCCCGGATTTTTTGATTTAGTCTAAACGCATATCGTCCAGGCTTCTCCATAATTTACCAGTGTTATCTGGTCTCAATGATTTCTTGTCGTAATATAGTAATAATAGTACAAAAACAACAGTGATGGCGAAAAGAAAAAATGTATTTTTTTTATATTTTATAGTTTAAACGTTGGTATTATATCGGTGATGAAAATTATTATGATATGATATATATTACTATAGGTCTATAGAGTCTCCGGCTCGGACGTTGCTGTTCCACATTATCATAGACATCAAACCGTTTAATTAATTGTCGCACAAAACCAGGACTAAGCCCGGATTTTTTGATTTCGTCTAAACGCGTATTGTCCAGGCTTCTCCATAATTTACCCGTGTAATCTGATCTCAATGATTTCTTATCGAGATGACCGTTTTTCTTTTTCGTTGCACCGCCACTACCGCGTTTAAGTATACAGTTTGGTAACGACGATACGTAACATTTGGCGACTCTAACTTCTCTTGTAAGTTTTTCTTCTACGATACGTTTATACGCCACACCCGTAATATCAGTAGAGAAACTTTTCTGTAAAATGTATAATATCAATATAACTGTTGTTATAGATTACTTAAAATTATATATCATCAAGTCACATTTGAAACATTATTAATTACTACAATTGCTTTGTTTCCTCACTTGTTCAATACCGTCAACTTTCATTCCAACAGATTTTTTCAAATGACTAGTGATACTTTTTGAAAATTTTGGGATTTCAAGTGAACCATCAATAATATCTTTATAGCTCCACTGAGTACCGACATCACGTCTACATTTTACTTCATCATCACGTTTCGTTATATTTACACCCAAATTGTCATTAAGTGCAGTATTTTTTGTACGACGACTAATGCCCTGAACTAAAACCGATTCATTAAAATATATATACAAACGTGTTATCGTCTATGAAAAATATAAAAATGTCTGTACTATAGATGTCCGATCCTTCATAATTCAAACAGAGTACCCCGGATCGACACTGGTCTATTGCAGACATCTTGGGGCCACTTCCCAGTGTCCCGGGTATCCACGCTTTAATCCCCAAGCCTCTGATAAAGTTCAAGTAGATTTGGATGTCGGCTAAAAATAATATTAATAAATACAATATAATAATGCACAACAATGTTAGTGAGAACCGTTTTATTTATTTAAAAATTAATTAAACATAACCAGCGTATAGTATATTTACAGCTATATAGTGATTAGTATAAATTTGACATAAATGTTTATGTCAGAGAGAATGCAATGTTTAAATTAATGTATTGCAACAGTTATAAAAGTAACATAATGTGGTCTATTATCCTTACGTAACAATATAAAAACGGCCACCTCAATAACAAAGCATTGAGATTAGATCACACCGACAAATACTATAGATATAAGCTTGGATTACAAAAGTCCAGCCGAAGTCGATAAATCCGGGACTTAGTCCTGATTTTGTGTGACAATTAATTCAAAGTTTTGATGTCTGTGCGAATGTGGAATAGCAAAGACCAAGCCATAACACGCTATTAAAAATGTATTTATTATTATTGATAAATTAACATAAATATTATGATTGTTGGATATTTGGGATCTATAATGTAATTTGTATACTTATTTACAATATATAATATTATTTTTTTTGTTTTTATAAATTACTGGCCGAAGCCTAAATGCATAAAATATATAACACACGCGTTATAACGACAATAAAAATAATAATATTTTAAAATATTAGATTTATTTGTTGCAGATTCAATCGGTAACTCAGGATATGTGGAGAGGGATCAACACAATATGTAATATAGTGAATAATTAAACAATAGAGGGAGTTCTTTAATCCTCCTTAGTGGACTGTGTTGTTATGCATAAAGCAATAATATGCAATTACAATGAGAGCAAAGGGATGATTACAATTGATTTTCGCACAATATATTGGAACTTTAGTTAAAATTACTTAAGGGAACTAAGCAAATAATATATGTGTATTTTACATTGGATTAATCGTGTCTATGATGTCTATAATTTAGATAAAACGTTACTTAGTTGAAGAAGTTACATATTGGATATTTTCGTATGAAGGATTAGTCGAGTATTACTGAATTACTGATAATATTATTATAATTATTATTCTGATAACGACATAATCAAACGTTGTTATAGTTTATCTTACCTTTCATTTCCTTTTCCATATCCAAAAAAAGTGTTACAAAATCTATTTAGCTGTACACAGATTTTTGTACGTTGTGATGCAAAAATCTAGGGAAAAAAATTAATATTTTAATCGACACTATAATCAATTAATATTATTTAATTTTTTCATTCATTACACCAGCACTATTAAATAACTCCAAAGGAATGATACCCAATTATTAAAAAAATGCATATATACATAAATAGAAATTAAGTCGAATACATATTTTTATAGTATTAAATTTAAAAGACACCACAAAAAAAACCACTCAAATGTAAAAAAAATTATTGAACAGGAAACAACGATAAGTATATTATATTATGTATATTACCTTATTATCAATATAATTATAATGTTACATTGTATGGTTAGCATTTTTTTTTTTGTATTCAGTGAAAATAAATTGAAATAAATTGAAATTTACTTACCCTGACTTCTTATACCAATAATATGCAAAATATGTTAAATATATTCTAACCATTTATATTTTATTTTCGAACGCAATAATTAAAATTAAAATATTATGATTTATTACCACTCGTTCATTTTTAACATAGATATTATTTTATTGTTTAGTAGTACTCTATTTTTTGCCATAGCAATCATTGAAACTACCATATTCATCGTAAACAGCTGATCCGTTCGATAGGATTATTAAATCGTATGTTGTTAAGATATTGAATTTCTTTGGAACATTTCAACTCTATGTGGTCAATAGTTTTTTTATAATATTTATATTTATTGTTATTTTATCTACAAATGATTGTTGTTAACGATAATTTACAAATTTATTTATTTTAGAATTTAACTACCTAGTACCTACTACATACCTTTGTTCATATGTAAAACTATAATATATCATCTTCAACTTTCACATGTTGTGGTCCATAAACCACTTGTCACTGAATTTTAAAACACATTGTCTTGTTAGCTTTGTGGTTAGTTATTAATTATTAACAAGTTGTGTATTTTATTGTGTATTATTTATTTTTTACTTTAGATACCTAGTAACTACATTAATCGTTATTAGTTGTAAATCATTGTAAATATTATAATAGGTACACGCATCATGAAAATAATTGCGATTAGTGACTATACGTGTAAAAATCAAAAATTTGTTCAACTGTTAGTGTAATGATATTATCTTTTATCTTAAAAATATTTAAAACACATTATGTAAACATAGTGTATTATAATATTATGTATGATACATATTCATCTTCATCAATATACATTATATCTAATAATGTATTTCAATAATTAGGTGAAGTGCAGGAAATTAGCATATAATATTCTATACCTAGCTTATTTTATATATAATTAAGTCATACGTCGGATACGTACGAAATAGTATATTATTAAAGCCATATAGGTATTATAATATAATATGTAGGTGGGACTTGATATAACCACGAATTATTTAATTCATATAAGCCCGTCAAAATTACAACAAGTTTAATTTATAAAATTTAAATGTCGGTTTGTCATACCAAATGATTCGTGTTTAAGGCGAACAGTGGTATAGGTCTTACTGATCACTTAATATTATAATTTATAATGCGGATTAAATAAAAACAAAAAAAAAACAATCCCAAAAGACAGTGGTTCGCCCAGATGTCACGATGATTTATTAATAATATAATACATGGACAGTACCTATATATAATGATATTCCACAGGGCACAGTGACTACAACAATATACAAAAACGGTCATTGTAATATGATTATAATGTGCAGTTTGATATTTTCATGTTAAACTCCTTAGAGACAAAAATTTATTTTAACATAATAATCAACATTATACTTGCATTTTGTTCAACATTGTTATTGTCTATTTCAGGTGCCCGTCCAATAATGATTTCACAGACTTTAAGTTGATGCATAATTATTTGAAGCTTATTAACCTGGTCGTAGGTGATATTATATTGTTTAATATGGTAATACAATTATACCCCTGGAGTCAATAGTTATTTTAAAAATATGTTTGTTATAATAAATTATTTCTTCCCTCATTAAAAAAGTTTATATGAGGATAAATGTTTAAAATAACTCAAACAACTTAAAACACTTATAATTCATAATATATTAGTTCGAGATTAAAACCTAGTGAATAATTGGGATATTTGAAGTTATTACTTCGAAACATTAAAAAAAAAATAACATTTAAATCGTGTAATTTTGTTTTTAAATATAAATAAATAAATAAACAGTAAAAAATAAAAATTATGATATAAAAACGATAATAATAATCAATATTACACAGTAGGTACCTATAGCATATGTTATAATATAATCGGATTTCCGGCATGACACGCGATTTAATAATAGATTTCGTTGTACTACAGAGGTGAACACGTCGTCTGCGATCTTATTTTGCTGTCTGCGCAATCGATAACCGATACGTTGGTCGTATTTCAATCACCGATGTGGTACTGAATAATCGGATATTGTATAGATTCATACGCACACGCGTGTTCGCATATTATAATTATACGATATGTGTAAGATAAATATGATAATAATATAAGCGGACTTGGTAAAATTTCTCCTTTTCACGGTGTACCGATGTTGTTTGTACGGTTTACGAACGACGTGGCCAACGTTATTTTTTTTTTGTACTCTTTATTATTTATGCTCGACGAAATTATGGCCATAACTCTTTCTACGTTAGTCGTATTTTTTCGTGCCTTTATATACATATTACATGACCACTGCTTACTTAATTTTCATCTTTCGCCACGTATTATTAATTGTACGACCTGCAGCCCTGCATGGAGCGGGCAGAGGTTTCAAACGCATTTCTTATATCTTAGTCACAAGATAGTTTTGTCGAATTTACAATATAAATATGACATTTTATTCCGCTGCTTCATCATAATCTGCGTCCAGTCGCCTGCTAAAGGTGACAACGGACTTGTTGAGGCTATATATACCTAGATACTTTTAAAATAATAACGACTATAGAAACGACTGTAATAGAAAATTCTTAAAACAAAGTTGTACGATTTGTTTTCCAGACGCGCAGTGAAAAATTTAATATGATTTACGTTTTTTTTAATAGAAATTTGAATGTAACGTGTACATAATATATTTCGTGTGATGGCGGTGTATTGTAATAGTGAATGTGACATATCAGAAATATTAAACACAGTTGATCTGATTTTATACTATTGATTAAATTTCATTGAGTAAACACGATAAAAAAATGTGTTACCAACTCATTTTCTCATTAGTGGAAACCGTTGTTTTAGAACCAGACTTTTTTTTATTGTTGTTTCAGACTATAATCTAAAAAACGAGACGAATGTCTATTGGAGTTACAATGATATTTAATGTTTTATAATATATTATATTATATACAAAATACATACAACTATTATACTTTGTTCCTCGATAACCGTTTGTTTCTGGGTTTGTCTATATTATTTTATCCTTGAAAAATGAATATCTATAAAGGTAGTGTTTTTATACAAACAATACAAATAAAACGTCTTCTAAAAAATATTTATTTATATATAGTATATAATACTTCGAAAGCGTGTTTTTAATCTTTAAAATAATTGAATGAATAACAGTAAGAATGATTGTTTATTATACTAGGTCTACGACTGTATTATTTTAATTGGCACTAAAATAGTATTCGAATCTCATTCTCAAAGATTGAAACAACTATTTTATATACCTATTTCATTAATTTTCGTATTGTATAATAGTATACATAAATAATAATATAATAATAATTATGATATCTGCAGCTATAGAACGTCCGAGGGACAACCGTATGAGTCAATCGATTTAAATAATTTGTATGTTAACAAGTTAATTTCTATTTTATATACAACTTCGGTATACGGTCCATTGCGGATTATAATATGGAAAATAGTAATAGTTAAATAAATGCTTTTTTTTAGTACACAACGTTTAAATAAATTCCAATATGCGTGATAATTGGATTATTAATGCTAGTCATAAAATATATTTGTAGAATATGTAAATGTATGTAAATTGAAATTGAATCGATAATTGCCGTTAATATTTCACGATTTTACATTGCATTGGTATTCCGAGAAAACACGATTTAAATATTTATGATCATATTATATAGCATAATATAGTGGTTTGATTTTATAATTATTTTCATTTATAATAGTCAACTATGTGTGCAACATTGCAACATTTGTTATTAATTATTACACTAGTTGCTTTAATAAAATATAGCAAATGATATTAGCATTTATTTACAATAACATAATAATATCATACTTTTTTATTATTGTTTTATTTAATTTATTGACATCTGTTACAGGATTACACTTTAACAAGCGTTTTAGATGCCAAAACAGTGAATAAAATAAAAAATAAAACAACTGCCTATGAATGCCATTTATAAATAGAAATGTCTACACATAGTTTAAACTAATATAGTCCATACTGTCATCGCATGTTTGATTTTATAATCATATTCTATATAATTTTAAAACGTCTAAGATTCAATTGAAAAGTTAGTATCTATAGTTATTTTACAAATAAAACTATAAACGTAAATATATTATACACCACTATACCTGTAACTCTTATAAAAAAATGCTATGAATGTACGAAAGGGAAGGAAGAGAATCGATTATTCCCTGCCAAAGGGTCAGAATATTTCAACACAGACCCGTGGACCGTCCGATGAACACTTGAATTTTTATTAAGAGCAAATACCTTTTTAAGAAAATATAAAGTACTAATTTAAAAATATAATCTGATGTATTATATATTTGTATGCATCCGCCTACTGAAGTAAATGTGAACTATAATCTTTGTAAATCTTTGTAAGTTCAATTATGTCGTCCTTTGGCGCAACGGATTTTGAATAAAATTTAAATAAATAAAAAACATTCAATAAATAAATTGAATAAAATAATTTTATAGACAATTTGTTATTCTAATTTAATGTAGGTATAGGCAATGTATGTGATACATTTGAGTTCAATAGGGAATTTTTGTTGCGTACATAAATATTTCTGCCAGTCTCTAATTATTGCTTATTATTTTCTAATAAAGTAAAAATAATTTTGTTAATCTTATATTAAATTAACATTATTATTATCTTAATTTGTCAATTTAAACTAATTTTATCCAAAAACATCGCATATTATAAATGATGTAATTTTTTACTGACGTACTGTAAAATTATGTGAAAAGGATCGCAGAATAATTTGCTTAATATGATGAACTAAATTATTTTTAAAATGTCATTATTTATATTATACTTAAAACAAAATAAGAATAATATTGGTGTTATAATATTTATAGTGGAATTAATCAAGTTTGGACAATTATCTAGCATCTTTTGAATTACCTACAACAATATAAGTTATAAGTAACTGTTAGGACGTAATTTGAGGTATAATCGTTAGTTTTACGTTTGAAATCATTGATTATATCTAATTTTGTTAAAATTCAAACTTGAAATTCTTGCAAAAAAAATTAGTGACTACCTATGTATTGTCAATTACTTTAAATTTATATGAGAAAATATTATATGGCATTGGTACATCGTAAAACTAAATATTCGAATTATTAACGTTTTATGACTTTTTAAATTTTAGCTTCAAAATAATTTGCAAAAATGCATGATTTTGACGAAGTTTGAACTTCAACCTATAAACAAATGTTGAATTAGTAATTTCGATATGTATTAGATCAAAATTTCTACCAGAAATCACTGTCTGTAATGTTTAAGATTAAAACGATTTTTCCGTTCCAAGAATTGTTGTCAGAAAAAATTTAAAAAGCAAATTTTTACATATTATTGTAAAACGTCGATCTTCGCTCAGCCCATTATCTAAAAATACCTGTGTACAGGGTTGTAACTTGAAGATGTATTTCTGTTTTATAGGTCGTCAGACGTTGTTTAATTTTTGTTGAGATTTTTAATCGTGAAGCACATTATGGTAACATTATACGCATTTCCACGTGGATGGTTATCAAATGCTGTACAGTATAATGCATTCACAATTGTTCGAAGTCGCGTGCAACGCAAATACCAATATTTGCAATAAGAATATTAGCTCATGTCCACATTTTCGAGTAGGTATTATATCATCGTCTTCTGCGTTTTAAGTCGAACCCCAAGGTCTATGACACAACGCCACGTATGAAACTGTCGATATTCGACGGGCACATAATATAATGTGCGCATAAATAATATATAACACAATATATACTTCCATTATTATTATTATTATGCGTATACCTACGTATAATAGTAAAAAGTAAGAATGGACACTCGACCGTACTTTATATTATACAGTGTGAAACTGCGGAAGAAAAATAATAAACAGAAACGCAAGGGCGGTGTTCGACCTAATTCAGCCATGTAGATAAGTATAACAATATAATATAATATTATTATTCAATCTGATACAATATAATCCTACGCTAATAATACGATACGATTTTTTATTATTTTAAATTATGCAGATTCTCGCACTTTTTGAAGTAACAATATTAAAAGTAATTATCGTTTCATGACGTTACCACATCATCGGTCGCCGATTCATGCCTACATATACCTTATAGGTATAATATGCATCATTCTAATATGATATTTTGCACAAATTTACTTTTTTCGGTTTCTGACACGCATCGTCGTTGTGAAGTGAAAATTCGAAAAACAATACAATGCGTATTACAAAACATTTACACCTATATTGGTCATTTCTGAGACTATACGACTATTTGGGACTACATATTGCTGCAGTTCCTAATATATTATACGTGGGTGCGGTTTTTGTTTTATTTTTTGGGGCACTCTCGCCTGTTTACTATAACTATTTAAGCATCAAACTCCAAAACATATTATGACAGCTGTATAAACATAATCTGTATTTATCGTTGGCCAATATCGTACAATATTATCGAGAACAAATAATTTTTTTTCTAGAGAATATTTTAAATCGCCCAACCTTAACTGCCGAAATTGTTTAAATTTGGCGAGATACGATATGCTTAGATGTATAATTACACTTAACATGCACAGTAAACGTATAGGTACCGATAATTTAAAATACTATACTATAACAAAAGATATCGCCGGAGCTAAGGGGATTTATGTGTTTACACGCATTGCGTTACCCACGGACATAAGTGCGACGACGACTCTATTATATTATAATAATAATAAACAAATATTTGACTAATAATATTATTATATTGTTTAAGTCTCCTAACCGGTCGTTGTCGTATGTTTGCTTACAACGGCCTGTGTGTTGTTTTCTTATACCATATAATATAATATACATATTCTCTGAGTGTATTGTTATTATAATATTATTATCGTACTTTTCAAAGCGCCTATCCCTTTCCACAGCCCCTCAGCGGGGGGGTGGTGGCCGATATCACGCGGGGCGCGTGTATGTATACCATCGGAGAGCGATCGTATAATATAATATTATGTATTATAATAAAATAAATCATATTATAATTAAACAGGCCTACTTGGTGTTATTATTATTATATCGGTGCCCAAATAAATTTCCCATCGGAATGCCACACCGTTCACTGCGGCTCAGCAGCACGCACCGAACGCACAACGACCGCTGCTGTAATATGCGCACTTTTCACATAACGATAATATTGTTAGGTATTTAAAAATATTTGAAAACAACAATAATAATATTATTATTATTGTCGGACCGTGCGACTACAACGGGCCTAGGAGAGCCAATAGTTTTCACTTTTCAGTATTATTGTTGTCGCCGTGCGAGTGTTTTATATGTGCGTTGTTGTGCCCTGCGGATTAGGTGGCGTGTGATTTTTGCAATTTAACTCGTTAAATTTACCGATTTATTTCCGTACGTTGGTCTTGTAATTTATTTTAAAACCGGGCAGTATCGTTTACTAATGGCAAGGGCATTGTTAAGACTTTAGTTTTTTTTTTTCTTCAGACAACTCATGTTAAGCCTAAAACTATTTATTTCCCCGAATATCCATCATAATCACACTCAGTGACGCCGAACACGGGAATCAACTGGGGAAAACTCCCCAGAACTATTTATGGTTGGGTCAGGTGGGTGGGTGGGTGGTTGATAATAAGTGATCAGTCATTATAGTGATATTTAATATTTAAACATCATCATATTTTAACAATAGTGGTAATTGCAAATAATAGGCAATAATAGTATGAGTAATGAGTATGGCAGGTCACCAGGCAGTATATCACAATTATAATACACTATTCGAGAGCAGCTAAAAATTTTTTTTAGTAGGTGGGTCCACACCAGGATTTTTTCCACATAAGATGAAATATAGATCGGCGCCACTGTATGGTATATATACTAATCGCACCTACAAAACATATGAAAATTGAGATTTACCTATTAAATATTTAAAAACATTATACCGTAACTAATAGACCAATAGACTAATAGTCTTATTTATTTGTATTTGTGCCAAACCAATGCTCTCAAATATATTATATCCGAATGCAGGTGCAAATAAAAATAATATATTTTGATAATTAAAATTAATATAATGATATTATTGCACAGTGATCTGAATTTCGTTTTTTTTTTTTAATCCCACAGACCATTTTTTACCTCTCGAATTAAATTTCGTTTTTTTAAAATCTTTAGGGTACTTGCCGGTAAACGTTTATTTCGTGTGTACTGCGTGCAGTGCAGACAAAAAGAAAACGATTTGCTACTGCAGTACGATAATAAATACATCATAACATGCAATTTTACGGCGAACTGCAGTCAGCGCATGATTATAATATTATTATCATCATAACGACGTGCGTGCTATGTATCTACACCCTCGCTGCAGTGTCGAATAATCATATTACTTTATAATCATTATTATTTTTATTATTATTATGTCGGTAGGTATATACGTGAGGCGTTTTATTGTATGCGCCTTGATTAGGCACACCGAGAGAATATAATAATAATAATATAATATATGTGTGTATATTATATACGTCGGCGCAGTGTAGAAAACATCATTATCGTCCATCGCCGATTGCCCTTACACACCGTAACCTGCGTGTATACTCATGTACCCATATAATGTGTGAGTGTGTGTGTGTGTTGTTTTTCCACCTCTGAATGATACACACCTATCCTCCCGCCTTTACTGCCGCTGCCGCCGCGACCGTCACACCCCCACAGGCAATTGTTCGAGCCGGGGGGTAACCGCCCCGACCGATTTTGAATCCGATTTTGGATAGAAAAAAAAAAAAGAAAAAGACCGGCTCAAAACGATTTTCAACCCGACTAGTACTACAACAATACAACTGCAGTGTGCTGCAGGTAACTGGCGGCCGTCTCGACCGTCGTGTCGCGTTATAAGTATATTGTATTTTATAGTAGCCCCGTCGCCCTAATATACGACGCTCACTACAGGTAATAATAACAGTGTGGATGGGGTACGTGTGGGTCGTATATTATGTGTACGTTTATATATTATATAAAATAAGTATGTATGTATGTATAAGGTTATACATAGGTATGCACGTGCAGCATAGCATCTATTATAATACGCGCCGGCCCGTTCACGCTGTAATACAGACATTATCGCGTTTATATTAAATAGGTAGTAG
Source organism: Sitobion miscanthi (assembly GCA_008086715.1). Classification (NCBI taxonomy): domain Eukaryota; kingdom Metazoa; phylum Arthropoda; class Insecta; order Hemiptera; family Aphididae; genus Sitobion; species Sitobion miscanthi. The sequence continues at coordinate 29,788,549 of CM017797.1, forward strand.
CGATTCTTCCTGATATTGAGGTGTGACCTTCGCCTTATGATTTTCCCTTTTCATTTTTTTTTTCTGCTCCAGCTACTACAACAGTAATCCTGAAACTATTGCGGTCGCGAATCCGAATTCCACCGTTGCTGTCGACGTCGCGACAAAACCAAAAAAAAATAACAGCTGAGATCGGCGATGACCAGATTTTGCTCCAAATAATCTCTGAATACGCTTTCTGGTTGTATATTATATTATTATATTTTTAGTTATTACATATAATTACAGTTTAAAAAATACCCGTGCCTTCAAAGATATTCATAAATTAAATATGCATCTTATTCTATAAAATATTACACTCATCTCAACCAGCACTGCAAAAATAAATCGTTTATAACTTTATAAGAAATAAAAAAACCTATCAATAATGTAGGTGGTTTATTTTGTAATATTCTAGAAAATTACAATTTAATAATTATGGAACAAAATAGAATTAGTACAGTCGGTGAATTATGCCATTACTGAACTATAAAATTTACTAATAATTAATGAATATACCAGTGCCCAGAACATATCATTATATCTACTCAAATCTTCAATAGTTTTTACACTATAGTTCTATCGTTCTATGTTTGTTTGACTTAGATCATACATTATAATTCTATTATCTACCTATATTTACTTAATCACAACATTATGATGTTTACTAGTTTACTATGTTTGCAGTGTCACAATGAGTATATTCCATTATTATCCAATTATGATCGATAGTCGAATAGTTAGAGATAAATATTAAGAGCAGTGGAACATGAAACGATTTATACAATTATTCCCTTTCCGGAAAATTGAAATACTTAATAAATACACTTCAGCAATAGGTACCTAATTATAATCATAATTTAAACACGGGTCATAAATATCGTTTTGATGTAATCCCAATATCATCCTTAATCCTTATCAATTATCATTGAGCAATTTCAACTACCTATACCTAATAATTTATTGATTTTGATTGAGTAAAGTGTATCCAGAAAAGTAAAAAAAAAAACTTAAGAGGATTATTGTACGTTAACCCCATCACCAGATATGCTAATGATTTCGGTAAGCCGCATATTATGTACATTTGTGCGTATAAATAGAACAATTTACAATGTAGTAAGTCGATCAGAATTATGTATGACAATATTATAACGACTTAAGTAATGTATAAACAGACGATTGCGTTTATAGTAGCTACTTCAATAGGTTAAATAAAAACCACTTGCAAGATGTATTACATATTTACTATTAATGTCTGCGGCAAAAGCGTCCTATTGAAATAAATACACATTAATTTTATTATCAGTAATAAAAGATATCTGTTTTAAGAATAAGAACAATATGAGTATGTGAGTATATTACACACAGGGTGATTCACTAATTTTTTTTTATTTATTAAATTCAGATAGTTGGAACTCTTAAATAAAGGTACTTAATTGAAGACCATATTTTCATATTGTCGATATATTTTGTAGGTACTACTTAAAAAGTGTCCTGTAGTGATACAAGCTTCTGTTTTTCAAATGAGAACACCCCTTGTTTTCTATAGATTATTTAGTGGATAATTTTTCTGAAAATGTCGATGTATTAAAATCAAAATTCAAACGAATAGTTTTTCAATTATTAAAATGTTTATACTGATGATAATAGTCCTTAAACATTGTACTATAATAGTACAAAATAAATGTTATTTAGGATCTAGTATTTACTTAGACCAATTTTATAAATTATTAATATTGATAGATTAATATAAATTACTAATCAATTTTAATTAACCTTGTCCCCATATTTCCAAAACCATTATCGTGGACCTATTATATATATTATATGTAATACCTATTATACCTATTATATGTGTTATCCTTAATACATAAAGTTAAATTTATCCAAAACCTCATTAGAGTTTTCAATTTGGTAGGTCAATATTTTCAGAAAAATTACCCGCTAAATAATTTATAGAAAAGAAGGATGATTATCATTTATAAAACAGAAGTTTGTATCACCACAGGACACTCTTTATATAGTATAACATATTCAAAGTATTTTAAAATAGGGTCTTTAAGTATATTTGAAAATCTGAATTTGAATAAATGTATTATTAAAGGGAAAATGGGGGATGAGCATGCAAGGTAAATCACTCTGTATACATATATAAGTACACTCATCACTTAATCACAAGTTATGCAGTATTAGATAATACTAGGTATAATCCATTTATAATAAAGACATTTTAAACACTGCACACGTAGGTATGCGATTTTTCCAAACAATAATTAAATAATGCCCTAACGAATATATTATTTGTTGATTATTTAGATGATCGTATTTTTATTTTATTGAAAACATAATATTATAACTATCATCTCTTAAATATTTATTTAACACAATATCTATATTTTGATCGATGTAATTATTTTAACTCTCGTGACAAATATAGTTATATTTTTTTGACCAATATTTATTTTCTAAAAATACATACAAATTTAAATATAATATGTATGTTTATTATATATTTACCAAAAATCCATATTAAATCGTCTGAAAACCATACGATTCAGGCCAACCAAATCCACTAATGTCATTCTACCTTAAAATTAAAAAAAATTAAAACACAAAATTGCTTTCTTTAGAGCGCGATGCCAAGTAATTTCTATGATTTGGCTAATTTTCTATTCGGGATCAAAAATAGACTTCCGGTCTTAAATCGAGCGAATCTAGCTGGTGTCATCGTGGTGTTATTTCACAACCAACAACCGTGTCGTTGCAAAAACGTCGCGTTTTACACGTTTTGATTGCGATAGTTCAGGTTAAATAATATATAATCATAAATTTGAGGTCTAAGTGTTTTTGGCTTTCAAACAAACATTTTCTAAATTGAAATATTTTGTTTGTGCGACACAGTTATAACGCCACTATTCTTTTTAAAAATCATATACCTAAAAAAAAAAAATTACACACATGGTCGCTATTCACTATTTCTTATATTCGTATAAATATGGTGCAAAAGTTCTTAAATTTGTTGAATATTCTATTGAAGTTTAAACTATCAAATGTTACACAAAGTTAATTTATTCAATCGCCTATCGTATTTTAATTTATTATATAATATGTTCTAACGCTCAAATATTTAAACCAGGCCTTTGCGTTTATAAATCGTAATAATAAATATTTAAAAATACGCAGGTTATAGTCAAAAGAAATAATATACAAAAATCTCAGTATTGTGGAAACAGTGTGTGTTCAGATGATGATAATTTTTACATGATTATATGAAGCTCGGTTAAACTTTGGGTATTTGCAATTTTATTTTTGCTTAATAGATACATTTCCATAAGTAAGTACTTAATAAACATTAGTTTCGTAATTCACCATTAGGTATATCAAAAGTTATGTGCGTATTTAGTAATTTATAAAAACATTTTTCCTGATTTACATTTTTTTAGTACATAGTATGAAACTTTATAAATAAAAAATAAAAACATTGTTATTTGATTTTGTTGATATTCAATACTCATATAATATACTTTTAAGTTTATTATTTTAATGCACGACGTATAATGTGTATCGATTCTACATATTTTTTAGTCAATACTGTATGATTCGAGTCATATTATAACAATGTATTTCAAACAAACCCAATGTTATAATATGTACCACTGACCACCAAAATTGCAAAAACATGATGTAGTTTAAACTTTGAAAATGTAAGAAAAAAAATGTATAGTAGGTATTTGAAGAGTAAAATTAATGTCATATCAATATTTATATATTGTTAAAACGTAACTAGGTATTCAAATTCAAAATAAATGCCTCTACCTATTTTACTTATTGTATATATTGTCGACGTAAAAACAAACCCGAAGATAAGCCTATCTACAAATTTTTGTTTTTTCTCAATTACCCGAAAAGTTGTTGTCTAGCCCTGAGATCCCACACATAATGAAGAAAATAACAATAAATAATAACGATGATAATAATAAATAGGTAGGTAACTATGTTAAATAACCGTGTTATTTAATGTTGTTGAACACATCGGGCCGAACTGTTGAAACTCGAAATAAAACTAGTTATAATTACAAACAATATAATAATATAAACTATAATTTTATATATATATATATTTATAAAAATTAATGTTTCTTTGTTTGTTCGTCATCTAAAGACTCGGCAATTAATCAGTAGTTATCAATAGAAGTTATGTCAATAGATTCCTCGAGACTTCTAGTCTGTAGAGTGTAAACGCTGATTTTTTTCAATCCCAATGGGTCGCTATAGAACGGCTCAAACACGCATTTGGTTTTGGTTCACGAAAATCAAAAATGTTTTGTCACTGGTTACAGTGGTTACATTGAGTTTCTATCTGCCCGAGACCGCATAGGTAGGTATGACGTGCATTATCTGCTCGAGTAGTACAACGAAATCTAGAAGTATATTATTTCAAAATATAATATTATGTGGCGCGGTCCGCAGTGTTTAAAAATGCCGGAAATCAGATTTCGAACGACAGCCGCGGCGTCGTCGAAGAAAGAATATTAAAAAATATCGTGAATCACTCTGTATATTTATATATTAAAATACCGCGTCGCGGCGGACGGTGTATATAGTAGGTACTGTGCAACAACAACGCGCGCTTATAGAATATAGTATTATAATGGGCGACCCGTCGACGTTCTATCGGAGAGCCGGGAGTTAAATGAGTCGTTATGGAGCTGTCAACCGGCGGCGGCGGTGGCGGGCAACGTGCGCTCCTACAGTCATCCCGTTTCGGAGGGGGAGGGGCCGCGGCGGCGCTCGTGTTGCCGGGATGTTCGGCGGCGGTCGAGACTGCACTCGGATCTCGGCTGATGATCGTTACGGTACGGGCGTGTGTGTGTGTGATTGTGCTATTTCCGTTTTTTCGTGTGCGTGTCCGTATTATCTCTCCGATATTATTTCTAATATCGTTGGTCCGCCGCCGACCACGTCGATAATAATAATAATAATAATATAATATTAATTAATAATACTATTGTATTGCAATTGTATTGTATTGTAATTGTTCATATTTTTATCTCTCGATTATTATATTATAATAATTATTGTAAATCTCGACGCCGTCCCCGCGCGACGTTTCCGGCGCGTCCCAAAGGATCCGACGGATTTTTTACACGATTCTCTGACAGGTGTATTACTGTTTTTTTAAATTTCATTCCGTTTTTTTTTTTTATCGTTTCGCGCGCAGTGATTTATTTTTATTATTATTATAATATTTTGTGTCGTCCGCGAACAAGTGCGCCGCTCTACGTGCCTATAACTGCGATAGTATTGTAGTGATCGAGTGCGTTGTATAATTATTATGTGATACTATTTAATTTGTATTATACTCGGGACCGTGTTTTGAAAATATGTTATGATCAGTGATTTTACCATCTGCAGAACGCTTTCTTCGCCCTGTATGGACTGAACCTTTATTATACACATCGCCTTTGGAATAATCGGTGAGTACTGTCGAGCGATATTTATTTGTTCATAATTTTTATTTCTTATTATACAATTATCACTGTGTCAACGCACGATACGCACGTGCAATCCCAATGTGAAGTAGTTCATCAGACGGCGGGTTTATCATAACAGTTATAAGATTTTGAGCGTTCAAATATGATACATATATATTATATATATTATTGCCTTTATCCGTCGCTATATAAGAAATTTTAAGTGTGGTAAAATGATTTAAACATCCTAATAACGTTGAATTATTTTGTCATAGGCTGAACTAAACAAATCTGTACGACGATATCAATTAATGTCTAAACATCAACTTTCGCATTTCCAAAAATATTATTTTTTTATTGACCTTTTGTTATAAAAAATTAACAACTATATTATGATAATATAACGTTAGGCGGAGTAACCGGTGCTTTTGAATTACAAAAATAATAATAATTGTAAAAATAATGACTGTTGATATTTTTATTTTTATAAATTTAAACATAAAACCACTTTTAACTTTTTAATCATCTTACGGCTGTTAATTGCTAACCATAAAACCACTGAAAAATGCATTTAAAATCAAAACAAAAAATTCAGTTTGATTATGCACTTCAAACTTCAATAAATATGCATTCAATATTTTTAAAAACTGCCTAAAAATTTAAAAATTTTAAGAATAGAAACAGGTTCTGTCTCATTGAAAATAAAATATTATTTTAATATTTAATCAACAATAAAACACATTTAGTTTAGTTATTTTGGTAGATGCTTACAATTGTTTAATTTATTTATATAGGTAATATTTATATATTTTAATAATTAATTAACAGCCTTTGTTAAATGAAACCACATTCATAAAATGTGAGCAAACTGTTAATTTACTGATATTGTTAAAAATAAAATAATATAAAATGTAATAATAAAAAAAAAAAATGCTAAAAAAGACAAAAAACTTGCCTCAAAAATCAAAAATTTCAAAATATGCAAATAAGTTTCAAAATTATTCATTGTCATACAATTTAAAGTTTGTACAACGAAAACTACGTTTTACAATACGCTAAAATGCATTAATCTACAATTGCACTGCCCTAAATAATCATCATTGATAAAGAATAATATTACTGAAAATTATTTTTGAATTTCGCACATAAATGTTATACAAACTGATTTATATACTTCTACAGTTTGTTATTGCAATTTCACAATATTGTTTCGTTTATAGAAATTATTATTCTTTATTTTTTCATAATCTTATAGATTATTTTTTATACGGAAACATTGTTGGTTGATGATTTTGATTAGGTCTGAATCTTATATTTTTTATTTGGTAACAAATGCCTTAACCGTTATGACTTATGACTAATATTTTATTTGTCGTAGTAGTTTTATTGAAGTATATTAAATCAAAAATAAAAGCAATTACTGTAGTATTAATAAACTCAATTTATTATTAGTTTGGTCGATAATTTTTTTTTGCGCTTAAACGAGAAATTATACTACAGGCTACATCACAATAATATAATGCCATTATAATATGTAATATACCTCCATGTCTCAATTGTTTATTAAAGCATATTTTACCACATGATGTTTTCGATCGATTAAAAATATTAACAAACATGTCAAACGTATAATTTACATGCAATTTACCCGTATAAAACACTGTTGATTAATGGATACATTTCTAATGGTTTTACCAGGTTATAAGAAAATTGAAAACTATAGTTTATGTTATAATGAACGTATCAATATTTCAGACGATTTACATTATACGCGGTAGAATAAATTATATTATAATCTGTTGCACACGCGCTATTTCATTAATCAACGTAGATCTATCAAAAAAAAATTGTAGTTTTATTATAATGTAACGCCTGAATCGAAAAATCAATTAATTAGTAACGTACTATTATACAATGTTTTATAGGTACCTAATGGAGTTTCATAAAATTAATTCTTTTTATTTTAAATTAAAACCTATGATATCGGAGTGTAATTACATTTTCGTTAACGTACCGCATTCACTATAGTAGTATATAGTTACCTAACTATCAAGTAATTAATATTTCGTGTTAAAATATCAGTAGTTTTAGTAATAGATATTTTACCTAATTAATATTAAAATATATAGGTAACGAAAAAAGATGATCATTCATTGTATAATACTATAATATATCGAATATTTGTGTTGAATGTTGGATATAATGCATTTAAAACTATGTAGACCAGTAGACTATGTATAGTCGTTGCAATAGTCGGTATATGTTCTACTAAAATTATCAAAAAGTATATTCTTTTCGTTCCATGCTTGAAAACAATAACGTGCAATTAACCATTAGTTTACGGTCATATTCTGCAGTAGTTTCAATAAACATAAGTAGGTGCATAGGTACTATAATAATAATATTAATAATAATAAAATAATAATAATAATAATAGTATAATGTCTCTAGACGACGGTTATTATAATTTCCAACGTTCACCCACACGATCTCACGTAGATATACAACGTCAACGTCAACATCCAACACAATGTAATTTTATTTTTTAAATATTTATATATTTTGACGTATTTTCAAATTAAATATTTTCAGTTTTCACTGTTAAACAGACGTACTGAATAATAATATTATAAGCCAAGCGACTAATATAAACCTCCCTCGCCTGATCATTCCCCGTTGATACGAATGTGCGTTTTATCAGGTTTAACCCTAGCCTAATGCTCAATTTTTAAAACGTGTCTAAAAATCACAGTTTTTGTATGATCTTTTAATGATATTTATTTTAGAATAAAAACCACGCAAGTTTATAATTTTACAATTATTATATGGATATAACACATTAACATTGAATTTATCAGTGTCCCAATATTAAATATCATAATTTATAGATACATATGTACCTATATTTTAATGTTTTCATTAAAAATCATTTTAAATACGTCCTACTGTTTTTGCAACAATGCCTATTCACGTTTCAAGATGTATAATTTGTACACGTATCATAAAATATATTATACATCCGTTCAAATTCGCCCGTTTAGCATTACAAATTAATAACGATTTTCATCGATTCTTTGAATCAGTCGTTAAATATTGCCTGTTCGGATCGTCGGAAATTGGAATTAAAATAAATTGTGTTGTCTTTATGATCATCTATATCCATATTAAATTCGTGATTATTTTGTTTTTAGCCGACTTGTTTAAATTATTGACCGCATCGGCTCACTCAAATATCGTCCATTCGTCATTTTCACGGAACGACGTTCGAAACACTATACTAGTTTAATCGAGCCGTTTATTTTTTTTAAAATATTAAATTTCCTCGTTTTAATCGAATGTTTTTATACAAATATTTTATGTAACCACATTTTGGCGTATAAGCGGATTTTTCAAGATATAAAAAAGGTCGTTTACGCGTGATTTTGTTCTTCTAACTACAATTGAAAAAATAGTTTTCTGATTTTTAGTAATTTTAAACTACTTTACACGTACACACTTGAACAGAACTACCCACGTATGCTACCCCCCAAAACTTCACGACATTCAGTATAATAATATTCTCGCCTGTACGCGCCTATAACATAAAATATAAATAAATACAAATTGGAACTTCTGATTTTGAATTGTTTGGAAAAGAAAATGTTTTTATTATATACCATTATTATTATTTCTATCATCCTTTTCTTTTGTCCAGGATAATATTTTACCTGAAATAGGTTTGAGGGGTCGGATCTTTGTGTTCTGTCATGGCCTAAATACAATGATATATTTTACCCTTAATATACTTCTCAGTATTTTATTCCTTTATACAACTATAATCCTTAACTTCCATGAACATCTTTTTCATTGGATTTAAAGCATTATATACGGAAATGTATTGATGTATTGAAAACATAATAGGTACCTAGGTAGGTATATGAAATATTTCTTATTTCTTATCTTGAATTTTAAGGATTAGATTTTGTGTTTTGACACTTTAATGTAAGTATCATTACCCTTTTTCTCCGGAGTGCTACTATATAGTTTTGTTCATCAGTTTTCAACATTTGCCACAATTTTATATTGTATCTTGCAATCAAACTCATATATTATATACTATTTTTATTTCAGTTTTATTAATTATTAATACATATCATAATATATTATAATACATTAAATAGGTATACCAACAAAAGTAGAATGAATGTTTGAAAATCAAGTATATATTAGTATATATTATAATAGTTTTTAATATATGTAGCTAGTAAGAAGCCGAGAAAATATAAAGTACCTAATAATAAGATTTATCTTTTAAAAGCTCTTTACATGGTAAATACACGGTATTTAATACAGAATCTATATAAATCTACTTCATCTATACATATATAAAAAATGACTACCTAGTGAAAAAATAGACGGAAAATAAATCTGATCAATCAAATTAAATCTTCTGACTCCATAGTAGATATAGTTACATAATGTCAGGTAAAACGGGCATAAAATATCTGACAAGACGCCACCCTATACGAGCCGAGCGTGAATCTCGTAAACCTTAAATAAAAGTGAATTATAAAAATATACTTAAACGATGTATTGTAATATTATTGTGTAGCCTCTTAACTGGTCGAACCTTTTTAGCTTACAAGAGATTAGGACCCAGAACGGGATTAATATAGTTGTTTACAGAAACAACAAACACCGCTATTGCCCTCCATTTAACAGATTTTTAATGGTCACATTATAATTTATAATAATAATATAGTCGTCCCAGTGGAAATAAAATATACGCTCCCGTCGCAAGTCTCTGTAAAGAGCTCCGGTTCACCGTTTTGTTATTTTCTTATTTTGTATCGTTCATGTTGTTAGGTAAATAGTATGATAATATACAGAATAATATTATATTATATTATTATTCAATTCCCATTTTAAGTAGCTGGTACTCCGGCATACAAATACGTAACAATTAACGTCGTACGGTTATACGCTGTAGCTGTTTTCCTTTGTCTATCGGACGAGCTGTTACACTGCAGCAGTACTTAGTTCACACCAATCAACTTCGGATGTTGATTATTGACGTCGTACAACTCACTGATGACGATCGTATAATAATATGTATAGATAGGGGTATGCGCGATGAACTGGAAAACACTTTCGGATTTGAATATTATTATCATAATTTATAATAATATCGTCGTATCTCCTCAGACATTTAAATATTATATCGACGGGAAAGTGTACCGCGAGCGCAACGGTTAAATGGACTAGATGATATTATTATTATTTTAATGCATTACGAGTGTAGTTTCCAAGTCGTACAACAATCGTTGCACACTCATACACTCGCGGTATTTTGTGAATCGTAGACGAATGTACATTTCTAGATCGATAATCTTATAATAATCACTGGATGGTAAAATACCTACGTCTTCTTATGCCCAGGCAATGTCCATCTCACGATATAATAGTACGTAATATTATAATAACATAATAATAAATATATATTACCCACTCATATGTGTTATTATTTCCTTCAGATTGACATGTGAAAGAATATCACCGTTGCTGTTTATCGTAATATTATCATTATAGCTGCATAGATATATTTATAATACTATTAGTTGCGAGTCGGTAATAATTCGTTTAATTACTATAATATAAAGGCGTGTGCGGTTTCCACAGTCGCAATCATCGTCATCATCATCGCGTACTATTATTTAGTGCAGCACCGCAGCACACGTAAACAACGTATAATATTAAATCATAATAATAATGTATACATTGTAACCATCTACTAATTTATATACAATATAATATACACGGCACACTCCATGTATACTTTGTAAATATAATACTGTGAGTTGTGATGACGATATAATAATAATAAAATACGTCTAGCCGTCTTGGTATATCGGTTTATGTGCATAATAATATTGTAATTTATAATATTACAATATATATGGATAATATGATATCGAACGTTAGAACAGTTTACGCGCGGTTAACCAGTACCACCACCGCCGCCGCCGCAGTCGACTAGATCTCCTATAGACTCTAGATCAAATTTTTACCGACACCGCACTCCCGTCGTATGCGTCTTGTACAGAAAATCCTCGTAAAAAGTGCGCCGCCAAACACGCACGTCGATTCCATACGATAATAATATTATAATATACGTACGATAAATTATTATAACAATAATTACTATATTATACACTCGCACACGCAACGTGTTTATAATGTTAACGCATGGTACACACCATACCTATATAATGTTATGTGTATAATATTATACAGGTGTATGGTGGCTAATTGACTAATTGAGACGATCCTCGTTATCGCGGCGAGTCTGTCGACTGCGTCCAATAGCACCGTTTAATATTATAATTATTTACAGTAAATAGAAGAAAAAAAACCGTTAATGTTTTATAAACAACAGCGACGATAGCGCCGCGTATGCTTTATTCATTCCGAGGGTTGAGGACGACGACGGTGGCAATCGTCTATCTCTCGCAAATAACAGTAATTATTGAGGTTTATGTTTTTCGCGCTCGCTGTAAACGATGCGTTCCGCAGTTGGCGCATTAATGTGCAATTAATATTATTAAGTACATTATATCGCCCAGAGCGCCGTTTTACGCCGATTAGCGTCTGTTTAATAACATTTTTTGTGCGGAGAAAATTAAAATTGTCATCAATGTCCGCAACTACGCGGTGAAATACTCTGTTGGAATCCCTTGGGGCCCGTGTGTAATTCGAATATTTTAGAAAAACACGCCCTATTGGCTTAATAATAATCGTTCCGAAAACAAAAAAATGCCAATTACGAATTATAATAATAATAATAATATACGCATTACTATCGCATATATAATAATAATATACAACGGTATAATATGGATACAATATAATATCCTTTATGATTATATTGTATTAATTGCGCGATCGATACGCGTGCACATTATATCATACGAATTATAAATATACGATTGTAGGGTGCAGACAATCTTATATTTAAGACTCAATATAGATAACGCGGTTATCATAATAATATTGTATGCGTGACATACACGATGGTATTTTAAGTTCCCGCCGTTTACCGTTATAAAAAAAATAAATTTAAAAAAAAATATGTAACCGTCCCGAAGAATAATGTCATCGTCGTCTCCGACCCCGCGCTGCGGCGTGACGTGCAGCACGCCTGGCCACGCGGTATGCATTATATGATAATGCGTTACATAACAATATATCGTACGGCGGCGATACGCGCGCCGATCCTAAAAATACGATAAAAATACGAAAATATACCGACCCGAGCCGCGTTAATAAGGTACAAAAAATAGGGTAGTAAAATAAAAAATACGGACCGACTACACATATAGGTATACACGATGGGTACCCGCCTAAATAATATAGAGGAAACGCGCGTACGACGTACAAGAATTCGTGGAGGCTGCGCCGATGGAGGATGTTCAAGGTCTAACCCTAACGCGCGCGCGTACTCACCAACACGCGCATACACGCGCGCGCACACACACATATGCACATAACAACGGCCGTGTGCGCTAATGTCTTTATTAACTCGTACTTGTACACTCGATCTGGCGCGCGTGCGTGAGTCTGTGTATATATATTACTACGCAACAACAACGGCGGCGGTGCAACGAACTGCCTTGCGCGCGCGCGTACACACCTACACACACACACACACACGCACACGCACCCAAACGCGTACTTGCGTACAACGCGAGACCGCTCATCCTCTCACCGCTGATAAAGTCATCATCGTCGTCGCGCGCGATCATCGTCTCCGTCGGCCGGCCCCGGAGGAGAGAGCCCACCGCCGCCGCGGCAGCAGCAGCAGATCGAGGTATATACCGTGGTAATACACGCGCACAAAAGGTATATTACAGGTACCTACCTATAGCAAACGAAAAACACCCACCGTGTAATCATACGCCTAGGCTTCAAATTATAGGCGGATTATAATATCCGACCTATCCGACGACGAGTCTACCTATAACGCGAGATTATATTATACGATATAGGAGATGGACGTACGTAGATATTGTGTGTGCGTGCGATAGAGATACAGATATATCATAGGCGCAAGATGTATTATTATTATTGTTGTTGTTGTTGTTGTTGTTGTTGCCAGCAGTCGAATTTCGACTATGCCAAAGAAACAAAAGAAAACTCGCGCGCCGGGTACCTGCATAATGATAATAATAATAATATTATAACGAATACAAACGCGCATCCGGACCAATAGTATAATATGTGTGTGTGTGTGCGTTTGTGTTACAACAGATAGAAACCGACGCAGACGACGCGGTGTATTGTTCGGATTCGAATAAATAATAATAATAAAAAAAAAAAAAATCGAAGATGGCTCCGACTGAGAGGAAAAAATAAAGGAACGACGAGCGATAGGAATTCACCACAATCGATCGCGCGAGCACATGGCGCCTTAATTACATTTACGTTTTCGTCGGCGGCGGCAATGACTTTATTAGTAGCATATTATATTAGTTCCACCACGCTCGTGTACAGTATACATTTCGTATTATTATTATATTATACGTCCTATTTTACAACCGCGACATACCTATAAAGGCACGTCCTACCTCTACCCATATAATATAACTGCAGCCCATGCCACCTAACTCTATATATTTTATAATATCCAAACACATTATACCGGGTATATAATATGAGTTTGAGACGTGTCGTACGCGGTACCTACATACTATAATATAATATATATATATTGCCTTTATAACATAATATATATAGTGAGCTGCGCAGGTACGTATTTATAAAAGACCATCTCTATACGCGTATAACGTCCACCCCCGCGACGGGACCCTGACGGACGCATTGTGCCGGCGTGTATACAGAGTCCGGCGGGGGGAAAAGAAAAATATAATAATATAATAACGCGACCCCGACACGTTTTCGACTGAATATAATATAGCCATACCGCATACGCCTCTCCACGAAACGCATTTCAATTTCTTTTTTTCTGTCTTTCTCCGCAGGTATCGTCACTGCAATATAATATCAGCAGCGCCTGCCCACCGCAGAACAGCGCGCAGCAGTACATCGGACCGGTGACGACGACGGTGCAGCGGACACGACACGTTCATCCCGCCCGCAGCAGCCACAGGTGTGATCGTGTGTATGGCCGTCGCGCGGTCAGCGGCGTTCAGCCGTTCGGGTCCGAATCGCGTCCGCCCGCAGCACCATCGCCGCGGCGGTGTCCCCCGGTATGCCTGATAAGGAGACGACCAGCATGCTGTACCCGAATCCGTTCGACTACTCCGTCGGGCTGTCCCTGCAGTTCCCGCTGTCGGCCGCCGCGGCCCCGCCGCCGCCCCCGGACGCCAGGGGATCGTGCATATGGAACCCGAGCCTCATACCGCCCGCCACGTCCAGCCCGTCGACGTCCGGCATGGGCGCGTTCCACCAGCCGATACCGCACAGGTATTTAACAACATATATACGCACATTATTATTGTATCATTGGTACTATTGTCACGACCGACGACGTTGTGCTGTATAGACTATTATTATAATATAATATGATATATTTCATATTATGTCGTATGTATAGTGGCTCCAGCCACTCCAAAAACTCGCCAACCTCGAAAAAAAAAGGTCATGCGTGATTTATACGCATTTTCGTCACAGGTATATAAATTATTATCTGTAGGGTTTTTCAAATTTCGAGTCGCCCACAGACTTACCGCGCTGCTCGGTTTCGATCCGGTGTTTAGTATTTTTGAACCTATAAAAATATTTTCGGAAAAATACCGGACAATTAGGTACGCGAGCAAAACGAAACGCTTAGATTTCGTAATAATCGTCGACTGCGAATTCAGACGACAACTGTGGCGTCGGCGGAAGAGACCTTTTTTTCCGCTCTTTGTCGCCACAATAACCCCTAGACACTATGGACGTCAGTGAATATAATATATATATATATATACAGTATAATAAATTCCAATGTAACTGCAGCGTTGCCAATCGAAGTCCGGTAGTGGAGGTTGGCTGCCGATGACTTTCGAAAAATTATATTACAACAGCAGCAGTTGTATTAATATTTATTTATTTGACAACCGAACGTAATTCGGTATAATAATTATTATGAATTTCACCGCCTCACCCCAATCATCCCCGTGTGTGCAAGTACTCGTCCACTTCCTATTCTTATTTCTTATACTCTTCGAGGTCTGAACGTCCGCTCTTCAATATTACAGTAAATTCTACTGCAGCAGTCATGAGAAAATTAACTACGATTTACGAGTTTTCGATTTGTTAAAAATATAATGTTATAAGTATAGCTCCTATATAGGACTAGTGAGTTTGGTTATTTTTCTACGAAAAAAAAAATTAAGTATAATATAGGACACGGCGATTCGAAAACTGGTTTACACGTGAGTCTCTATACAATATACAATACATAATATTATCCTCATCTCTATATTTTATCGTCGCATTCTGGCCCGTATAATAATAGGTATATATTATATCATACTCGCAGCCACTCAGTTTTACTCACTCGTACAAGTCGTAGTTTGTACGTTTATTATGATATGACCAATAGGTACTCGCGGTACTGTATTATTGTTAAAAACATTTAGCGTTTTATGCGTTTCGTCTACAACTACAGACGATGAGCGCGCGCGCGCGTGTAAATTACCGATTTCGTTCGGCTTGACGACCGTCAAACGTTTGACAAGTGCAACAGGTGAACGTGTAATATTGTGTGCAGTGCCGTTATTATATTATATTTAGGTGTGCAGGGTAGTTGCACTTATTATAATATATTATACTCCTATATAATATTGTGTTAGGCATGAACCGAACTGCGGTCAAAACACGTATGAGTAATAATAATAGTACCTATGTAATATGTAACGACAGAGACGTTGTAAATCTACGCGTGTCCTTAGGGTGTTGACAAAAAAAAAAAAAAAACAGTAAACACTAAACACGTCACGCCGCGATACAAACGAACGTTGTGTATAATAATATATTATATTATAAAATAGCGTCCCTATACAACTTTTAATGCGACGGCGGCCGCGGTATGCGTAGTCCGAGAAACGCACTGCAATCCGTTTCGAGCGGCCGTCTGCTGTCGGACGGCGGCAAAATAAAAACCGAAACGTGTGAATAAATAAATAAACGATCTTCCCGCCGCCGTGTAAAACATCGAATTTATCTGTTCTAAATGAAATCTGACCGATCCGACCTCGGCGGACGATTGCGACTCCGCGGAAAAAATTGTATTTTATTGTACGCGATGACGATAAAACGACCGCCGCTGCGCGATAAAAATATAGGTGTCTGCAAAACGCTGACTGCAGGACGGGATCGCAAACGGTTCCCATCACACATGATGCGTAATAGCACAATATTTTATAATGCTAAACCTTTGTGCTGAGAATGGCGGAAAAAAATAAAACTACCACGACAAGTGACAATAAAAACCTCTCGTCGCGATTACAACTGCACTGGACTGCAGTCCGGACTATTTTCACACACGCGAGTCGGAGTGATCGTACATCGGGTCAAATATGATCTGCACATTTATTAGTCCTAATTAGTCCAAAATTTATGAACACTGTCCATCGATTGATGGCGCATTATAATAATGTCTTAACTTTTAACGGCTTCGAGTATAAAAGTTATCACTTTGATAAAAAAAAAAAAAACACTCGTTTTTCATCTCAATCACACACACACATTCGTTGTTTTCAAACGTTTTAGACAACTCAACTGAACATTTAAATAATATTTCTAAATTTATCTAATTTCAAGGTGAAACAATGATCAAGTTAATATTATTCAGTCGCAGTTTCAAATTGGTAATTTTTTATAAACGAAATTTTTCAACACTATTGATAACATATATAACAAAGCGTTTTACTAACAATTCTTCGATATCAAAAATGCAGATTTACCTAAAAATTCACACTTTGCAGAATAACAATTTTACCTCGGGAGATGATTATTGCTTTACGACTGTCCACCGCATGCGTATTGACGTTGCGCAAATAATATATTATTATTGTTCATCCTCTTTGACATCACCATAGCCACAGTATGCACCACCCATCGTTTAATATACGGGTGTCAGCTGACACCCACCTACCCCTCTGTGCGTGCCACTGAATTTCGGTGAAAGGTGGAACGATGTATATAATACAGACGAGCCATATTATATTATTGTGTACTCCGCGCGCATTTATAGCACTTTTTATTATTATATTATTATACGCATATATTATCATAATAAACACACACGCGAATATCGAAGTGTAGGTATTATAGTGTTTTGCACTGGCCATCGTCCACCACCCCCCCTCCCCTCCTATACTAATACACATACACCACCGTTCGGCGTGCACACAGAAGGACGACGACGCGATTACATTACGCGGAGTGCAGTGTGCGTGTGTATATTATATGGCAAAGAGGTTTTTCAAAAGAATTCACGCCTCTGCGGGGAAGACACGGGGCAGGAATGTTGTATTGCCGCGTACTCACATGCACACACACATACACACACACTTTGCACTACAGCTCATATGCGACCGGTGGTGGACCGGTAATGGTATTTGTTGTAAAAAGTAAAAGAAAAAAAAATAATAATACGTACACGTACAATACACTATATAATATTATACATCGTTGTATATAATAATAATAATAATAATAATATGTAGGACGGAAGACGATATAATGATAATATAATATAATAATATGTGAAGGGAAAAAATGTATGTATGGATGAAAAAAAAAAAAAACGTTTGTTTGAACAACATCGCACTGCGCGGCGAGCATATTTCGAATACGCGTTCGAAATCGATCTTGGATACTTGCGCGACGTTATTTTTTACATCCGTCTTCTGGTGGTTTGTTTATTTTTTTTTATTCTTGTACGTGAGTCGTTCACTTGGGAAAAACTGCGATAATCTGCACGCACCGCGCATTGCACATATTATTATTATTATTTTTATTATATTTTTTTTTTTACCCATACGCGAAACGCTGCGACGACGACAATTATTATTATTATCATTATCATTATCGTTTTTGTACGGTAGGTTTGCACGACGATTTTCGCGCGCGGTTTACGGCTACGACAAGGTAATTTTTTAACGTTTTAGATTCCGAGCGAAGCCGCGAGGAATGCGTATTTTATTACAGTTGTATACAGCGTTGTGTTTTTTTACGTCTACAGTGGTCGTTTTTGCTTGTAAAAGGCGAGTGATCAGATCACATTATTATGATGCTTACCTATCCTTTTTATTCCGGCAGCAAATCGAACGTATATTATATTGTGTGCAAATGTATAATAAACTCTAGAGGTCTCCAAACTACGAGTCTACTATGTACGAGTTCGTTTGTTAATAATTATATTTTTCTCACGTTTTCAAAATATTATTATAATGTAAAACACGTCCGTTTTTCAAAAAACGATTTCGGTCTTTTTTGTCGTTATTCAAAGTGTATTAATAATGCCAGGAACTATCGAGACACTCAACTGAAATATTATTTATTTATAGTATAGGTATAGCGGTGTACATATACAAGATTTCAATATTAACAATAGGATTAAATATTGAAAACAATAAAAGCGTTCTCGAGGTTTCTACCTCTATGGGAATTCAGAATAATTTAAAATATTCATATTTTTCCACGTCATTATTTCATACGAAGTATTGCATTTTCGATCAAGTTTCGCTTCGGACCATTTTTTATATTATTTTAGGCACATGTGTGGCGCTGCTGCTGCTGCTGTTGCGGCGGGAAAGCAACTTAACTATACGCAGTATACACATATGGTATATAACGTGCACCACTAAACGTGCACAGAATAAAATATGATATACGATATATTAATAATAACGCTTATACATAATTTAAAGAGGAAAAAACCACACACACGATATAAAGAGCCGATAACTCGCGGGATTGCGTTACAAACGGTTATAACATGTAATCTTATTTTCCGTTGAGATTTTTTTTTACCCCGACCTAAAGTCCGTTGTCGGTCGAGAATTTGCAGAGGTGTATTTTTTACTGATAATCTGACGGTATATATAATATAGCGGGTAGACATACTACATAATAGTATTTGTGCGCGTTGCACACGAAGGTCCATTGTGTCGTGTCTCTTATTTCGCGCAAATATTGCCACTGCGTCTCTCTTGTACTTTTTTTACTTGC
The DNA here is from genome assembly GCA_008086715.1 of Sitobion miscanthi. Lineage (NCBI taxonomy): Eukaryota > Metazoa > Arthropoda > Insecta > Hemiptera > Aphididae > Sitobion > Sitobion miscanthi. The sequence goes on from CM017797.1 coordinate 29,808,261, forward strand.
CAATTTTCACATCCAACGCGAGCTTTTAGTGTTGAATCACCCGCACAAAAAAAAAACACTACAATATAATAATATGGACCTGACTATTGTCGTGTTATCAGCCGTAATTTCTTGGTTATCGTGTTAATATATTTTGAACTAGTTCCGCGGCATTGCCAATTGATCGAGTCAAGTTCAAAGTTCCGTAGTCGTACTTGGCCAAACTGTATAATATAGTCGGGTAAAAAAAATGTCTATGGTATTATTCCAATATTTTTATCATCAAGTACAGAGTGTATTTTATACCGAGCGATAGATGATTTGATACTGCACTCATTTTGAATTCATTCCTCGATCGATTTTCCAGTGAAGACGTATAAGTGAACTGTCTAAAAAGAACTCGGTCCATTTAGCGTGTCACCTATATTTAACCGCAAACCATAATATTGTTGACTTTGCAGGCATAATACAATAAATAAAGATACGATGTATATTGTTCTGATAGTCGACGTGAAGTTAATGACATGCATTATCATAAAAAATAATCCAATATCCTGGTGATTCTGAGATCCTGTGCGTGAGGCCATTAACCCATTCGTCCCTGAGACGCGCTCATAATGACTTAGTTCGGCCCTCGCACATGATAATAATATATATAATGTTTAATATCATATTATACGGCGGCGGCGGTGGTGGTGCGTGCGGGCGTGCGTGCGTGCGTATACGCATCGTCCTTTTCGCCAATTGTCGTTAATTATTGCTCTATATATATATGTACGATGGTGGACAAAAGACAAATCACGGGGCCGCCGCCAAGTCTTTATTAATTTCAATTACTATAAATGGATACCCAATTGAATGCAATGAGGATGTTATCCACCACAGTCCAAATATATCACCATATACATTATGATAATAACAATACCAATTATTATTACGTCGTGCCAGTGCCGGATTAAGCCGAATAATAGCCCTAAGAACATTCATTTTTTCCTAACTCTCAACAATAACTTGTCCCTCCCCCTCCATAAATAAAATACATATTTTAAACTATAATAAATATAAATAATATGCACTAACCATAATTAATATCAAAACTACAATAGGTACCCTGGTAAAAATTGTTTTACTGGTATAGGTACATATAATGAAATATTGAACCACTCTTAATCAACATTTTTTCTACCTTTCCGTCTATTAAATAATAGTTACTATTACATTGTCTCAGTTATCACTAGGTCTAGGGACTTAATGAATCAAACGGTCACACCTAACTAAAAATAATCTATTTCTTAAAGCATTAATTAATGCAAATTTTTAATAATAATATATTACACAACTATACATATATAATATAGGTGTAGATTTTAATTTCAAAACGTTTGACCAATATCGTAGGTTTTTCATTTTTATAGTAAAGATATCACCGACGGAAATTCCTATATGTTTTTATGATACAAGTTATAAAAGTTATGACACCTCAGCCATAGGTATTATTATATTCGTTAATGCAGCCCTGTGTCGTACGCGTTATTGTTAGGTGGTATACACGTGTTTCCGAAATCCCTCGTTCCCGAGGCAACGAATCACCAAACAGGTGCAGTCTTTTACGTCGTTTCTGCCGGATCAAGTTTTCTCTTTTCTATCAGCGTGTAATTTTTCTAACTCGTGATAAATCAAATTTCCACTAGCCATTGCCCGCGATGTCGACGTGTGCATGTGTGCTGTCGGTGGGGCGGAAAATAGGCGGTCCGACCGAAAATTATTACGCCGTCAATATACGTATCTCTATACGTATAGAGAGGTATCTGGTATACGTATAGGTACATAATGCAACCTCCCAAAAAAAAAAAAAAAAAGAAGAAGAGAAGAAGAAGAAAAGAAAGAAAAAAGTGGTTGTTACTCTATCGGAGATACTGCAGGGAGAGACGAAGGAGTATAAAAAACCAGTTTGTTTTAACTATGCCGTTTTATCCGGCCGAAAACTTCGGAAAACATAATTACTTATTTCCCCTCCGCCGCCGCCGGTAGTGCAGCGGCGGCGCGGCGGCATTATAAATGCGTGCACGCCTCACAATCGAGCCGGCCGAGAAACGCGTTAAATCACGGCCCTAAACACAAACGGCTAATCCGCACCGGAGGCCAATTTCGAAATAAATAAAGTCATAAAATCGATATATATATATATATATATGATATACATATTATATACGTACTAAACATATACACGTATGCATGAGCGCGGCAAAAAAAAAAAAAAAAACTAGTTTCCAACGCACACACTCGGCGGGGACCGGAGCTCTCTGCACAGACGGACCGAGCGGATAGTAGGAGAGAACCGGATTCGGCTAATTGGCTCGTTTATATATAATGAAACCAATGCGCGTCGTATATAATGTGTATATATAGGTGGGCATAGGTGCACGTCGTTTTGCGGATCGCGTCGTTGTTCAAACTATACCAAAAAACGAAAAAAAAATTCGTATAATATAAAAACGTAAAAAAAAAAATGACGAATTCCCATGAAGAAAGAGAGATAGACACGCGCGTATTTTTTTTTTTTAATTTATATAACATATAGTTCCCGCGTATAGTAGAAGTAAGAGATTTAGTAGAATATCTAATTAGCTGGGACCTAATTTTTTTTTTTACACTTAGACAAACACGTCTGCATACTTTATCAACGTTTTAAATATTTTTGTTTATTGCTCAATTTATAATAATTATTAAATAATAAAAAATCGTTCTAATATTGTATGCTAATGATATAAGACAATAATATTCGTCAAACGTGTACATTATTTTGGGTTGGCTCAAAAATTGTTTGAGGGGGCTGAGTCAACCCAAGTCCTAAGTCCCGTTAGCAATATCTCACAGTTAATAAAAATTATCGTTTTTACTATATTAAACTGTAAACATTTTTAATAATATTATTATTATTTTTCTTCTATTTCGCCCACGAAGACAATGACACTATTAATATTATTATAATTATTTACTATCGGAATTCCTTCATTACATCCGATTTCTATCGTCGACAAAACGCCACCACCGCCACCTCGGATGCGCGTGCGTCCATACTAATTGTTTACCTGTAGCCGCGCACCTCCCTAGCCCCGCAACCCGACAGTTAGCTCCCCCCTCGTCTAATTGGCCAACGGCGGCTGGAAATGCACACGTGCATTTAATTGGGCTCTCCGCCGGATAGATTGATGAAATATATTATTTATTGTTGTCTGCAGATGACCACGCCCTCTCTGTATATACATTTCGACACTTAATGCGCCCTTGACGGCGGCTGCGGTGGTGAGAAATCGCAGACAAATTAATAACCCCGAAAACAGCCTGTGAAATAATACATAATAATAATAGGTAATATATTGTAATAAATATCGTTGTCGGTAGGCGATACAGATAAAAATTCGCAAGCAACAAGCAACGATAATAATAATAATAATATTATACCAACATAGTATTATTATTATTGTGTAATGATTTATAATATTTATCTGAATGTTTCGGATTTCGTTTTGTCTGAAATCGCTAGAAGGAGCCGAATCGAACGTCCGCCACTGGTATCGATACGCACCTACTACGTAGTAATCTGTAATACGCACGATATTTCTATAACTGCCCCCCCCCCCCAAGCGTATCACCGTATATTTTACTGCCGCGACTGTATTATATCGTCGACAGCCGCCGCTAAGACAATAATATGTTCAGAAGTCTGTTTATATTACATTATTATAAAGTCTTCCTGGCCGACGAATCTGCGCCGCTGCCGCCGCACGCATTCCAAGCCGTGGCCTGCTGTCGTCCAAAAGTGGATAAAAACGACAGAGACGATTATTATAGTATTAATAATAATGATAATATAATAATAATAATAAGCTCGCTAATAGGTCTTTGTGTATTGTGAGTCCGTGAAAAAACATACACACACACATGTGTATATCTATGTATATAACGCGAGCGCGTGTCTGTGTATATATATATATATATATATATATATATATACATAATATATATTATTATATAGAAATAATAAATAAATAAACGGGTTCCAAATAAGAACTGAAACACGAGCTAAATGCTATTATGGGGTTTGACAGATTTATTAGGAACCAGTTTTATGCGCTTATCTGACGACCAAAACCTGTAGTCTTTTTTTTTCATTATTATTATTATTATTATTTTTTATATATAATATAATATATATGTATACATTTTTTAACGGCCGTTTTGTGGCGGAAAGCTCAATCGAAATGAGACGCGCTACAGACGTCTTATATGCTGCTGCGGCTACGGGATGAGAGGGGAAGTGAAAAAAAATGTGTGTGTACATATATACACTCTTGCTAATCGGAACGAATTAAATTCCATTTATTACTCTCCCGTTTTCGTTAACCATATAATATATAATAAATGTTATGGACGTGATTGGCTTACTTGTCTTTATAATGTTCTTACTATATAATATATTTCGTATCCAGACTTTAAAAAGTAATCGACCGGACTTATACGTTCACACTTACCATTATAAATGTATAATACGCTGCACATTATTAATAATTCTCTTCAACACTGAAAAATGTTTTACCTTATATCAATTCATAATAAGTTATGATATTATTATATTTCATCGTATCCATTAAAAACACACAATTATTATGTCGTTAATTTTTTTTTTGAAACTAATGTGTGTATCAAAGTATCAAACTCAAACATTATTATAAGTTACAACTACACACAACAAACAGGTGTCTGTCGCATTTGCATTTATAGTTACACTTACATGTATACTGTATGCCTTATAATATAAGCGTTAACTGTACTGAATTTATTGTAGCGAAGCAGTATTCGTATACACATACTGCGCATACCTATACGTCTATACATTATTACACACATACATATATGTATAACATAGTATAAGAAAAAATTTCATGTATAGGGTATACAACGGTTATCTTTTACCGTCGCGTTCGTGATTACTGCAGCGCTGGCATTAAAACGATTATTGCCCGACCGGAATCCTTTTCACCAGAGAAACCCCAAAAATTGTTAAAAACATTTAGTCAAGGATGAAATACATAATAATAATAAATATTCGAACAGAGAGCAAAAAAGAACCGGTACCGTCCCTATACATATTATCTTTTGTGTTCCATTGTGATATTTCTTTTCTTCTACTTGTCGCATATGATGGGCATTTTACCGCGATGTCGGACAAGGCTGTGAACAATAAGGTCCACTCAGCCAATACCCCACTGCGACCCTATGGCCTATACACTCGCTCAATGCTGCACTGTCGTCTTCAATATATATATCATATATAGGCACCTACTATATATATATTATAAGGATCATGTATAGGTCATATATAATAAATATTATGTACAGGTCTACCTATTTATACCAATCATTCGATCCGGTGCGCAGACACGTGCTACGTGCAAAAAATCTCCTAAGGAGTATGACTATTTAAGATGACAAGGTCTCTTCCCCTCCTCCAGTCATCGCACTTATGTTGTGATTTATATTTAACATTTAGATATAAAACGACGAGCAAATAGAAAGAGACGTCGCGCATACGTGTAAATATTATATTATGTACACACAGGAAATCAAAAGAGACCACTGATTACATCCTCTTTGTACACATAATCTCTGTACTCTGCGTTTTATCTGTACATACGTGTATACAAATATATATGTGTGTGTGTCGTAGGCCGTGAGAGTGCGGTCAGTAAATCAATGGAAGCGACGAAGCGCGCGAGGTATAATAAGGCTCGTGGAATGGCCACAGCGGCGGATAAGAAGTATACCTACTATATAATATAATATACAATATTGTATATATATACACATAATATACAATATTATATATATATATACATAATATACAATAATATATATATATATACACACACACACACGTGAGAATAGATAGACGAGTGAGATGGAGAAAGATAGTATGATGTGCGAGAGGGACGTGATCATAACGGCGGCAGCAACAGCGCAGCAGCAGCCGGTCGTCCGGTGGGACGCGGGGGGAGAAGAACAAGACTCGCACAGAATCGCCGTCCCGATCTCTTATATTATTATTATTACACACGCACGCACTCTGTTTGTATACATTTATATATTATACACTATACGTATGTAGTGTTGGCGGTGGCGGCGGTGGTCGTCGTCGTCGTCGTCGTCGCCGCAGTCGTCAGCAGCAGTTGAATGCCAACGAGACCAGTAATATACAAGGGGGAAATGACTGCGGAGAGAGAAGTACCTCGTCGCCACTATACGGCAGAAGAAAAAAAAAACGTACACACAAACGACTTTATATAATAAATAACAACTGAATCCCGGTCTCGGGCAACACAATCGTGGGGATTTATATTATTTACATATAATATAACGTACAAGGTGCACGTGAACGACACACACACACACACATATGCACACGTGCACTCTCTTCTCCTCGTCCTGCTCGCAACACTGTCATCGTCGTCCTTCGCGTTCAGGACGCGCGCATCTCCGTACAATATACGATTATATTTATATACAATATAATATACATACCTAATATATATGTATGTGTACGACGTGACTACTACTATAACTACTACAACTATTACTACTACAACTATAAGACAAACACACACACACATACATATCACGTATGTATGTGTGTGTGTGTGTGAACACTAAGTGCTAACGAATATCAATCGTTATTGGTATTCGCGTCGCGTCTCAACCCTCTCGTCCTACGGTCGACGAGTAATTCCCCTTTGCCCCCGCATCGTGTTATATTATAATAATAGTATATATCATGTTACAAGATAATCACTTCATTTGTTCGCCTCGTCCTTCCCCTCCACTCACCGGCGACCGAGTATAATATAATATTCCGTCTCCTACCGTCCTATTACCGCGCACCGTCGAAAAATAATGTATACATACCTACACATCGTATAATACCACACTCGTATTTTTATAACTCTCTACGTCTGCGAACGATATCCGCGTAAGACTACGGACTCGCCAAAATATAATATTATTATAATAACAATGTTGCGGTTATAATAATAATAATATTCCATCCAAAAACCGACGTAGGTAGTAGTGTCTATAATATTATTATTATTATTATCCCCTTCTCGGTAAACATTATTTTCCGATTAAAAAAATAATTACGATAGAAATATTAATTCGTACGTTAAATAAATTATTCGCGCGCGTTTAAATACAATGAGTATATAATACAGATATATATATATATATATATGTGTATTATGATGTCGTTATAACATTATTATAATATTTTACCATGGCCCCGCCGATGCACAGAACTGGTTTTCGCGCGTAATTAAATACCGTTTACGGCACCGCCTCGCCGCCGTCCACTGTAATTTACGAAAACGCTAAATAATATTATTATATACATTTCCGAACGGCGCGCAGACAAACGTCGATGGCCGTGGAGGGGGTGGGACGTATTCACATGATTGGTATGTATTTACCGAAAAGAATGACTTAATTTATATAATAATAATAATAATAATATTATCGCGGCGATTGCGTTCGGATCGAAACGAGCAGCACCAGCACCAGCAGCGTTTCTCGGATTGTAACAGAGTCGTCTCTCGTACACACACATATTATTATTATAATATACACGTCGACGTCGTATCTGATGTGTCGATGTGTGTGTGTGCGTGTGTCTGGAGTCTACCTGTATAGACACGTTTTCCGTGTGTGTATAATGTCGTCGTCGTCTTTTAAACACGGTCGTTATACGCGCGCGTGACAATAGTCGAGCTGATTTGAATGTTTCAAACAAACACACACACACATACACTTGTGCGGGAGACGAACGCGCAGACAAACAAACGAGAATTTTTATACTGCATATTATACAGATAGGTAGGCCGTTGCGGGTATTATGTTATATCATTATATAGGCAGGTAGAAATTAGTTTAGGCGCTGGCAAACCCGTTGAAATATTATGTAAATTATCGCGTCGAACGTATATTATATTGTTACCATCGTCATCATTAGGTGAACAGTAAGAAATTATAGTCATTTACATTGAAATGCTCGCGTTCGTCACACGCGCACACGATGTGTACGGCGTAGATACCTATTATACAGCTGCAGTTCCGTCGGACACGGTGCGTATTATATTGTATATTATGCTGTGCCGCAGTGCCTTAAAATAAAGTCACCATTACTGTAGAGCGCGTTTGGAATTTATTATTTTGTTTCCCATATTATTATAATATTCACTACTGTCGTACGACGACTCCCTTAACCCTTACCCCTTCCCCACACACGGTCACCCCGTCCACCACGCGCACTCGGTGTACCCCACCTATATATAATATTATATGCACATACCTATACACATAATATACGTCTGCTCGAGTTCCTATATAATAATAATAATAATAATAATATTATGTATTATAATGCACAAGCGTATTATGTACGTTTTTCACGATTCTCTTTTGTTCCTCTCCCGCAGCAGCCGCCGCCGCCGTCGTAGCTGCATATATGTATATATAGAGAGAGTCGCTTCTGCTCGCCGCGACGTCTCATCCGCAATCGTTTTACAACAATGGACCGTATTATAGTGGCGCGTTAATTAAGACGTGTCACGTTAATACCCGTAATGATCATATATATACAATATAACTCGAGTATAATATATAATATAATATGTACCTACTGTCCTACCTAAACAGCCCACAGGTATATTGTCTACGTGTAATACGTCCGTCGATTTTTTTTTTTTAATTAACCCTCACCCCCGGCGCATACGATGTACTTTGTGCGCACGATGGCTGGTCTCGTAACAGAATTACTTTATAATATTGTTAGATATAATATAATATTATTATATCATCATTAGCGTAAGATAATATATTAAATTGATATTATACATAATATTATTATTATAATCATTCGACGGCCTCGATTAAAAACCGATCATGCGCGTTTTTTCTTGCTTATTTTCTTCTTTGCGTTCATCACACGTATCGTACAAGTATATACGACCGCGTACTTATTAGCGCCATTGCATCCCAATCACATGAATCGTCACATATTATAATCAATTTTATAGCTTTAAATCGGAGCTGATTATGTTATGCGTCTATATTTGTACACTTATGACTTAGGTCAGTTATCCATATACCATATTATGCAGACTTACAGCCGTTCATAAGTTAATTTGTACATAGCCACATAGGTATTAATTTATTGGGATACTGGTCCTTCTATCGACTTACAATTTGGAGATATTCAAAAGTCCAGTGATAGGTATCGATCATTCGGCGTTCCAATTATTATAATTACCATTATTCGATTTCAGCTTAAAATGGAAATCAGTAACTACTTTTTCCGTTTAAATAATAATTGCATGAACATGTGTTACAGTCAATATAACAATACACGGTGATTGTTCCTTTTTTTGTTACTTTAAACATGCATTCTGTATAATAATATTATATCAATATAATGTTCTACAAAATGTGTTATAATAATAATAAAAACGTTAAACAATAATTTAAAAAAATAACCTGTACCGTGGTGATCACGGAACTATTACTGTGCAATATATATATATATTGTACACGTGCTCGTATCGTATATTATAATATTGTTGTATTATATTATAGTGTATCGCCGTTATTCGTCCGCATATAATATATAATATATGTTACACTCGTATACGGCTATAATATAATAATACGTCTTATTGTACGCGTCGTATACCTAAGTAGTACAGTGACTTATGTGCTTCCATTATTCATCATCAGGGCACCACGTAGGAGTGGAGAATCGTATATACATATAAATATCTGTACAACACATGCACATGTATAATAATATATAAATGTTGACCCCGCGCGTATTATTGTAAATTACGCCCGATGGAGATAATATGCGTGCGCGGTTTTTTTTTTCTTTTCGTCGTGCCCGCGCTGACATTTCACGAGGAAAAAAAATTATACCTATACCTGCGCGTACACACAGCTATAGGTGACTGCTGCAGTATATGATAATAATATATACGATACAATAATAATATTATGTTGTATTATATTGTGTTATGTATAGCGAACGGTATTGTATTATATACGAGTCCCGGCGTATACGCACTCGGCGGCGATAAATCGCCCGACCAGTTGTAAATCATCGCGAGCGTATATTATGTTATATACCTACATACCTACCTAGGTATATACTCGCCTCCTACATGTATTCGACTGCACGCGCGCGAACCGACTTTTTATCCGTCTTTATAATAATAATAATAATAATAATAATACGATGATATTATTATAACGTGCACGCACTCTTTAATTGGACCGATTCATCGGCGACGCGCATAATGGGATCAAATAACAACGGCTGCAATAACGACCTATATATCATATTATACAGGTACCGATATATTAATACACGTCTGCGCGGCGAGTGACCCCTTCGATAAAAAAAAAAAAAAAACGCCACCTACGCCTCCCTATAATTTTTTTTCTAAAATTTTTTGACCAAATTTTTTTGTCTAATACCCGCGATGACGGCGAAACGAATAAACAAATATTAAACCCGTCGTCCGACGACCCCGCTCGCGGTGTAAAACGTTAATGGCGGAGGAGGTGGTTGGACCGCGGCGCGCGAGGGGGGCGCGTCCATCGCCGTTGTATTATAATATAATAAATTATATACACATATATATTTATTATATATATTATGTGTGCGTACGTTACACCGTAGTCCGCGGCGGCGTGTCGGGCCCGTCCCCCTTCGACGACGACGACGACGACGGCCTTCATGAAGACATTACTCTTTACACACGCCGCGTGTATCATAATATTGTGTACGAATATATTATAAATATATATAATATATATCTACGTATATAGGTATATAAGGTACGAAGCGCGTGTAATCATTGTCGGTCGTAAAACGAGAAAAGCGGACGAAAAAAAAACGAAATAAATACGAATAAAATCGTGACGAAAACTACATAATAATAATAATATAACGTGTAGTCGGCGGCGATGCCCTGGGTATCCGCGGGTCGAGGTGTAGGAGGGAAAAACGCTGGACCCGGATAACCGCGGCGGCGTACATAATATGTAATTGCATATTATACACAGCGATCGCGCCGAAAAGAAAAAGAGCCGGTAATACCTATATAATGTGGGTAGGTTAGATGTTATACTATGTATAATACACGCGGTGGGCGGGCAGGAGAGAGAAAACAAAATTATACCGAAATAAATAACGATATCACGTAAATATATAATAATAATAATATTATAGTCTCACCGCAGCATCGATCCCGTTCTCGCGATTGGTTCGTCCGCGTTGATAATTTCATCTTGTCCGCTATACACACGTCGCACTGCGTACATATTATTACATCGGTACCTACACAATCGCGTCGTAACAGCAGCTATATACGCCGTGTATAGGTACGTTATTATATTATGATGTACAATGTACGATACACTCCACATCCAGCGGATGTGATTGGCTGACGATAATATTATTATGATATCGACCGAACTAAGACTAAGACTCGGCAACTGATTTTCTTGTGACAGTTTGGTTATAGCCTAAACCGTAATAAACATCATATTTTCATATTGTTCGTTCAATCATCTGCGTAGGTATACACATAGGTTGCACGTCACACACTTAAGCGAACTGCAGCACTATTGTTCTTTGCGGGCTCCTATTATAACGTTTTAAGGTAACTGTGACGGAATTGACTAGGCGATTATTTAATCGTCGACTTAAAACCACGAGTGGTCCAATAGTCTTTTAAGAATAAATGAGATTCAAACGAGAGTCGTCGTATAAACTATAAAAACAAGGTGATATAGTATTATTAATTAACGTGACAACCATCGATGTACAAAGAACGGGCGAAGACCATCATCTGATGATAGCAATTGATGAGTGCAGATAAGAATATCTTGTTGCACGAACTAGATTCTTCGATCTACGGGGCCCATTCAGTTTCTCAGATTACAAAGGCTTAATTAAATATCAAGAAGGGAAAATTACCTATATTTTGTACCATTTTGGAGATTTCCTTTAGATCAGATGATTGTTAAGTATTTTACAAATAATATGCCAAATTCTATCGTATCGGACTACGAGTGTAACTAAATGACACTGTCGAGGTGGCAATCGCTATGGTACAACAACTGCTATAAACCGGGTGACGCCGTCGAGTCTACCGGCTGCTGGTCGCATGTCTAATCAAATAAACTGATAACTCGATAGCGAGGTGATACCATAACGTAATATGGACCATGGACGAGAGAAGAAGATCAGGAAATGGTATTATTATTGTTATAAATATTGTTATTAAAATATTATTACCTACACCGTTCACCGCGTCGTCGTCGTCGTCGTCGTCGTGACGTCACCGCGTGCGTCTCACTCCGGTCCGCATCGTAGTCGCACACTTGGGTGGTCCGTCGTGGCGTGGCTGCGGTAACCGCGCGCGCGCGCTGCCTCAGTCGACGATTCGGTTTTGTGGTGCGATGTGCGCGTCGTGCTCGTCGTTCTCCCGTCCTGGTCGCCGCCGCCGCCGTCGTCGTCGCCGTCGAGTCACAGCCGTGCCCAAGTCCGCGAGATCGCCACCGCTCGAGGAGCTCACCCGCGGCAACCGTCGCTCCTCGTTACATACCTTTATCATATAGGAATACACGAACCACCATCGTAACCTTCAGCCTTCGCTTAAACAGTTACAAAGTGACGTACACCATGCACCCACAGGTTTGTAGTCGCAAAGATATGTGGAGGGTCTCTGGATGTCGATATTCGGGGAGGTTTTTTATGAGAGTGGCGAGTTCGCGGAAGTCATTGCCAAGACAGGCAATTCGTCTTCAGACGAAATAGTGTGATATTATTTTAATTCTCGCAGTCCATACCTATAGTAGATATAGCCACCGTATCGAGCATAATATTCTACCCATACCGACATTATAGACTATAGTATTATACCGACATACCGCGGTTGCGGTACGTTCACACGAAGCACCTGTTGTTGTCGAGCTGAGAATTTATACGTACAATATTATTGTTGCTACCGCATCATCTAAACGCGAAGGTTTCAAAGAAGTCGACATTCTGTCAGAGTTTCGGATGACGGTTTCTTAGAATTTCAATAGTATCGGCCGTGATATGTTAATATAATAATATTATTATTATACTGGCAAGAAACTATTTTAGAAATGGACGAGAAGTGCTGGTTCGTCGGTGATCTTGTTTATTTTTGAGTTTCCTATTTGGGACGATACAATTTGTCTCCGTCGACCCGAATAAAACGGTACTATAATTGCGGCAGATATATTGTAATCATAAATTTATCTCGTATAAGTCCTGGACACCGGCCAACGACGACTACGGCGGCGTTGTTCTGCTGTCAGAATTATGTCCGCCGTCAAAACTGGTGTTTTTATTAACTCTTTACGTCATCAGGGAGCGAGTGATAAAATATGTTTTCGCGTCTCTCGCGCTTCATCGGCCGCATACGAAACTTGGCTACAGCCAAGAAAGTTACAATAATACTAATACTGCAGTATTATGTGTCAGTCTGCGCGTCGCCGCCAACCCTCGATAAAATTTTGTAATATTTTATTCTCGTCTTTATTATTCGACTGGTCCACATGTACGCTAATCGTATATTGAGTGCGTAAAGGAGAAACATATTTTATACGCGTATATATATTTATATACGAGTTGTTGAATGTAGGTACACCTGATTTTATTATTATTATTTTTTTTTTTTAGTGTGTAATACTCACAGGGTAAAGATATTTCTACAAAGACTCGGCAAAAGGGAGAATAATAATATAATGTGGACGTCGAGAGAGAACAGGTCTCAATACATCTGTATAGCAGGACAGAATGGGGGTGGGGGAACAAAAAAAAAAAAAAGGACGGCGAGAATTCAAAATTCAACGTCCTGCTGTTCGGTTCTAAGAAATTCACGGCCAGTTGCATTCCATCACTGGCATTATTATATCGAAATGTTTATCTGTGATCTAACAAATTGAACACATGCCTAAACCACCACCAATCATGCGTCGTCGTCGGTCGTCCGGTGAAATGATAAAGAGGAAACGGTGCGCGGTTTTTTCTTACTTTGAATTTTTTTTTCTCTTGTTTCCTATAGTTTTAGTATTTTTTTTTTTTTAGTTTGTTTGATTATTCAATTTGCCGCCGTAAAGTTAAAAAAAAAAAAAAACGAAATAAATAAAAAATTAACATGTCCGTAGCGCTGGTCCGTAAACTGTATGATATAAATATACAATATTATCGTAGTGTCGCTGCTGCCGTGTATCGGTATGGAACGATGAGGTGAGAGGAGGATGCGAAGGGAAAGAAAATATAACGCTAAGGATTTATAATAATAACCGACCATTACTATATTATTATTATTATTATTACGAGTCGTGTGTTTGAATAACGCAGCGGCATTAATGAGTAATGACCCGTAGTCCGTCCAAACTATATGGTCACGAACTCTGAACGTTAAAGGATTATAATTGAAAGATTAAATAGCCGGTGTCCGGGCACTGTGTATACAGCGATTGAGTTGCAAAATTATTGTTCTGTTTATATTTAATTTTCAATACATAGGTTATGCTGTATCGACCGTAATGATACATAATTACTACCTTCTATTTCTGTAATATTATGACGATATAACGACCGTATTCACGTTATAATTATTTATAACGACACTCGACGCCACAAACGAGCAAAACGGAAGCTACGTACGCTAAAATGCTCGTCTTCATCTTCGTAATTGATATGACGAAGTCGTCGCGTACGGCGATGTGTATACTGCGTGCACTACACGGCACATGTGTGCACATACTTGTATACAGAGTGTTTCTTCTATCGTGTACCGGCCAAAGCGCTGAGATTTTTTTTTATTTCAATTTTCCTTTGCGTTTTCAAACATATATCGTTTTACATTTTATTACAGTTGTCAGGTTTTGTTCTTAACATTTAAAATTCCTGGGATTTTCTTAGGATATTTCCTGATTGACGATAAAATAATCATTGTGCACATCGTGTATACACTATATATATATATATATATATATAGTTGGCAACGTGCTAGACACTCTGCAGCCGTGACGAAGAACGGACGAGAGAATAAATAAAATATTACGATGAAAAGCCTCTCCCGGAAATAGTTCACAGGATGCCAATTGTATATACATTTAAGTGCGAGTATGTATCGGTATATATACATATAATATAATATGTTCATCTATATGTAGAGGTATATAATACGCCACCGCCGCCGACATCTGAAAATAGTGTCGTAAATCAACAGCTCGCTCTCGCCGCCGCACATGGCCCCGGCTATCGTCGTTAAAATAAAACTCTCTTTTCGAAAAGGACAACACCGACTAGTCCGGGAATTTTTACAGCACCGCCGTCAGTGCAGCTCCTTCTGCTGCCACTCTATGCTCCTCGTATTATCCGTGATATTATATATACATAGGTTGTCAGCCGACACGATTCGTTTAGCGCCGAACACGTTTTTTGATACACAACAACTGTGCGTCGGTTCTCGTTTTTCGTTTTTATTTTTAAGAATCCGCTCTCTGAGACGATGAGCCGTAACAGACGACGACCACAACGCCGGCTGAGATTTACCATACCTACGTAATATTTAGTTACCGCCACCACTCGTCACTAGACGACCATTACGAATCGTCATCGCGTCCTGTCATCATAATATCCCTGCTTACCCCTCACGTACGTCCAAATATTCCCACGTCTACGCCCTAAACGGTCTAATCGAATAAAACCACCGATTTTAATATACAGCAAATATCATGAAGATATAGTTGGACAGATTGTTTTGTCGCCAAAACGATTCACGATAGTGTGAATAACAGAGAAAAATGTTTAACGTGAAAATTGGAGTAAATTGGATATATTACCTAAGCTAATTTAACTAACGACAATATAAATAACAGTAAAAAATATTGTACAGGCGTAGGTACATGAAGTGCAAATAAATAATATATACCTAACCTAACCTATGCATAATTAAGTGATTTAGGTAATAATAATTATAGAACCAACGTTTTTCGATCTCTATTGAGATTTGTAGACTCGTAATTATTTGTTTAAAATTTTAAATGCTTAATTTTATTATTTGCGGTGCGGAATTAATTACTTTCCGTGTTCTTTATACTATATTTTAAAATCTTTATCGGTCTGTCAGAGTTCCTTTATTTCAAAACAATAAACAAACGACTCGCATTGTGTATTGTTTATACTACATATTATAATATCACTGCGTTTAGTACACACCGAGTTTATAAGCGCGCTCGATCTAATAAGTTGTTCCATTTTATTGAACACGGCGCGCGAATATATGGGTATAATTTATTGGCAACAGACATTTTTTTATTCTTTGGCATTCGTAGCAAACTCGTGGCTGTCAGTAACAATAATAATAATTAGTACAAAAGCGGGGTTTACTTGGTTTTGGCATTTAGAATTAAAATATTTTACGAGTTGGTGCGTACACGTCTTTGGCCCGCAAGTTCGCGGCGCTTTTCGATTATGTTGTGTCGACGTATATGCGTAGAGGTTTTAAATAACCACCCGACACACGAATAGACACGACTCTCGAGGCGTATTAAGTGTAGTGTTTTATGACGCCTGCAAAGTTTATGGGCTTGAGCTGCTTTACACACGGGGCAAGTCAATTCGGTATAACGCCAGCCTGTCCGGGGCCTCTGCACCAGTGATAATAATAATTGTACCGATATACTACTACCTATATATTATATTATAATTACGTGCGTATATTTATAGCCATGTGTATTTTGATTGTTTACAGCTTGGTCGGCAGTTGCGGTGTCGGAGGATCAGGTGACTTAGTTCGGAGGGGGGCGGGTGGCGTCCTGCCGCCACACCATCCGCACCCCCATCCCGCCGATTTCCCCCATCCGCTTCGTTTCAACTGTATGGATATCTGTTCGTCGTTCGCAACAGTCGGTTCCCTGAGTAAGTATAAAAAAACATAATGATATTATATGTATTGCTAAACGATAATTTTGATTTCCTCGAACCCGATTCTGAAATATGAATAACTACCTAATGAAGCTTGGACAGTGCGTCATGGATACAAATTGTTGTTATTCAATTTGAGTATTCGTATGGTTTTTATAGTAATTTCTCTATTCATTATAATTTACATCTATTTATCCCTTGCTTTTTGCTATGGAATAGTGAGAGGACGACAGTCGATTCAATTCTAATAGTAATAAATAGGGATAACCCCATTTGAAAGGACTAAAATATAATATTGTGTAATATTAAAAAAAATGCATGTTATTTTTTAATTTCAAAAGCATTTTGATAAAATTTGAGTTGTAACTTTTCCCGCTCGCCCTTTCACGGTTAGCCCGTTTTAAACTTATATATAATAGCAGATATGACTCTATATAGCTGTTGTGTTAATGTTCGCGAATCGTGATCAACAGGTTCGGGTCTGTGTAGCCCGTTGGCACAAAGCTTCTCGCGTCAGGGCAAGAAACGGGCGCTGTCCGTGTCTCCATCCCCAGACCTGGAGCTCCATGGCCGGATTCGGTCATCGCCGAGCGCGCTTTACTCGGCCGCCGCAGCGTACGGCGCTTCGTGCTCCAGGAGTTCGAGCACTTCCGGTTCGTACGGGCACCTGAACCCGCTGGCGTTTACCATGCAACACCACCCGTCCGTCATATCGCCGCAAGTCCAACAGTTGTTGCGATCCGCCAGTGGTTTGCACTTGCCGTGGCACAACGCCGCCGCCATGCCGTCCTCCGCCCACCATCCTTCGTACAACCTACACATGTTACCGGTACCCTCGCAGGACTGCAGTTCACAGGCAAGTAGTTTCTATTCGTGGTTCGTTGTTATATAATAATATATGACTATGCGCGTTGTTTTTCAACTCGGCGGCCTTCATTGTGTTAATTGGACGGTATATGCGTCATGTGTAATAATATTATATTATAATGTATCGTGTTGTGGTTATTAGATGTTGGCCAACGACATGTGCAAGATCAAACACGAACGGTCCAAATCGAAATCGTCGTCGGCTTCGAAGAAGACTTCTCAAAAGATCGTCGAAGACTCGAAACAAAATTCACCGGAATCCATCAGTGACCTCAAAGGGGAACCAGATTTTATCGAGACAAACTGTCACTGGAAGAACTGTAATTTAGAATATCAGACTCAGGCTGTATTAGTGCAGGTACATATCATGATAATTATTGTTTTCATTACTTTTCAATATTGTTTTCAATCTACAATATTATTAATATTATATACCTACGCCGACATTGAAACGTACCTATAATTGCTCGAAGCAAATTAATTTACACTGCATAACTCAACACCAGTCACACAACAACACCGGAATATTAATACGCTTACCGTTTTTCTTTTATAATATAATGATAATGCGATGACTTTATAATATCATTATTATGTTTTTTTGTTTTTTTGTTTTGCAGCACATCGTTAATGATCATATTCAGGCGAACAAAAAGTCATTTGTATGCCAGTGGCAGGATTGTTCTAGAGCCGAGAAGCCATTCAAAGCCCAATACATGCTTGTGGTACATATGCGAAGGCACACTGGAGAGAAACCTCACAAATGCACGGTAATTGATTTATCTTTGAGTTCTGTTAAGTGTTAACATAAGTCGATTGTACAATTGATGGTTTTACACATATTATATGAAAAAACTAACCAGTGATACTTTAATTCAATAAATGTATAACCAATAGCCAAAAATATTATACTAAATCGATCATTTATAAATATATGTTTAAAACCTACATGTTTTTAAAAATTAACTTTATGTTAATGTTACAGTTTGAAAATTGCACCAAAGCTTATTCGAGGTTGGAAAACCTAAAAACTCATCTCAGATCTCATACCGGCGAAAAGCCCTATACTTGTGAACATCCTGGTTGCAGTAAGGCCTTTAGCAATGCTTCCGATAGAGCGAAACATCAAAACCGCACTCATTCCAGCGAGGTAATTGCAACTTTGACTTAAAAAAATATACTACCTATACAATGTTTTTAATATGAGTTATAAATTATATCACTCATATAATGGGTGGACACTGTTAAGTATAAATAGTATATTGTATAATATACTAAATAAAAATAATACTTTTTCTATTTCAAAGTTTGCTTTGGTGAAATTGTATGTTTAAAAATATCGTATATAATATAATATGTTTAATTTGTGTGTATGCAATCAGTTGGGAAAAATGAATAGGTGAGATTGGGTTATAGAAAATCGTTCGCTGGAATTGAACTAACGTACATATCTGTATTTTTTAGAAACCGTACATATGTAAAGCTCCTGGTTGTACAAAACGTTACACCGATCCAAGTTCCTTGCGGAAACACGTCAAGACGGTTCACGGGGCTGATTTCTATGCGCATAAACGGCATAAAGGCAATGGAAACGGCGACAACAGCCGCGGCGGTGGAAGTGGTGGTGGCGGCGGAGGTGGCGGCAATGGACCGAGTGCCGACGACGCGTCACCATATCGGAGCGATGAGATGCCGATGAGTGCCAAAACCGTTAGCGTGTCTAGTCCGAGCATAAAATCTGAAGTACGTACCTATAACATTCCTAAAATAAATCGAATTTAATAAGACTATTTGGCTTAATTTTAGTTTGACTTATTTATATAATTTGTGTTTTTTTTTCTTTCCGTAGGAAACAAATTCCCCTGGCCAACAACCCAGTCCTATGAGCGTTCCGTACAGTAATAGAATGTTTCACGACGAGCCTATTAGCGACAGCAACCATAGTGCAGACGCTCTGGACGACAATTGGGTTGAAGATGGACATGAAGCCGACGTGAGTGTTAACTATAAATCTTATTCAATGGCAACTGCAGCGCCGATTTCAGTTTTCATGAAAATAGAAAATTAAAGAGGTTAACAATTTATTTCATTTCTGTAGTTATTCGACTTTATTCCGATGCACTCTGAAGTCGGAATGGTCACTTCGGCGCCCATGATTCAAAGGATGCGACGGTTTGTGCCACATGCTGGATTGAAGCACGCCGCAGCCAGTGAGTTATCGCCAATGCCCGAATTGAGTCCAGGACACGGAGGCACTTCTGGTATGCAAGAATTAAATAAGCAATTGACTGACATGAAAATGGTGTCTAATCAAGACACTATACGGAGAGAAAGCACATATAGTAACTACTATAGCATGAAGTCTGACCTAAGTCGCAGGAACAGTCAAGTACGCATACTAACTTGATATGAAAAATAGTTCGGCACCATTGTTTAATGTAAAACTTATGAACTTTTTTAGGTGCCTTCTGAGCATCATAGGTTAAGCAACGCCTCATCCCTATATGATCCGATTTCTGTGGATTATTCCCCTAGTCAAGCAAACACAGCAATGGGTCCTGATATCGATGTATGTATCATTGTAACTAACAGAGAACTGTCAATTATTTATTGATGTCTACAATATATTTTATTTCAATGTCGTTTTTTAGGCGTTTACCGATAACGAAGAATGCAGACAGTTGCCAGAAAGTGCCAAAATGTCGAGACCTCAAACTCGCCAAGCCGGATCTGTACATCATCCCAACTCGAACATCAACCTTGACGAAGTCGGTGAGGGCGAATCGCTGGAGAGCAAAATGGTCCTACCCGACGATTTTGATGACGTCATCAAGGACATGGTGAGTCAATAAATGATACACACATACATAGATGAACCTTAAACGATGTTACGTAAGTCCAATGTTATACTAAACGGTTTCTGTTCAATTATATTTTCAGATAAGCGAAAAAATCGACGACTACGATCTCGGCGCGTTTGACGCGGAAAAGACCATTAACGAACTGACCGAATCTGCTTTGGAGCACATTCCCACGCTAACCCCACCCATCATCGTCCAGGACGCGTCCAACGGTGCCGGCAACGGTCAAGCGTTGACCAATACCGTGGCTCCCGTCATTCCATCACCCATTCCCAACGACCGTCCAAGAAAGGCGCCGCCGGCAAACAGCTACCGGAACATGCGCAGCAACAGTTTACCGGTCAACTGGCAGGGACAGGAACAGAGCCACGGACACGGCTTGCCCGGTTCGGCGTACAACCCTCAGTTCCAAAACCAAAGACCGTACCAGGCGAACCACCCGGCGATGTTGTTCGGCACCACCACCACCAACAATACCAACAACAACAACTTTAACATCGGGCCGAATATGCAGCAGAGGCAAAACGGTGGACGGTACTCGTATTCGTCCAACCAGGACTTTGTTAATTACAACCACAATTACGCTAACTTCAGGCACAACAGCGGTCACCAGTACCACCAAGTGAAGAACAACAACAACAATCAACACTATCAGCTGAACAACAACAACAATAACAACAACATCAACAATAACAGTAATAGCAATAGCGGCCACAACAACAACACAACAACAACAATACCGGTCTACAGTTCCACGGGCAAGGGAACGAAAACGGGTACTACGACGACAACAACGCCACCCCGAACGCGTACCAGAGGTGCCAGAGGACCGCCGCTGGTAACGGAGGACAACAAGCCGCGGCTGTGGGACAAGCGGCCACTGCGCACGGCATGCAGTCGTACATTCACAGCTACTACAATGGCGGCTGCAACAACCAGCAGTGCGGTCAACAGCAGTGCGGCCAACAGCACAACAACAATTACTACAACAGTGGCTATCATCAGAACAACGGCGGAAAATTCAATGGCTGCTATTCGAGGCCGAACCACCATCACCAGCTCAGCCAGCAAGCTCATCAGCAACAGCAGCAACAACAACAGCAGCAGCAGCAGTATTACACGGATCTGGACCGGAAACAGGACACCGGGACGACGGCGGCCGCGGGTACGATGGAAGAGGAATCCTCTAACTTCCGGCCCACACCAGAGCTCCAAGAGTTCGACAGCAGCAACAACATGGTGCTCAAGGACATGTCCACGTCATTGAGTTCACTCTACGACGAGAACACCTTTTTCCAAATGTCCACCGTGTTTTCCGAATCATAACCACATCATTCGCCACCTTACGTATTTATTGTATAAAAATAAAACTATAGTTACCACTCGGTTTTAGCGTGTTTTGTAAGTGCCCTCTTCCCCCCTCCAGTGAAGTGTTGATCATTTGTATTTGTATTTTTATTTTTATTTATGTTTTCTTTGCTGTAAAACTGGTCATTAATGATAACTTTTTATTAGATTTAAGATGAATGCATTTCTGAACTAATGCATTTATTCTACATCATTTAAAACGTAATTTTGAAATTGAAGAAAGAAAAAATTATACTTAAATCCGTTGGATTTGAATTGTGTATATATTGAAAATGTTAAAATTCATAATTTTATTTATTTAAATGTAAGTATGTAGTAAACTTAAAATTTTTATTGTTATAAATGTGATCTTCATTTTAAGACTTTTATTTATTTTTTTTTGTTAAAATGAAATCATAACTTTCTTGTATGTTTGATTTAAGATGGTACATTTTTTTTTAATTAAAAAAAGTTATATTTAATACTTATTCGAATGTTTTTGAAGTATATTTTCGACCATTTATACCTGACATCTGATCATCTTATAACAATATATTTAGGTACATAATATATTCGAGTACCTATGTCCTCGAGGGAAGTACCATTAAAATATATATGTGAAAGGGTGGATAAGTGTGTAAAAATAATTTATGTTACTAAATTATATAGATCATAGTTTGTAATATGATGAATGACGTATATATTACTAAAAATCAGTGTACAATATTCATTCATTTTGTATATGACTGCATAAAAGACTGCAGATAGACGGATGAACGGACGGATAGACAGGCAGACAGTCAAATATTCATTTTGATATTCATATATAAATGGATTATAAATTCCAATTAAGTAGGTATTGCAAGTTTCCTCACCACCTTAGCACATTAAATCAATAAATCGATATTATATAAAACTTCTTAATATCGACTGAGGTATTGCACGTAGCGCGTTTTTTTTAATGTGGTTTCTCCAAGTATAAACTATAGGCCTAATCTACACAGAAGAGAATGGTTTAAATGTCACACATTTATGATAGGGAAAACTATATCTTATCTATAGTTTTATTAGACATCAGAATGGCAAAAGCTGAGACATTATTTTTATTGATCTATCCGTCTATTCCATCTAATTTATACATTTTAAACAGTTGAGTAATTGATAATCATAATATAATTCAGGTGATGAAAATATATATATACCAGATGAAATAATAATATTGTTTTAAAATAAAACTTTGATTTAATGAAATATATTAAGTATCGCCCTTCTGACCGATAATTTCCTATTACTTTGTTGGTCATAACATTGTTGGGTAATCCCGTCACGTATTTAAATATATATTTCTGTCTACTGAATTCAACACTGTATATAATATATACCTAAAAATAATTATAATATATTACATATAGATTACTTAACCAATATTATAAAACTAACTAATATTAAGGTTGCTAGTTTTAATATTCATTTAACAAAAAGGAAACATTTTTTTCACGTAATATTATTAATCCATTGTACGATTAACTAAAATATTATTTGTCTTTTTTAAATGTAATAGCAATGATGTGGATAATATTAGAAAATTCCAAGACGCAAAAATAATCAATGTCTAATCACAACGTGTTCTTGAAAATCTATTTACTGAAAATAAATATTCAAAATTAGAATAAAATATTTAAAATTTAAATTAATTTTCTTAAAACAAAACTAATTTTGTACAACAAATGAAATCTATTGACAGTTAAATAATATTAAAATATAAGAAAAATAGAACTCAATCGTTTTTTTTTTAAATATGAAATAACTGACTGTCGATATAAATTATAAATAATAAAATATGTATTATTTTAGTCATAGCCAGTACAATTTTATGTTTTCACTAGTTACTATTACACTTTACAGCCAGCCTAATAATATAATATGACCGTTGTCCGTTTCACCTATTAAATTAAATACATTGTAGTATTATAAGTCGGTACAAGTTATTATAATTTTTGAATTTATTTATTATAAAAGATAATATTTTGTAAAAAAAAATATCAGTATCTATTAAAACGTGATTTAAATATAGCATACATTGCACCACACATTATGGATTCAAATTGAAGTTTATTAAACTATAGAAGTATAGAAATTAGAAGGTCAACTATCCGCATTAATATTTAATGGCTATTAGCCGCAGGGTAAAGAATTGCAAATATATTGTTTAAAAATGTAAATAATTCCGTGAAATAATACACATTAAGGCTATATTTTTGAAATAAACTATAATATTTTAGTATTAGGTTTGTTGAAATCACCATTCGCAAATGCTGCACTTTCAATTTTCAATATGTGATATAAAATAAGTTATGGTGACACGGCGTTCTGGATAGGCATTTTAGCTACACCAAGATCCAATAATTTAACGGCATCTCACTGACACAATTTAATACATTCCAGTAAAAAAAAAATATACGAACATAAATCGAAACACACAATTTAGCAAGTACTTTACCAATATATTATGTATTTTAAATTATTCAAAGTCAACTAACAATTTGCAGTGTTATATTTTTTCAAAAAGACTGAGCTAGTAATTTAACTTTAAAATATCGAGTTTGCTGATATTCATTGTTTGTTTTTAGTTTGAATCACAAAATCTCGAACACGATTTGCCTAATATCAGAATAAAAAATTGATCAATTTATTTTACGTAACAGCAGTGTTACATGAGTGCAGCCTAAAAAGATCATAGGTAAACAAAACCCCAATCAGCTGATCAAGTTTCGCAACCATATTGTTCTATGATTATAATCATGAATCACGATTTAGATCTTCCTTGAACCGAAATACTGTGTTCAAATTTGGTTACTAAAATATCCCACAAAAATCACTGGTTTAAATACTATACTATAATATAGTATTATATTGTTATAGGGGTTGGCACCTACTTTAGGCTACATCAAATGTAATATTTCCGTATTTGTTTTATAAAATTAATATATTATCGTTCTAGATCTGCTTTCGGTTTCATTAAACTAATGTTTAAAGGTTTTGAAAAAATGTATATAAGGATTTCGGTTTAAGTTCGAATAGGTATTTAAATAGGTAGCTACCGAATTTTAAGTATATATATTTTTTTAAATTATAGTTGCATGGAAATAGTTTTATTAGACATCAGAATGGCAAAAGCTGAGACATTATTTTTATCGAACTATCCGTCTATTCCATCTAATTTATACATTTTAAATAGTTGAGTAATTGATAATCATAATATAATTCAGGTGATGAAAATATATATATACCAGATGAATTTATCATATCTTTAACATATTGTATTGAGAATATTCTGTGAGATTGAAATTTGTAATTTGTATATCAACCGGAAATTAATTGTTTGCTTTTGTTTTATAAAATAACTAGCAGACCCGTCGAACTCCGTTTCGCCACCAGATTCGTTTTAAGTAACGTTGTAATTTTTTTTGTTATATATTTGAAAAGGAAAATATTTATTTCATTTCACAACAGTAATAAATTCATTACAATTACCTACTAAAATGAAGTGTTATTTAATTGTTTCATTGTAGTGCTCTTTGGTAACCCCTTTTTTTGTTTTTTTGTCTGTCGTTAACACAAACAAAGCGGATGGTTTCCCAACTCGTGAACACGCAACGTATAACTGTCCATGTGAAAAACAATGATTTTCCAAATTTATCCCGCAAACACTAAGCGATTGGCCTTGCGACTTATTAATTGTCATTGCGAACGCAAGGCGAACTGGGAATTGCAATCGTTTGAAGTCAAACGGAAGATCAGTCGGAATCATTGGTATTCGAGAATACATACATTTTCACCTGCGTACTTTCCGTTAATAATGGTTGCCTCAATTAAATTCGGCATAAGTCTCTTTACCGAAAGACGAGTACCGTTGCAAATCGCGGTGGATTCAAATTACGCAGTATCAAAATAACTGTACCAACTTTCAGTTGCAAGTTATGTGGTGGAAATCCTGGTATCTCCAGAGAGTTCAAAAACTCCGTTGGATAATTTACTACATCATCGGGATTTGTTATTGAATCAACGGATTTGTATGTCACCAAATCGCCAGCAATTTTTGATTGAATGGTGAAATTCAGTGCGTGGACATCATTATTCGTTGCTGCAAGAATTGCTCGTTGACTTAACCAAGCATAATTCTTATAATTCTCACTAATGTTTGGGAAAACATTTTCAATAAGAACTAATTGAGTGTCTACAAATCGGCAAAAGTCGTTGGTAAGAGTAATTAATCCAGATGTCGCATCAACTGGGACTTTTCCATTTCCAAGATCTAACAATTCTTTTTGCTGTTCGAACGTCGTTCTCTAGGCATTTTGGACTATGGACAGAGTGTTGAATTTAACTTCAAATGCACGATCCACATAATTTACACTGAGCTTAAATGAAATTAACTGAGCAGAGAATAATGATTATGTTCGAACGTCGTTCTCTAGGCATTTTGGACTATGGACAGAGTGTTGAATTTAACTTCAAATGCACGATCCACATAATTTACACTGAGCTTAAATGAAATTAACTGAGCAGAGAATAATGACTATCTGTCAAACACTTTATCACGCACCGTTGCTATTGGTTTGAAGTACATAAAAATAATATATAAAAGATATAATAGATGTATAATAGATGGCGCTGTATGTGAAAAACGATTTCAACACTTTTCTGTTGAATTTTTCCTGAATTTTCAAGAATTTTCTTTGCTATAAACCTCACGTAGCCCAAGACCTTTCAAACGAATGCAAAACCATGGAAATCGGTTGGTGCGTTCTGGAGTTATAGCGTCAGGGAGGAAAACCGGACTTATTTTTATATATTAGATAGTTCAAGTTCCTACACACGGTTTTGAAATGAAAAAAATTAAGATTTCATTTGGATTGACATGCATTGTATCTGCCGGACCTATTTATCATCATTTGTGATACGAAAATACTAATATAATACCATTCTAAAATATAATGGAATATAGTCTATAATGGAGTATAGCTTGTAATGAGCTGTGACTATAGTGACGTAATTTCAGTTTTTTATAGAGGGGGAAAAGTTTTGACCCGCCCAAATAGTTAACTTTATAAAACTGCGCTTGCATCGTTCGGAACCATATAATATAATCATGATGTGGTTTTTTTTTCTTCATACAACACACGTTCACACAATATAGTATGTATATTATGTCATATTCATACCAAATTTCGTGCACGTCCCCACATGGCTCTAAGTATAAATATATTCCAACTTTTAATTAGTAATTACCAGTTTATCATTATAACAATAATTTTTTTGTACATAATACAATATATTTTAAAAATACTATAAAAATAGGTAGGTTTATATTTTTGCGCTAGTAAAATATAATAATGGTTAAACGAAAACCACAGGGCACTGGCCTTCAAGCTGCTTTTAAAATCAGACTATTAATATTAGCTAATCAAAAACAAAACAGAAATAATATGTTTCAGTACATAGGGGGAGAGTATAATTAATATAAAACAATATAGTATTTAATGATAACACGGCGTCCTAGATAGGCAATTTAGCTACATCTGGGTCTCATTTTCTGATATCCCTCTTACACACGTCACATACACTCTAGTAAAATAAATACTTATCATTCTTTATCACCAGATATTGCATTTTCATTTTTGTCGATTAATCCATCTACTGGTCAATAATCACAAAAACCAGACTACGAAACACTGGTAGTTATACATTTATAATACCACTATGCAAGTGTAGAATAATTTTATTAAAAGTGCACTTTTGGTATAAATTATGGTGTAAATTGAATACTATCGTGTCTTAAAGGGAAATAAACACAAACTGTATCACCCAAACACGTAAATATTTAGTAAAATATGTATTTTAACACCTTAAAAGAATATTTTTACCATATAACGCTCAAGCGTAATCCAATTTGCTTGCGACTAGCAACATCTTCTCTTTGGTATTTCTAAAAGGCTGAGCGAGTTAATGATTTTTTTTAACTCAGTTAAGTTAATATGCACTAATAACAAAAAGTTAAAAGTTAATTTAACTATAGATTAACTTAGTTAAGTTAAAAGCATACTTTTTGTTAACTTTTTATTAAGTTAAAAAAAAGTTAATTTGTTTATACAACGCTAGCGTACTTAATTTTTTTCCAAACCAAAACTAAATTAGAGACTAAAGTGTTTTTACTTTATACAATATTTCCATATAAGTTAGATTTGAATGATATAAATGTTTAATTTTAATCAATTCATGCTAAATATTTTTTGACATGAAAACGAAAGAGACCCAAATAGTGAAATATAATAAAATTAAAAACAAAATAAATTAACTTAACTTACTTCTTAAAATGAAAAATTAATTCGTTAATTTCACGTTAATTAAAAAAGAAATGTAGTAAGTTAACAGTTATAAGTTAATGAAAAGCCAAAAGTAACTAGTTAAGTTGAAAAGTTAAAATGAAATATATTTTTTAACTTAATTTTAACTGTTTAACTCGTTATTGTCCATCCTTGGACTATTTCACAAACAATAGTCACAAAGACCTAGAATTTCCTACCCTTAATCAATTACAAAAATTATATTACTTTAAATTCCATACTAACTTAAACTTTCACAGTAACCCTTTAGTCAATTAACTATCTTCCATCTCACTTCCCGGTAATGTACGTAGAAGACTCAAAAGATAGTGGCCTAGAGATACTTAATAAAATAAAAAATAAAAATAAATAAAACGATAGATAATACCTAAAAAGTACCTGGTCAGGTGGCACTGCTGAATAAATGCTACTCTCCTGTAAATAACCAAGTATCAAACTTACTAATTTTACTGATTTCATTGCGTAGATTGTAAATAAAATGTTTGATAAATAATAAAAATAAAAATAATATTATTAATATTATTAATGTATATCAAGGTTGCAATTATGTATAGTGTTATCTAAGCCAGTGGTTCTCAACCGGTGTCGCAAGTATCCACGACGTTTGTCGTCAAAAAAATGTTTTGTTAATACTGTACATGTTCAAAGGATACTTAAATGATATGATGGCGTTATGACGTAATTGGGAAAATTACAGATAGTTAAGGAGAAACAATGTGAAGAAAGTATCATTCTGAATTTACATTTAAGTTTATAAGTGTTGCTTTTAAAAAAAATCTTTTAATTATTTTAATTGTGTCGCTATTTCGATGGATCTAAATTAGGATGTCGTTGTAAAAATAGGTTGAGAAAGACTGATCTAAACGGCTTAAGATCGAGACAATTGTTTAATGTCAAATCAAGTATGTTAATTTTATTACTCTTAATCCCCAAACCTTGTGTATTATTCGCCTTAAAATTACTCTACATTATCGAGTAATAATGCCATTGTTGTTTGTATAGAGCTATTAAATGTACGTAGATTTGATCGTCGATCGTGAGTTACTCGAACAATGCAATTCGACTGATGAGTTCGTCGTGGTAATCATTTATCGTTAATTTGCAGTCTTCTATTCAATTATCGTGTAGTATTGTACTACGGAGGGAAGAAAATACGTCGATGCTAATTTAAGTGTTGCTTGACCGTATTGGTAAAGGGTATCTCGGATTGACTACATAATAATGTTAATAAATAATTATTAAAAAAATAAAACACGGAATATAATTCGAACAAAGAGATAAGAAATTATATACTGATATAATATTACATAATAATTATATCAATTGCTCTTTTTACTTTGAATTCAAACATCATTGGTTATTTAATATTTTATTACATTATTATAATTTGTGTTTTACTTATAACAAACATATTATAGTTTAATTGTATTGTTTTTCTTCACGGTGTCATTTATTTGGTCATATAAATATATATATCTATATTATCGAGTCCTATAATATAAATAGCTAGAAGCCTATAAAAGTATAAAAACGAACCATAAACAACGCGTAACTTTTTTTGGTGCTATTGACGACACTCAGTGTGCCGGAACTGTATGCGCTCACTGCCGGTAATGTTTACGCAACATCCGTTTTAACTGGTTGACCCTTGTTTCATATTACGCGCACTGCGGTAATTATTTGGAATTGTTCTACTGTCTTTTTTTATTTGTTAAGTTAATAAGACATTTCTAGCCTATGCGGTTATCTACATCTACGGATTTTTACAGAATGGTTTTAATTTGCAACAAGGACATAATAATATAATATTATTTATTACTTAATAACCATACAATTTAATTAATACAATATAATAGGTACCTATTATGAAAAATGTTATCATCAATCATTTCTGTCGTATCTGAAATTAGAGATTAATTAAATTATTATAATAGCTTTATAATTATTGATAATTGGTGGCAACGAAAAACAATTAGGTATATTATATATATTATACTATAAAAATAATATTTCAAGACATAATCAAATATAGTTTTTATTTTAAATCTTAGTGTGATAATAATTGGTAAAAACATATAATATAAATCACAATGTCATTCGAGGAAAAAATTTCAACATACTATTGATACAAAGAATACCTTCATAGTGTTATAATTATATTATAATAAACATTTTAAAATAAAATATAATCTTTAAGCTCGGAGATGTTTTTTGTTTTATCAAATTATGTTCCTGAATTTCTTTTGAGTATTATTATATTATACTGTAATACTTATCTTGAGTTTCTGCAGTTGATACGACGTGTGTTGCATCATCGTTCATAATCTTAATAGCTTATATTGTAGTTTCAAAATAATGTAAAATTTTGGATTTTGGATTTTTATTTTCTAAAAAATCTTTTTGCAACAGTAACACAACACATTTGCCGGTTTACTAGTAAGGTATTGGTATCTGAATTCTTGCGAACAAAAATCGTCACGAGGCTCAGCATCTTTCCAACATTGGCCTTTGCACCCCAATACTTGGCTTACCGACAAAATCAACAGAAAGGCAAAAATCAAAAGTTTCACGGTGCTATTCATTTCGGCTTAGAGATATATAGTACAGCTTGTCGTCAGATTATGTTCACTGTGAGATTTTTGCTGTAAATAGAAATCAAAACTATAGAATTGATATTGAACTAACAAGATTTTTACATACGCTACCTGCAACGTTTGTTATTACCATTTTTAATATGTATAATACATTCTAATAGAAACATACCTACATTAAATTAAATAGTATAAAATTAAAACTCTTTAAATATCGAAATTCTATAAACAAAAAAAAAAAAAAAAATGTGAAAAATGTGAAAAATTATAAAGTTTGATCGATAAATATATTAGTGGTGAAACACCAATTGTTCAATGTGTATCAAAAATGTGTTAATATATTTTGTCCTAATCTGATATGGTATTTTTTAATACAATTTGTTGTATTGTTTATTTTATTCTATTAATTGTTCATATTATATGGTTCTAAAAACTAAGTATAAATTAGAGAATATTCATTTTTACGTAATTTTGTTTATTATTTTGTAAGATTAAAGAGCTTTTAATTTTTTTGAAATTTTACTTACATTGTTTACAAGTTACATTTTACACTTGATAAAAATTAACTATTAACTTGATACAATATATTCAAATTTAAATATGATTAACTATTTCCAAAAAAAAAAATATTATATTATGTACCTATATAATGTTTAATATTATGCTTCAGTTAATTCTGGGTTGGTTTTATTGAAATTAAATATATATATGCAGTGTGTAAAATCCATAAAATGTATTATAATACCTATTATATAAATATAATAATATAATATATAATGATTAATCTTACCAAAGCACTTTGATCAATATTTGCTGTCGACGTTGTAGCTCGTTGGTCTCTATAACTGCAAATGAATGGAATGCTAAATTGATCACGATCGTTTTCACGACTATGTACACAATTATAATGGCGCTCCACCGCTCCACGCATGATTTAAATAGATCGTATTCAATGGGATAATTATATTTTTTAATTATTGTACACATCAATATTTTATATCACAATCAGTCTATGTTGTTCAAATACTATTTAGTAAATCCCATACCGTTATTTCATTTCAGCTTATGGATCATAGTTGATTTTATCAAAATAAGAAATATTAACATATTGTAGTATTATATTGAATAATTTATTAAAACAATAGATGCCTACTGAAGAAATACACGACGTCTGTACCAAGGTCACCAACAAAACAATAAAAATCAAGCCTCGCCATTTTATTTTATGAAACCCAACGCACACAATCTCAAGCCTCAACGTGCTGTTTTACATATTAATATAAAAACTCATCCACTTATTATTCCAGCGTACTATTAAAAGCTCTAGATTAAAAAGATCTTTAGAAATATTATAGTTCAGGCATTTATTATAACCTATAATAATTGTACAATTTATCCATTGCAGGATCTATATTATACGGTATCATTTTTGAAGCCAAACTATGATGTAATGATTGTTGTTTGTCATTTGTATAAATATATTTCCGTAATGAGTAGTTGTAAATTAATAACTACTAACTGTCTAGTAGTATTTAAACCTTAATTATGGCTGATACGCGTTCAAACTCCAATTATATAAAGCATTTAAAAGTGAGTACTAACAACTAATAATTAGCTTGTTGATATAATATTTATAATATATATTTGTACAAACATATTATGATAGATAATAATAATATTAATAATCGTCGTTAGGGAAAATAAAACCCAATTTACATAATAAAATGAAACATATAATAAGTTACAGTATATAACTGACTAGAGAAAAAATACAGTTAATAATAATTTAATATTCCTAAAGAGAGAAAAAAATGCTGTGATAAATACAGATTAATAATACAAAAAAAATGTATAATTTACAAATGCATACCTAAACTTTGAATAACTAAGTGAGTTAAAAGAACGGTGGATGAAAATAATCATGATTATTTATTGTATTAGCAGGAGATTTTTTTGAAATATTAGTTAGGTAAGTAAAATAAAGATTTATTTCTAACAATAGGTAAATTTATTCTAAAATTAAGACGCTCAATTAGTTTAAGACAACTTAAGACATTATTTAATAATCCATGCAACAATTTCAATATTATTATATCCAAAGGCATAATAGTCAGTAATAGCAAAAAAACCATGAGCAACATATCACAATTGGAATGAGGTGTTCTTTGTATAATATTACATTGATAGTATAAAAACCTTAAAAAGTTATTTTGAATTTTGAGAGGCATAATAATATACTAACTGATTTAAAAAGCTATTTCACTATATCATACTTGGGTATTTGAGCTTAGAACGTGTTATAGTAAAATATAAAAATTTTAAAGTATTATAGTCATCATGAAAATCGGTACAATTACGTTTAATAATTAATAAAACCCAATTCAGCTGATTCCTGGTTAGTTTTTGATAAAATATAGTACCTAAATCGTTTTTTTTTATTTACCCTATTTGATAGAAAGATTATTTAGAGTATAATTATAATAAAGACTTATATTCTATAACCTAACCTAACCGAGTATATTATTATAAAATGTAATTATAGATAAAGTATAATAATATATAATATAACAATAATATTGAGATCAAACGAAATAATCGAGTTTTAGTGTTATTCATTGGTTAAAAAGAATTATTATTTAAATTTTCTGCGATAAAATCATGAACGTTATAATTATAGTTTAATCTATTCAGACTACAGTCATATTATAATTATGTAGCATAAATATAAGTATGATTCAACCGGAATAGCAGAGGGTAATCAATATAATACAAATCACTATTGTCAGTATTATAAAACACACAAATTTAAACGACTGTTTAGTCTAAAATAATATTGTTATGTAAAAAACGTGAGACACAATGATCACAATAAAATATTATGATATGTTATACAAATATACTAATATGAAAGAAACAAATTATGCAAATCGTGCGAAAAGATTGCGTGGTCTATGATTCATGTGCTAATGGTTACCAATAGTGAAGAAGAGTGAACAAAAACAATATTATTCAAATAGAATACTAATAGACTTCTCATAATACTAATGGATAAATGGCTGCCAACCCATTAGCATGATTATCATGTTCAACAAAGAAAACATAGTAATCGCATAGTTAACTCAAAATAAGTCATAAGGTCATATGAACAGCTAAATTTTAGTCATTGTTTATCAAAATTCAACTATAGGATTTGAAGACCTTGGGGAAACAACCAGACAGGTCCGATTTTTCAAAATGTTCAGCAGACAAAATAAAAACGTTTTAAATTCCAGAAAATTTTTTTAGAATTTTAGGAAGAATGTTAGATTTAATGCTTAATATTCAATACTAAAAAAGCAATAAATTATTGTTTGGATATATCTAGTTGCAACGTAATTGAAAAACCATAAACCTAATAACATAATATATTTCTGACTATTTTTGAAAAAAATATATAATTATGACTTTTGATTACCTTTGAAAATGGTGTATAAATAAAACAATAATACTACATAATTATTTCATCTGAAATATATTATTATAATTAAGCTCAATAACAAATTTTAATATTTACAAATTGTAAATTGCAATAACAAAATGTATACTATGTCAGTCTTTTGACAAAGTATATGTGATATTATTTTGCGTACAATGAGTATCACAGTAGTACAGTACCTATATATATATATATATATGTTACGGTAAATGATGTTATATCGGAAATTAACGTTATTCACCGGTTATTAATGTTATTTACCTACGAATGTGGGAATTATCGTTATTTTCTAGTGAATAACGTTAATAACCGTATGATTTGGGAAATGTTGATTTTATTTTAAAATAACGTCCAACGAGCAATGATAAAGTGATCGCTAAACTAATTGTGGTACTAATTGG
Organism: Sitobion miscanthi; assembly: GCA_008086715.1. Classification (NCBI taxonomy): domain Eukaryota; kingdom Metazoa; phylum Arthropoda; class Insecta; order Hemiptera; family Aphididae; genus Sitobion; species Sitobion miscanthi. Next base: position 29,843,275 of record CM017797.1, read on the forward strand.
GTAAATCAATAAAACTTTATCGGGCACAGATAAGGTGGACACTGGGCCTATACTACAATTACTAAACATTGGTTAGCCGTGGAGATTACATTTGAAAATATCATACATAACGAAAATTTATATAAATTATTACTTTAGTATGTGTACAATTTTCGTCGTATTTACCACTTATTTAAAATGGCTATCGATATTCAAACTGTTCGCACAACTTTCAACGAAAAAATGAAAAATATTCTTACGAGCAAACGAAATGATAATAACTCATTTTTGTCGACTAAAGACTACAATGATGTTATCGAACAAGTTAAAAAATCAAAAATGTGTTTACAAACTGTCGGTAAAGCTAAAACACTTAAGGACTATCGTGTAGTATGTAAGTACGATATTTTAGAAATAAATGGAAAGGAACGCCTTATTAGACCAGTTGACGAAAAAAATGTTGTATTGTATTACGTTAAAATTGACGAACTGTTTGATATTCTTCACGAAACACATTCTGCCATCGGCCACGGAGGACGAAAACGTATGATGGCAGAACTGAAAAATAAATATTGCAATATAACAAACGAAACAGTTAAGGTTTATTTAAAATTATGTGCTCAATGTCAGAAAAAAGCAGTGCACCCAAGAAAAGGATTAGTATCCAAACCAATTTTAGAGTCAACTTTCAACTCACGGGCACAAGTTGACCTTATAGACATGCAATCTCAACATTATAATGACTATCGTTTCATAATGAATTACCAGGATCATTTGACTAAGTACGTAGTATTGAAACCCTTAAAATCAAAACGCGCTGAAGAAATCGCTTATAATCTTATCGATATTTATACGTTATTTGGGGCACCTGCAATATTGCAATCCGATAACGGGAGAGAATTCGTTAATTCGGTGATTAATGAACTTCATATAATGTGGAATGAAGTCAAAATCGTTCACGGAAAGCCAAGACATGGTCAAAGACAAGAGTCAATTGAACGAGCCAATAGAGACGTCCAAGAAATGCTAGTTGCTTGGATGGGTGATAATAATAGTTCCGATTGGCCATCGGCATTAAGATTTATTCAGTTTAAAAAAAATAGAGCTTTTCATTCAGGTACTATTAACATTTTACTTATTTTTATTAATAGTTAATAAAAATTTTTTTTTTTTTTAATGTTTATTATTTACATATTAGGCATAGGTAGAACGCCATATGAAGCGATGTTTGGCACGGCTAGAATTGGTTTAATGTCGTCTAATCTTCCAAACGATGAAATAAAAGAGGTCATTGCGGAAGAAGATTTAGAAAAATAACCAATGAACCAATCATCGAAGAAGACGAAATCGGAAATGAAATCATAGAAATCGCAGAAAAAAATTCGGAACTTAGTACCTACTTAAATATTTTTTAATTATTTAACAATAAATTTCCGAATTCTAAATATAACACAAATAAAACTAAAATATAAATATTTAAAAATTATTTTTATAATTTATTAAATTATTTTTAATATTTTTTAGATGATCGTCAAGAAAATATTTGTATCGCATGTAAAAATTCAAAAAAAAATTTAGAAAAACAAGGAGAGAAAATGATGAAACTTTCTAAAGAAAAGTTTCCTCAGCTTGAAATAGGCACAACTGTACGTGTAACTATACCGGACGTTGATAGAGCTCGTGGTTCTCCGCAAAATATACTGGCAGTTATCACCCAAGTTGAACATGACTTATACAAACTCTGTAAGTTAATTCTTAATGAAAAAATATATTATTAAAATTATAAATGTTTTAATTATTTTATAGGTACGGAACATGGTTTTCTTAAAAATAATTACACACGCCAAAAAATAGCTGTTTGTGAAGAAAATCTATTAGACATGGACAATGTGATAAAATTAGCAGGTGATAGACAGTTGACACTGAGTGAAGCAGCTAGTAATATTTCGGTTGCGGGCCCTCGAGGGTACCAGCGTTGCCAATGCAAGACTGGTTGTAATAATAAACGTTGTGGCTGCCGTAGGGCTGAAAAATTATGTAATAGTAAATGTCACGGGAGTACAAATTGTAATAACAAAATATAAAAAATAATAATGCATTTTTTCTATTTTTAAAAATACCTATTTTAAAATTGTAGTAGGTATTTGAGATTCACGTGCATATCTGGTCTATAACAACAATTACCTGTGTATTTGGTCATTAATGTGATTATCCGGTTTATAACGATAATTACCTGTGTATTTGGTAAATAACGTTAATAACCGGTGAATTACGTTAATTTCCATTTAACATCATTTACCGTAACATATATATATATATATATCATGTATAATAATTAATAAGTTATTAATAATAACTAATTCAAATATACAAAATAACAATCAAATATTATATTATCACACTTTAAAAATATGTAAATTATTTGTTATTGCTTTTACGTTAGTGATTACACGCAGTTGATATCTACATTCATCAAATTAGTGCTTCTTCGAGGTCGCGCTCAGACCTAGGATACATTTAAGAAAACGGTTTTAAATTTACATTTTAGCATCCTCATTAAACAATTAAGGAAAATGATTTAAGATAAATAATGTTGTAAATTATAGTATTATAGGCGATAAAAAAAAAGTTATGCACACTATGAAATAAAATATACAACACAACAGTTTTTTTGTGGTCATCGAGTTGCAGGTATGACTAGAAAAAACGACCACGCATATACTTAAAATATAGTATATGCGAGTAATTCATCATAATATTATACGTAGAGTTCATCATGTTTGTTCCCTTCAATAATTGTTTATCTGTGTAATGTTTTTAAAATATGGTGTTTCAGAAAATTATTAACTGGGTGCTATAATAATATTTTTTTAAGAGATCCAGAATTTTAGAATTTACTGGTTAATGTGTCTGAATACCTATTATATTTTATTACCTCACAGCATAGATGAACTTGTAACATAATAAAATAAAACATAATTAATATATTTACTACTTTTTTTATACCTACGTAATATATTTGTTGATTAACGCATATAATATATTCAGCTTTTTTTAATAATGAATAATATATTACTTAGTCGTCTCTTTGAAAATTATATGGGTATCGGGCGAAAATCCGAACACGTCATCATACGAGTATTAGGTATATATGGGCATATAATGATATGATAATATAAATTTACTATATATTAGCATATTATATTATTTTCCACCATATTATCTTTCGTGTAAATCTTGAAATTTATTCATCGGAACGCTGTTCGTGCAGCGGTAAAGGGTACCTATCCTATATGTGAAGATAATATTATGTATATCTGCGCGTGCAAAAAAATTATATAACGAGGAAAACTGGTTTTTCGGGCCGTGGTCAAAATCGCAAGGCCAAACCGGTGCCAACGTCCCGGACGAATGTCTAAGAGCGAGCGACAGATACCGAAAAATGAAAAAAAAACTTGCGCACTACACACAAGCGGACCTAGCACTAAATAAAACGCCGAGTGTCCGATGATATCGAATCAGACGTCTTTGGAAATCGCTCGAAGAACCAAGAAATAGTGGTCCGCTGCAGTCAGTAATAATAATCATTATTGTTCTAACCGTACCGAGGACGAAAGAAACTGCAAACATGAGCGCTTGCAAACTTGTCTTGGTACGTATTTTATTATTATTTTAGTGCACCTTCTCGCAATACCCACCGAATCGACTTATCCTGTTCGCAAAATCACTTATATCACATGCTCGCGCGTTTATATAATATTTCGTAAAAATGTTCATTATTCAATCCCGCTGAACTCGAATAACTATAATATATTATATTATTAAATCGAGTTTTCTGTGATTACCAACTAGTCATCAATTAGATTCGGCCGAGACTTAAATTTGGTACATATTATTATTATGGATTATGTCTGTTTTGCCGACACTAGTTTTTAATGGTTTTTAAAAAACACCCGATTGCCGACAACGATAATATATGGAGTACGTGCTTTTGGCATAGCAATACAATACTTATAATAGGTACCTACTGTCGACGTTTGTGAACCTATCTCTGTGTATAAATTAATAAATAACTGAAAAGTCCACTGTGGTTTTCAAATAAAAATTATGATTTTAGTTTATATTAATATTTGACTGGATTGAACTTGAGCATTATAAGGCGCTGAAACGAACACATAACTTATACATTTTTATTTTTTTCCACCATTATGAAATGGTTTAAATTTTAAAATGAATTTGTAAAAATCGGGACTCACACTTGAAGTGAACAATTATGATGATATTCACAAAATACACCAAACAAGTGTGAATTCTATGAAGTATAAATGTGTGGAAAATTGTGCTGGAAATCGTGAAAAATTGAAACATTTTTATGTGTAATATTAAACATATTTATATTGTTGCATTACATTATATTTCTTTTTATTGTATCAGCTATTTTGTGCGTATATAAATAAATCATTTTATTTTTCATTATATTTTTTTTAAAAAGACGTGAATCATACTGATTAACGACGAATCTCGTATCGGTGAACTGAGAACTCACCCATATTGTACAATATATTTTTAATTTTTTGAATAATAACAAGTCAATTTTTCTTTTACTTAATAACTGCAAAGGTCGCCGTCCAATCCGTCCACTGGATAATCAGGACCGTCGAACATTATATTATGTTGGTACTGCCAAATGCAAATACGATATTTCTTTAGTCCGAATCAAACATCAAAGCTACATATCATATAGCTTTTAATCGGAATTTCCCTTAGATTCGCTTAATCCAGACAAAAACGTCTTTGCTCGATTTTTCCGGAATAAGCGGCAACTTCAATATTTAAAAAAAGCTATAGCTGTATAATATGATTAGCGACTTACGACGCTTATTGTGTTCCATTATAATGTACTCATTTTGTGCATTATTTCCGAAACTGGATTCTAAATAAGTAGTTTTGATAGTTGTCATATTAAATAGTGTTTTGAATACAAAATGTATCGTTTTAACTATACCTCTATCTTAAATTAATTCTATTTTATAACATTTTGTAAAAAATATCTGATTGAATATAATAAAAAATCAACTGTTTTAAAAGTAAACTGTAAATTAAATCAGGAAATAGGAAAAAAGGAATTAGTACAATATTTTACAGTTTTTTAGGTTGGTTAGTAATTAAATAACTGCCATCAAAATATTATTCATAGCGTAGATTCCTATAAATGTTCATAACTTGTGTAGTATATTATATAAAATCATAATTATTATTTTGTATTTTTCAGTGTGTATTTTTGGCAGCTACTCTGGCCCTTGCAACAGCTACACCTACCGGATTTATCGGGTATAGCAGCGGCTACGGTGGTGGTTTCGGCGGTGGTTACGGCGGTGGATCTTACGGTGGCTATGGAGGTCACAGAGGAGGTTATGATAGTTATGGAAGCGGCTATGGAGTAGGTGTTGGAATCGGTTTCACTGGAGGTAGGATATGCTTTAAGGATGACCATATAATTGGTACACAATATATTCAACAAATTCGTTTTATTTTCCAGGTTACAGTGGCTACGGTCAACAAGGATACGGTGGTCACGGCTACAACGGTTACAGTAGTGGATACGGCCAGCAGGGTGGATACTATGGAGGTAACCAGGGTTATGGACATGGCTACGGAAACGGCTACGGAAACAGCTACGGAAACGGCTACGGACACGGCTACGGACACGGACACTATTAACCATACCACAATATATAATAATTATACCACAGGCACAGCTCATCGTCCTTCTCAATTGAACAGTATTAACTATGTTTTTTCGGTAAAATGTATAACTAACAGTTGTATGCATATTTAATAAATTGAAGATTTTTTTTAATTTTAGTTTTACTTATTTGATTTTTAAACTGATATCAAATCTAGTTGCCTAAAAATGACTAGTGATTCTTTATAATGTACATGGAAATGAGCTTAAGAATGTGAATTATTTTACCAAGCGGCTAAACAATTAAGTCAAGCAGACAGGTAGTACCAGAGGAACCTTAATCAATATTATCTAATACTATAAAACAGCATGCCTTAATGTTATTCTCGATGAATCATTAACAGTCGTTAAATAAAACAAGTTTTTTAAACATAAAAATTCATTAAATATTCAAATGTAAACCTGCAGATAATCATTAAAAGATTACCGTATAGGTATTAATTAATAATTATCAATATTATAATTTGAAATCACCATATTCGTCATGAAATAAATAATACATTATCCGTAGTTATTGACTTTTAAATAAAATTAAATGAAAGTACCCTACAAAATAATACAACTACCGTGTAGTATCTAATTACATTTACAACTATTGTTTTAGAAAAAATTTAAGTGCATGAATAATTTTAATTAAAATTGGCAACATATAGCATAAGTTTCGGTCTTGGAAAATTTTCAGATAATATTGAACGTATTTTAATAATTATTTTGTCAATGGCTGGGGACTCAGGTGATTCTAAAATGTATGAGAGACAACAAAACCTATAGTGATTGTCTTTTTGACAAAAATACCTACACAACTTCTCAATTTTCATTTTCCCGATATTATCAATTAAATTAACAATACGATAAGAAATCCAAAAACATATTTGAATTCTTTAAGTAATTTATTTGATGTAATATCTATCCTTCCTCTTAAATTTGATTTTAAAATTTAAAAAGGTGGATAAGTGGATGTCGCTCTGCTGTACAGTAGGTTACAAGTGGGTCAGTGTAATGGATGGTGTTAAATTTGAATTCATTGATATAATACCATTGTATAAGAAAAACGAATCTGAGCGAAAACGGTCAGTCAGCCTATGATATTACCAAGTATATTAATTAATGATAATATTGTATATAAAGTAATTTATATATAACCTATTTACGTGGAGTCTTATTTTAAATGTTCAATCCTTAGCTGTAAAAGTTGAACATTTTATAAATTTTCAACTACAATATAATTATTAAATTATAAATTTGATAAATTTTGTCAAAGTTTGAACTTTAAATGCTTATAAAAAAAATTGTGCCTATGTATTTTTAATATTTTTCAATCGCTATTTGAGCGATGTATCAGGAGCTTTATATTAAATTTTCACGCTTTTTTACCCAACAAATAAAATTTTATTGATATTTGTAGAAAAAAAACTAAAAAAACGGAGACTGAAAATGTCCGTAAACAGCTCAAAAAGAATCAAATTATTTTCAAAACTTTATTGTGTATAGAAAATACTAATATAAACATTCAGTCAAAATTGCATGTGCCTACGGTCATTTGTTTTAGAGTTGCACCAAAACCAAAATCGATTTTCTCGAAAACAGAATTTGTGTAAAAGTTCCTGTTTTTCATTAATTTTTCTTTTGTTTTTCACGGTGCTTTTGAAAACTACTGGGAAATTTTTACTTTTGACCCACCAAAGCACCAACTATATTCACTTTCCTAACAGAAAAGTTACTTTTGAAGAAATTCCAAGCACTTTTACTGTCCTAAAAGGTGATGACAGACACAAAAAATAATTTAAAAAAAAAACACACATCATTGTAAAAATTTAAGAATTTTAAATACTGATCGTATAGAATTGAAATAAATATCAAACAAGTAGAATGGTCAATGCCCGGTAAACTACATAAGAAATTAAAAAATAATTTCAGATTACTCATCGCATAACTATTTTCATTGGTGACAAAAAGTCCTTGGTTTTTACTGTAAATATTACTTTAATACTAATGGAGACTGGACACATGTACGTAATTCTTAAACGCTACAGCAGGGGTAATAAATGGTTACCTAATAGTATACTATAATAAGTATTTACCTATGACTTGTTGAAAAAAATATTTTACACTAGAGTATATTATGAGAAAATAATTTAGGTTAAACATCACTAGATGACATAAAGATACGGTGATTGTTGATATTGATATTTGATGTAAAGTAACGCTGAAGACTTTGATCTAGGTAAAAGTCACAGCGCATAAACTATTTGTAGGTGGTTGTTATTCTCAGTCAACGTCGTGACAAATACGAGTTTTATATTATTCATTGGTACACAATAAAACTATAAATTATAGTTAGTTATTACTACAATTTACCAAGTACGTCATGTCATTATAATTAAGCTCTAACATTCATTACACAATAATAATTATTATGTCGTCAAATGCTTCTGTAAGCCTCGACCAGGTCATACATAAAGCTAATTTGACGATGTAAATAACTATTACCAATTTTCAATTCCGATATGAATTAAACAAAAAAACTTGTTTAAAGTGTCTTTTGTAAAGTTATGTTCTTGTTGGTTACGACACTTGGCTTAAAAGACCATCAAATTGTAATAAGTACCTTATCAATGTATTTTTAATTAGATTTTTATACCAAAACAAAATTTTATCTACACAAACATAAACACTGTTTTAACATTCTAATGTTTTAAAATTAATTATTTAAAAAGTGGTTAGAAATAATATATTGTTATTGTAATAACAATAACGACGTAGAATGTATATTAAGCAAAAAATAATACTTAAAAACAACGATATTCTAATTTTTTCTGATTTTATTTCAAGCGAATCTCTGAACAAATAATATTTTTGTTATAAATTGAATGTGTTTAGAAAGTAATATAATAAATTAAATCATTCAGTGATCGACTATATAAAAAAATATCATTATGTCTTTCGATTTATTGTCATTATAAATCCTAGACGAATCAGAAACTGAGAAAATATCAACTTAAAATTAACATTAAATTTATAGGAGATTGTTAAGTATAAAATCAGTAATGTGAAAATAATAGAATGTTTATAAAATATTTTTTATAGTTATTTAATAACTAAATAGAAGAAAATATCCGATTTGACACAAAATTATTTCACCAGACAAGTATAAAACAAAAATTATATAATATTACTTTAGGCCATGTCACTTTTTAAGGGAATTCAATCCTAGCTATTTGTAAATCAAATTATACCTACTTATACTATGCCAATTTCACTGATTATCATAATAATTAGATAAGACTTAAAAAATATTCTTGAATTCTTTTTAATGAGCACTTGTAAACGACTGTTCCATTTTTTTGAATATGAACTCTTAAACACTTCAACATTTTGGAATGCAATTTTAAATTTAAATAATATTGAACTCAAAAAAAATGAACTTAGAATGTAAGAAGGTCGTTTTCAAATAAATTGCACGATGAGTTTAAATTTGGTTTCAAAAATGTTATCGGCTAACTAGATAATAATAATAATAATAATTGTTTATTTACAGAATTATATTCCAAGTATTTACAATAATTTAATAGATGCAGTACATGTTTGTTAAGTCATAATAAAAATTAATAAAAAAAATAAGTCAGTACAATTGGCAAAAGAAACAAAAAAATAAAAATATATACAATATATTCGTGTAGCGCGTTGTACACATGTTGGTGCGCGCGTGCAGGTGCGCACACCTATTTAATTCACATCACGGTCACACACTCATTAGTATTATGATCACTTACTATGTGTAATATATTCACACGACACACACGGACGCACCTTAAAAAATTAAAAAAAATTAGACACTTCAAAAACGGTCTCGGTATCGAATCTCCTTAAAATGTTACAGCGATAGTGTTACTGTACTACGCTTACGCAGCAATGTAGCTAAATTGCATATACGTTGCGCCGGGTGAGCTGAATGAGCAGAGTTTTGCCGAATTTATTGGCTTGCTCGCCGTAGACCTTAGACCGGATTGTGCCGGTCAATGTTATAGTATTATATTGTTATACTATTATGTGTATAAACCAGCTATACGTTTTTGTCACATTTAATGGTTCTTAATGACGTACTACATTAAGGTTCATACAATATTATAGTATCGAATTGGTTTTATCAATAACTTGTAGATTATGAGTGCAGATTTCCGCCATTACTTATGATGATATCGTTATGACGTTATCTCTATACACAAACTAAAACTACATCAAAATATTCATAGCATGAACTTCTTCACATCAGTTATGTCAATTTCAGATACTGCTTTATATTGGATTTTGTTGGCATCAATTTGATTTAGAATTGTGGTAACTGGTGGTGGTTGTTACAGATATTATATTAATAATTTGGGAGATGTTCAAATTTGCCACTTGTCCTTTGCACCTCTTGCTGATGGATACAATACTATATTTATGTATTTTACGTCATTTCTTAACTTTTAAAATGGGAACATCCGCGACCGTCAAATAAATTGTTATTTATCATAATTCATAGGGATCGGATTTGTTTGTAAACCAATAGGTCACACTTAACCTAACCGGGAGAGAGGAGGGCAAGCAAAAATACCTAACTCCAGATTCCGAATCCGTTATTTAAATATTTAAGTTTTCGTATGACGTAACAACTATAATGTAAAGAAGGGGGAGCCTACGGTCTCGTAGCACCCCTCATCCTAGAGGGGAAATAATGTCAACTATTGTATAATATAATGACAGTGCATGGGAATAGTTACAGCGGGCCGACATGAGTGCACTGTTCGACTATTACTCAATTACCAAGCACGTGCGCAATGCAATTTAAGATTGGGCGATCGGTTATTGTGTTTAAGTTTTAACAATATTACTGGATATAATGGATTGATGAATATTACACAAAAATTAAATTGTTTCTGAATGAATAATATATTCATCTATTGAATATATGATTTATTGTTTATTACTTATAATGGTAAATTAATAATTATGCTTTTTTTAAAAATATGTATTTTTAGTTTTGTGTTTCAATAATATAATGTATAATGTATAACGAATAAACTTATATTTTTATGTTGCCAGAAATGAAAACACTGCCATGATGATGGCTGTGGCCGCTCCACCCAACCCCACCAACTTCTAATGCTTCTATGAGTATAAGGTCTATGATTGATATTATTAAGTACTTACATTAATTTGTTTTTAACATATATTTTGATATTTTGATTCCTGAGCGGAACGAGGAAGCTAGTGGTATTTATTTTTTCTTTTATCCTGTATACAAGATTTCTACCAGAAGGAGTGCTTTGATTTCAATATATAGTATCTTATCTTTAAGCAAATTGGATCAAGATAATACTTTAAAGACGTTGTTTTTTGATATTCTCAGTAATTATTTAATGCCCCGGGAAAACCCACCAACAAATTACAAAAAAACCGCTAAAAACGGGATTTTAATTTATAACACTTTGTTTACCAACATTGAATCGTATAAAAATTGTGACGTATTTAAAAATATTAATTTAACTTACAGGCTATAATAAATAATAACAATATAAAATATCCAGACTGATAAACCGTCTTCGCTCAGAATCGCTTGTTGTATACAATGATATTATATCATTGAATTCAAATTTGATACGATCCATTATACAGTGCCCCACTTGTCACTTACTGTACAGAGAGCGACATCCACAAACCCGCTTTTTTTTTTTGTTGTTTCTCTCAGTAATTTTGAAAACTACTGGGAGTTTTAAATTTTGACCTCTCCAATGCACCAACTAAATTCACTTTCCCATCAAACTGAAATTGAAATCGAAGCATTATTTCGACTATTTATCGTGTACACAGACACAAATAAAAAAAAAATAAAAAAACTCACATTATTATATCAAGACGATTCATCACTCCGCTCAAAATCTTAAATTAAAATACTTCTATGTAATACTATGTAGTACTCGCAAAGTCATCTATAACCTGATCTGCATCAATATCAGACTCATAGGAAATAATCATAAATTGTTTCAAATAGTCCTGAGAAATTGTTGTTCTCAATCGATTTTTGAAAATGTTTATTGGTTTTATCATTGTGCTAGATACTGGTACAGAGTATAAATGATTTAAAGAGCCATAGGAAAAATGCTCTGTAATCCGAAATTTAGGGTTTGGAGATAATTTTAGATTTGACCAAAGATAAATAATCACACAAAATTCGCAATGTCAGTACAATAAGGGCACAATTCAAAACTTATAATTTTTGTGTTTATGGTGTCTATGAATTCGTAATTTTTATTTTTTTGTTAGTGGCGCCATCTACTTCTTCATATGAATAAAAAAAATATTTACTGAAAACATTTATTGCATTGAACGTATAATATGTTAATTTCCAAAGAACAATTCGGCCGCTAAACGAAAACCTCTAAAAGAGCTAACATAAAAGAAAATCGTGTAAGTAGGTACATAATAGTTTATTATACGTAGTAAAACTAGTATTTTCTAATAAAAATATTAATATTAGCCTTATTAGGTATAAATTATAGTCTATTACTCTAATTCATAGTATTTAAACTGAGTATGTTTTATTATTTTTGTATTAATTTTTTTTTGAAATATAATTACAATCTATACACATTTGGTACAATAAATAATTTTGATTAAAGATAATATATACATAGCGAGACTAACATATATTATTATAATAACTAAATGGCTTATCCTGGTAGAGTTAAAAATCCTTCGAGTTTGTGTTATACAAAGACATCTATTAAAACCTCTAAAAGGCTAACATAAAAGAAAATCGAGTAAGAAGGTACTTAAAAGTTTATTATACATAGTAAAACTTGTATTTTTCTAACAAAATTATTAATATTAGCCTTGAATTAACATCATAATACTGTTACAAAAAGTGTACATTATTAAAATATTTTTTTAATAGACTACTACAAGTGAAAATAATAATTCTACTCTCTATGATGATCAAATTCAACCACAGTAAAAAATATTGATGAATAGAGGAAAAATTATTTATTTTAAAAATAAGGAAACTAAGAGACAAAAGAGATGCTATTTTTATTTTTATTTTAATAAAAAAAAAAAAACTATTACTATTATAATTTTAAAATTATAATATTATTTTGTAATAATAATAATAATTGAATATACAAATTTTTATAATTCAATGTTAATATTGTTAAAATGAATCAAACATTCAAGAGATTGAAGATGTTAATTTTATAAACTAAATATCATACTATGGTATCATTTTATTTTGCAATTTAAGTGTTTTTGATATCAACATCAACGTATTTAATAATATTATTATATTAATTAAATCATAATTTTTAATACTTCATGCATTTTTTTTACGTCTATAATATTAAAATCATTTTGAAAGGTAGTCCAATTAAATCATGACTAGATAATTTCAATTTTTGTTCTTTCAAGCTGAAATCAAACAAAAGTAAAGAAATTTACAAGGACAATAATCACTTGATTATAATTACAACAAAATATTAAATATGTATCTACCCTTAAAAATATTTTTGTTTGATGAAAAAAATTGTCATTTTATTCTAGACGTTCATATTGATTTCCTGAACATTTTTTTTTTTTAACTATTGCCTTTTTGTACTGACACTGCAAATTATTACACATCATATAAATTAGTTTTAGGTATACAACTACACAGGTATATTAGTAACCTGGTTATAGAGTAATAAAAAAATACCTTAATAATGCATTACCTAGGTAATACGTAACTAATACGTGTGCAAGTACCTAGTACCTACTTACTTTCGTAAAATTATTAATTATATGGATATTTTTTTACCCAGCCACCCGGTATCCACCAACCCAACATTTTAGGTGGTTCAAATGCGCACTAGGCACCACTGATTTTAGTATGTTTTAGTTCCTTTTGCGTCCCCCGCAATTACCACAAATCCCAATACGCCACCCAACCTATGGTTCGAGCTATGCTATCGCAAACGTGCCCGGCCTTGACCCTCACATCCATACCTATCAGAGATAACCCTCATCAATAATAATAATAATAATAATAATCAATTCTTACCAGTGTTTAATATTTTTGCTATGGTACCTATAATGACATTAATCGGGCCTTTGGTCCGTGATGCTGAATCGGCAAATGAGGAACGGCTGCGCTGATAGTGTAGCAACCATGTAGCTTATTACATAGGAATGCACGTGAGTAAATGAGTTCTGGTGGGGACCCTCGTGGCACATATAAATGGCATGTTCCGAGTTTCAGACAATAAAGTGTTTTTTACCGTATTCAAATTTAAAAAAAAAAATGGCGTTCCACAAATTTGAAAATATGTTTGCTGTTGTTATATTTGTTTTAATATGTGCGCATGCTGTTCATCCTTCGACAGTGATATCCGGGCATACCTTAACAAAGCGATCAGATACGGATCATGCAGCTGCAGGAGCCGCTGTAGCCGGAGATGCAATAGCAGCTACCGGTGGTGTTATAGCTGCGGGATCACTCGCGGCAGGTCCATTTGCACCTGTAGTGGCAGCAGTTGGAGGTGTAACTGCCGCCGCTGGAGGTTTGGTATCAGTAATTTCGAGAGCAGCCGATCAGTCATGTCGTGAATTTGGTTGTCACAAAAATACTGCTGGTCATATTGCAGCTTGGGAAATCAATGGTGCTATACAACCAAATCTTATTCTCAAAGTTATGATTATGTTAGTTGTACAAGGGATGACGAATGCAATGGATGCTGGAAATGTGGAGGTCCGTGCACGTTATGAAAAAGTTAACAAGAACTTCGTGTATTTTCATAACCTTAATATATCTTATCTTAATAACATTTCCATCGTATATGTATACCATGTCGTCAATTATAAATATATTATGATAATATTATGTTTAGTTAACGTATTATGATTCACAATATGTATAGTGCTATTGATCAAATTGTTTACAATCATTTTACTGAAATATATTATGTTTTTCGTTTAAAGAATAAAATATTTTACATGAATACACCTAGGCATAAATATCACACACAGTATGAATATTCAGCTTTTGTGAATATATAAATAGAATAATGTATATGTGTTGAATCCGGTATTATATAGAAATCCTAGGTATACTTTAGGTGGAATGCCAAAAATGAGCTGGAAAGTATAAAATATATACAATAACTAGATATTCTATAGATAACCTAACCTCAAGTATAAAAAGTAGGTACAGAGCTAAAGTTAATATAAAACTTCACATTAGTATCTGAGTGTATTTTTGAAATCAATGATTAATGCTTATCTTGACGATTATTTTATCACATTTACAATACGTGTGCGATGCATTATCGTCATTATTAAGTAATGATAATATTATGTTGTTTGTGTATATATGAAAATTCAAAATACCTCATTAAAATATTTTTTTTCACTCCTAGAGTGTTTGTCGTGTTGAGATATATTATAAAAATGTCTGAACGTTTCTATACCGAATAATACAGTTTATTTATCGAATAAAAAATATCAACAAATATTACACGAATTACTGTTGCTTGAAGATGGTAAAAAGAAAAAGAAAACATCGCGTGATTACTGGATGCTTCAAAGGTATTTAATTATTTTTTTATGTTCTTTTTTAAGTTGTATTTTGTAAGTATGTATAGTAGGTATATTACTTATAGTAAAATATATTATGTTATGTCAAAAAAATTTTTTACAGAAGATTAATATTTTATCTTATATTTTTATAGTATAAATATTAATTACAAAATATGAGAAGTAAATCCTTAGTCACCGTTTTTATTTATAAGCATTTAAATTTCAAATCTTGACAAAATACGGAAAAATCACGAAAATTAGCAAATTATTTTGAGTTGAGAATTCATAAAATTTTTACTTTAGTAATAGTATTAATTATCCTGGATAATTTTTTACCCAGCCACCCGGTATCCACCTACCCAACATTTGGTTCAAATGCACCACCTTAATTGCGCACTCGGCGCCACTGAATCTAGTATGTTTTAGTTCCTTCTGCGTCCCCCGCAATGCCCAGTAATCCCAATACCCCGCCCAACCTATGGTTCGAGCTATGTTATCGCAAACGTGCTCAACCTTGCCTCCACCTCTCCCCTTCAATATATGACTTTGAAGTATGTGCCTAGACTTGCCCCTCCCCTCCCATCCATACCTATCAGACGCTTATCAGTAGACGATTCTTATCAATAATCAATTCTTACCAGCGTTTAATATTTTCGTTACAGTACCTAATGAGGTCAATAGTTCTATGATCCGTGATGCTGAATTGACGAACGAGAAACGGATGCGCTGATAGTGCAGAAACTTCGTGGTTTATTACATGGGAATGCACGAAAATAAATGAGTTCGGGTGGGGACCCTCGTGGCACATATAAATGGCGAGTTCCGAGTTTCTGACAACAAAGTGTTTTTTACCGTATACATTTTTAAAAAAAAAAATGGCGTTCCACAAATTTGAAAATATGTTTGCTGTTGTTATATTTGTTTTAATATGTGCGCATGCTGTTCATCCTTCGACAGTGATATCCGGGCATACCTTAACAAAGCGATCAGATACGGATCATGCAGCTGCAGGAGCCGCTGTAGCCGGAGATACAATAGCAGCTACCGGTGGTGTTATTGCCGCTGGATCACTCTCAGCAGGTCCATTTGCACCTGTAGTGGCAGCAGTTGGAGGTATAACTGCCGCCGCTGGAGGTTTGGTATCAGTAATTTCCAGAGCAGCCGATCAGTCATGTCGTGAATTTGGTTGTCACAAAAACTACTGCTGGTCATATTGCAGCTTGGGAAATCAATGGTGCTATACAACCAAATCTTATTCTCAAAGTTTTGAATATGTTAGTTGTACAAGGGATGACGAATGCAATGGATGTTGGAAATGTGCAGGTTCGTGCACGTTGTGAAAAAGTTAACAAGAACTTCGTGTATTTTCATAACCTTAATAAATCTTATCTTAATAACCTTTGTATACAGTATACCATGCCGTCAATAATAAATATTTTATGATATTATTACGTTTAGTTATAATATTATGATTCACGATATGTATAGTAAAATCGTTCAAATTGTTTACAATCATTTTACTGAAATATATTATGTTTTTCGTTTAAAGAATAAAATATTTTACATGAATACACCTAGGTATAAATATTATACACAGTATGAATATTCAACATATGTGAATACGTAAATACATTAATATATATTTGTTACCGGCAAAGTGTTGAATCTGGTATTATATAGAAATCCTAGGTATTCTATAGAACGCCAAAAATGAGCATGAAAAGTACATAGTTAAAATAAAACTTCACATTAGTACCTAAGTGTACCTTTGAAATCAATGATTAATGCTTATCTTGACGATTATTTTATCTCATATACAACACGTGTGTGATGCATTATAGTCATTATTAATTAATGATATTATTATGTTATTCGTGCATATAGGAAAATTCAAAATACGTCTTTAAAATATTTATTTTTTTTACTATTAAAATGTTTGTCGTGTTTATTGTTGTTATGTTGTGTTGGGTTATATTATAAAAATGTCTGAACGTTTTTATACCGACTTAAGTAAATGTCAGAATAATTCGAAAAATACAGTTTATTTATCGAATGAAAAATATCAACAAATATTACATGAGTTACTGCTGGTTAAAGATGGTAAAAAAAAACATGGCGTGATTACTGGATACTTCAAAGGTATTTAATTTTTTTTATGCTCTTTTTAAAGTTGTATTGTCAAAGTAAGTAGGTACTTATAGTAAAAAATATTAAGTTATGTCAAAAAGTTTTTTTACGATTTACGACATTTTTTTTAGATTAATAATTTATCTCATATTTTTATAATATAAATATTAGTTACAATATATGAGAAGTAAATTGTTGTAAAAAATTGACTTGTTGAAATAAACGGGTATTCAACTTGCTAAAATAATATATTATTTTATCTAATTGTTATTGTAATAAAAAGAACGACGTGGAATGTATATTAAGCAAAAAATAATACTTAATAATAATGATATTCTAAATTTTTCTGATTTTATTTCATGCGAATCTCTGATCAAATAATATCATTTAATAAATTTAATGTGTTTAGAAAATAATAAAATTAGAAAGTATTATAATAAATGCAATCATTCAGTGATCGACTACATAAAAAATATCATTACATCGTTCGATTTATTAGGATTTGAAAAAATAATTTCACCAGACAAGCGTAAAACAAAAACTATATAATATTATTTTATGCCAAGTCACTTTTTAAGGCATTTCAATCATGGCTATTTGTATATCAAAAATTATACCTACTTATATTAAGCCAATTTTACTGATTATCATAATAATTAGATAAGACTTAAGAAAATATACTTGAATTTTTATAATGAGTACTTGTAAACGACTGTTCCATTTTTTTGAATATGAACTCTGTAACACTTCAACACATTAGAATACAATTTTCAATTTTCAATGAAATTTTAAATTTTAATAACATTGAAGTCGAAAAAATAAACGAAAAATGTAAGAAGGTCGTTTTCAAGTAAATTTCATGAAGAGTTTAAATTTGGTTTCAGAAATGTTATTGGCTACTAGATAATAATAATAATATTTTATTTACGAAATAATATCCCTATTATTTACAATAATTTAATAGAGACAGTACATGTGTATTGAGTTATAATAAAAATTAATTAAAAAAATAAGTCAATACAATTGGCAAAAGAAACAAAAAAATATATACAATATATTCGTGTAGCGCGTTGTACACATGTTGGTGCGCACACCTATTTAATTTACACCACGGTCACACACTCATTAGTATTATGATAACTTACTATGTGTAATATATTCACACGACACACACGGACGCACCTAAAAAATTAAAAAAATTAGACACTTCAAAAACGGTCTCGGTATCGAATCTCCTTAAAATGTTACAGTAATAGTGTTACTGTACTACGCTTACGCAGCAATGTAGCTAAATTGCATATACGTTGCGCCGGGTGAGCTGAATGAGCAGAGTTTTACCGAATTTAATGGCTTCCTCACTCACCGACTCACCGTAGACCTTAGGCCGGTTGGTGCCGGTCAGTGTTATAGTATAATATTGTTATACTATTATGTTTGTAAACCAACTATACATTGTTGTCACATTTAATGGTTCTGAGTGACGTAGTACATTAAGGTTCATACAATATTATCGTATCGAATTCGTTTTATCAATGAAATATCATCAACTTGTAAATTATGAGTGAAGATTTCCGCCATTATTTATGATAATATCGTTATGACGTTATCTTTATACACAAACTAAAACTATTTTTAAGATATTTGTACCATGAACTTCTTCACATCAGTTATGTCAATTTCAGATACTAATTTATATTCGATTTTAGATTCTGAGCGAAGCAATGAATGTATTGATTTTATGATGATGTGTATTTTTTTTTTTTTTTTTGTGTTTGTTATCACCTTTTAGGACAGTAAACTTTTGATAGGAAAGTGAATCTAGTTGGTGCTTTGGTGGGTCAAAAGTAAAAATGTCCCAGTAGTTTTCAAAAGCGACATGAAAAACAAAAGAAAATTTAAGGGAAAACAGGAAATTTTACACAAATTCTGTTTTCGAGAAAATCGATTTTGGTTTTTGGTGTACCTCTAAAACAAATTATCATAGGTACATGCAATTTTAACTGGTTGTTTATATTTGCATTTTTTATATACGATAAAATTTTAAAAATATTTTGATTTGTTTTGATCTGTTTAGGAACATTTTCAGTTTCCAATTTTATAAGTATTTTTTCTATAAATATCAATAAAATTTTATTTGTTGGGTAAAAAAGCTAAGTTTATCTACCTTTATCAAAAAAAAAAAATCTCTACAAGAAAGTCAAATTAAATTTTTATGAGCGTTTGAAATTCCTATTTTTACAACATTTGATATTCACTCGATTTCTCGTGTAACGATTTTCTTATTTTATTGTAATTAAAAAACGTACGACTGTAGATACTTGAAAATTTCACTGAATGTTTATACTAGCATTTTCTATACGCGATAAAATTTTGAAAATTTTTTGACTCTTTTTGAGCTGTTTACGGGCATTGTCAGTTTTCAATTTTTTTTGTTTTTTTTTTCTATAAATATCAATTAAATTTTATTTATTGGGAAATAAAGCGTGAAAATTTAATACAAGGCTCCTGATATATTTTTACAATAGCAGTTGAAAAATATTAAAAATACATAGGCACAATTTTTTTATAAGCATTTTAAGTTCAAATTTTGACAAAATGTATTAAATTTATAATTTAATAATTATTTTGTAGTTAAAAATTTATAAAACGTTCAACTTTTATAACTAAGGATTGAAAATTGAAATCAAGGCTTCACGTAAATAGGTTATATATAAATTACTTTATGCACAATAATATCATTAAATATACTTAGAAATATCATAGGCTGACTGACCATTTTCGCAACAGAATCGTTTTTCTTATACAATGATATTATATCATTGAATTCAAATTTAACAACATCCATTACAGTGACCCACTTGTAACCTACTGTACAGCAGAGCGACATCCACTTACCCACCTTTTTTTGACATCAATTTGATTTAGAATTGCCGTGACTGGTGGTGGCTGTTACAGATATTATTATTAAATAAATAATTTGGAAGGTGTCCAAATTTGTCACTTTTTATTTGCACCTCTTATTGGTGGATACACTACTATATTTATGTGTTTTACGTCATTTCTTAACTTTTAAAATGAGAATTTCCGTGACCTACAAATAAATTGTTATTGATTAAACTTTCTAATTTTTCACATTTTTTTTTTAGATTCTGAGTGGAACGATGAATGTATTAATTTTACTATGATATGTTTTTTTTTTTTTTAAAATTTTTTTTTGTGTCTGTCATCATGGTTTGGGGTAGTAAAACTGCTTCGATTTTCTTCAACAGTATCTTGTTCAATGGGAAAGTAAATCTAGTTGGTGAATTCGAAAGGTCAAATTTTAAAATTCTCAATATTTTTCAAAAGTGCCGGGAAGAACAACATAAAAATTAAGGAAAAACGAGAATTTTTACGCAAAATTGGTTTTCCAATTTTGGTTTCATCCATTTCCATTTTGGTTTTTGGTGGAACTCTAAAACAAATGATCGAATATACATGAAATTTTCACTGGTTGTTTATATTTGCATTTTATTTACACGATAAAATGTTCAAAATATTTTGATTTGTTTTGAACTGTTTAGTAACATTTTCTGTTTCTAATTTTATTACAATATTGGATATTCATTCGATTTCTCACGTAGAGGTTTTGTTATTTTGTTGTTATTCAAAAACGAATAACTGTAAATACATGAAAATTTTACTGAATGTTTATATTTTTATTTTCTATACACGATACAAATTTGACTCTTTTTGAGTTGTTTACGGACATTTTCAGTTTTCGATTTATTTAGTTTTTTTTATCTATAAATATCAATAAAATTTTATTTATTGTATAAAAAAAACATAAAAATTTAATGCAAGGCTCCTGATATATTGTTGCAATAGCATTTGAAAAAAATAAAAATACATAAGCAGTACTGTACAGCCGAGCGACATCCACTTACCCAACTTTTTTAGTTTTGTGTCTCAACAATATAATGTATAATGTATAACGAATAAACTTATATTTTATGTTGCCAGAAATGAAAACACTGCTGTGATGATGGCTGTGGCCGCTCCACCCAGCCCCGCCAACTTGTAATGCGTCTATGAGTATAAGGTCTATGATTGAAATCATTAAGTACTTACATACATTTGTTTTTAACTTATATTTTGGGGAAAATCTATTTTATAATCATGAATACCAATTCTTAGTATATAATAAAAATTTAAATAGATTTTATCTGCCGTCAACAATAACTAATATGGGGAGGGAGCTAGTGGCCACACGTTGCCCACTAGAAAATTCTGCCGAACACAAAATCATGTTCCTAACCGATCGTTCCTAACCAAAATCGATTTGGTCGAAAACCTGTTTTTCCTTAATTTTAGATACTATGTAGTACCATACTATGTAGTGCTCGCAAACTCATCTATAACCTGATCTGCATCAATATCAGCCTCATAGGAAATAATCATAAATTGTTTCAAATAGTCCTGAGAAATTGTTGTTCTCAATCGATTTTTGAAAATGTTTATTGGTTTTGTCGTTGTGCTAGATACTGTACAGAGTATAAGCGATTTAAAGAGCCGTGTATACTATATAGTATATTAATATATAGGGGAAATGCTCTATAATCCCAAATTTAGGGTTTGGAGATAATTTTAGATTTGATCAAAGATAAATAATCACATATAATTAGCACTGTCAGTACAATAAGGCCACAACTCAAATTTATCATTGTTTATGTATTTTTATTTTTTTTTTTGTTAGTGGCGCCATCTACTTCTTTATATGAATAAAAAAATATTTACTGAAAACATTTATTGCATTGAACGTATAATATGTTAATTTCCAAAGAACAATTTGGCCGCTAAACGAAAACTTCTAAAAGAGCTAACATAAAAGAAATCGTGTAAGTAGGTACTTAATAGTTTATTAAACGTAGTAAAACTTGTATTTTCTAATAAAAATATTAATATTAGCCTTATTAGGTATGTATTATTGAATTAACATCATAATACTGTTACAAAATGTGTACATAATTAAAATATTTTTTAATAGACTACTACAAGTGAAAATAATAATTCTACTGTCTATGTTGATCAATACTCAACTAAAGTAAAAAATATTAACGAATAGAGAAAGAATTATTTATTTTAAAAATAAAGAAACTAAGAGACGGAAGAGATGTTATTTTTTATTTTTATTTTAATTAAAAAAAGCGATATTATTATTATAATTTTAAAATTATAATATTATTTTGTAAAAATAATAATTTAATATTCAAATTGTTATAATTCAATGTTAACATTGTTAAAATGAATCAAACATTCAAGAGACTAAAGATGTTAATTTTATAAACTAAATATTATACTATGGTATCATTTTATTTTGCAATTTAAGTGTTTTTTATATCAACATCAACGTATTTAATAATATTATTATAATATTAATTAAATCATAATTTTTAACACTTCATGCATTTTTTTTACGTCCATAATATTAAAATCATTTTGAAAGGTAGTCCAATTAAATCATGACTAGACAATTTCAATTTTTGTTCTTTCAAGCTGAAATCAAACAAAAGTAAAGAAATTTACAAGGACAATAATCACTTGATTATAATTACAACAAAATATTAATATGTATCTACCCTTAAAAATATTTTTGTTTGATGAAAACAATTGTCATTTTATTCTAGACGTTCATATTGATTTCCTGAACATTTTTTTTTTTGATTATTGACTTTTTGTACTGACACTGCAAATTATTACACATCATATAAATTAGTTTCAGGTATACAACTGCAAAGGTATATTAGTAACCTGGTTATAGAGTAATAAAAAAATACCTTAATAATGCATTACCTAGGTAATACGTAACTAATACGTGTGCAAGTACCTAGTACCTACTTACTTTAGTAATAGTATTAATTATCCTGGATAATTTATTACCCAGCTACCCGGCATCCACCCACCCAATATTTTAGGTGGTTCAAATGCACCACCTTAAGTGCGTACTCGGCACCACTGAGTCTAGTATTTTTTACTGTTTTAGTTCCTTTTGCGTCCCCCGCAATTCCCACAAATCTCAATATGCCGCCCAGCCTATAGTTGGAGCTATCCTATCGCGAACGTGCCCGCTGCCCGACCTTACCTCTCCTTCCTCTACTATCTATGACTTTGAAGCACGTGCCTGGCCTTACTACTCCTCTCCCACACATACCTATCAGTGATAACCTTCAATAATTAATTCTTACCAGTGTTTAATATTTTCGCTATGGTACCTATAATGACATCAATCGGGCCTTTGGTCCGTGATGCTGAATCGACAAATGAGGAACGGCTGCGCTGATAGTGCAGCAACCATGTAGCTTATTACATGGGAATGCACGTGAGTAAATGAGTTCTGGTGGGGACCCTCGTGGCACATATAAATGGCGAGTTCCGAGTTTTTAGACAATTAAGTGCTTTTTACCGTATACAAATTTTAAAAAAAAATGGCGTTCCACAAATTTGAAAATATGTTTGCTGTTGTTATATTTGTTTTAATATGTGCGCATGCTGTTCATCCTTCGACAGTGATATCCGGGCATACCTTAACAAAGCGATCAGATACGGATCATGCAGCTGCAGGAGCCGCTGCAGCCGGAGATACAATAGCAGCTACCGGTGGTGTTATTGCCGCTGGATCACTCTCAGCAGGTCCATTTGCACCTGTAGTGGCAGCAGTTGGAGGTGTAACTGCCGCCGCTGGAGGTTTGGTATCAGTAATTTCCAGAGCAGCCGATCAGTCATGTCGTGAATTTGGTTGTCACAAAAACTACTGCTGGTCATACTGCAGCTTGGGAAATCAATGGTGCTATACAACCAAATCTTATTCTCAAAGTTTTGAATATGTTAGTTGTACAAGGGATGACGAATGCAATGGATGTTGGAAATGTGCAGGTTCGTGCACGTTGTGAAAAAGTTAACAAGAACGTCGTTATTTTCATAACTTAATAAATCTTATCTTAATAACATTTCCATCGTATATGTATACCATGTCGTCAATAATAAATATATTATGATATTATTATGTTTAGTTATATATTATGATTCACATTTCACGATATGTATAGTGCAATCGATCAAATTGTTTACAATCATTTTACTGAAATATATTATTATGTTTTACGTATAAAGTATAAAGTATTTTATATGAAATACACCTAGGTATAAATATCATACACAGTATGAATATTCAGCATATGTGAATACGTAAATACAAAAATATTTATGTTACCGGCAAAGTGTTAAATCCGGTATTTTATTGAAATCCTAAGTATTCTATAGAATGCCAAAAACGAGCAGGACAAGTATAAAATATATACAATAACTTGATATTTTATAGATAACCTAACCTCATGCAGGAAAACAGGGCCTAAAATTGTGTGCAGTATCTAATCTTAAGTGTTGCAATAACAAATTTAAAAGTGTGTAGTACTTATTTTCGGCTTTTATAAATTTGTATTTGATTAATATTCAATTAAAATATTGAAAATTACTAATTAGCATATTGTATTCGTTTAAAACCCTTAACACTAAAAATAATACCGACTTCACTATATTGTGGGTGGCTTATAATATAATAATTATATTAATCCAAGCTATTTCGTTTTTAATTTAAAATGTTTAGTCATGTAGCCATATAGAAGTCATATTGGTATCAAGGACTTTTATAGATGATTGTCTTAGATTGTATTTATTATAACTACCTAATTATTAATAAATAGCAAAAACAAAAATAGTGCAATGAAGTTATATGTGGCCATGTGCACTACTAAGTCTGTGTTCATTATTTTAAAATATTTTTGTGTGGATTAAGTGTGCAGTAGCAAAATATTTTAATTTTAAGCCCTGCAGGAAACGTACATTGTTAACATAAAACTTCACATTAGTACCTATATGTACCTTTGAAATAAATAATAAATGCTTGTATTGACGATTATTTTATCGCATATACAATAACACGTGTGTGATGCATTATCGTCATTTAATAAGTAATGATATTATTATGTTGTTAGTGTGTACAGAAAAATTCAAAACACGCCTTAAAATATTTTTTTTTTTTCACTCTCAGAGTGTTAGTCGTATTGTCGTGTTGATGAATATTATAAAAATGTCTGAATGTTTCTATACCAAATTAATTAAATGTCAGAAAAATTAGAAGAATCCAGTTTATTTTTAGAATGAAAAATATCAACAAATATTACACGAGTTAATGCTGCTTAAAGATAGTAAAAAAAACATGGCGTGATTACTGGATACTTCAAAGGTATTTAATTTTTTTTATGCTCTTTTTAAAGTTGTATTGTCAAAGTAGGTAGGTACTTATAGTAAAAAATATTATGTTATGTCAAAAAAATGTTTACAGAAGATTAATAATTTATCTTATATTTTTATAATATAAATATAAATTACAATATATGAGAAGTAAATTGTTGTAAAAATTTGACTTGTTAAAATAATATATAATTTTATTTAAAATATATTTCTTAAACATTGTTGTTACCTAATACCTAGTCAATATAGGATATAAAAATCCTGGGAATCCTATAGAATGGCTAGGCATAATATAAAATAACTTTCAAATTTAATACATTGCCAAGTAGTTCAAGAAATTCTATAGAATTTAGACAATATGCAACACTTTGCCGGTTATACAAGGTGTATCTTATGTCATTGCACACGGAGCTTTTTTTACCGATTATTTCAATTATAAGTATTAATGCATATTTTACTAAGCTTCAAAGGGCCATAGTTATTAAACTAGCGAACCAAAATTGATGATTTGATTATCAACATTTTCAGAAAAAAAAGTTCTACCGGAATCTATTAAAAAATATAGTAGTTACCATTTAAAAAAATAAATTGATCTTGCTATTAGTACATCTGCGTGTTAGAAATCATTATAAAAAAATTGTCTGTTAAAAATAAAGAAATCCGTTTTTTTTCGTTTTAACGAAATTTTATGTCATCGATCCATAATCGTTAAAAAACCCCGCGTACAATGACATAAGATATACTCTGTATACATTAGAGTCTCTTTAATCTGAATGACATTGGGGAATGGGGTCGTTTAGGTTACTGATTTGTTTAGAGTCCTTATGACCTAAAAATAAAATCAATTTTCTTGCAACTTAAATGTTGAAATTTATTTTTATCTGTACTGTATTAATTAGTTAAAATTCGTAATTAAGAAACTGTAGTTGGTCCCTTTATTAATTAACTTTATCACTTCTATCTTATCCTATAATTTTAATGTAACATGCTTACGTGAAGCCATTTTAAGAAAAATACGCTGTGTGTATATATGTACACACAACTGACGAACGTGATCGACGTTCTACATTCATATCTAATCGACGTACACGTGCGATGTACAAACGTAATCGACAAATTTTACTATCGGGAAATATTGTTGTAATGATACACATACATAATATGTATTAATGGAGGTGGGTCGAACTATCGAACCGAACTTGAAAAAAAAAGTTCAAAATGTAATAACAGCAAAAATACATGTCAAAAGTTTCGAGCTAAAAATGTAACCGGTGTTTATTGTTGTGTTGTGTTTATTTTATTTTTTATTTGTCTATATTGTCAATATTTTTATATCTTATATGCTATATTCTATATTATATTATATAAATAGGTACACATAGATAACTTAAATTTTAACAAAATGAAAATAAACATAACCGATCTGAAAATTATCTATATAAGACAAAAGATAAATTATTTTTATCTACTTATCTAGATATTTCCCAACACTGATACATACGACTATATATAAATTATAAAGTTTTCATTTGCAATTCAATTCAAAAGTTTATTTTCGGTTCAGTTTGGTTATGAAATATATGGTACCGGTGTGGTTCGATGTTCAATAAAATGTTCGGTTCGAGTCGACATCACATTAAAAAAATCGGTTCGGCATACCAAGTTCGAGGCCATCTACCTATCATCGACCTCTAGTATTAATAATAGCGATGCGATAGTTCGGATTACCGCGTCTTTCGGGTTAACCTGTGTCGCTGTGTTCGGATTACCGAGACCCTACTGTATATTTTTTAGCCCAATATGTACCTACGTATAATTATGTAAACTATTTTATTAATGTTCAACAATAAATTACTTTTTGTTTCAACAATAAATAATAATCGATCCTCGAAGGTATTTAGGATTATGAGCAATGCAGACTAGACTGCAGTTGTTAACATAAGTTCAACATTTCACGATATTGTCCGATAACACACTCCAAAATTTACCGTTGACTCCAAAAACCGCACACTTTTGGTAGGTTAAAACCGCACATATTTAATAGGTTAAAACCACACAATTTTAAAAATTGTCGTATCCAAAAACCGCACAGTAATGATTTTGAGCCCAAAAAGGTCGATAAACAAAAAACGCATATGTATATGTATAATTAATTATTTGTTCTCATTATTCTCATAGTTCATCAAAAAAAATGTATATATTTATAAATTTTAAATATAATTTTAAAAAAATGTCAACTTAAAAATGTACATATTGTATTCAATAATTCAAAATATTGATTTAAAAAAAATTTAAAACTTTCAAAGTTTGATTGGCTGAAACCGACTGCCAACGTTTTTTAAAAACTTTATACGATCTCCGTCACGTAAAAATTCTCTCCAAAATTGAAACAATAGTACGTATAGTATATATATCTTATAATCTTATCTTTTTACTATTTTCACTAAAAATAGAGTGCGATTTTAACCCACTATAAGTGTACGGTAATTTGTTATACAATGTCCGATAAGCTGTGTGGTTTTTGGCTATCGACCTTTTTGGGGTTAAAATCAAAAGTGTGCGGTTTTTGGATTCAACCAAATTTACTATGGCCATCTTAATAGCATAATGATTGTCACATTATATTACAATATTAATTCCGAATAAAATAAAACTAAATAATAATACGTTCAGTTTCAAAAAAAAGATTCGCGAAGGATATAATATAATACAATATTATAGGTATTATTATATCAGCTTGTCCGAAAAAAATCTACGAACTATTGTTTCAGTCATTACGTACCCACGTCATAATACAATAAATTATGTGGTAACTTTTCGGTGATGTATAGTTGTGATAGGAGAGCAAAATAGTTGCAGAATGTTTTGCGATATACATTAATATATCTACGTATATTATGATGATTTCGTGTGCTGATTCGTAGTGAATACAACTCGTTCGGACGCCGCATGAATAGTTAATAACAATATGAATAACTAAACGCAGAGTATAAACCCACTGGCCACTATCGTGGAATAATAGAGTTTGCACGAAACGTAGACGGACAGTAATA
The DNA here is from genome assembly GCA_008086715.1 of Sitobion miscanthi. Classification (NCBI taxonomy): domain Eukaryota; kingdom Metazoa; phylum Arthropoda; class Insecta; order Hemiptera; family Aphididae; genus Sitobion; species Sitobion miscanthi. The sequence goes on from CM017797.1 coordinate 29,872,057, forward strand.
TATGTTTTCCGCATCAGTATTATAATATTATAATAATTTAAGCAGGATAATAAATTACAGTATTTTATGTTGTGTTTTAACGAATTCGATCCACCGTTTTCCACGTCACGTAAAACCAGTTAAACCAGCATAAATAATAATAACAACAACAACAACAACAACAACAATAGTAAATTATTATATTTTTCCTCGACAGTACTGTATGTAGGGTATCGAAAAGAGCGCTTTGGCTAATGTCCAAATGCATTTATTTAAGTAGAGTAATGTAGTATAAAGACCTGTAAACAACGTTCAACATTCGAACGACAGCCGAACCCAAGAGTAAAACCCTCGACCATATCAATCCAAGTGCTGTACGAGAATACGGTAAGACTGTAGTTATTCATCAAATTACTTTTGAACCTTTTCTAAAATATCAAATAAATAGTTGTATAATGTCATACATACAGGCCATATCATTGATATTTGTTAAGTCATTACTCGTTATATTAGAAATAAGTATCATGTATTTCAAATTCAGGAAGTGTCCATGTTTTATATACAAAATCAACAAGTTGTGTTTAATTTTTAGATTCTGAGCGAAGGGTCAAAAGTAAAATTTTCCCAGTAGTTTACGGACATTGTCAGTTATCAATTTTAGATTCTGAGCGAAGTGATGAATGTATTGATGATGTGTGTTTTTTTTTTTTTTTTGTGTCTGTCAGCACCTTTTAGGACAAATGCTTGGATTTTCTTCAACAGTAACTTTTCTGGTAGGAAAGTAAATCTGAAGCGACGGGAAAAACAAAAGAAAAATTAAGGAATAACAGGAATTTTTACGCAAAATCTGTTTTTGAGAAAATCGTTTAACTTTTATAACTAAGGATTGAAAAATGAAAACAAGGCTTCACGTAAATAGGTTATATATAAATTACTTTATGCACAATAATATCATCAAATATACTTAGTAACATCATAGTCTGACTGACCGTTTTCGCTCAGAATCGTTTTTCTTATACAATGATATTATATTATTGAATTCAAATTTAACACCATCCATTACAGTGACCCACTTGTAACCGACTGTACATCAAAGCGACATCCACTTACCCACCTTTTTAATTATTACAATTTATAATATATTAAATTTTTAATATTTCAGAAATATCAGATTTTTTTAATTTCCCCTTAGAAATTACTAAAAAATAAAATGTATGAAATTTAACATGATTATGTATTAGATTAAACGTTAAATTTTTTCTCTCTCTTGTCCACGTTTTTCTACGCTGATTAGTTGTCGAAATACCATTTAAAAAAAAAAACCAACCTCATAGTTATTTATTCTATAAACAAACTTAGTTTAACTCATAATAAAGCCATAAAAGATTTAGGAGTGATATTCGTTTCAAAATTAACTTTTAATAAACTTGTTGATTATACTCGAAACCAGTAATTTATGATATTAGATCTTTTAAAACGTATGTGTGTGTAGATTTCTAAGATAATGTGGCATTAAAATTGTATGTTTCTCTTTAGGTAGATACTTCGATCCCAAATAGAATAATATGCCTCATTAATATGGTTCATTAATAATAATATTTTAATAATATTTAATCACATTTTAATAATATGATACAGACAATATCGGCCAAAATACGATCATTTCCTCGACTCAAAATAATTTTTAAAATATTATCTATCATATAAAATATATAATGTTGAAAGAATCCTTCTAACATGATAAAATACAATAGGTGATTTCTTTTTAAAAACAGATACCTTACATTAAATTTAAGATTCTTATATATTTTATAAGCATACATCTTAACGTTGTCTTAGTTAGTTAGTTCTATAATAAGTTCCAAACCGTGTTACAGTTAAATATTAATACTATTTAAAATATCCGATAACAATATATCCTTAGTAACTAATAGGACACTATATTTTGTACTACACCATTATACTGCGTACAGGTAGGTAGGTACTAGATACCTAATAAGTGATTATATTCAATAATCTTATCACAAGTCACAACTACTAAAGAAACTATGATAATATATCATATAATATAACTATCTCATAACTATGGTTATATTTTATAAGATAATTCGTTACAACGTTGATATTTCCACAATAGTCTCGAGTCCTACATTATGAATACCTCCTTATCGTTTCTGCTTATTAGCGAATAACAAATTTTTATTAGGCTCCCTAAGCGATTTTTCTATTTTGCCACGGATTAAATATACGATGTAAACACATGGTTTTTAATTCTACTATTTATTTTTACTTTTACAGGAAAAACCGGAAAAATCTCTACAACAACGCGTTGATTCACCCCACAAAAGTATATAAGTGTTCAAGAAGTTAATATCTACTCCAATTTGTTTTGTTTTTATTAAATCCAAATCCAAAATGAATCGTACTACCTATATGGTTATCTTAGCAATCATCGTAATCGTCTGTCTATCCGTTACCGTTATGGGATGTGAAAAGAACTGTTGGTTGAACGACTGGAGGACTCGTGATGCTGCTTGCAACGATCGAGTTAAATACTCTTATCCAGGACCCGTTCATGGCAAATGTTACTGTTGTCGTTTTTAAGAAGAGAAATATTTTTGAAATTATGTATACATCAATTGTATAGCATATTATTAATTGTATTTTATGACATTATCTTTTGTCGGGATAAAAAAAAATTTTTTCTTATTTTATAATTTTGTACCTAACGGATGTTAGTATCGTATATAAATTAATTTTTAGTTTGTTTAAGACGACAATATTTTTTTTTTAATTAAAAAATATTACTGAAAAAACATGGCTTACACCTGTATTGTGTTAAATAATAAAAATAATTATCATCATATATAAGTGTATAACTTAAAACCTTACTTGTACAGAAATTGTGTATTCATTGTATACAACTATTGAACTATCCAATGGTAGATACCATCTAAGAGAAATATTTTACCCCACAATAGATAATATGCAATAAATAGTTGACAGTTATTGTATCCTGTTAAAAATATTGTGCTAAAAAAAAATCATCAACTATTATTGAATCAAAACTTTTAATGCGTTCATTTAATATTGGTTAAGGGAAATGTGAGATTACAGAAGACTATATTATATGATAAAAGTGATCATACCTATGTCACTGATAACTGAATAATAATATAAAAGTTATTCTCAAATCCTATAACTCATAGCAACCATTAATAAAAAAAATTTCTATTGTAAATCTCAAAATTCCTGGTTGAGCACCTCCCGGGGGTGATCAATTCCCTTTTTAAATCAGCTAAAATAGAGAAGTACAATAATAAATACTGTGACACGATATTTTTATATATTAGATATATTAATAATATTTATTTTATAACTACCATTTTTAGTATGTACAAGGTAAACATGTATGTGAAATGTTTTTAACAATTAACTGTCATATTTATATATATAGAGTAATAAATAGTACTGGATATCAATAAATAATTTTACAGACAATAAATAATTAGATGAATATTATTTACCGGTAAACTAAATCGAAAAAAACTTTAACGAGTTGGGTAAATTAATTCCGAGTAATAACATAATAAATCTAACAAGATTTAACAACTAGGTACACATTAAATAATTAGTTATTATTATTACTCATTAGTTATATTTTTTATAATAAATTACCTACCAAATAAAGTACCTACTCACATTTTTATTATATTTATTTATCTGATGCACTTAATTACTAAGTAGACACTTACAGAAAAAACGATTGTCAAATATCATTCTTGTACACTATATCAGCAAACCTAAAGATTAAAACAAAATTAAAATTCGCTTTTTTTTACCTTTATCGATTTTATTTTAGTTTTTTATTAAAAAAATTTCGATAAAATATCATCAAATACATTTTCAAATGCAATGTCAGAAAACCCCATTCAACCTACAGTATTACTACCTAAAAGTAAAATAAATTTCTCTTATAAAATATTGTAACTATGATATCATAAAATACTAAAATATACTTAGTCGTATATGCTGTCAGACCGTCTTCACTAGTTCGCTCAGAACTGTTTTTCGTATGCATTAATGTATGATTGAATTCAATAAAAATAAAAATAGAAAATATTAATTCTCTGGCTTCTACTACAACATAATACTATACATCATTAAATTCTTTAACTTTTTTAAATGTTGATTCTGGATGCAGGCGCCAAGATACAATAATCATGGGTGGTTTAATTTGATTATTTACACAATACTTATAGGGCAGTATAAGCTATAATAATAAAAAAAATATCAATTACTTTCTATATTGCCCGACGTTCACCAAAGTCAGTCGAGTATTCTTTTTTAGTATTTAGACCTCAACCATATACGTCTTTTCTTCTAATATATAATGTATATATGAGTAATATAAGTACTCCGTTGCACGTTTATATAGAATAGCTTTATTAGCCGAAGTAACAAAATATAATAATACAGTACAGACATTTTATTATCAGTAACCAGTGGGATATGCTATATATTATAAACAAAATAATATTAGATTTTCGTGAGCCGAAATAAAATTCATATGACGTAAGCCTATATCTTATAATAGTGACCTATGCTGATTGAAAAACGAAGTTATACAAACCTTCCAGAGTCTCAAGGAATCTATTGATATAAATATATAACTTTTATTTAAAACCGTTCAGTAGTTTTTGAGTCCTAAGAGAACTTACAGACAAACAAAAAAAACAATCCTTTTATATATTATGTAGATTTAGGCATACAGCTGTCGCTGTCTCCTATAATATTTTTTTAAATTATTTAATCAAATAAGTAAGACTTAAGATAATATAGAAATATTTTAATCAATTTAAAATAAATTGTTAAGCCAACAAAGAAAATTAGTCGGTTACATAGTTTAATTATTATTTTTGTATGATTAAATCATATTTATAAGTATACAATATACACATAATATTATGTTTAACGAATGCATAATTTTACGAGCTGTACAACATTTATAATGGATCATTGTTACAGACATTGTGCATAATATTATTTCCTAAAAACGTAAAATAAAAAATGAATAATTCCTATTATATTATACGGGTTAGCAACTAAAGCGAGTAGGTATGCGAAGACAACGCAATAATAGTTTAATCGAGTGACTCTTTTCGGGACGTCATCAGGAGCGGAGTTTATAATCCTTTTGAGTTCAACAGCTGGTCTTGATAACAACTAGCTGAACACAAATAGTTATCGATATCGATATTATTGTTTGCATTGAAAATTTTATCCGTGTTAGTGGATGAATATAAATTATTATCTAAATTCTAATCCAAACTTTAATTATACAGTATAGGTTGTGTATGTGTATGCAAATACAGATTATATCCAGTACTTACCCATTACCCACTATGTAGGTTCCTACAGTATTATTATTGTCTCACGATAACCGTCTCGTGCTGCCACTGATAAGTATAGTGGTCGTAGACTCGTTACCAATATGGTCAGTGATTTAAACGACGAAAACCCACTGCATCGTTTTAAAAAAAACATTGCACTACAGTCTACAATACATGTGAATTATTGCAAAAAAAAAATATTAATCGCACACTCTGCAGAGTCGACGCGTGCATAATTATATTGTTATACCCAATATTATACGCGCAAAAACTTGACTGCTGGAAAAACCCCGCTGTTTGGCCATGGCCTTCCCACGCGTATTTGCATGTAATAATATTGTACATAATTATTTTACGCTTCTCCGTATATATGATAATTAATATTATACTTAACGTATTTGAATGGTTCTGTTTTTTGTTTTTATACATCTCTTGCTATAATTGTATACGTATCGGTATTATAATTTACAATACGGTAACATTCTAAACGTGTGTAACGTGTTTATACGTATATATACACAATACGCATTATGCATATTATTATATATATCGGAATTACTACAGCATCCGTATATATATATATATATTGGAATAAAACGTGTTTTTGGCTTATGTATCCATGCTATACGAGGAACCTTATTCACGACTGTCTACAACCTTGAACTTGGCGAGAAAAAATATATAATTGCGTTTTTGTTGGCTTCGATTTTCCTCGTGCAGACGTCCGACGACGACGTACCGACATTATACGTTTACACAATTGTGTTTTGTATCCAAAGAAACATATTATACACTAACTGATAGCATTAATCATAAATAATGTTTATAATCAGTTATAATAGTAATATCTGAACTAATAGCTATAAAAAAAATTAGTAATATTATACTTATTTATTTGAATTATAAACGGTTTGCGCCCAATATATTGTACTAAATAGAATATCGATGGTTTGGAAGACAAAAAAAAATTTACAAAACAATACGGCATATTGTTCGTAAATCTATTGATTACATATTGCTATCTTACTTAAAAATATAAACTATAGGTAGGGGAGACTGGGTACAATTGTAACACGGGCAATAAGTTGTTCAATAACCAATATAAAAATCTCAAAAAAGCAGTTAGCTATCTATATAACAATCAATGTTTCCTTATAAAAATTATAACAACTAGATAACTTTTTGAAAAAAAAAATTGTATGTGTTTTTGATAACAGATTGTAAATAAAAATCATACACTTACTTTTTTATTTGAGTACAGACATTTAATTATATGTTTAGCTGTAGTTATTTTGATATAGACCAAAAGTAGTGTAGATTTTTTTGGTTCTGGTCTGAATACTCTAACTAGCCATTATTTTTTCTAATGCCTAAGTATTTACAAAAATATTGAAAGGGTACAAATGTAACAGTCACCTTCAGTGATACACTGTTGCACCTATTTTATTTTAAGTTATTCAAATGAAATTATTTTATGTTATTTAAATCGTATTATACCTATTTAATAAGTTAAAAGTAAAAAGTTATGTAACTATTTATTATTTGAGATAATCTGTTTACCAAAGTTATTTATTCAACAACACGTGGAAATGAAGATTCAATACACACATATTTAGTTCGTGTCGCACACACACTGCGCAGGGGCTCAGCCGATACATGTTGAAAAACATCAATCAGAAACCGGTCCCTCTTATGGTTAGTGATACATTTTAACACTAAGGACATAAACCATGCCAAACGTAGATAATAATGTACGATATCGAATGTCAATTATTGTTTCAACAGTATTTAATTACTTTCTTTGGTCGACGGGCTCTGATGTTTACTTGTATTTCTTGTAATCGACGAATAATACACATCGTATTAATTTAGACATGACATAGTACTTATTTAAGAGATATAAAAGATTATAATTATATTAATGCAAAATACTTATATTTCGTATAGAAAAATGTTTTATTGGTTGAGTTGTAATCGTTACAATTCAAAATATTATATAATAATGTATACATATAGGTACAGTAAAATAATACAATTTACAATTTAGGAATAAATTATAATGCAATAAATAAGATTACGAATTTAAGTCGTACATAACTAGAAAATGGTGTTTTAGGGAATTTGTATGGCGTACACGATGTGATTTAAGTTTTAGTAGAAACCAACACCATGCTGACCGTGACCATGATGATATGATCCATGCCCACCGTGTTCGTGATGTTCTGAACCATGCCCACCGTGTCCGTGATGATTTGAACCGTGCCCAAAATCTTCGCCATGATATTCAGGACGATGATGTTCTGGACCGTGATGTTCTGGACCATGATGTTCTGGGCCGTGATGATGTGGGCCATGTCCGAAATCTTGACCGTGATGTTCTGGACCATGATGTTCTGGACCGTGATGTTCTGGACCATGATGTTCTGGGCCGTGATGATGTGAGCCATGTCCGAAATCTTGGCCGTGATGATCTGAGCCGTGCCCATGTTCTTTATGTCCACCATATTCTTCTTTGTGTCCACCATATTCTTCTTTGTGTCCACCATATTCTTCTTTGTGTCCACCATATTCTCCTTTGTGTCCACCATATTCTCCTTTGTGTCCACCGAAGTCGTGTCCACCATATTCTTCTTTGTGTCCACCATATTCTTCTTTGTGTCCACCATATTCTTCTTTGTGTCCGCCATATTCTTCTTTGTGTCCACCAAAGTCGTGTCCACCATAGTCGTGTCCACCATATTCTTCTTTGTGCCCACCATGATCTACTTTGTGTCCACCATATTCTTCATGCTCTTCGTGTCCAGCACCGTATCCTGGTGCACCCAGTGAGTAGCCAAACAATGCAATAACCAATACGATTGACTAGAAAAGACGGAAAATTAATTTAAATAACAAATTTAAATTTCAATCAATGTTTAAAAGTTGTACATATAAATTATGAATTATTAAATTATTATAGTAATATTATAGTATAATAGTACTATACTATAATTCATGTAAGTCGTAGAATAGGTATACTGATACCTACTATTCATGGTAGGTTTATTAATATAAACAGCGATATTGGTACTCTGTTTTATCAAACATACGTAAATGAAAATAAAACACTATTTAACAATAACATCAGAAACGAGACAATAATACTTTTTAACAAATTAAGCAAACAAAAACATGTCTGGAACCGGAGAAAATCAATGATGAATGTAATAGTTGAAGAAAAAACAATAATATTATATAATTAGCCTTAGTTGATAAAACCTTGTTATAGCTTATAGGCTATATTATATTATTATACCTCATCGATGTTAGAAAAGTACTATCATCAGTTATTGGGTACTTATTGGTAATTTAATGCATATCCATGTTCTATTTTTATTTAATTTCAAACCACAATAAAAAATTTGGAAGTACTTTAAAAACAAAAAAAAATGCTCAGATTACTTATGTAGGTAAGAATATTATTATTTAATAAATGTTAATATAATGTCATATAATAGAATTCTTTTCAGATATAAAATCATTACTGATAGTATTTACTAAAGTTTTTAAGAAACATAATAATTTTGAATCCAGATTGGTATTGTATAATAAATTGTTTATTTATGTTTTAAAATGAATTTACTAAAAAAATACCTATATTTGCTAATGAAAATTTACAATAAAATTATTACATTTTTTTCTAAAAATAAATTCGTTTACGCCGATACCCAGTGTTGTTAATTATTTGAGTAAAAGTATTCAAATACTTTTTAAATACCTACTTTTTATTTTGAAGTATTTGAAATACTTTTTTTTATTATTTTATTTATAATCCTTTTTAAATGAAAAAAAAAACCGTGCCGCCGTGGTTATCCTTTAATGTTATAACAATATTATTTTATATATTTATCATTTATGGACAATTCAATATCGGTTTACGTCGATTAATAACTTAATTAAATGTTTTTTTCTCCAATCGTCGATGACTTGAAATGGTACGTCGGTACCAGAATAAGGTTATTAAGTCAATAACAAAATATATAATATGCAATAAGCTTTTACTTAACAACCATTATATTTATAATTTAACAATACGAAACTATTATTAACAAAAATCTAAAGTATTTGCGGTTATTATTTGTTGAGCTAAACAAAATAAATAAAATCGGCTTTGTCAAAAATTGTTTTGGGTAAAAAGTCCCATTTTCACAAATCTTTATTTTGTTTCTCAAGACGGTTTCGAAAACTACTGGGAATTTTCAATTTTAACCTCTTAAAAGTACCAACTAGATTCACTTTCCTGTCAGAAAAGATGCTTGTTTAATATACTATCCAAAAGTTGATGATATACATAAATATAAAACACACATCATTGTGAAACCAATGGATTCATCGCTATGCACTGAATTTAAAAAATGTTAAAATTATTTTAGGTTAGATAACTTACATCAGAACAATATGATTTATAACTAACAGAAATATTGAAAAAATATTTAGAGGCAAAAGTGGATTTTTAAAATATTTTTATGCTATACAATAATTATTTAATTATAACATATTCAAGTATATTATTGTATTATTAAAATGTTTGATTCATATGGTGTTAGTTACTATATAAGAACAAGCTAAAATACTAATCGTGTCATAGCAAAAATATTTTGAATATACGCTGATATTTTCACCTAAAATCATATTGGGGTAGGTTAGGTTAGGACGTATGGTATTTAGACGTATAATGGTATTGACTGCACGGTTATTGGTACACGTCACCTATAATGATATAATTTAATGGGTATTATAATTACCAGACGATTCATGTTGGCGAGTGAATGTGTCGTGTATTTTCGCAAGACGAGTTCGGCGGACGTTGGAAGTCTATTTGTAATCTTCAAGTTGCGACTGCGATCGTTCGTCGGACGTGTACCGTTTTATATAACCCGTGGACAGACTTTTCGCACGCGCATGCTTCATCATAATTGTATATAATTATAAAATTTGTTTGGTATATCACTAATTGGTGACCTGAAACCGAGATTATTCGGTTTGGTATACGCCCACAATGTGCATCAAAACATTTTTCGCGATAAATGTACTTATGTACATATTTTTTTATAATTTAAATCGTGGCAGTGGTGGTATAAACAATGAGTTGGTGGTGGTCGTCGTCGTCGTCGCCTAAACTAGTCAGGATTCGTCATATTTTGCAAATACTGAAAGACCTTGTTTTTCGGTCTTTTCGTCTAACCTTTGTACAACGTGTGCTCTATCCCTCCCTCTCGCTGTCTCACAAACGCACGCTCACACCATGTAAAAAATTCGAAAATCCACGACAATAATTGATTCTGGACAAAAACATATAGCCTATAAGTACCTAAAAGTTATATTTAGGTATATAATATTATAATCTATATTATACGCACGGTGGTGCATTTTACGATTAATATCAAAAACCGTTCAAAATTTCAAAAAATCATCAATATTTTCGCAATCATTATTCGTTATAATAAGTCGGTATCTACTATAATGTTATACCTAAGATCGTTTACTATATGGATAACCATTTATTGATAATTTGAAGCACATATTAGCGACAGTTCTTTATATTAGTTTATTATAGACGAGTAAACTGCACGTGCATGAAGAAAAATGTAGCCTATTCGCTTGTCGAGATTCGAAAGGTGTGTATACCTTATTTTTCAACCCCTATAAGTAGCTGAGGGAGCTCAATAAGTCACACATGAATTGTTTTCAGCTCATTAAAATTTTTTTTTTATTTATGTAAATGGTTTATTTATTTATTTTTTTGTGTTCATAATAGTCAGGACAAGGTTCTTTTGAAAGAAAATTTAAAGAAAATCCACCGGAAAAGTATGAAATCTGGAAGTAAAAAATAAAATAGTGGCGAAAACTGTTCAGGAAATAATAAACTAAATAATAATATATTTTTGTTTATTGTAAGGTTGCTATTGGTTATGATTGTTGTAGTTTTATTTGTTAATCTTGAAGAATTGTATTAAAATAAAAAGAGGAAATCAAACCTTGGCTGCTCCACAAATGGTGTTGGGAAATTGAGAGGAAATGGAGAGGAAAAATTGTCAATAAATATAATAGAAATTAATAAATTATAATTTTAAAAAATTAGTTGATTTTTTCGATCTTATAAAAAATTGTCAATAATAAATTGTTAAAATATAATAAACAGTTCTTAATGTAATATCTATTAAGTGTGGCACACAGATATCTAGGATTTTTGAGCTTTCGTACGATACCAACTCATTTTAGTGCTAATGTCTTCCACCGGTACAAACAGCACGGTATCCGCGATCTACCGTAGGTAGATTGCCTCCCCGATAATATACTGCTGCGAATCTCACGGGATAAGGCCGGTCGAGATGGCTATACATTAAAATATAATATCATTAAATTTACACTTGAAAAGATATTGCTTCCACAGTATATTAGGTACACCTAAAATAAGTTGAACAATCAGAATTTTTTTTCCGGGTACCGGAAAAGTTAAGATAAGTTTTTAGCAGTTTAACATTACTCTGCATACAGTTCAATTGCTCTTCGTATAAAAAAAAACTTTGCAATTTGCAAACAACTATCCACGGGGGCGGGGCACGCGGGTGCCAGCTAGTATATTTATAAAAAAAAAACACAAATCATTTGGACGGGAATACCGGTAATATTTTACACGGGCGAGATGGGTGGCTACATCCATAGTTTATGATCTATAAGTAATATAGTATCGGATCACATTAATAACATATTGTATTGATCAACGATTCAACGACCTTCGTAATATTTTTGGCAAGAATTTACCAGTATATAATTTCCTACATGCTTAATATATTATCATACAACTTACATCTGCGTGTGAACAACAACAGTCGACGTACGACGTACCTCATAATAATATCGTAATTTTGTTATACTGGTATTGTAACACTCTAATAAATGCTATACAATGGCTAATCGAATTTTTTATTAGTACTCAAACTACAATAATTTATATAATTTATTACGTCGTCATTATTGATGCAAAGCACATCATGCGTGCCGAATGTACAGTTTTGGCAGAACCCTACTTATGAATTTTGGGACCTGGGGCTAATTATTTTTTGGTAGGACCTCTTAGCTTTTTTTTTTTTATTTCACAAACGCACATACACAATCTATACAATTTTGTACAATAAGCATATAGGATAAGGGTTAAAAAAAACAAGGATTTCTTGAATAAGATGCCACCCATTAGTGACACTTAGCTTGGTGTTTTGTTTATGGTAATATTAAGGAGGGGTATTTAATTTAAATGGTCACGACACCTCTTAGCTTAAATTATAAATACGCTTTATTTTTTGCTATTTCGTTTTTTTTTTTATTCAATAAATTATACCAGAAGTCTACAAGTAATTTTGTTATTTCATTTTGATTGATATGAATACAGTAATAAATGGGCCTTAATTATGTTGTGGCTTGAAGATGCAGCCTTTCCCCCCCCCCCAAAAAAAAAAAAAAATAGGGCTCTGGGTACTCATGGATATAATTGTATATGTCGTGTTGTTGACGAATAACACATAAATTCTGATTCGCCTAATAATTCGCCCTGGAAAAAATAACCCTATAATACAAATAATGTGTAACAGGTTTCAATAATTCGTAATACAATTTAATAATATATAAATATAAAACAAAATAAATAGTCAATTTTGTTTTGAAATGTCAATAATATATTATAACTATTTCCATGGGCGAAACTATAAAATGCCATTAGGACAGGCCAAATGATAAATATGAAAAAAATTTTAATTTTAATTTTATTAAGTTAGTATGTGATTCAGACATCTAGTAGTATTAGGTCAGGTCATAGTCTGACAGGCCTGAATCGTATAGTTTCATCTATGCCCGTTTACACTCTAAATTGTTTTTATCCTATACAATAATTTATCATTGAATCCAAATTTAACAATATTTGTGGGGGCATAAAAATTGTACGTATGTAATACATTTTACTATACGCAATGACATACAAATATTTAGATTCATTTTATTTTTTACCTATTATATACTATTATATACCTATTATGTACTTAAACTCGTTCTCACTGTTCTATGGTAAGGTAGTATTGACTCGAAAGTTAATAATAATAAACATATTTGTGACACTGAACATGTTTAGTGAGGTCCATTATCTTCTTGAAGAATAAATAAAAATAAATAAATAAATATATATAATATGATAGAAATATAAACTATTATAATAATTAAATATTAATCATTGTCCCGACTTCCCCATGATCACCTTTTTATAATTTTTCAAAATTTCATATGGGGTTATTTATTTACGGTACCATTAATTCTTCATCGCATTATACTTAAATTAGTAATCGGGAAGATTAATCATGTAAATGCAAAATACTATTATTTTTTTTATAAAAAAATGTTTAATTGGAACTGTTTTAATCTTTAAATTACGAAATCTTATATAATAATGTTTAGGTACAGTACTATAACAACATTTACATATATAAGATTTCCAATTTAGCAATCAATAACAATGAAATAAATAATATTATAATATGACATTTAAGTTGTACGTCCCAGAAAACTGCGAATACAAGGATCGGATGGCATTAACGATGTGATTGAAGTTTTAGTAATGACCACTACCGTGATGACTGCCATGTTCTTCATGTTCTTTATGTCCACCATGGTGTTCATGTTCTTTGTGTCCACTATATTCTTCCTTGTGTCCCCCAAAATCGTGTCCACCGTGTTCTTCTTTGTGTCCGCCACATTTTTCATTATGCCCACCATGTTCTTCTTTGTGTCCACCAAATTCATGCCCACCATATTTATGTCCTTCATTTTCTTCTTTGTGTCCACCAAAGCCGGGTCCCCCATATTTGTGTCCACCATGTTCTTCTTTGTGTCCACCATATTCTTCCTTATGTCCACCATGTTCTTCTTTGTGTCCGTCATATTTTTCCTTATGCCCACCATGTTCTTCTTTGTGTCCTCCAAAGCCAGGTCCCCCATATTTGTGTCCTTCATGTTCTTCTTTGTGTCCACCAAAGTCATGCCCACCATATTTATGTCCTTCATGATCTTCTTTGTGTCCTTCAAAGCCAGGTCCCCCATATTTGTGTCCTTCATGTTCTTCTTTGTGTCCACCAAAGTCATGACCACCATATTTATGTTCTTCATGTTCTTTATGTCCACCATGATGTTCATGTTCTTTGTGTCCACCATATTCTTCTTTATGTCCGCCAAAGTCGTGTCCCCCATATTTGTGTCCTTCATGTTCTTCTTTATGTCCACCATGTTCTTCTTTGTGTCCACCATATTCTTCCTTATACCCACCATGTTCTTCTTTATGTCCATCATATTTATCTTTGTGCCCACCGTGTTCTTCTTTGTGCCCACCAAAGTCGTATTCATCATTTTTGTGTACATCATGTTCTTCTTTGTGTCCACCATATTTGTGCCCTTCATGTTCTTCTTTATGTTCATCAAATTCACCTTTGTGTTCACCATGTTCTTTTTTGCTCCCATCATGTTCTTCTCTATGCTCACCATGTTCTTCATGTTCTTGGTGTCCACCATGCTCATGGCTTCCACCACCGTATCCCGGTGCACCCAGTGAGTATCCGACCAATGCAATAACCAATACGATCGACTATAAAAAGACAAAAAAATTAATACTCGATGTATAGTTTATAGTTGTAATTATGATTTATAAAATATATAATACATTATTTAAGTTGTAGAATAGGTGTACCGGTTCCTTTTAGAAATATCGGTAAATATAATGTTGTTTTCTCAAGTATAGGATAATGAAAAATAAATCTACATGTAACCGAGATACACCTATATAGCATAATATACAGTAAATTATATAGGATTCCCTACAAAAAAAATGTACACGGCCGAACTTGTGATATTTAGCTAGTATAATATATTATATACTCAAAAAAAAATATTTTTAGATGTCACATTGAACTTTGGACACTATTTCATTTTGAAACATAATTTTTTTTGGTTATGTATAAATAATCTGTATCAGCATAGTATGAGTTATAAAAATAAAATATGAACAATTTGAATGAAGAAGTGGGAAAAATTCAAGGGGGACTGTCTGCATATAGTTTTAAGCGTTTCATATATAATTTCATGTGTAATGTCTTATGTATATGTAATGTATGAACGATGATTGTTTAAACATACTCATCTCGCATTTAACCTTGAATAATGTTAATCCTAATTTTTTAAAGAGAACGCTTTTTAACCACCGTCTTATACATTATACATAATACTATACCAAAGAGTGAGCAAGTTCTGTAAAAATGTATTAGTAGAATCTTTCACTTCTTTCTACTGTCCCAAGATAATAATTCTTAATTTTTTTTTTCTGTCTGTCATCAATATTTAGAGTAGTAAAATTAATCCGATTATCGAGATCAGAATTTATCCTGGTAGAAAAATAAATTTAGTTGGTTCGTTTGGTAGGTCAAATTTAAATTTCTAAATAGTTTTGAAAAGCGTCAAGAAAAACAAAAAATTGAAAAAACTTATACATTTTACGAAGTTCCAATTTTTGAAAAAAATCGATTTTATTTTTTAGTGTAACTCAGAAATTAATAACCGTAGACCATTGAAATTTTCACCAAATATTGAAATATGTATATTATTATTTTCTATGAATACATGAATGATAACGTTTTATAAATATTTTGACTCTTTTTGAGCAAATTTTTTGTCTTGAGAAAACTTTTCACTTAGTAAATAAGCTTGAAAATTGAATGCAAGGTTCCTCATAATTTTCATTAGTGTATATTCAAAAATATTAAAAATACATAATATGCACAGATTCTGAGCGGGGCGATGAATGTATTGATTTAACAATAATGTGTTTTTTTTTTTTTTTTGTCTGTAATTGCCTTTTAGGGCAGTAAAAATGCTTAAATTTACTTCAACAAAATCTTTTCTTACAGGAAAGTGAATTTAGTTGGTACTTGGAGGGTCAAAAGAGTTTTTGACAAAATCGATTTTGGTTCTTGGTATAAATCTAAAACAAATGACCGTAGATACATGCAATTTTCACTGGTTGCTTATATAAAAATTTTCTATTTACATTTTAGTTTCGAATTTCTTTAGTTTTTTTTTACTTTAAATGTCGATAAAATTTTATTTCTATTGAAAAATCTTGAAAATTAAATACAAGACTATTAATATAAAGTTACAATAACATTTGAAAAGTATTAAAAATCCAGTCAGAATATTTTTTAATAAGCATTTTAAGTTCGAAATTTGACAAAAGGCGTAAAAATCACAAATATGTGCAAATTATTTTGTTTTAGAAATTCCTAAAATTTTTTTCGTTTTAAATCTAGGATTTGAAAATTTAATATAATAGATTCCTCATAAATTTGTCTTATTTTATAAAAAAAAAAATCTTACCAGAAACTCAAATTAATTTTTTGAGCGTTTGAAGTTACGGCGTTTAAACTTCCCACGCGTACTACAAATACACCCTAGTTTTTTTGTACTTTTTTTTTCAAAAAGATGATAAGACCAACTGACGGGTTTTAAAAAAACAATACAAATCTTGTTACTATGGGCTATTGTTACTATTCTTTTTAAATCCTTTATCAAAAAAAAAAATGCCTATAAGAAAGTCAAATTAAATTTAAATGAGCGTTTGAAGTTCAAATTTTTGTGACATTGGGTTGTATCAAGTGTAACTTGATTTCTCAGGTAGCGGTTTTCTTATTTTGTTGTAATTCAAAAACAAATTACCGTAGACATTTGAGGTTTATATCCTATGTTTATTTTATCAATTCCTATACTTGATAAAATTTTCAAAATATTTTGACTTGCTTTGAACTGTTTATGGAAAATTTCAAATTTTAATTTTTTAGTTTTTTTTTCTATAAATATTCTTAAGATTTCACGTTTGTAGGAACCATTTCGTAACCAAAAAATCTCAAAACACGGTTTTTTTTTTAGTTATTTTATTTTCAAATTTGGAGGAAAGTACATATTATATAACAAAGAATAACGATTTTATTTATTTTGTTGTAATTTTATAATATTAATTCAACATACCGGCTACCGTATTAATAATAAGTAATAACAATATAAATATCCACACAGACAATCCGTCTCTACTCAAAATCGTTTTTCGCATACAATGATATTATTTTATTATTGAATTCAAATGTAATACCATCCATTATACAGTGACCCACTTGTAACCTACTATACAGCAGAGTGATAGCCACTTACCCACCTTTTTTTTAATATGAATTTAAAGTTAAAATTTTGACAAACTACGTCAACATTTCGATTTTTTTTCAGTTAGAAATTCATAAAAATTTTTATTTCATCGCTAACATTAGAAATGTTGATACAAAACTCCCCACAGATGTTTCTACCTTCAACGAAAAAAAAAAGTTTACCGGAAATTAACAATATTTTTTTTATGAGCGTAAATTTAAAATTTTTACGCAATTGGATTTTCATCGGTAAATTAACGAATTTTCATCTACTAATCTTTGATATTATGTTGTTATAAAAAAAAAAAAATCTTAGATACTTAAAATGCTTTTTTACACAACAAATAAAATTTTATTGATAATTATAGAAAAAAAACAAAAAAAATGGAAACTGAAAATGTCCGTAAACAGCTCAAAATAAGTCAAAATATTTGGAAAATTTTATGGTGTATAGAAAATGCAAATATAAACAACCAGTGAAAATTTCATGTATATATTATGTTCATTTGTTTTAGAGTTGCACCAAAAACCAAAATCGATTTTCTCGAAAACAGATTTTGCGTAAAAATTCCCGTTTTTCTTTTGTTTTCCACGTCGCTTTTGAAAACTGCTGGAAAAATTTTACTTTTGACCCCCCAAAGTACCAACTAGATTCACTTTCCTATCAGAAAAGATACTGTTGAAGAAAATCCAAGTATTTTTACTGTCCTAAAAAGTGATGACAGACACAAAAATAAAAAAAAATTAAAAAAATTTAAAAAAAACACACATCATTGTAAAATCAATACATTCATAGCTTCGCTAAGAATCTAAAACGAAAAAATGGAAAATAGCTTGATACGGCGCCTATTATATTACACCATAATATGACCTATAGAAAATATGCTAATATAATAAATTATTCGATGATATTTTAAGTATATACAGTTATTTGTTTTTGCATTAGAAAAAAATAAGAAAATCGTTCCAAGAGAAATCGTGACTACACAATTACGAAAAAAATCGAAATTCTAACGCTCGTAAAAAACTAATTTGACTTTTCAGAAAATTTGTTTTTTGTTTAAAGTAGATAAACTTATGAGGAATCTTGTATTAAATGTTCAAATCTTAAATATAAAAATAAAATGTTTTATGCATTTCTGACTCAAAATAATTTATGAATTTTCGTGATATCTTGTCCATATCCTAATCTATTTTACTTTTTATTTTTTTGAATTACACTGCATCTAATAACAACTTATGAGGAAGTTTGCATTATAATTTCAAAATGTTTGAAGTAAAACTTCTTTCTTGAGGTGTGGGTGGAAAAAAATTAAACGACACGAAAAAATGAAACGGCAGATATGGTGCACTCGAGCGTTACATGAAAATGCTAATTTTCAACCGTCAGACGGGTACGGTGGCCAGGTCAGTGGCCGTCGAGTGTAGCGCCGGTCCCGTGTTCTGTTTCTGACTCGGCAAACCGTCGACCGAGTTCGTCGACGATAAATGGCCGAGGGGCGCGCAGGCGCCGGTCGGTCGGGCGGCCAGCCGAGTCAGAAACAGAACACGTGACCGGCGCAACACTCAACGGACACTAACACGGCAACAAGACACGGACCTACGACGACAGAATGCTGTGGACGTAGCTTGGAGAGCAGCGGCGACGAATGCCGCGGGCAACCAACATAGACGCAATTTGGCGGGGTCTAGGGGGAGATTAGCCCCTCCTAGTTTTATTTAAGCCCCTCTAAGTAGTTTTTAAATATATTCATTCTTAAATCCACCTAATAAAAAATTATGCTTGCCTGTATTGATTTTATAAATTTAGCCCCCCCCCCCCCACCAAATCAATTGTCCAAATTGCGCCTATAGCAACCAACGTAATCACCCCCGTGCGGCCACGCGCAATATACAATCATAGCGCCACATCGTGCGAGACCAAGCTTATAAATACGAGTGCGGAGCACAAAATCTTTCAGTTTTTTTTATCCTACTTTACCGTAGCAAGACCCACCCAGAGCAAATATATTGCAAATATATTGCAAAGCAATGAACAAATAAAACGGTACGGTTCTTATAAATTCAAATTCATGTGTGGAAATTTGCCATAATTTTAGAGGGGGCTAACAGTAGTTGTGTGTCGTCGTCGTCGCGCAAGTCATGCAGTCGGTGGTTGTATTGATTTTTCTCACTCTTTCCCTAATTCACTTATAATTTCACGGGCCCCAATACTTATGAAAGAAGTTTTACTTCCTCAAAGTGCAATGGTGGACTCACAGACTCTCGTTTTTTTTATCGACAATAGTTTTAGAAAAACTGATAAAAATAGAAAATGTCCGATGCCTATAAATAGCTCACAAAGAGTCAAAATATTTTGAAAAATATATGGTGTAAAAAAGATACTTGTATAAACATTTCGTAAAAAAATCTTGTATCCCCGGTTATTTTTTAGTTTCACTAAAAAAAGAAAATTGGTTACGACTGAAGTGAACCACGATACATGTATCCACGATATACATACCGCGGGCGAGCGTGCTACCTTATCTCAAATACTGGTCGAAAGCACACGAGAGTACGCGATAACCGGTACTACCGTTACGACAAGAGGGTGACGGGGGACGCTCTCTTTCTCGAGTACTAATACGCGTCGTTGACCGTTACCTTCGCACTAATTTTTTATTAGGCATCGCGGTTAACGATTACCATCGTGTTGACAATAATAATAATGGTTATTTATGTTTTTGCAAACCACTTTTTGAGGTAAATAATAATACAATACTCTAACCTAACGTGCTAACGTAATTCTTGGTCGGGACAAGAGTACCCACAGGACCGTGCGCTGCCTTATTATTACCTAATGAATATCGATTAACATTATAAGACTCTCCGGTGTGGTAGTGCTCTGAGGTCAAGTGCGACCCCCAACCATTACGTCTTCCGAAAACCTGATCAGCCCGACACCCCTCCCCCCCCCAGAGACCAACAGGTTGTATGAAAACATAAACAAAAACTTTTTTGTGTTGTACGTTTTGCGTGAAAATTTCCGTTTTTCCTTAATTTTTTTTTGTGTTCCGCGGACGCTTTTGAAACAAATTTTTTTAAAAAAATGACATCATTATAAAATGAATATATTCATCGCTGCGCTCAGAATCTAAAAATTTTAAAAACTTTTTGTTGATTTGTTAGGTAACCTATAACAGAATATGACTTATAAGCGAAACTACAGATATATTGAAAAAAATTCTAAAGGCATTAGGAGATGTTTAAATTGTTTAATTCTATACAATAGTTCAAATAAAAATATTCAAGTGTAACAGATGGACCTGAAAAATGAAATATCTATTGTTCTAATCGATATTCAAACATTTTTTTTAAAAATAATTTATATATGCTTGCACTACAATGTACCTACATTATAACATTTTTCTTTTAATACTGATAAAATGTTGTTGGTAAAAACACTAAGTCAATAGTAGTTTATTTTTTATAATTTTTTTAAATGTCAATAGTTTTTTAGAGTAAATTAATTAGAAACGTAATAGATTTTTTTTCCAAATATTCTGTTTGGGAATTTCCTGACGTAAGTATACTTCTTAAGTTATTTACTATCCATATAATTTTGATAACTTTCGTCGTACGCGTTCAACTATTATAACATTCATTTTTTTTTTAATTTGTTTTGTTATACCCTGTATTACGTATTATTAAAATGGAACCTATAAATAACTATATAAGAACGTGCTTAAAATAAAATCGAGTCATAACAATATTTCGAATATAGTCGTAGGTACCTACTGGTCAGGCTACTATATACTATTTTCCTATAACAACATCATTCAAAAATTCAACAGGTATAGTAAATTATAATTACCAGACGGTTCATGTTGGCGAGGAATATGCAGTGGATTTTCGCAAGACGAATTCAACGAACGTTGGAACACTTATAGTAATCTTCTGTTTGCGACTGCAATCGTTCGTCGGACGTGCACCGTCTTATAAACGAGCAGAGGCCCGCGGACAGGCTTTTCGCATGCGCAAGTTAATTATACATCATCAGAATATGCATAATTTTATAAAATTTGTTTAGCATAAAGATTTAATGACCTGCTGTGATAAATCTAGTTTAGTATACGCAGAGCAGTGCCTAAGAGCATTTTCAACTGGCTGGGGGGACTGTTATAAGTAAGTTATAATAATAAATTTAAATAAATTATATTGGTAGTATCAAAGACACAAATAAAGGGCTTAAGAGGTCAATCGGGGTTTATAACCCCTAACTACCTCATCCAGTCCTCCCATGGGTACTTTACTAGGTATACACCTTCAGTGCATCAAAACCGTTAAATACGATTATTAAAATACTTGTATTTTTATAATGTAGAATGGTAGTTGTAGTGCTTGCGGTGGTCATCTAAACTGGTCAGCAGTTGTTGTGTTGTGCAAAGACTGAAAGACGGAAAGACCGTGTTTTTCGGTTTTTCCGTCTGACCGATATAATGAATGCTCTCTTCGTCCCTCTTCCTTATTCTCAGACTGTTTAACAAACACATACTCACACTCTATGCAAAAGTTGAAGGTCCATGATAATAATTGATTCTGGTCAAGGCACAAGACCATATAGGTACCTACAAGTTATATTTGGGTACATATTATAATTTATATTGTAAGTACAGTGGTGCACTTTACGATTAAG
Source organism: Sitobion miscanthi (assembly GCA_008086715.1). NCBI lineage: Eukaryota > Metazoa > Arthropoda > Insecta > Hemiptera > Aphididae > Sitobion > Sitobion miscanthi. The sequence goes on from CM017797.1 coordinate 29,894,364, forward strand.
TGGAAATATCGAAATAAAAATCAATATTTTCGACATCATTAGAATAAGTATAATATAATAACATAACTTACATAATATTATTATACACCTTAGATCATATACTATAACAATGCCCAGATAATTTGAAGCACATAATATTATCGACAAGTCTCTTTATTAGACGATAATAAACTGCGCATGCATGAAGAGAAATGTCATTAATTTACAATTTTGAAAATTGATACATACATTTGTATATTATATAGTTCTTGAGTGTACTCTGTTACTGTTCGTATGCTAATCCGTGGTAATAATTGATTCGAGTCAAGGCGGAAAAGCATATAAAAACAAGTATATTATAATATTGCATATATTATTATGGTTGTAGCCTGGCGATTGAGATCAAAAATTTAAGCAAAAAATCAATTTTGTCGCAATCATTATATAATATTAGTATAGGTACCTTACATAATATTATAATATAGGTACCTTAAATCATAATATACTTTTGAGAGACCCACTTCCCGATAATTTGAGCACATATTATTAGCGACAAGTCTATGAGTTGGAAAAATAAATTGCTCATGAACGAAGAGAAATGTCGCATATTAATGACCAATGGCTAAACACGCGACGGTAGTCTTACGTATACGCATATCAAGCATCCAATACAGTGCTCGTCACTACATGTGCAGTGAGTTAAATTATGATTAATATTTAAAACAATTAATTAATTTTCCGCTAATATATTACTTAGATGATCTTAAAAATTGTCTAATAGGTGCGCCACTGCTTAGATAATATACTATGGATTGAGCCACGAGTCATGCCTAAATAAACAGGCATGTTAGCAAAATCGTTCTGCGCATAAAGTGTGCCCCACATGAATAAACGAATTAATCATGAGTGATTTATCAACGCCCCGATGTATTTGGGATGTAAATTATCGGTTATAAGTCTGGGGCACACATAGTCACATAAATATATACAATTAGCAGTTATTCATAAATACAATGATATAGAAAAAATACGGGAGCTTGCTGACATGCCTGTTTATTAAGTCATGGCTCCATCCGTATAATAATATTATGATCTAAGTAATATGAATTCTACTAAATATTAATAATAATTTAAGCTTTTACATCATCGAACGACCTACGTAATATTTTCAGTGAAAAAACTGAGAATTTAGTGGCTCAATTTACCAATATTATATAATTTATTACGTGCATACATTATCATGGGCACCCTTGATGGAAGCGAGGAGGGGCATTTTTTTTTGTATTGATAACATTTTTAATATAATTTTTTAAAAATTTTATGATGATTTAATCTATTAATATTCATAATGTATAACAACAAACAATACCTGTTTCAACCAACCGCTCCAATCTCCTCCCCCCACCCCACTACAAAAACATCAAAAACCGCTAATGGCCATAGTTGCGGGCTTAAAGTTCAATGAAAAAAAAAAAACAATACCTGTATACAACAACTAGATATTACACCACAGAAATAAATATATAGACAATATTATATTGAGTTGTAATCTTAAAGTTAGTTCTTTAGTATTGTAAACAAATTTTCAAATTTAGGTATGAATAAAAATGAAAAAACTAATATTACTAGTCGAAAACTCTAATATAATATGACGTTTAAGTCACAGGTACGTCCAAGAAAATAATAATATACGGGATTCGAATGGAATTTATGTTGTGATTGAAGTTTTAGTGGCGATCAAAACCGTATCCTTGATTATATGAACCAGGTCCATCTTGGCTGTATGGTTGTAAACGCCCACCTTAGTAGTGTTGTCGTAACATTCACCGAATCTTCGATTATTGACATATTGTTGTCATGTTCCTGTTGTTGGTATTCACCCTGTCCTTGGTTGTTACCATGACCTTGGCTTCTACCCTCTTTGGTGCCTGCACCTTGACCTTGGCTTCTACCCCCTTCGGTGCCCGCATCTTGTCTTTGGCTGCTACCATATTGAGGTTCTGGGTTGATGTGTTCGTATTCGTCGTCTAATTCAAGATTACCGTATTGTGGTGCACCCAGTGAGTAACCGACCAATGCAATAACCAATACAATTGACTAGAAAAGACAATAAATGCATTTAAACAACACATTTAATACCTAGTTAATCAATAGTTAACAGTTAAATATATAGTTGTACATAATATAACAGTTGAACGTCATATAAGTTATGAAATAAAATATAGTAAATTATTTAAGTTGCGGGATAGATATTCTGGTACTTATTTATAGTGGGTATATTATTCAGCAATATCGGAGTATACGTTGTTTTCTTATATATAACTTATGGTGGCGCAGTTTGACTCGGTCCTGAGTTACACTCAACTGCGGAAACGCTCTAACGTATCGACCAGTGTTACTTTCTCCAGGGCGAGTGCTCGAATTTTTCCGCTAACTTCACGCCTCTGTGATTATCTCGTTGAAAAGGCATTTTTTGATAGTTTTTAGTGCATTTAAATGCGGACCTTATCCTCATCTTTGATAGGGCTCTTAATATCTTATAAATAAATAATATCGTTTTGGTGAATTATTTTAAGAAATCGTATTTCCAAGCGTTCGCAGCGATTCGGATTCTCAATAATAAATATTAATCTTTCTACTCATATCGTACACGATACAATGTGATATTATTATTTTATTACATTTATAATATAGTGAACAGTTTTTACCAGTTGACGATGATTTATGAATCAAGAGGATGCTGCATCATGCGGTCGTCGAGTGATCTCCAATATCATATACCAGCATCGGTGTGACCGGTGAAATTAACTCCCGATGATTTTTACTGGGGGAGTAATAATCGCCGGGAGTAATTATTTCCTAATCTAGCCGGTGATTATTACTCCCTCTATATTTTAACTCTACTTTATCTGGGGATCGCCGGAGCAAATAAACTGCAAGAATAAAATAAATATTCTTATATTAATTATTAGATGATGATTTAAGTAAATATTAATTGTTTTAGTTGTCACTATGCACGATTTTAAACATACATAACTAGCTGTAAGCCTTGGGATAAATGACACCGATATGAACAATCCACCTTGTTAACTTTTTTTGTGTTTATGAGACTATTTAGATATTAAACAAAATAATCTACATATAAAATTATTATATTAAACTAGCTGATCCCGTGCAATTCATTGCCCGTTAAATGTACCAACTGTATATGACTCAATTCGTTATTTAATATTCGGTGTATGGTGTTTAAAATGTATCTTAACTGTTCCGTTGCCCGGAATAAAATTTCTGATTCGCAGCAGTATATTATCAGGAAGGCAATTTACCTGCGGTAGACTTAGGTATAAAATGAATCATGTAGTGCTATTGCAAAAATTTGGTGGTTTAAATATTTTTTAAAATTGTTGGAGTAATTTTTCTTCTTCTGCGATGTGTTAACAAGTTTTTTGGACCACGTTTTAAACCTAACCTAACCAGAACTCAATATAACGACTGTTAAAAATTGTTCAACATAGATAATAGGTGTATAATGAAAATTGTAGTGCTAGAAGAAAATGGTGGTTTAAAAACTTAGGAGAGTTGTTGGAGTAATTTTGTACTTGAATAACTTTTGAAATACGTTCCAACAAATTCCAATAAGTGTCCAACAATGTCTAATAATGTTATATGAGTATTGTTGGTGGAGTTTTAATGTTTTTAGATTCTGAGTGGAACGATGAATGTATTGATTTTACAATGATGTGTGTTTTTATTTTTTTTTGTGTCTGTGTACACGATAAGTAGTCGAAATAATGCTTCGATTTTCAACTTCAGTATTTTTTTCGATTGGAAAGTGAATATCGTTGGTGCATTTAGGAATTCCCAGTAATTTTCAAAAGCGCCAAGAAAAACTAAGGAAAAACGGGAATTTTTACGCAAAATCGATTTTTCACAAAATTGAATTTGGTTTTTGTAGTAACTTTAAAACAAATGACCGTAGATACATGAAATTTTCACTGGTTGTTTATATTTTCATTTTCTATACACGATAAAATTTTGAAAATAATTCGACTCTTTTTGAGCTGTTTACGGACATTGCCAGTTTTCAATTTTTTTAGTTTTTTTTTCTATAAATATCAATAAAATTTTATCTGTTGAGTAAAAAAGCTTGAAAATTTAATAGAAGGCTCTTAGGTTATTTTTTCAAAGCCAGATGAAAAAAATTAAAAATCCTTAGTTACGGTTTTTTATTTATAAGCATTTAAAGTTCAAATCTTGACAAAATACGGAAAAATCACGAAAATTAGCAAATTATTTTGAGTTGAGAATTCATAAAAATTTTTCTTTTTAAATCTAAGATTTGGAAATGTAATAAAAGATTACCCATAAGTTTGTCTACCTTTATCAAAAAAAAAAAAATGTCAACAAGAAAGTCAAATTAAATTTTTATGAGCGTTTGAAATTCCTATTTTTACAAAATTTGATATTCACTCGATTTCTCATGTAACGATTTTCTTATTTTATTGTAATTAAAAAACGAATGACTGTAGATACTTGAAAATTTCACTGAACGTTTATATTAGCATTTTCTATACACGACAAAATTTTGAAAATAATTTGACTCTTTTTGAGCTGTTTACGGACATTGTCAGTTTTCAATTTTTTTAGTTTTTTTTTCTATAAATATCAATAAAATTTTATTTGTTGGGAAATAAAGCGTGAAAATTTAATACAAGGCTCCTGGTATATTTTTACAATAGCAGTTGAAAAATATTAAAAATACATAGGCACAATTTTTTTTTATAAGCATTTAAAGTTAAAATTTCGACAAAATTTATAAAATTATAATTTAATAATTATTTTGTAGTTAAAAATCTATAAAATGTTCAACTTTTATAGCTAAGGATTGAAAATTGAAAACAAGGCTCCACGTAAATAGGTTATAATATATAAATTACTTTATGCACAATAATATCATCAAATATACTTAGTAACATCATAGTCTGACTGACCTTTTTCGCTCAGAATCGTTTTTCTTATACAATGATATTATAATATCATTGAATTCAAATTTAACACCATCCATTACAGTTACCCACTTGTAACTTACTGTACAGCAGAGCGACATTCACTTACCCACCTTTTTTTTTTTGTATATGTAGTTCTGGTCATGTAGTTGGCACTACAAACTTTGAAATTGCATAACTTTTAATGTAGCTTCCAACAAATTCCAACAATTGTCCAACAACGTCCAACAAGTCCGAGTAGAGTTTGTTGGAATGGTTTTAGATCATTGTGCCAACTTTGTAGTGCCAGTTTCACGTAGGTCGCCTACAGCGCATCCGAACCTTTTCCCCAATAATGTTCACGTACTGTACGTATCCTATAAATCGCGGCCGTGGTAGTAATAATGTCGAAGAGTCGGTGGTTGGCGGCATGGTGGCGGTGGTGGTTGTAGCAGTAATCACCAACGCTGGTCAGCTGCAGTTGTTATGTTGTGCATAGACGACGATGATAATATTATTATTATCGTTGTTATTTACACGTTGTTTTCTTATTAATAGTTATTATCATAATAAATATTAAGATAATACATTAATTTATCGACTGACTTATGCACGTGGCATACAGCGACGTTCGCGTAGGTATATTTCGAATTTTAGCGAGTGCTGTCTCCCTCACTCTAGACTATTTCTCTCTAACTCTCTCTCTCTCGCTCCTTCTAATACACAAACACAAACTGACACTCTATGCAAAGGTTGAAGATCCGTTGTGATAATTGATTCGGGTCGAGACGAAAAAGCATATTATTATACAATTATATAATATATAGGAACAAGGTGCATAATAATATAGTACATATCGTAAAATATGTGGTGGTGGACTTTACGATTAGATCAAAAATAGAAACAAAATAACAACTTTATCTCAATCATTATAATAGTAGGTACTAGGTACATATAAATTAATATACTATCGGGAAATATTAATACTATTCTATATTAATACTAATTAATAATTTAACATATCACTTCTTCGTCTGTTCTTTCGACGACCTTGGCAATATTTTTGGCGAAAAAAACTGAGAATTTACCCATAATTTAATACATGCATATATTATTATCATAAGACTTATGTATAATGATATCATAATAATTATGTTATTCCGTTATATAATATACCAATAAAGACTATAATAGGTGCATGGCTAATTTAATTTTGTTTTGTAACTATAATATCCATAATACTTTATATTCTTTTATAACCTTGTCGCTGATTTTTAACACATCCTAGATACCTGCAGATGTATACATATTTTATCGTATACGGTTTTGGGTTTTTAATTCTCATGGATTAAACAAAAATCTAGCTGTATTATAATATAATAATATTCATAATATTCATTTATTATTGAATCATCATAAATTACAAAGTAAGTACAAATTATGGTATTCGGAAAAAAAAAGCCCCGATATCAAAATACGGTAAAAGGACCCCACCCATAGGAAAAAAAAGCCCCGTACTAACTAAATACATAACGCATTTTCATCATAGTGTACATTTTATAATTTAATATTCCTATATAGGTAACCTAACCTTTTTTGGACATAGGAATATTCTATAACCATATATATATGTATAGTATATAATTTTACATCATAAAAATACTTAATAAAATAATACACCAAATATTTATTTAACTATAGATATAAATATAAATTTGAAATATAAAAGATTAAAATATAGTAGGGTAATAAAAGTAATTGCAAGATAAAAGATTGCAGCTATACTTGTATACTTGTATACTTTATAATAATTAATAAGTAATACATAATATATAATATGTTATTGAATTATTTATTATATATATTTTGATTAATGGTTTATGTTATATGATTTTTTAACTATGATATAATTACTTATTGTTTAATGTCATATACTAGATGTAATTTTTTTTATAGTTGTCTTTTAATAAAATAAATGTATTGTCTAGTATAATAAATATTAAATTAGATACATACCTAATAATATAATAATTAATGAAAAACAATTGTTACTAAACTAGTATTTTAGAATATCATATAGTTTATGGTTATAGATATTATATTAAAGAAGTGCTAGGTACATTGATAAATGTAATGATTATATTATGATTATATTTAATCATGTAAATCATAATAAAAAAGAATAATGTATTTAGATGGTACGGGGCTTTATTTTTAAACGAATGTTTTCCGGGCCTTTTTTTTCCTGGATCCCAAATTATACTATATTCAATGAAAATAAATTCCAAAACAAAAAACAAATAGTAGGTACTTTGACGGAGCTGTCCCGAAAACCAAACTTGTGAAAGGGAGCAGCGAGTTAAAAAAAGTTATACAATATAAATTAAACATTAAAAACAATACTAAACATACGTGCAAAATCCAAAATTAAATATTAAATAAATACTAAATGCCAAGTTCAGTGTAACAAATAAAATAAAACTTGATTCATAAAATATTTAAATCTAAATTAAATAGGCAGTTAAAAAATGTTTATTATAAAGAGTAGATACATCAAAATTTAATCGTATTATGCACATCAAATATTTTTTCACAAGACACCACAGCATGATAACTATATGGTTTTTTCAATATAGATCTCAATAATGAATTTATTGTAACATTAAGTATTTCCATATATATGTCAAAAAATTACCCCATACTACTAAACTATAACATACCTAATATAGATAGTACTCAAGATGTATTATGTATAATATACTAATCATAAATAATTAATATTAAGAATTTCTCTTAGTACCTATCTTAGATCGATATAAATATTTTCTTACTATATTAGTTACGTTTTCAGTCTGTAAATCTCATCTGAGATGGTGATCAAATATGATAGCTAAATATTTGGTCAAATTTACATTAATAATTTTATCAAGTACACAATGTTTTATACAATTTGTTATAAACATGTTTAAAATATGAATTTGAAACATTTGTTTTAAACGTTTTGTTCCTAGTTTAAAACGAACAAAACACATATGTTTAAAACAGTGTAAAATCGAAGTGAATATTGTGATTTTTTTTTGATTTATTGTTAATAATAAATAACTATAGATGTCCTTCAGAAAAAAGTTATATTATTAAATAATTATATCTACCTATTAGGCACCATATTTTTTTTTATTTTTTTTTTAAATTTTATTGAATTACCAAATTTAAAATGTTTTTATTTAATAGTTATTATAATCATAATATAATGCCCACATAAAACATCTATTGAGAAAATATTTCAAATACATTTCAAGTACTTTTAAGATTTAAGATAAATAATAAATAAACAGTGAAACATATACTAATACACGGCATATTGGCGTATAAGTAAATTACATATTATAATTTAAATTATTTTAAATATACTGTTTTAAATTGTTTAAAACTCAAACAATTTATTTTGTACAATTTAGTTTGAAACAGCTTGAAACAAAAAAAAGTTTTTTTTGTTTTTTTTTTTCAAAAATGAAAATAGTACACCAACTCTGATTATGTACCCGTGTATATATAGCTAGTTGTGTTTTCGGTTGAACGTGTTGTGGTTATTCTTTGTCACGTCTTACCTTATACCTAACTTTGTTTAAAAATGCCAATTTTAGTATACTTTGCTGCAGGGCTTCAAAACGTTATTTATAACGTTATAACGGAAAATATTGAAAAACAAATAAACGAAATCAATAAACGAACAATAATCTAATATCATCAATCATAATTAATGATTAAAAACAAACAATAAACGTATACCTATGTAACATGAAAAAATTGCAAATAACGTTTGGCTTTTTTTTTACGTTGAACTTAACATTACTAACATTACGGCGGCGTACGCGTATCTTTCGGTTTTTATGCCAGACTGATAGGAAGTGCCGTCTCCCTCCCAGTCTCCGCTCTCTATCTCTCTCCCTCTATTTCACAAACACATCATTCACGCCCAATGCTTATCCGTGGTGATAATTGATTCAGATAGAGGCAAAAAAGCTTATTATATAAGTAGTATAATATAGATGTATATAATATAATATTATAATATTGTATATACGGTTGTGCAGGTCTTTGTGATATTTAAATCAAAAATTTAAGTAAAAATCAGCTTTACCGCATCACTATACCTAATATATTAGTCAAAGGTGGGGCAATAACTGGTTAAAAAGTTAATTATTTTTGTTTTTAATTTATTAACTAATTCAGTTAAAATTGTTATTGTTGTAAATTAACTTTGTATAGTTATTTATCATTATCGTGCAGTTAATTTAATTTTCGTTTTAAATCATGCGGAACCAGCTATAGACAATACTGATTCGTTGACTCTTTTTAGATTTCGGTCATTTATTTTCTGATTATACAACACAATAATTAAATTTTTTATACACTGTTAAAATATAGTCTTGGAAATTTTTGTGTAAATCGAAATTCTAGGGCTGTTTATGACATAAAAATATTGTAACTCGAAAAAAAATGTTTAACTTTTAACTGAAGGAAATTTAATTTAATTAACTTAACTTGCAACAGTTAATTATTTTCATTAACTTGCCGTCCTTTGGTATTAGGCATACCTATATAATATTTTAATATACCTTATATCATAATAATACACTTTTTTTATGGATACATGTCCCGATAATTTGAATTGCATATTATTAGCAACAAGTTTTTGTATTGGACAAATAAACTGCACATAAACTAAGAGAAATGTGCATTTTTTTTTCAATTTGAAACGACTGATGGCTAAACATACGACGGTTAGTCTTACGCATACGCACTTCAAACATCCAATACAGTGCTTGTCGCTCACACGTGTGAGTCAAATTATGATTAATATTTAATACAATGTATTAATAATATTTTCCAATGGTATACTACTTAGATCATATTTTATGGATGGAGCCATGACTAAATAAACAGCATGCTAGCAAAATAGTTCTTCGCATAAAGTGTGCCCCCCCATTAATAAACGAGTCAATCATGAGCTCTTTAACAACGCCTCAATGTATTTGGGTTGTAAAATATCGTTTATTCCAAGTCTGGAACACACATAGATTTACAGATATATAAAACTAGTTGTTATTCATATATACAATAGTATAGGAAAATACGAGAGTTCGCTGACATGCCCGTTTATTTAGTCATGGCTCAATCCGCAGTATACGACGTAGGTAATATATCGGAAAATATTAATAACAAATTCTACTTAATCATAATTTAAGCTCTCAGGTTGAACGGCCTTCGCAAAATTTTCAGTGAAAAAAACTTAGAATTTAGTGGCTCATTTTACTCATAATTTATAATTGATTACGTCCATACAATAACATGGACGCCACTTCTCTCCCTTGAACATTTTTTTCTATTGATATTATTTTTAATATAATTTAAATAAATTATATGATGATCACATCTATTAATATTAATGATAAATAACAACAAACAATAGGTATACCTGTATCCAGTATATTAATGACAACTAGATATTGTATCTATTTTTTACTTATTTATTTCATCATCAACCATAAAAAATTAAACATTAACAAAAAGTGTTCATGAACAAATAAGCAAATAATGCCAATAAGCAAGGCTGAACATTAACGAGTTACTTTTTTTCCATGTTATTCAATATATAATATTACTTATAAGTTAATCTATTTTATTGTCACGTTAAGTTAATTTTATTCCCAAACCACATAATATTAAACATATGTTAAATTGTTTAAAAATTTATTTCCTAAAAAAAATAATAATAATCTGAAATATTAAATACAATTAATTAATAATCAATAATCAATTTTTAATATACACGTGTGTATACTTATTACTCGGTACCTAATCATTAATAATATTATTAAAAAACACGTATTACTTATTATTATATTTTTATTCATTCATAGAATTACAGCGATACCTAACTTGGCCCGTCGGTGCAAATAATGCAAACCCGCAGTAGCGTATAAGTGTTATAGTTCATCGTTTTTACTATATTTTACTTATTGAACAAACGAACTATTTAACAACACTGCTGGACGCGGGTTAATTTTTATTTTTAAATAAACCACCCGACATGTCCAGCCCGTAGTAAGCAGACAACAGAGTTTGAAATTCTGTTGCAAAGCTTGTATATACTACATAATATGTTTACGTATAGGTTTTAATAGTGGACTTAATATAAATTATAAAGTCATAAACTGAAAATTATTTTTCACAATCTTGTTTTTATATTGCTTTCTGTGGAGCTGTGAGCTGTGTAACCAATTAATTACATCCTAATAATGAATTTTATTGTTATAATATTTAGTTTAGCTGTGGACTATTATTTAAACAAATACATAAAAATAATTTTATTATTTTGTTGTTAAAGTATATATTATAAGTACCTACGGATATTAATTTTATTACTTATACATTTATTTAAAAATTATAAGACATTTATTAAATTACTATGTTATTAGTTAGCTTCAAAAAAAGGTACCTAGGTACAATTATTAAATTTGTATGACAAAAAAAAAACTTGTAACTTTTAACTATCTTTTAGTTAAAACTTAAATTGTTCTATATTAACTTAACTTAACGAGTAAAAAAATATAGTTAACTTGCCCAGGCCTTACCAATAAGCGCACTGCGTAGCTTGTGTTTGGATTGAAACGAATATATATAGCTACAGTATTAACTATGTATACATTGATCTATAATAACAATTCACAATACAAGTCGTAAGTATTTTATACCTTCATCGACAAACTGTAATTTATGAATGAAAATAAAATTGGCTATCGGTCCATAGGTTGTGATATATTATTATACAATTCACGCAATATCTTATATTCTTATGATCTCGTCAGCCTGCTTAGTACTAATCGCCAGTCGTATTTCATATCACTATCGCATAGTTGTTATTCTCTAGTCTCTACAGTGCAAAAAATGTTTAAAATGTTTAAAGTCTACACGTAGGTGCCTACGGTTTCCCAGCAGTATCTATAGACGCGGCGGTCTACTACCGGTTCGGACTTAGGTCGGTGTCCGACGCGGCCGCTCTATTCTAAAGGTGCGTCCAGAAGGAGCAACTTTTGCCGCATGAGTATGGCGATTACACTAACACATTTTCCGGGGCTTTTTTTTTTGATGCCCCGCGGCAAAATTTCCGATCGGCCTATACTCTGTCCCACGAGAGATCATGCCGCGCACCGACCAAAGCCGGTTCCCCCCCACGCCACACCCTGTCATAGGGGAACCAATTTCGACAGCAGGGTGACGTAGGGGGATGCGCAGAACCGGCATGTTCTCTCGTGGGACAGAGTATAGTATAGGCGGTCTACGTCGAAGGAAAGCCGCGCGTGTGTGGACGTATTTTCGGCAAAGCCTCGCGGCATCAGTACTTGTTTTTTTAAGTTTTTAAATTATTTTTCAAGTAATTAGTATCAAATTTTTTTCAAATGCCGAACCGTGTGGACGCGTATATATTGGCCGTGCCGATGGACAAAAGCTGCTTCGTCTGGACGCGCCTTAATGTCGGAAGCTGCAGGGAAACCGTATCTTAAGTAAAATATACTGTATTCAATACAATTTTAAAAATGAATATTTGATTTTATCTTTGAAAAAGGAACAGAACAACCTGCTACTCGTATTTTGCAAGACTTTTGAAGAGAATCATTAAGTTATAGTTGTATACAAACATATGAGATAAACACAGATATACTTGTAATAAATACTGTTCAAATTGATAGTGACGAACAAATAAGTGTTAGTGTTAGTGTACACATTTTACAATATAACGATTATAATATTATATAAGGTATTTTTAAAAGTGCTGCTAACACTTTTCAAATTTGATTTATAAAACAAAAGTTGTTAAATCAATCGCGTAAATAACGTAGCCGATTGCAGACGTACTAAATATAATGTACTATAATATACACTTAATATGCCTACAATAGTCTAACGTCCCCTCTTCGACCGATCGATAATTGTTATTATTGCCGAACTATCGATTATTTAAATACAGCAACACAATTTTTTTTAAAGAATAATGTTTAATTGGTTGATCTTTACAATTCGAAATCTCATATAATTATGTATAAGTACAGTATTATAAATCAAATTTACAATTTAGGCATAAATAATAGTGAAATAAATAATAATATTAGTCGACAACTCTATTTTAATACGGCGGCAGGTACGTCCCAGAAAATGTTGATATAGGGGTTCGGATGAAATTTACATTGCGATTGAAGTTTTAGTAGCCTCCATGATGGTTTGAACCATGACCACCTTGTCCGTGATGGTTTGAACCATGACCACCTTGTCCGTGTTGTTGTGAACCTGATCCATGACCTCCCTGTCCGTGTTGTGAACCGTATCCTTGATTATTGCCATATTGATTCCTTGCCCATGTCCACCATGTCCCTGTTGTTGTTGGTATTCACCATGTCCTTGGCTGCCACCATGTCCTTGGCTGCTGCCACCATGTCCTTGGCTGCTACCATGTCCTTGGTTGCTACCATATCCTTGGTTGCTACCATATCCTTGGTTGCTACCAAATCCTTGGTTGCTACCATGTCCCTGGCTTCCACTGCTTCCGTGTCCTCCTAAGCCACCACCGTGGCCACTCTGTTGGTATTCGCCTTGATTACCATTATTTTGTGATCCACTTCCGTAGCCTGGTGCACCCAGTGAGTAACCGACCAATGCGATAACCAATACAATTGACTAGAAAGGACAATAAATTAATTTAAATAACAATTAATCAATAGATAACAGTTGTACATAAAAGTTATGCAATATATAGTAAATTACGTTGTAGAACAGATGTACTGGAACCTTTTTATAGTGGCCAGTGGGTATATTATTTAGTAATATCGAGTATACGTTATTTTCTCATATATAAGGAGATAAATGAAAAATAATCACCGTTTAACAATAAACAATAGGTAAAATCAGAAACGAGGTGATAATACTTTTTTAATAATTAGAGCGAAAAAATGTTCTGCGCTGATAATTAAATAAAAACAATAATATTATTTAATGAGCCTTAGTCGTTAAAAAAATGAACTTGGTACCTAAAGGTTATATAGATAGCTCGGCAATGAAAGAAAAATAGTAAATACTATTAGTTATTACTTATTAGAATATGCATTGATAAGTAGTTGAATGCTTTATCATATTTTATTCTTGTTTCATTTAAAATCAAAATAACAGTGTTAGAAGTACTTTAAAAACTAAAATTAAATGTACAGATTACCTACGTAGTAATATTAATATTAAAAAAAAATGTTAATATAAAGTCAAATAACTCAAATAGGTAATAGAGTTCTTTACAAATATAAAATTAATAATGATAATATTTAAGAATAGTAATAATTTTAAATATATATTGGAATTTTATAATAAATATTGTTATAATGTTGATATATGTTTCAGAATGGATTTTCTAAATAACAATTTATTGTTAAAAATCAATCGATAAAATGTTTAATGTCTTAATTTTTTTCTGAAAATGAATTATTTTGTCAAAAGTCAATTATTTTGAATAATTAACGAATATTATATCACATATTATTATATATTTAAAAAAATTAATTCTTTGGTACCTATCACACTGAACTTAAATACTATTTCATTTTGAAACATAATAAATTATTAGTAGCATAGGGGTGTTCAGACTTTGATGGCCGAGGGGCATAACATATTTTTAAATCGTAAAATATATTTATTTTTAGACAAGATTACAAGACGATATATTTATTTTTATGTTTAAAAACTCGCAATGATTGGAATATTTTTTAATTGTGACTAAAAAGTATAACCATTGGCGTGTCAAAACAATAAAAATACATTTAAAACTAAAATAAAAACAAATACATAATATAGTGCATTGTTGATAAAAATATAGTGTTATAAATCCATTCTTCTCTCATATGGTTTCAATACTTTAACAGACTCAATAAAATCTTCTAAGTTTATACTACTTGCAAATTCTTACTCGATACTGATGTTTAATAAACTATAGTATCATCTAACCTGTGATATATATATATATGTTACGTTGTTATAAAAAATTTATGAGCATATAATATAATAATATTATAACCATTAATTAAGTAATAGGTACCTAATTCAAATAACAGAAAAATTTTCTATTATTTGTGTGCAGCAATAAAACAATATTACAACATTACAAAATATAAAACAAATAATCAAAATCTATAGGTAGGTGCTGAGTACAACAGACCACACGACTTTTTTTTTTCCCGGACATGATTTTATTGGTGTCACAGTCGTACCCCCGGGTTAGTGCCCACACGGCCCCTCCCTATTGAAAACTCTTTAACACAATAAAATAACTATAATATTAAGGTTTAAATAAAACGCTAAAAACGTGCATGGTATACAATTATTGATTTAAATTATTTTATTTTACAGTCACAATTTCAGTTAGTGATTCAAAAGGACATCAAAACATTATGTTTATTGTTACAATAATAGCAGTTGTATTTATTATTTAGAACTAGTCTTAGTATATTATTTTGTTTTCATTTTTATCAATATTAATATGTACTGTAAAATCATGTATGATTAATTAATTAATTAATTAATATTATAACAGACTCCCTACACGAGCTATTTCTTCTAGAGAGTAGGTATCAACTTTAAATGATAATTTAAATGTAAATATTATTATGAAGAAGTTGAAATAAATTATTATTATTATTATTATTATTATAGATACAAAACTGAAATGGTCGAGGAAACAGTTTGTTTATTTGTGGCTTCCGTTGTTCTATGGTTGTTCGATCGTATAGGTGATTTAATTTTAACTGTCAAGGTAGAACGATCGATGACGAGGATCGTACAAAATGAAAAATGATTCAAAACATATGAATAAAAAAAATTTTCGTTGATAGGTTAGCCCGGTTGGATTAACTTTTTTAAAGGCATTCGTGGATTTTTAAATATTTGATGCTTTACAAAAATTATTTAAATAAAAAATGTTCAAGTACCTATACTAGATTTATTTTTAAAACTATGTACGATTTCTACGATTTTTTAATTACTATATAAGAACAAGCCTTTAATGGGTAATCGTGTCATAACAATAATATTTTGAAAATACTCGGATATTTTCGCCTAAAATCATATACGCGCTTGGTACTAACACGGTTAGGTTAGGTACAAGTCGCATGTATAACGATATAATTTAACAAGTAGGTGTTATAATATTTACCAGACGGTTCATGTTGGAGAGTGAGTGTGTTGTGTTTTTTGTAAGACGAGTTCAGCAGACGTTTGAAGACTGTTAGTGATCTTCAGGTTGCGACTGTGATCGTTCGCCGGACTCGCACCGTCTTATAAACGAATTCTGCTGACAGGTTTTTCGCACGCGCGAGATATTATAATGTATATACATGCTATTATAAAATACAATCGTGTATTATGATTTAATGACCGGCCGAGGTTAATTTAGTACCTACGGTATACGCCTACAGTGTATCCGAACCTATTTCCCGATAAATATACACGTATTATTATCATATAAATCGTGGCCGTGGTAGTAATAATAACGTTGATGAGAGTGGCGAGTGGCGTAGTGGTGGCGGTTGTCTAACCTCATGGGCTATATTTTATTTTGTTTTAATTTTAAAGCGAGCTATGAGTGTTTTGAGATGTACAAACAGCTTACAATATTAAAATACTCATAATCGCTTTCAAATTAAAATATAATAAAAACCCCATTAGGATACCCAGATAATAATCTTACCTTTAGATTTTATAAGAGGTCAATTCACTAGGACGGAGCTACACGTGTTCTGCTGAGCGTAAAATTTTCTATGTTACCCACTTGTGAGACGGAGTAACACAGTATGCAGGTATCGCGTTCTCTTAAGATAATAATATATTAATTTATCGACTGGCGTACGCGTATTTTTTGGATTTTCTGTTGGTTTTAACGTATAAAACGCAAGATTACAAAATAAAATTTGAAAAGAAATACAACAAAATTGTGTCTTTACTCAACAGGGGCGTCAATTCAACTTTTTGAAAGGTATGCTAACCACTATAGGAAGGCCAAAAAAAATGTTCTTCTGTTCAATGTATTATATTGTATCTACTAAAGAGTTATTACAAAAAATAAATGTTTTCTCGCTATGCTCGAAATTTTGAATCTTTATATTTTCTATGTAAAATCTAATATATTATGAATAATGTATATCTAATAATACTAACTACCTACTAAGTTAGTACTTAAATTATTTAAATATTTATAAACACTATATATGCCTAAAAACATTGTATTTGTTTTTCAAAACAGCAGGTCCCATTAAGAGAGACCTAAATTACATTACAATTTATAAGTACATAAATAGTGTATTTATATAAAACAAATCCTGAAATGCTCAATCGACTATCACACAAAAAATATTTTATACAAACCAAACATTTTTATATTTCATTTGATAATACATTAATAATAATATCGTATAGCTGCATAGTTGCCGATATTTAAGACCAATTAAAAAAAAGACAAAATTATTATTGCCTGGCGCAGACAATTAAAGTCAGGACATAATACAATATTGACATTTTTATTAACATTTTAGGTATTCATAAACATACCCTGTGGCCTGTACACCTCATATGACACCCTTGCTCCTGAGTCTGATGTATAGAAATTTTTGAGCGTATTTCGATTTTCGAGTGTGCTTATAGCTTACCACATCGTGGAGTAGGTAATTTAAAAAGTGTAATGGATGTGTTAAATTTTAAATCAATAATAAATTGTTGCAAACGAAAAACGATCCTTCCCAAGATTATATCATATACTATATTACT
The DNA here is from genome assembly GCA_008086715.1 of Sitobion miscanthi. Classification (NCBI taxonomy): domain Eukaryota; kingdom Metazoa; phylum Arthropoda; class Insecta; order Hemiptera; family Aphididae; genus Sitobion; species Sitobion miscanthi. Next base: position 29,912,186 of record CM017797.1, read on the forward strand.
GCAATATCGCCACTATTTTTAAGAATATTTTATAATTTACTTTATGATTATTGGTAATTTCTATTTCTATTAGTATTACCTATGGAATACAGAATGTTGAACTAATTTTGCCAAAAACATAGCATGTAATAATTATTATATTATACCAAATAATGTTATTATAGTATTAAAATTATAAGTCGATAACGACTTACCTTTGAACAGTATAAATATAGGATCGTTATATAACTAGCATAATCTCAATATAAGTAATTTAAAAAAATTATGTGGATCCATAATATAAAACAATAATTTAGGTAATATACCAAAATTTGTATCTTTAAGATTAGTTATAATTTTATAAATAAAAGTAATATGTTCAAATATACGATTTCGTCAGAACATAAAATATCTATAGGTATATAAAATATTATGTTCATACTGCATAATATCATTCAGTGTAGGTATATTGTTGATATGTACTCAATAATAATATTTATTTACGATATTTTTAAAATTCTGTAGCTTAATTGTTAGAACAATTTAACTATATGAAAAACCTAGTATATTTACATTAACCTATTAGAAATAAAAATATTATCAATTATCAATTAATTTACGAAATCTAGTTATTTGTAGTTTGGTGTAATGTTGTCAAACTTCTTATTTCAAATGCTTATAAAAAAAAATCGAAACTATAATATATTATTTTAAATATCACAAGAATAAATTATAAGGAACCTTGTATTGCCATCTTTGTGGTTTTTTACTTAAAAACATTTTTTTTAGCGTATACATATAAATAGCTGGAAAAAATCCAAATATTTTGGAAATTATATTTAGCTATCGTGCAGAGATTCTGCTAAAATAATTAATATTTTTTGAAAATCTCAATTATTTATTGTTATTAAATTTTGTATAACAACAAATCTGATTTTGTTGAACACTGGTACTAATTGAGGTTAAACATAATTATAGTTTTTACTATTATTTTTTTGACCCTTTTGATGAATCAACTTGATGCAATTTTCCACCAGACATCAACTTCAATGTTGAAGTTTGAAGCATTTTCATTACTCTAAAAGATGATGGTGGATGATGACACTGACAAAAATTCAAATAATACACACCTACATCATTGTACTTAAATCAAATACATTCAGCGTTCCTTTCAAAATGTATTATAAAGAAGGCACTTACTATATTTAATTTTATTAAATAATGATTTTTATAGTAGTTAAATTGTTTCTTTATATTTTGTCTCAATAAATCAATAAAATATTTCCAGTCATTTTATAAAATTGTCCAGACAACATCCATTGTGACATTAAAATATCTCTTTTTATAATGTTTTCAATATAAGTTTGGTAAATATATAAAATAATAAACTATATTCTAGCTTTATTGGTTAAACATTAACAGTTAATATTTAAATATTCCTACTGTTATTTTATTTTTTAATTTTTTTTTTTTCAAAATATAAATGTATGTATGTAAAATGTAAGACATTGGCAAATGGCAACAACCTATATTTTGTTTTTTTAACATCTTATATAAATTGAAAAATCTGGTTTTAGTACGAAAGAGGGATTTTTGTATTAACGATGTTATATTAACAATTATAAAAAAAAAAAATTTACAGTTATAAAATTGTATACACTATACACTGATAAATACTAACTAACAACTGTGAGTGTTTATATGTCGAGACTTCAAATAAAATAGATAAATTCATGTTAACATGTGAAATTGAGAAATGTCTTGACAATTTGGTTATATTTAATTTAAAATATTTATATATTTTTTCAAATATTTAATAGACATTAACAATAACGAGGTTATTAGCGGATTCAAATGCATAAATATATATTAAATGACTTATCCACTTCGTCGTTCATGCGTCATTCGGTGATTGTACTCATTTAGGTAATGTGTTTTTTATGTACAAACTAAGTAAAAAATTAAGATATACTGCCTTTTAAAATTCTCACTGATATATTATTATGTAGTACCTATCGTAATATGTATTGTAGCATCGTATAGAATATTTTTCAATGCTAATATGTATTAATATATTATATAATTATAGAATACAGATAGGTATACAGTAAACACATGTACACACCACTTAATAATTTAATCAGTGAACACAGACATGTGGGATTTTAACCCATATTATTTCCTCTATTTGTTTTTACTCTTAACGTACCTTTACACTTTATTGTGTCGTCCATAATTTGTTGAGTTGTTTATTTGATTACATTGCCTTGGTAAACATATTTAGAACAGATAATTAGTTAGAGGTTAACCAGTGTAATCTTTCATATTTGAAACATTTGAATTGTAGACTGTAGTAATAATTGATAACCATTTGACCATTGTAATCATTGTATCACTGAGATTTCAACACTGAATGTTAAATAATGGACGACACGATTGAATTGTAAAACAGCATCATCATACGTTTGAAATCACAATGAACTTTGAATTTTTTTTTTATCCTGGTCTATATTTTTAACGTCATCATCGATTGCGGAATACATTTTCAAATATTTAATGTAAACATATTGAATAACAAAAATATGGTCCTAATTTTCAAAGAAGTATTTAATACTTATACAGACTTATTCACCCCTTATTATAATAATCTGATTTAGGTAATTTATAACTTTATAAGCATAATATTAAAGGCCATAATATATTCAAAGAGGTACATACTTTTTTTTTAAGACATTTAAGGAGTGTCCTGTGAAGATACAAACTAATTTTTTTCAAATAAGCCTGCAGTAAAACAGTAAAATAATTGCTAAGATTGTATTTTTTATTATACACGTGGGTACCTATATAAATCGAAATTTGAAAAATGTATGATTAAACTTTATGTATTATAAGGATAATATTCAATAATAATAGGTTTAAAGATAATATGGTACCTGAGCATATATTAGTTAAATTTAATTGACTTAATAGTACACAAGCGTAATTTATATTTTATATAAAACTATATACTTTACAATTGAAATGAATTGTATTGAAGGATTATAATTATCCATAGACCTTAGTAAAAATCTACGTTTAATAGCTCAAAACTCCTCGTTGAAATTTAAATTTCAACATCTTTGAAAAAGTCATTTATTAGAATAATGCAGAATAAAAAATTGGTGGTTCTCATTTGATATATATTTTGAATCCCCTCTTAGACATTTCTTAAATGGTTTAGACATTTCAATATCTAAATATTATAAGTTTACTAATTTCCGAAAATCAGAATTTCAAAATCTGCATAGTAAATTGATAAAGTTTCACCTCGTAAAATATGAGTAAAAAATCAGGTTCCAAGTGCAATTTTTGGTGCATGGCTTTAACTTCAACGCTCTAAACTTTTAATGCTATCTAATGCTATTAGTGGTCTATTACATATAGTTAGTTTTAAAAAAAGCAATGTTATTAAACATCGATGATAAATGTATATTAATTTTACCACAGTACTATACCTACAAGATTTTTTCCCAAACAGGCTTACTCATTTATATTATTAGATTCTCGGTGGAACAATGAATGTATTGATTTTACAATGATGTGTGTTTTTATATTTTTTTTTTTTTTTGTGTCTGTGTACACGATAAGTAGTCGAAATAATGCTTCGATTTTCAACTTCAGTATCTTTTTCGATTGGAAAGTGAATATCGTTGGTGCATTGGGGAGGTCAAAATTTAAAATTCCCTGTAATTTTCAAATGCGCCAAGAAAAACAAAAAAAAAATTAAGGAAAACCGGGAATTTTTACGCGAAATCGATTTTAAAAAAAATTTAATTTGGTTTTTTTTGTAACTTTAAATTTTCACTAGTTATTTATATTTTCATTTTCTATACACAATACAATTTTGAAAATAATTTGACTCTTTTTGAGCTATTTACGGACATTGCCAGTTTTCAATTTTTTTAGTTTTTTTTTTCTATAAATATCAATAAAATTTTATTTGTCGGGAAATAAAGCGTGAAAATTTTATATTTTTACAATAGCAGTTGTAAAATATTAAAAATACATAGGCACAATTTTTTTTTATAAGCAGTTAAAGTTCAAATTTCGACAAAATTTATAAAATTTATAATTTAATAATTATTTTATAGTTAAAAATTTATAAAATGTTCTACTTTTATAGCTAAGGATTGAAAATTGAAAACAAGGCTCCACGTAAATAGGTTATATATAAATTACTTTATGCACAATAATATCATCAAATATACTCAGTAACATCATAGTCTGACTGACCGTTTTCGCTCAGAATCGTTTTTCTTATGCAATGATATAATATCATTGAATTCAAATTTAACACCATCCATTACAGTGACCCACTTGTAACCTACTGTACAGCAGAGCGACATCCACTTACCCACCTTTTTTATCAATGCATTTATTAAAATTTTTAAATATTTTTAATAAAACTTATATTTTTCAAATTATAATACCCCTTTTACTTTAAATAGTTAAGCAGATTATTTTCATTCATCTAAATCGCAATTCGAACTTGTATTTTCTGAGTTGTTTAACTTTATGTAGGCATCTAATAAATAATATTAATAGCCCTAAATAATAGTTTTACACAAAATATCAAATCGATTTATAGATTATAAAATTGCAATAGTTATCTGTCTAAAACTTAATTACTCGGACAATTTTTACAAATAACAAAATTTTAATAAATTATATTGATTAGTAATTGTGCATACTTACTATAGTTTTTAAATGATAATCAGTAATCACTTATATATTTTTAACATATTATCCTTAGAAAGTAGTTAAACTTAAATAATTCAAAAACTACTAGTTTTAATTTAAATGTATATAATATATTATGTTACGGTAAATTATGTTAAACGGAGAATAATGTTATTTAACGGTTTTTAATCTGGCAGGTAACCGTCATTATCATATTAAATCAGATAGTGTCGTATCGTTTAATTTATTTTACTCAAACAATATATTGCAAATGAAAACGTGTTTTTAGTATAATAATTACCCGAACGGAATATTAATAAAAAAAATTAACAATATTATTTATTTTGACATGAAGCAGGTACTTCCATGGCATTTACTGTTACGAATTATTGAAGCCCTACGGCTAGCACAACTACGTCTGTTGTTGCGCCACGTCTTGTAATGCCAAAGTTGATTTTTCTGGGAATCCAAAACACAACAGCCATGGTAATAATTTACCTTAGTGCAAGGTTAAAATTTGTCAAATTTCCTCCTCGTCAGCATAAACAAATTTATTTTAAATATTATACCTGCCTATATATTATAATAACATCCGAGAGCTTAAAAAAATAGAGTATAAATGTGTATAATAAAATAAAGAAATTTAAACATATCGACCGGGTATCAAGCGGTAATACGATTCAATAAAATTGCAATAGATAACATCGAATATGATAAACAGATAACATTGATGTGAGCAAAATCAAGTTTATTTGAAAATTTGGACGTGGAGGACTTGAAAGTGTTCAATGGAATATGTCATATTGTACCCTATATTATAATACCTATAGATACATAAATGTTTACAGTACCTATTGTTTTCTGTATTATTACATCGTTAACATGAACTATAATATTATCATACTGCTGTAATATGATTTATGATGGGATTATTATTTTTTATTTGACTAGAATTGATTTTCAGTGTTGTTGTTTAAAGAAAAATGTACAAATATGCAGTAATGAAAAAATACCAAATTAGGTACAATAATTTATTGTATTTCACAATTATAGATGTAACCATGTGTCGTGTAGGTATGTGTTTATCGGTAGATAAATAAATAATCACAACAACTAATTGCATTTGTCCAATGTTATTGGAAACTAGGTAAGTCTGCCAATTTGTGATTTGACAATGAATAAAGAACCTTTTTATTTTTTTGTTACACAAGTTAAAAAATTAATATAAAATAATAATAATATTATATATTATATGAGCTATGTTTTGAACTGTATAAACCTCATACGTTTTGGCATTTGTATTATTATTATTGACGGTAAAAAAAGCATTTGTATAAATCGTGTAACTGAGTCTGCATTCTGTCATATTATAAATCTGATACCAACTGTTCTTAGGGGAGTTCAACATAGGCGATTTTCTATAATATGTCGATGGATGCCAAGTGATCATTATTTAATATTTAGTGTGCCACTATATACAGTGTTAAAAAAGTAACGGAACACTCCCACACACCAAATACATGTCACCAATCTGTGATCGACGAAATTTATTTTTACGAAAAAGCATGTCATTTTTTTCCATAGCAAAAAAAAAACGAAAATTGGGAGATAACAAGTTTGAAAAATTCTCTGATTTTTAAATTTTTACATCAATTTTTAAGGGCAAGATATGAGTCAAAACTTGAAAAATATCGATGGTTTGTTTCATTTTAACTATAAAGCCAAAACCGAATAATAAAACGAACTCACTCATTATATTATTGAAAATTTCATTTACATAAAACTCTAATGGTATTTATTTGGACCATTAGGTTCAGTTTCGTCTCTGTGTTGATCAGTGTATAATAAATCTTAAATTTTACAGTGAGCAGACGTGTAAAGATAATTTATTCGTTTTGAATTACAATACCTACCTTATAAGTATTAATATTTTTCGAACTGTTTCTAGTACACATATTATAAATGAAAATCAGTTAAGTATAATAATAAAAATGTATTATGATTACTACCTATCAGACAAATTTCCTAATCGTATATTATCAAGATGACGCCATACCAAGGTTTCTTGTTCGTAATCAAATATTGTTGCTATAATAAGCATCAACAAGTTTACGCAGATAAATCATCGATTACATTTAATTGAGATTTATGAAGAACTTGAAAAAGAAATACTAACTACCAATTATGAAAATTATGGAAATTTTAATTAAAGATTTTAATCTTTTTTTTTATCTAATTTATTATATTATTATATTTATGCGTTACACTTCATACAAATCTATAATATTATAAAAAGTGATTCTTGGAAGCTAACCACTCTTATTCTCAACAAGTATTAACATTCGTGAAATTAAATTTTAAACGAGATTTCAAGAGTTGAGTGGACCAACATTTTGCGAGGTACTAACCTTGTACCACTACACAACGATCGTCAAAACTATAAATATTATAAATATATTAACAAATTATTAATTAACTATTCCTCTAAAATTCAATTTTCATGTACAAATGTGTTCATGTCAATTTGCATTTCATCTATCAGAAAAATAGTAGGTATTATTTGGAATATGAAATAAAAAATGTATGTCTGTCATTCAGAAATGTAAAAACGATAAAAATTGTAAGAATTATAATGTTTTGTAATGATATGATATTATGTAAAATAGTATTCCCAAAAACATTAATACTTTTTGTGAAAATTAGTGTTTACTTCAATAGTATCACTCTGTGTTTTAATAAAATGTGTAGGTACTATATTATTATTTATATGCAATCAATTTTTATCAAATATTGATAACTGAAGGTTTGTCTTAATATGAAGTAAAATATTACCGTGTTAGTAGTTGCAAAACAAAAGTAAATTCGTATAGCAGTATTCTGTATTACACCAATACACCGAGAATTTGGCGACGTTCAGCGTGTTATTCATTTATTATGACGTAGGTATTTTCTGGTATACTTGAAAGATTAGTTTGATTAACTATACATTTCTTAATTTTTTACCATAAATTATTATGGTACAGCGATGAATGTATTGATTTTGCAATGATATTAATATGTGGGCCCGAGTACATGATAAACAGTCGAAATAATGTTTTGATTTTCAGCTTCAGTATTATTTCTGGTGAGAAAGTGAATCAAGAGATGTCAAAATTGAAATTTCCAGTAGTTCTAAAACACATTGGGGGGAAAAAAATGGGAAGTGGATGTCGCTCTGCTGTACAGCAGGTTACAAGTGACTGTAATGGATGGTGTTAAATTTGAATTTTATGATATAATATCATATTGTATACGAAAAATAATTCTCAGCGGAGACGGTCTGTCAGCCTAGGATATTTTATAAATTTATATATAATTATATATTCATGCGGAAGCCGGTTAAGTTGAATTATTATTATTTGTTTATTATCATACATTTATATAATAATATACTTTGGAAGATTTAAGTACCCATGAATAATATTTTTAAAATAAAACACAAAACTAAAATATGTTATTTTGTCCAAATTTGAACATAAAATAACAATAAAAAAAACTTAATTTTTAATTTTTTTTAGATTTTTTGTTTACAGAAAATCCTACTTACGAGGAATGTTAATTTCAATTTTCAATCCTTAGCTATACAAGTTGAACATTTAATAACATTTTAACTACAAAGCCATTTTTAAATTTTAAAAATGATAAATGTTGTCGAAATTTTAACTTTAAATGCTTAAAAAAATGTGTGCCTATGTATTTTTAATATTTTTTAACTGCTATTTAAGTAATATATTAGGAGCCTTGTATTAATTTTGATGCTTTTTTGCTCAACAAATAAGATTTTATTGATATTTTGAAATTTTTATCAAGTATAAGAATTTATAAAATAAAACAATAAAATAAGAAAATGGCTACATGAGAAATCGATGGAATATCCATTGTTGTAAATATTTGAACTTCAAACGCTCATAAAAATTTAATTTGACTTTCTACCATACATTTTTTTTTTTTTTTTGACAAAGGTAGACAAACTATTGAGGAATCTTATAATATTTATAAATTTCTAACTCAAAATGATTTGCAATTTTTCGTGATTTTTACGTGTTTTGTCAAAATTCAAACTTAAAATGCTTATAAAAAAAAAATTGTGCCTACCTATTTATTTTCAATATTTTTCAACTGCTATAGCAGCTGCTATTGCAACAGGATATCAGAAGATTGTGTTAATTTTTTACGTTTTTTGACCAAACAAATAAAATTTTATCGATATTTAAAGGAAAAAAAAAAATTACATTCAGTGAAAATTCCACGTATTTACAGTTATTTATTTTAGAGTTATACCAAAAACCAAAATGGATTTTGTCGAAAACCGTTTTTCCTTAATTTTTATTTCGTTTTCCAGGCGCTTATGAAAACTACTGGTAGTTTACCTCTCTAATGCACCAAATAGATTCACTTTCCCGCCGGAAAATATACTGAAAATGAAAATCGAAATATTATTTCGACTACTTATCGTGTAACACAGACACAAATAAAAAAAAAGGTGGATAAGTGGATGTCGCTCTGCTGTAGGTACAGTAGGTTACAAGTGGGTCATTGTAATGGATGGTGTTAAATTTGAATTCAATGATATAATATCATTGTATAAGAAAAACGATTCTGAACGAAAACGGTCAGTCAGACTATGATGTTACTAAGTATATTTGATGATATTATTGTGCATAAAGTAATTTATATATAACCTATTTACGTGGAGCCTTATTTTAAATTTTCAATCCTTAGCTATACAAGTTGAACATTTTATAAATTTGTAACTACAAAATAATTATTCAATTTTAAATTTGATAAATGTTGTCAAAATTTAAACTTTAAATGCTTATAAAAAAAAATTGTGCCTATGTATTTTCAATATTTTTCAACTGCTATTGTAACAATATATCAGGAGCCTTGCATTTAATTTTCACGCTTTTCTACTCAACAAATAAAATTTTATTGATATTTATAGAAAAAAAAACTATCAATGTCCGTAAACAGCTCAAAAAGAGTTAAATTATTTTCAAAATTTTATATCGTATATATATTTTTATATAAAAAATGCTAGTATAAACATTCAGTGAAATTTTAAAGTATCTACAGTCGTACGTTTTTTAATTACAACAAAATAAGAAAATTTGTTACATGAGAAATGGAGTGAATATCAAATGTTGAAAAAATGTGAATTTCAAACGCTCATAAAAATTTAATTTGACTTTCTTATTGACATTTTTTTTGTTGTTAAAGGTAGGCAAACTTATGGATAATCTTGTATTACATTTTCAAATCTTAGATTCAAAAAGAAAAATTTTTATGAATTCTCAACTCAAAATAATTTGTTAATTTTCGTGGTTTTTCGGTATTTTGTCAAGATTTGAACTTTAAATGCTTATAAATAAAAACTGTAACTAAGGATTTTTAATTTTTTTTTCATTTGCCTTTGAAATAATAGCCTAGGAGCCTAAATTTGTATCGTATATAGAAAATGCAAATTTTAACAACCAGTGAAAATTGCATGTACCTACGGTCATTTGTTGTTCATTGAGTTGCACCAAAAACCAAAATCGATTTTCTCGAAAACAGATTTTGCGTGAAAATTCCCGTTTTTCCTTAATTTTTCTTTTGTTTTTCCCGTCGCTTTTGAAAGTACTGGGAAATTTTTACTCTAGACCCCCAAAAATACCAACTAGATTCCCTTTTCTATCAGAAAAGTTACTGTTAAAGAAAATCCAAGCACTTTTACTGTCCTAAAAGGTGATGACAGACACAAAAAAAAAAACAAAAAAAAACACTCATCATTTTAAAATCAATACATTCATCGCTTCGCTCAGAATCTAAAAAAAACAGACATCACATATTCATCACTCCTCTCAGAATCTTAAATTAATGAAAAACGGGAATTTTCACTTCTTGTGTAGATCGATTTTCTTTTGTTATAACTTAAAAAATATCTGTAAATACATAAAATATTCACTGAATGTTTATATAACAATTTTCTATGTACTAAAGATACAATTTTAAAAATATTTGGCCTCGTTTTCAGATATTTATAGGCATTTTCAATTTTCAATTATTTTAGTTTTTTTGGTTGGGTCAAAGAACTTGATAATGTAATACTTTTAGTTTCTCGTAAGCTGTTATATTAGCAGTTAAAAAATATTAAGATACTGAGGCACGATTTTTTGTCAAAAGTAAAAAATGTAAGTATTTTTTTAAAATAACGGGGAAAATAAATAAGGAATAACGGGAATTATTACGTACCTAAAACTAGTTTTTGACAAAAATACAAAACCATATGTGTAATTCTTACTTACTTTACTGTAGACACTTAACATTTTTGTCGAACGTAATAGGTATACTATCATTTTCTATATATTACAACATTTTCAAAATATTAAAGCTATTGACATTTGATATTTATTTTTTTTTTCTATAAATATCAATAAAAAACGTTTGCCAGATTAAAAATATTGAAAATTAAATACAATGTTCCTCGTAATTTGTATTATATAACCGTTTAAAAATAATAAACATACATCAACACGATGACTATTTTTTTAGAGTATTTGTAATTAAAAAGATGTTAACATTTTTGAGCTTAAGACTCGAAATACAATACTAGGTTTCACATAAGTAATTCATACTGGAACCAAAAAATCAAAATAATATAAAATCACAAATTTTTGTGGAGACATTTTTAATTTAAATTTGGACGAAATTATAGATATTTAAAGTTTAAACGAAGAATAACGGTTTTAGTTATGTTGTTGTCATTAAAGAATATTGTTTGTGGCAATATTTTGCGTTTATTATTATATTTTAAAACGTTATAGTTTAGGACGTTTAGGTACATAATGTCAGAATGATGTTTTAAAAATATCTACATTAGTTTTATGATATTACCTAAATAGGATACTACAAACTTCTTCACACCATTCTTCGCTTTTTCGGTATTGACTAAATGCTTATAACCATATAATAAATTATAATATAAATAAATTGTATTAAAATAATTAAATATTAATAATATAAAAAATGCAGTGTTTTCGAAATAATTAATTCAACTTACCGTATTACTAATAGCAAAACAAGTTACTATAGTATTGCAATATAAATTAATCATAAAATATATTAAGTAATGAAGGCTGATTTCAGAATCGCTTTCGTACCTATATAATGATTTATGCAAAACTGGTAGGTACCTTCTGCCTCCACATTTTTTTGTTTACACGTTCTAAAGTAATTTTTTTGTATTAAACATAGACATTAGCTTCGGTGAAATAGAGCGCAGATGAATATATCGAATATGAAATCTTTCCACTAAGCTAACTTTGTAAAAAAAAATAATTATATGAGTTATGACACACATACAAATTTAATCGTAATAGTTAGGTAAATTTACCTATTTTATAGTTTGAATCATAATTTTTTATTAAATATATATTTTTTATTAATACAGTCAAAAATTGTTAACATTTTCAACATAAATTCATAACTCTTAATGTAATATATTATTTTTAATAATACCTAAAAACCAGTCTTGTTCTAAATTATTCGAATATAGGTATTTTAATACTTTGATTGTATTCTAATATAATTTTGTATACATATAAAATGAATTGTTCAAATAGGTACTGTTTTTCAATAAGTTTTTATATTTTTATTGGTGTAAAAGTACTTTATGTCTATTATATTAAAACACAAATAATAATTTGTTTTTGTAACAAAAAAAAAGTTTGGAATTTATTTATACAGTTTGGAACTGTAAAAATAAACCATCTCTCCAAATTATTTTATTTTTTTTTATTTTTTACACAGAAATCCAAAGAAGTTTGAACGTTTTCGTGAAATATCTTTACACAAAGTTTCATCGACCGTACAATCCATGGACATAAAATTCTTATTCGAGTTAAAAACTCATATATTTTGATAAACTCTACTTAATACAATTTATAAGTTCATCCAGAAGTTAAGTGAGTAATATATTTAACTCAAAAACTAGAAATTATCAAAAAATAAAATCATTTGAACTCATATAATGGCACGATAAAATCCATAACTTCTATAATAAATATTTTAGATTCTAGTAGATTAAGCTTAAAACCTACATAATCATAAATATACAATATTTTAGTTGTTTCCATAATCCTCGATAAGAGTATAAAAAAATAAAAACAAAGATACATCGAAAACGTTATTATAAATGTATAAATAAGGTGTTGATTATAATACTAAATTATCGTATAAAAAAAAAGAACAAAGAGTGGTAAGAATGGTATATGAATTAAAGTCAAAAAAAAAACAATAATCCATAAAAAAAAAATTGTAAAGAAATTAAATAAATATAAAATAACTGTAAGACGAAAATTACAACTATAATGTTTCTATGATAATATTTGCTAAGGTTGACACTTTTAAATAGTTTTTGATAGAAAGTCTTATGATGCAGTATTTTTATATTTATAATAGTTGTACCTAATCAACTTTCTGGAATTATTTATAATATATTATATAACATAAATGGTGTGGAATATGCACTTGCTTCGCTCTAAAACATTCCGATATTTGGTATGCAGTATTAGATGTGCTTTTCACCTTCAGATTTTACGCTTCTTAAATTAAACGATCCTCTCCTAATATCTCGCAACACCAAATCCACTATGCATACTTCTTCGTCTTTGGGTACCATAGATCCTCGGGCGCGCCTCTTAACATTCGGGACGTCCTTCTCTTTTTCCAATTTAGCGGCGAGTATTTTATTCTTTTCCTCTTGAATCCTGCGGTTTGTATTTTCCTGTAGTAAACAAAAAAAATTAATTGTTTATAGCAAATTTGGTAAGTACACAGGTAGGTATTCAAAAAGTTTACATACTTTTTGAAACGTTATTGCATTATAATTATTAATTTATTTCATAAAGTATCAACTGTAATTTGTTAAGTGACTAATATCGTATTCAATTGTTTGCACAAAAAAGCAATTTGTTGTGCTGTGAGCAATGACTAAAAAATTAGTTCCCAAACTATTAAGTCCGTCACAAGTTACTACATGCTATACTCTATACAGTTGGGTCTTCTGAAGGACTATTGTCTGTTCACATTGCGTTTTATCGAATACACGATATGCTACCTCACTAATTACCTAAGTGATTTCGAACATTACATATCATCAAAGATGGCCTTACCTTAGCAACCGAGTCGATTCGCTCGAAGAAATTTCCTAACAAAGCAAAGCATTCTTCGATTTTAAATTTGTTAACGTCCTCGCCGAAATGAACGGCTACTCTTTGAATCACCTCCATTGCACTCTTATACTCCTTGTTTAATGTTTCGATATCAATAACGGCTTGCTTCATAAAATCTAAACAGTTTAAAAACATTTAATTTAATTTATATACATAAACATACTATTCTATTCTTCAAGAACAATGGAAATGTGATTGTGCATACTGCACAAACCAAAACGCATTGTACCCAAAGTGGACTGACCTCTCCATTATATAGCGTATGCGCGAAGTACTCAGTACTAACCAGATTATCTCAGCGAACAGAGTATATACATATGTCTACTTCAAGTAAATAAAACCGTTAAGAATATATAACGGTATTTTCAATACTTTTTTTTTACTCCATATTTAAGTATAATTAAAATTGAATAATGAAGACTTAATAGTCCTAAAGTCAGGGTCGCGTTTCGATGTATTACAAGATGTATAGCACCTACGTTTGTTGATATTCAGATCCAACATTCGTAATGCAACAATTTATAGGTTTTTCAATATAGGCATTAGGCAATATTTCTGACATTTCGTAAAAATATGAAATTCAATTAAGTCACAATTTATATAACTACTGTACTTGCCTGAGAATTGAGAGCAAATCTGTTTTTTCGTTTGTTTTGACAACTCTAAGTGCAACTTTCTGATCTGTTTCGTTTTGATGTTGATTTCGTCTTCCAGCGACAAAAACGATATCCTATAATATTGGAACCAAAACAGAAACAAATAAATAAACCAAGACCAGGTTTGCGCATCGCACTTCAATATTGTGCACAGTTCACCGTCGTCGTGTATGTATATAATTATACATTTATAATTAAAAATGTACGTACGAAAATTAAAGATGAAACTATCATATTGTTTTTGTTATTATTATTACCTGGAGAGATTCCTGAGCGCCGCAGTGTACTTGGTGAAACTCAGTATGTCGTCCATATTGTTCGTCTGCGCCACTTCGACGACGAAATGGAGGAAAGTAACTCTAGGTTTGTTGGCTCTGGTGTCGAGCAATTTAGGCAACGTATCCAATGTAAATCCACTCGCGTTGCCAGCATAGCTTCCCTGCAAAAAAATTACTTCGTCAACACGTGAAAAACACGAGTGCGCGCTAATGCTGGCGATTAAAAAGCATTTTATTCCGATGAAAAATATGTAATCGAATAATCATCAGTTATTTTATTTTATTAAAAATAGTATTATGTCGATAGATAAATATTTTAAATATTTTTTATTGGTACCTATAGTTATGTTTAAAAACGATTCAAATGATTATTGTTGAAAACAATACAAAAAATGAACAGTAACAGAAATATATAATATGAACTTTAAAAAATTAAGCAACTAAAATTATCAAACTACATAATGTATAAATATAGTTAAACCAAATAAATAAAAACTAATAAAATAACAGGTACTCTACAATAATAATATAATTATATTGTAAGATCAACAAAATATGCAAGAAAAAAACTAGATCAAATATTTCTAAGTGAATACTTTTTTTGACAATTATATCTTTAATTAAAGTTTATATAGTACCCTTTTCAAACTATCATTTGACTAAGTATGTTAATATCAGAATAAATATCTAAAATAAATTGTAAAATATATAAGTAATGTGTTGGGTAGGTAGTTGTATTATCAAATAAATTGTTACTATTTTATAAGTAAAAGTATCTTTTTTTTATCTATTTATAAATAAATAACAAATTATTTTATAAAAACAGAATTAAAATTCATGAGTGTGTATAGTTTTACAACGTGTGTGTATATTGTAATTAGAAATTCGAATGAGTCAAAATAACCTATATAGGACTTTATGAACATTATAAAATGCACGTCTAGAAATTGTTATAGATCAAACTAAATGACAATAAACACAATCATTTAGAACAACGTTTATAACTAAATTAAATATTTATGACAAGATGCAAAAATACATTAGGTAGTATTGAATATAGCTAAGGATAAAAAAAATCTCTATCTTATATTTCTTTAAAAAAAGTCTAATATTAGAATTTAAAAATAAATGAGTACTAAATAATAGTTTTAAATAAATATTATAGTATAACAGTTTTCCCATGCTCAAAATAATAATAATTATTATTTTTTTTTTAATCCACGCAAACTTATGATATTATTGTATTATTATAATTTGGTTTCACACTTAGTTAGTTTATATTTATTTTGAGTTTTCTAGTAATTGTTGTTCACATTTCAATAATTTATTTTTTACGTTTTTTTTTTTTTAAATTTCACTAATATAATGCTTACGGCATTTAAGTAGTTGCCGATAAACAACACAAGCGACAAGAATTGCTTGAACGGCTGATTTTTTATCAGGTCATCGCACATTTCTTTGATGCTTTCCAGTTGACCGTGTATTTCTGATACTATGACAGGTAGTTCTTCTTTCTAAAAAAAAAAAATAAATAAAATATAGATTTTCAGTAATTTATTTTATTCATCATAATAATGTTAATATTGTGTACGAGCCGTCGTGGAATCCTAAAACAATAACGTACTTCGATCATGAGTTTTATTCTCAACTGGTAGTTGGATATGCTGTTGAGTTGCAGACAAAACAGCTCGGCCGATCCGATAATTGACTTGTTGGCGTCTTTTTTCTTTATCAATTTTATCTACGAATTCAAAACAGTAAAAAACTCAGTGTTGTCGCGCCACCACAAAAGACCGGAACACCGAACTTACCTCTTCGTCTGTGGGCAAAACCCGTTGAAGGCCTTTTAGTTTTTCAAGAGGAATTGTCGTCCCATTCTGGAGCGCATCTAAAATTTCATGTGAACCGGATTTAAACTGTTTCAGCATTATGTTGATCGCTAAACTCCGATTATTGTCTAATATGTTCACGACGTTCGCTTTGGAAACACCGTTAGGCGACAAAACTGCAGGCGAAGACTTGGCTCTGGGTTTTTGACAAAAAAGTTCGTCAATTTTCCTGAAGTTTATATTTAAGTTAGGAGGGTCTGCTGACGACCAAACGGAATTGTCTGAAAACGCGAAATAGACTATTATAATTTAAACGAGCAATTAAATATATAAATGTGTATCGTTTAAATAAAATTGTTCCAACTTTACCTAAATATTGGTTGTTGACCTTGGTCCAGTTCAAAGTCTTCATTTTGGTTTTTGGTAATGAGTAGTATTTAATATTGTTATTCGTTCTTCTTGTAGGTACTGTCCGATGACCATCAGTAATATTCGGAATAGTTTTACCAAGTCCCATCAATTCCATTGACGATGACAATGTTGTTAATAATTGAGTAGCTTTCTCCGGTACCAAAAGTGGCTCTGGAGACTGCAATCCTGGGAAGGGAGGTGGTGGAGGTACCATTTCAGGCAACAGAGGTGGTGGAGGTGCCATTCCGGGCAAAGGAGGTGGTGGAGGTGCCATGAATGGTAAAGGAGGTGGCGGAGGTGCCACGAATGGTAAAGGGAGGGGTGGTGGGGGTGGTGGTGGTGGTAGTGGCGATATTCCTGTCGATGGAAGTGGTGGCGGTAGTGGAATTTTTGGTGATGAAGATGGCGGTGGTGGCGGTGGTGGCGGAATTCCTGCTGTAATTGGAAGTGGAGGAGGAGGTGGTATTACTGAGCTTTTACATGATGATTCCAGCGATTTACAAGCATCATTTTTTACACAGTTTACGTCCAATAAATTTGGACGGTTATTATTCAGCTCGGGATTACTGTCAACTACAGTAAGTCCAATACCGTCACAATAACACGCACGGTCTGTCTGAGTAAATATAGAACATTGAATAGGACTTTTAATATGGCGCCTGTTCGAATTAGTGTGATCGTCTAATTTGCTGACGACTGGAAGCGCGGGCAGTGACGGTCTTTTAAGTTTAATAGTGGTTCGCTTATCTTTTGGTATATTTAAGCTGCAGCGTCGGGCGTTCGGAGATAAACCTTTAATAAGTCTTTTCTCGTCAGTTTGAGACCCCGTAGAATGTGTTTTTGAAGTTTTCCTGTATATATCTAATATGGCTCGTGGATCGTTACAGATGACTTCGTTGATCAAATTCCAAATGTCATTACTGGAAAATAATTACGATTTATTTTATTAATTTACTGTCGTGCATAACTATTTTGTTTATCAACTTTACCGACAAATTTAAATAGGTACAACAATAATTAACTATAAAAAATTAATGCAAAGCATTAATAAGTCGTAAAACTATTGATATTGGAAATAATATGTTTTTAAATATTTACATTTTTGCATCACTGTAATCCATTTCAGACATTTGCAGTAAAATGTTTTGCAAATACGAGTCGTACAACGTGTTTGATATCTATTGAATGAATAAACAATTATCAATCAAAACAGAAAAGTAACATCATAACCGGTGATTAAATATTGTAAAGATTATGTTCATCATTTAAAATTGATATTTATTTTCAATTGAATTTGTCAATACTAAATATTATTAAGATGATGTGTTCCTGTTCTCAAATAAATACAAATTAAATATGAAAAAAATTGTTAGCAGTGAAGTTCATTCATTGTCCATGATTAATAGATTGTTTTAAGCTTAATTTTATTAATTATTATAAAATATGTATATATATTATAATTATTTTTTTTTATTAACTCGTATTAACTAAAGGTATTTACAAATTCAATTAATATATAGTTATTAGTTATATATTATATAGGTGCAATTATTTTTTTTAACAATTTGAATTAAAAATACATCTAATGTTTATAAACTTTATTCATCGGTTAATCTGAAGATGTAATTTACCCAATGTATATAGGTAATATTATAATCTAGACGACGAGCAAACAGACTGTAATTTTACCTTAGACCGTAACTCGTTAAGTAGCTGTTGGTGCGATTTCTGAGGCGATTGATTTTCGTCGGCCAACTGATGCTCTTCGAACACGGTGATTTGTATTTGTAATGCGTCATCTTCGTAACCCTCCATGTTATCGATAGCCGTCCGTAGTCCAAGAGCTATACACATATTTGAACAATATTGGTATAATATGATATTATAATATATTATGTCATATGACTAGAAACAAGAATACCGAACATAATAGGTGCACCTTCATCGGTGAACACGAAAGCATTGTAGAGTATTCGAGAACAAATAATTCGAGAAAAATATCGATTAAAATTAAAACAATAATTCCGACTTTTGAGTGTGTAATATATGCGTCGAATTAAGTACACTTCCGCTGCAGGGCTGTTCTTTGTTTAGATTCTTAATAATTATGCTTTGGACCGATTTTATTTTTATTTACTGCCCATTTATCAAAACTCATTCGTGAATAATAATGATTAGCTGTACATACGGCGTATTGCATATGTTATGATTTATATTATATTACGATGATTTTAAATATTGTAATATTTACATTTGAAATGTTTGTTTTCAACTTCTTTTTAAAACTTATTTCATAGTAGGTACCTATAGGTATACCTATTAAGAATTTCAGTGTTTAGAATATAAAAAGTATATTTTCTATATAACACCTGTTGGTAGGTACGTAAAATGCATTTGAAGAGTAAATTCTCCGACACGCCACGGCGCGTTAGTAAAAGACAATATCCAATAATACAATAATATATAATAATAATATTATAACATTATACGCACCAATCAGTTCGTTTCTGACACACGTTCTCCTCCTCGGATTCTGTTCGACGAGTATCAGACAGTTGACGAAAGCCAACAGAGTCGTTTGATAAGCGAATGTGTCCGCCAGCTGCAGTTCCATCACTACGATTTCGTAATCGTGTCGCAATTCTTGTTTCATCTATATTAAACAGCGAATAAATAACCGTACGTGTCGTTAAACCGCGGCCGAAACGCTATAGCCCACGGGCACAATATAGTAATGTACCTAATTATATTATTATTATAAACCTTACCTTAATGTGTGACAAGACAGACTTTACGAAAATCATCCCGTCCGAGGAGAATACGCACAACGCGCACAACAGTTCGTATACTTGAAGCTTTACGGTCGTATTATTGCATACGAGTACTGCTAAAAATTAAAATATAGTATCGCGTCATTATTCGTCCATTAACTGCAGTCTGGCGAATATCGTTTTTAATTTTGGGCGAACGCGTTAACGACCCATACGTATAATATTATAGTATATATAAACAATACGTAGGAAGTCCATTATCGTGTAAATTATAACTAATCCGAACCATTATTAATTGTTGAAAACGAATTTTACTCGATCGCGATATAACCGCCACTCGTCGCGAATTCATGCGTCCGTGTCATTCGAGCACCTAAACTCGACAAATTATAACACAATCGTCGCGTTTAGATTGACTATACGATGATAAAATAATATCATTAAATTATGGCAAACAAATATATTCGTACACGGGACAAAGGTCGTCCCATCACCCGAGAACAGGCTCGTATAATTAGTAGTATGCACGCGTCATTATACCTACTACGTATAAATATGAAACTCATTCGAAAATATAGCTGTCATCATTTATTATATTGTTAATAATAAATTAAATTGTCTTATCGTCCACAATAATGAACTCTATATACCGTCGTTGTATACAATACATTGCACGTGTAAATATATTAAGCGTTTAGTAGGATTTATAAAATAAAATGAAATAAATATAACTAAAATAACGGTGAATTATGGTTTAAAATATCATAGCGACAGGCTCACTTGTAGAGAGTAACCGAAATAGACTGAAAATATTTAGGAGCCCGACAGTTTTAAATCGAGTAATAAAAAAGAACGGAGATCAAAGTTTCCAAAAATGCAGCATCGTTTAAGACCGCTCGATGCTGCCTAGGAAAAATATACTTAGCAGAGTACTCTGTAAATTATTATAGGAGTGCTGAAATAAAAAAAATAGTGTGAAACTGAGCCCACGCCTAAAATTACGTGAAAAAATAATATTATCGTCTTACAGGTTGCCAATTATATTTACATGTGTAATGCACATCGTGTTTACCCTTCTACACACTTTCCTGTTTTTTAATCTTTAAAACGTACGTTAAACCTAACTTGCGGATAATAATATAGGTACAGCGGGAACTATATTAAATCAACTTTTAAAATATGTACATAAATCAATAAGTTGGATATTAATTTTTTTTTGAAACACGAAAACAACAATTTAATCGTTTTTTATTATCAAGATTAATTGAAGAATATTATACATTTTTTATAATTGCTGATCTCTGTATTATAATATAATATATTAACCATTTTCTAAAATCATATATCAAAAATGTCAAACAAACAAAATTTGTCGAGGAGGAAACGATCACGGTGAAACACTCTGTATATCAGGTATATTTCAATATTTCGCCGTGATTTCAATAACTGTTTATCCCAGTTTGATATGCTCAAATCGTTATGATTTGTTTTTTGCCCTTGCTGAGTTTATCAATGTATATAAAACTATGTTTCCATATTATCATTATGCACGTATTTTACAAGTTACAAGTAACAATACTGATTTCGTTAAACTATACTCAAACAGATCATAAAAAATAAATAATTTGTTGCATAGAAAGTATAAATGGCAATATGGTATAAAAAAAAGTAAAGCGCGCTGTGAAGACGAACCCGAAGCCAAGTATGAAGAGTATTCCAGATGAGTGGATATGTAATTCAATCCGGTCCTGGACCTGACGACAGCACGCAAGCATTCGACGCATTGCAACTGAGCCATCGTGTCGGTTAGAGATTTTCCGCCCTTCGTGCCCAAGCTGCTCAACAGCGTGCCCAGGCCATCTCTCTGCAGGAACTCTTCGATCCATTTCCTGTGACGCGAAGAAAACAAACCACAATCGATTAATTTACTGGCGTACGATATAATATTATATAGTTAGCGTTATTATCATGTATGTAATGCAGCGATGGATGATAATGTAAACGCCGACGAGACAGAGAATCTCACAAGAGATCATGTGTCGGGTCGTGGGTATATGGGGGTTGAGATCTAGCAAGCCTTAGAGGACCAAAAACTATTCTACGTATTATGGTTTACGATTAAAAAAAAAAAATTGGTATGTACTGCTGCTAACCTAAAAGTCTTCGTAAGAGCGATTTATATTACAATGTTTATGAATATTGTGTATACATTTGGATTACACCCTTACAAAAATGTCTGTAATCGACTAAATAAATACAATATATTATACAAGAAAGAAGTCTTGTTATTTTAATATATTATAAATATTACAGTTTCATTAACGAAAACATAACATGTAAATCGGGATGGGCTGCAGTAAGTCCACGTCCATCACCATATAGCTCACCCTCTGTAAAAACACTTAATTCTGTAAGACGCAATACACATTTAATACAAAACCTATCTGCAGTGACGTATGCGTTTGTATATAGTCATAATGATAATAATTAGGGGATAGTTCTAAGATAGGGGTTATGTAGCCAACTCTACGATCTCACCACTATATCTGAACGACAGTATAATTGCTACTTTTTTTCACGCGTCATCTGATATTTATCATGCGGGTTGAGTGTTGACAGATTCATAATAGACATTTTTTTTTTCGGTAAAACAAATATTATTTCCTGCGTGAGTATTATTTTCTACATGGCGTTAAATTTATAGATTTATCATGATAATAGTGTACATTATTATAATATGACGTAGGCGCTTAAAATGTAATAATATTACAACATTTACAATAATCCAACGGAGGAACAATACAATTTAACATTATAAATATGACCGCACACAAACAACGACATTTCTAATGAATTGGTTTTGAAACAAATAGAAATGTATTCTGAACGAGATACAATCTAGAGATCACAGCATAGGTATGATTCGTAAGACTATATAAACATTATACACTATAATAATATGTTACGTTATAGTATACCTATTAATATGATATATTACGGTCAAAGTAGATTTGTATTTATTATATGCGTATTTTACATAAATTATACACGAGATGTCCCATGGGGTTAGAGCGGACGTCATTTAATTTAGTATACTCAAAGTCGTCTTTATATTTTTAAAGAATTTAAATGATATTACACGGTAAACAATTTATTTACCGAAACGATAACACAATATGGCGACTAAAAATAGCATTAAATTTCGTATAAATTTAAATAATATGTATGTTTGTATATGAAATACGTTAAAAATAATGACATGTGTGATGTGTTTACGTGTAGGTAAACAGATTACACAACCGGCAACGATTTGACATAGAAAACTACATTATGACGTTATCCAACCGTTATGTTACCATGGTATGTACCTGCCACCGGCTAACTTCAATCTCGTGCATACATTAGTCATATAATAATATTACATACGTATAAGTATAATATAGTATAACGTTATTGTGGCGAACAAATTATCATATACACGCCGTAGGTAATTTTTATGTTGTAACAGAATTATTAATGTTGACCAAATGATAAGAAATCCAGTGATATTCGAGTGTGTATTATTATTATAATATTGTGCGCCTAATATTATAATGATAATATTGTGCGTCTTCAAAATAACCTTGATGGTCCACTATCAAAACATATTATCGTCTGATATGGAGCGATGTTATACGAAAGAATTCGTATGAGATAATTAAATTTAATAGGTAATCTATAAAATCGGATGTACTGCACCGCCGCCATATACCTATAGTGTGTATTCGATGCTGGAATATTAAATTCCATAACATCTATAAACAATTTGACGTGTATTATTATTATGTTACATAAATGGTCTCGACAACAGTCATAGTCCACATGCACATTTTCTGGGGTCGTTAATAATAATAATAATAATAATTATTGTTATTTTTTATTAGCATACGCATTCGAGGCCTTAAACAAAATACGTATACATGATATAAATACATAGTATAATAATACGCGTGTAGACATAATTTTCGATTTTCACACCAACGACAAGCTAATAAATATTATTTTTTTGTTACCGTTTATTTGTTTAGTTTTAATTCTATTCCATCGTTTTATAGCCTCCGAATTGTTGACTTCTGGTCCGTTTGACAAATATAATAACAATGTAAAAAAACACAATAATATGCATGAGAAAAATACAATATACAAAAACGAACTACAAATGGTTTTTCAAAAAAAAAAAAAAAAAATTGAGTATTGTTGTGAAAAAAAATCGACCGCACAATCCAAAAGCATTCATTGAGAGCCCATCGGCGAATTCAATGAAAACTGAGTTGACAATATTTTAATCGTATTATATGTATATTATTGTTATTTTTTTTTTTTTATAAAAAGTTTTTGTGACAATAGTGCATTCTTACGTTAATTCTCAGGAAGACGCATAATAATATCATAACGCCGGCGGCGGCGTGTACGATTACAGCGTTTGGTACGTGTTGTATTTAAGCGAGTTTAAAACAAACACCCTGGTGAATTTTCCGTGTCGACAAAAATACGAAACGATTCCGGCCACGGTTATAATAATTATATTATGATAATTACGATGCAACAACGACGATAGTGCAATGTACAGTGTGTTACTGGGTTTTCCGTACAATCTTCAATAACGATCACACGTTATTATATAGTGCAAGTGGAATCGAAAACCTAAACCTATTTTGCGTTTTGAGGACCCGTTTTCGGAATTCGGGCTACCACCTACTCGTAATATGTTAGATTTAATCAAGGCTGGGCATTAACGAGTTAATTTCCCCGAGAGACGTTTTGTCCCCAAAACCCCTAATCTAGCGAGTCGCGAGATTTTCAGACGCCGCACATATGGCATCCGTCATCAAAAAATATAAAATCGCGCCGTGATACATTCAATTAGATAATTAAATAATATTCGTTTAGTCCACCATAGCGATTGTATGATTAAAATAATTATTGCCAATATTGTCCGACCATCGTCGAGGCGTCGACGTCTAGCACGTTCAAAATTGTATTCATATTTATTATAATATTATTGATTTACCGATACAAAATATATTAAACTCCGATATGTTTTTCACTTGCAGACCGCAGTTATAAATAATTGTGCGTTATGTATTTGTGTACGTGAAAATGTGGAACAATCAAATTAATAATTATATGTTTATTAAATACATAATGTCACTAATGTGTGCTGTTCAGGTCAAACGTAGTCCGGCGTCTCTATAGCTCCTGGATGGGTGACCACCACTGGGGTGTTTAATGAAGAATCCTCGCCCTACGAACATATGTGTTTCTAAAACCAACAATTGGTGATAAACCCCCTACAAAATGCTAATCGCCATAATTACCATGGCAATGTTTTAGTTTAATAAAAAAAATTATAGTAATAAATAGTTATATAGTATAATTTAAACTTATTTTATGTATGAACGGGTAGTAGTTGACTAATTATATTATATAATTACAAGATTGGATATAACTTTTAA
The DNA here is from genome assembly GCA_008086715.1 of Sitobion miscanthi. NCBI lineage: Eukaryota > Metazoa > Arthropoda > Insecta > Hemiptera > Aphididae > Sitobion > Sitobion miscanthi. Next base: position 29,937,578 of record CM017797.1, read on the forward strand.
TGTTTTAAACAATTCTCAAAATCCCTAGTCTTGATTTTATATTCGATTCGCAGTTTTAAATTTTTAAGTGTATTTTCTTTATACTTGTGAATTTTGTTTTATTTTTTTTTTTTTTGTGGGTGTATTACCAACTGTTCCCAGCGTTTAGCTCTCTTGACTCATTGAATTATTTTGATTTCGTAGGCATTAATTTCGAAATGCATTTTGTTATCTTTATAATACTTATTTGATATTATTTGTTCTTATAAAAAAACATATTTAAAATACTTATCATAATATTGATAACAGTAGGTACAATATACATATATTATTCCTTTTAAGAAAATAATCATGAAACTATAACTTGAATATTTTTACCTTTTTCATTTTAAATAAATATTGAAGGTAGGTTTACAAATTTATTTTTATTAGATTTTGTTTTTGATTATGATATCAATGAAAATAATGACAAAATTAGTAAATATTTTAATGGTAAATCAATTTTTTTTAACAATAATTAGAATAAAAAGAAGCGAACCACACAACATTATATTTCCAAATCGGGATTGTCTCTAAAAATTACTAGACGATCGGGCCCTCGATTGATAGCATTATAGCACAGTGTCCAGTCGATAAAATTCTAATAATATTTGGCCGCTCACCGCTTTCGGTCACCTCGCGGGTCTCCGTAGACAGTTCCTCATAAATCGGGTTTTGTTTTTAACACCGCGCGGCTATAATTATGTAGGTACGCCGTTTACGTCACGTCTTATTATTATTATGATACCAATTTCATCTTCATTCCTGTGCACGGTATAATAATAATAATATTATTATGAGCACGTGGTCGTTCCTAGAATAATCCCCGGCCGGCAATAAATATAGCTCATCTGAGAGCCGTAACTTCTAAAATTCCAGTCTAGTTTCAATTACATAATCATCGCGGGATAATGCGTATTCCACCTCCACACCCGTCTCGTGTACATCAGCTAGGTGTATATACGTACATTACTACAATGGTAATAGGCAATAGCGCTGGAATTAAACGGCGTGCAATATCCCCAATAATATAGTGTAATGGCCGCCCATCGTTTGAAGTTCACGAACGTGTTTTATAATCTTTATATTATTACAATATCCGTTTTGCTCGTCATCGTAATACTATAATATTATTATGTTATTAACCATTACCGAACGCGTTTTATGTTAATCACATTCCGAAAACGTAATTCAACGGTGTTACGACGACGAAACTGTCACAGACCTTTTTAAATACAATGTTTATATTGTACGCATCAATGCATCATCGTCTTTATTTCTTTCTCTCTCTCTCTCTCTCTCTCTCTCTCTCTATCGCGCCATGTTATATTGTCATATTGTATTTTGTACAAATACTACCTATTAAAAGTTTACACACACGAAATAATCGTCTGGTCCACAACTGCGGTGACTTTGACAAACCAATTGTATTTCAATTTAATTCAATTCGTTAAGCCCTGCTCTGTCGCTCGACGAATTTTCTAAACGGATATTTTCAATTTCTGATCGCCACCGCTCCCCGCCGTCTTATTTGTTCCAATTGAGACGACACACACAAATCATAATATAAATTATCAAACAATTACTATTTTATCTTGTCACGGACTAACAAAGACCATGACTTATGATCTATAGGGTATATATACAACAGTTGTTCAACTGTTTACGAGCGCATGCATAACTACATAAGGGATATTTATTGGACTAGGTGTCTAGGGGCCGAGGTTTGATTGTTGTGTACGTGGAATAAAAGAATATCACGGGAAATGAGATTCAAGAACACATGAATCCGACTTATTGTAAATGACAATTTTTAAATATCAACAAATATTATGAAACAAGAATGCTTCTTTAGTCTTACTATTAATCCATCTCTTCTACTGTAAACACTTTGAGTTGTAGTTGTACGTACCTATAATATCTCTTATTTAATTTATAATGCAAAAATAAGTGTGGTTAGGTTAGGTTAGGTCTAATCATGTTATCATTTGTTTAGAGTCTACAAGATAATATATTGTCCAAACTTTAGAATGCAAATATGTAAAAACCACAGATTTAACCGACGAAGAATTTTTACAAATTTCACCTTTGAAAAATATTATGGTTATAGGTATCGCCGATAATCGTTGAAGTCCATATCACAGAATTATTCTGTGTCCATATATCGCATGATCTAATAATGATATTGCATAAATTAGGAACAGGATCAGGTTCTTACGGTTCCGGTTCCGGTACCGGTACTTAATTATTTTTATTATGGAGTTTTGGTTCTAGGTCAGGTTTTTTGAAATTTAATTTAAGGGTTCTAGTTACGGTTCCACATTTTACAGCTCCTAAAATAGTTTATCAAAAAACTTCTAGACAATAAATTGAGCACAGGCAATGAAGGAAAACACAAAATAATCGTTGTAAAACCAAATTTTTGTTTATTCAAAAATATGGGTTCCTGTTTCGGTTTCGGTTATTTGAAAATATTAAAATTCAGTTCCGGTTTCCAATATTTTAAGGGTTTTTGAGTTCCAGAATAAGTTGGTTTCGGTTCGGTTCCAGTCCCAGGTACAAATATTAATGTAACCTACCCCTATCCCAGCGCTATATTATATAATATCCTTAAAATATGTTATTAAACAGAAATATCAAAACGAAAGAACATTAACAGTATATATATATAATACAATATTATATACACGGCAACATAATACTATTATTGTGATGCACTTTGAATTACTGGAAAGTAAAACGTGCAACAAAAAGTAATTATTGTTTTGGTATTAAATATTAATAAATAAACATTTTTTTTTTAATTCGTTGCATACCTACGAAACTCCACAAAACATAATAACTATAAATTCTAATGGTTATAACATTACAAGTAGGAATTTGGACATTTGGTGTACAATCCGTGGTTTTCGTCATGCAGGCACGTGATACTACGTTTAAACATTCGAAAACCATACGTAGTATAATGATATAAAGTACCTAAATACTAAGTGAATAATGTTCACATCTCAAGAAAAAAAACCAGCTTTTTTAAATCGTACTACCCTAAGCTGAAGTTTGAAAAAAAAACTAAAGGTTCAAACGAATTTTAATGTATAATTTTAATGTACTGTCGCACCATTCAAAAATGTTAATAACACGAAAAAATAATTTTCATCGTACTCCAACAAATCAAATAGAATTTTGATTTAATAAATTCGATTTTCACTATAACTCATGCAATAATTATTACTATAAAGTTATGCTATACTCGAATTATGTTTAAAAGTGTATCATAATATACAACTACAACTACTGTCTGTAAGTGAATCTGTGAATCGTGGGACGATTCGCGAAATAATGGCATTAGCGTCGCGGCAATTTCGCGTCGAAAGAATTTTTAAATTATTATTAAAATATCCGAAAACACGGACGCGCATTTTTTTCGTCGTCTCTTACTAGACGATTGCGACCGACGCCTCTCGTAACCGCGATGGAAAACATCGATGAAAAAAAAACCGCCAAAAGATAATAATATTATATAGGTCATTTACGCACCGTGTAGAACGGGTATACCTACTTACGCGTAACATATTATTATTAAAATATTATTATAATTTAGTAACGAAAATACACATCGGCCAATTGAAAACGAACGAGCGGAAACTGAACGAATTCCTGACCGAAGCCAAGTATGCGACCGGCGCACAGATGGTTCAGCCCTCGTCGCGGACGACACACGCACGACAGCAAATCGGACAGTGCGAGTGTGTGTTTGTGCGTAAACTTAATAATTTTATCTGACCGGGCGGCGGAATACCAGTTATATATTATTATTATTATTATTACTTTTGTATTAATACTACTCGCACGCATATGAATGCCCATACACCTAACCGATATAATATTATTGTAATAATAATAATAATAATATGATATTGCTATTGCACATTTACGTGCCTACATCGTACGCACGTGTGCAGACGATAATAATTATTCGTGACGATAATAATATGATTATTATTATTATTATTACGCGAAACGAGCACTAAACGGTTCGCTGTGTCGGGCAGGCGGCGTGATATTAATAATATTATATAATATAATATTATAAACGATATAATACACACGCGCGCGCATAGGTGAGTTTATAAATATATATTCGCCTATATATTGTAATATTGTCGTGGAGCGGACCGATGGAGCGATAGTGAGAGGGGTGGAGGGAGGGAGAGAGGGAGAGAGAGGGGGATAGAGGAAGCGAGAGAGGTGCGCGACGCCACCACCGCCGCTGGAGAGGAATTCTGGGAAAAGGAGTCCCGGCAATGTTGTCGCGCGCATAAGAATTATGGAACAAAATTAGAAACGTCGCCGGCACCGAATATTTTGGCTTGTTAGGACGACGGACGCACTAAAAATAGTGTTCCAGGTTCACCGCGCTATGTGGCGCTCGCATCACTGCTTTTAACTACGTGTGTTCACCTGCAGATAGCTATAAATGTGTACATGTACATGGTGAAACCTCTACAATAATATGTAAGGACGTGGTAGAAGTGTGTGTGTGTGTGTATTAAAGTTCTATTATTCCCGAAATGAAAACTACGACCGTACGCACGCCGCCGTCGAGATGGTTTTACGGGAGGGGCTCGCGCAGATGCGCATTGGTCGAAGTGATCCAAATTGGATGTGAAGGGATGTCAACACTACGCATAATTGTGCCATGTGTGTACTATGTGTCCCTCCTATTCGATTTTAATAAAACACATTTATGGGTGTTTATTTTTTGTTTAACATACACAATGAACACGATAATCGTGTGGTTTTATATTATAGTCTGTAGTATACTGTTTTCATGAAAAAATACGTAATATTATTATTATTATAATTTAAAATTACAAATTTTCGGAATGGGTTGTGTAACACAACTCGTGTTATTACTCGTTTTGGAAAATAAGATGAGGGGTAAAAAAATATGTAATCCAAAATCAAATATGATGACGTCTTGTCCATACCATGCACTGGGCGTCCGAGCACTAGAAAAAATATAAGATTGCAATTTATCGTGAGATAATGTCTATATCTATATGTTATAATTAATATATATATATAGCGTTTTGCGAAATTGTATAAGAATATATTATGCTATCAACTAGCAAATATACACGTAGAGACAACCGTTAAGAGTATTATTTTCTCGACCACTGTGCGCTTTCAGCCATCATGGTTTTTTTTTCTGAAAATATTCGTATACGTGATTAGAGAAAACTATTCTATTCGAGAATACGAAGCTTTGAAATAAGGATCGCTGAAATAATACTATCATTGGGATGGAAATAAATGAATAATTTAGAAATAAAATAATATTATGAAATATAATATTATAGTACTTACATGATATTATTTAATTTCTTACAAAATCAAAAATTGTCCAAACTAATTAGATACTTACTTAATTATTCTGAAAAAACACCCTGTCACTATAACCAATCTACCTAACCAATACCGTACTGTTAACGTGTTACGGTTTTGTATTTAGGTACTTATATTGTATATTATATGTTCAATGAGTGGAAAAAAAATACACTGCGTAAATAATATATAATAACATTCGCCGCGCATCTATATAGCTAGCCCGCCGCCGCCGTCGTAATAATAATATTACATTATAAGAGTATTGTTCGACTCGGTCGCGTAGTTTATAGTCATCTCTCGCCGTATACCTACAAATTGAAGGAATTGAAAAAAATCGTATTTTTCCGAGGCTTTTTAGCTCTATATTATTATAATATTATAATACACAAAACCGCAGACTTATTGTCATACAATATCACCCTCGGGCTCGGGCGCGCACCTATCCTAGTCCAAAACTCGTACGCGTTTACCGTTATCGACGCAGGAACAAGGTTTGAGTGGGTATAGGTAAGTATGGGTGGGCAAGTAGTGAGGCGAGTGAGGCGGGTAGATATCGTGGACCATGGTGCACCGTGTACCCATAGAATATATAGTACGCACGCCGCTAAAAAACAACACAACACAACGATCGCGTCGCGGATGATAACCTCCGGAGACGAATCTGTTGTCGTCGCGGTCGTCGTGACGTCATATATATAATAAATACAACATGATATACGCGTATTCCGACGATAACAATATGTACAGTATATATGTGTATATATATTTCACGCGGGGACAATGACTATATTATAATATGTACAACACGGGCGTGTAATTATAATATGATTGTAGACAGCTCCTACCTACCGCAGAAAAAATGTCGATCCGCTCCGGGGTGAAAACAACAATATAACCGAGTTATTATAATATCACATTATTATGCTGCTGTGTTGTCGGTATTATATTGCTATTATATAGGTTCTGCTGTCGTTGTTGTCGCGGATCGGGTCGTTTCCTGAACTGCAGAGCGTTACTCCGGAGGACTTTCGGGCGCAGATCTACCATACAGGTACTATATAGAAGGAGGAACCTACGCGTCATTTATACACCTATGTTATGCTAAGTATAACACGGAAAAAGTATAATAACATAATATGTGGCACAGTTTGGCCGACTTTTCAAACCGGCCCGGAGTGACGATACGGAGTGGTCCATTTAACCGGCTGGTGTCTACACATTGCTCATTCTCTAAGTAGATTATCGCGTTTAAAATATAGAATCTTAATTGTGTACGCGAGTACGGCGGACCGTAAACTGCTGCGGGTGTACTCTGCCATATTTCTCCACTCACGACTAAACTTTATGAATGTTATTGTTAATTAACAAATAAATAGATATTTATACGGTACCTATTCGAAATTGTATACATCATAAGTTTCCAAAAAGGATTATTCTTCGGAGGGCGTTGAATATTAAAAATGCATAGGTTATCGTTAAAACACAAAATTAAAAACACCTGACATATCACGATGTTCGGTACATGAGTAAAAAAAATATATGTTAGTTCGTAAATATGAAGTTTTTGTGTAAATACTTCAAACCGCCTATACGTGTAATCGTATGATATAATATGCGTATGTATACTATAAACATATTTCTACATCTACAAAAGTTGACTCGAAAAATGAGTTCGACCGTGCAAATCGATCGTTCTGTATATTATATTATGCCTATACACATCGAACTGGACAGTCGCCGCGTCGAACCCCCAGCGCCATACCGGTGCGATTTTCGTTTAAATATTTGAGTTCAACAGCAACAACGAGTACCTATATATAATATATTATAAACACAATAATATAATAAAATATAATAATGGTAATAATAATATGATGACGATAGTTATATTATTATCCTCGCGCCCGTGAATGCGGTTTTTGTTCCGTCGGACGCGGGTGCCCCTTTGTGTTACGGTTTGTGGGTCATAAATCCCGGGATAGTTACACATATAATATTACTATTATGTGTATACATACAATATATACAAAGCGTTCGCATGTGCGTCTGCCCTCACGACTTCCGGCCACTCCTGTGCGCACGACGTCAATATAAGGCTGTTTTTCCGATGTGTATATTATGTATATATTGTATACGACGACGTTCGGGCAGGCGCCCGTTCGGCAGCCGATCGGCTCGAGAGGTTTGAATAAAAAAAAAAAAAAAAACTAATGTACCAATATATTATTGTTATAATAATAATATGTCGTTAACGAAATCCAAAGCGTTACATACGGTAGCCAACACGATACAATAATATAATAATATATAGTATACCTACCTACACAATATCAAATACGCGCGTGTGTGTGCTGGGGGGAAACGCCTAGACCGAGATTAATTAGGATTTATTTGCGCTGAAGACTTAAACACTGCACTGCACGCGCGCGCATATTATTATAATGCACCTATAGCATGTTAAAATCGTAGTAAATTACTCGTAAAAAGAATTTGAATAACTAGATTTCTCAAGAAATATTCCCAGAGTTCATCGACCATCACTTTCTATTATGTACCTAAACTCATCAGTCATCGATAAAATATTATATGATAATAATAAAAATGCGATGATAATAAAAATTACAAAAATACAACGACCGAATATATTATTATTAATATAGTCATACAAAACGCCATTGGTCAAACATAATATTAATATATTTACGCGTAGATATTTAGTGCTTTCAGAAACGCGACGGTATTAAAATGTGTATTATATTATGTCAAATACCGCATTGCACATCAGCTGCAGTATACACGCGACTTTCTATACAGAATTTAGTCGACGTTCTCATTAAGGAGCACCCATACCCCCGATAAACCCACCTCATTTGTGCAGTATAAATATTTAAGTCACTTTTACAACCAAGTATTTTTTTTTTTATCTCCGCGTGCATAGTAGTTGTTTACTGCATAATTTATAACCTACCTACTTATTATGATCGAAATCAGTTCAAATACAATATATGCATGATTTCAAATTTGTGTTCCATGTAATTTTTTCCGAAAACCATATTGCACTGTTTCAACACGTTTTAAATGAGATAGCGAGACTTTAACTATCTTTTGTCGAGAGTTGTAAGTTTGTAACTAGTAGGTACCTATATTATATTATTTGTTTCTTCACAGTATGTTTTCGTTTTTCATCATGGTAATTACCTACACCATGTCTGACCGGCAATGCTCGCCTAAAAATATTCATTTTACCATATTCGCATTCCAAGGAATCGCACAGTATTTGACCAGCATTTTGTCCTTCACATAAAATTATCAACACATTATTACACATTTATACAATCATTTGAGCGCCACCCAAACAATTATTCACCATATAATAATATATCTAAACTTTTATTTTTTTTAAACCTTAAAGGTTATTTTCATATAAACTAAAGTACATTTTTTAGTTATAAAAGAAAACATTTAAGTAAAATACAGTTTTTTTTATTTAGGCATGTCAGCATTATTTATTTGGCGCACAAAATTAGGTATTATATGAACATGTGTAAATGTGTACATGGTAATTATTTTTGTATAAGGTACAAATTATTTCCGATCAAAGACTGCGGTGATTTATAATAGCGGGTAAAACAAGAATATTTGAGAGACGGGTTTCCAGTCAAAAATGAGTGGTGAAAAATAAAACAAGCTTTGAAGGGATACAAATACTTATATGCTGACGCCGTATTATTCTATACAAAAATACAATGCGTACGTTTTTATAAAATATAATGCATATACCATAAAGGTATACTGCTATTGTCATCTACCGAAACTAATCTATTTATTTTTAACAACATTATTAAAATATGATAATTTGTTTATCACTGTTAAATCTGAGTCGTGTATGTATTACGGTGCATGGTAGGTTACTGCAATTAATATATTATGTGGTTATAATGTTGTATTATAGTTATACCTAGCGATATTTAAAACTGTTTTTAATGATAATTTATCTTTCTGCTTATCTCGTGGTTAAAATGTTAACTAAAATGTATTCATGGTGACAGAAATATAATATAAGAAATTGATAACACGCCAGACAACTGCAGTAGGTAGTTATAGTAGGTAATTATTAATATATAATTAATTTTTATTTCCATAATTCCCAAACCTAATATTATAATTTTTAGTGTATTGCTACCAAATAGGTTAGGTGCGCATACCTAATAGAAGATAATCAGACCTTAACAATTTCGTTACGTATTACACGAATAATGTATAATATAATATTATTAACTATCTGCCATGTCTAGTGGCATAATAATTAATACATTATACATGTGCATAGAGCAAACCTAACCACCTGTAATCTGATTTTTCGTTTGAATACAATATATTACTTTTTTTAATTGTTTACAGAATTCTTTTAGAACAACGCGCTCGCGTCATTGTCCTGAATTTGTTATTATTATGACACTATCGTTGTGCTAATAGAACAAGGGCTCGAGCAAGATATTGTAATGGTGAAATTAATGCAGTAATGATGACGATGAAGTAGAAATTAATTACGCGCTGTATGATAATAATAATGCACTAGGCAGGCATCGCGGGAAGACCACAAAATATATATACATAAACAATAATTTAGTAAATAGTATAATAACTATGACATTGAAGTGGATAATTTTTGTGTCGTAATTTTTAATAATTCAGATACAGATAATGGTTTTAAAAAATGTTTAAGAAAATATGTAAAATTAATATTACCAACCGTCGCACATTGTTGGTAAATTATGTCATTGGACATTTTTCTATTCTAAGTTTTCAATTAAATAACAAAAAAATATTGTACGAAAATGGAAATTATACCTATTAAATAGTATTAAAAATCGTATAAAATATGTCAAATTGCTAACAGTCGATTGTATTTGGTGACTGTAAAAGTGTAAAATTCTATATCCAAACTTGTTAATAATAATATTTCGTGTTAGATATAATCGGTCAAACTATGATTTATAAAAATAATGTGAGATTTTAACTCAAGAACTACGATAAAAATTGTACTAGAATTGAACCCGTGACATCATATTATTATTAAATTTTATTTTTAAAAAAATGTTAGCCACCTCCCCTCGAATTTGAAAACTCTAAGTGATGCCATTGGACGCTCCATTCTTTCGCGTCACCACATTCTTCTATTGCATATCACATTTGCTTATTATAATTATGAATAGAGATAGTACATTTTCTATTTTAATAAAAATATTGTTCAATTATTATTGTTGTCGATGCTATCGTTTAATGTACCCTACGTGATAGTTGATAGTAAGCTTGTACGAAATCGTTCGGTTTGGGAAATCTCATAATATGACAATTTAGAATTATATTTTTCCATAATAATATGACACCTCACAGTAGTATTAAAGTTCAAAATGATTTTGTACATTTATTAATTACAATGTAATTTGTCTGCGTACACGCTATGCACGCTATGTACACTATGCACGCTATATACTATTATGATCTATCTATCCATCTATCTGTCTATCTATCTATCTATCTATCTATCTATCTATCTATCTATAATGATTATATTACTTGTCTTGCCATTTTTGCAGCTTGCAATTTTCCATGTTCGGTTCAATCATTTTCCCGGTGTGAATCACACGACATGTTTTATCGAATTCAAATTCAAACGAATGATAATAATAATCATCGAGAGGCGGAATGTTATTATCGAAAAAGTGCGGTTTTTGAAATAAAAAATTAAATAATAATATGTGATACAATAAGTTATTATGCTAATAAGGTATTTTTAATAAAAATGAAAACGTACACACACACCGAAATAAAATATAGTTAACAACAATTATTATACTAAAAGGCCAATATAATAATACAATATATTAAATCAATTAAACGAGTGTATATAATAATATTGAAATTTTGTGCGGAGCGCGCGGAAGACTTGCCTACGCGAGGTACACGACGATTTTAAAACTCGTTCACACACATGGTTCGGTTTGTGTACATCAGCCAAGATTGACTCCCACCCCTTCCTAACAGTTATAGTATGATTGTTGGTTTTAGTCAGCGTTAAATTATCTTAGAACAAATGTTTATACGTTTTTTTATTATTATTATTATTGAGTTATACACATCATACATTATATAATATAATATTATGTTATTAGATCAAACGGTATAATAATAATATAATAATTATTGTACAAAAGAACTATAGGGTTTCGATCATTATTTACGCATTGCTCGGTTTTTTTTTTTTAATGACTTAGTAATTTTTTTTGTTTTTATATGTTTCGAGATGCAACTGGAATTCTTAAAAATTATAAATAATTTAATTTGAACTTAGCAGTATTTTAAAATAAATTATATTGTAAAATGGTGAGGTACGTTTTAAACACGATACTAACAACAAATTAAAATACCTAAGACGCATATAAAATTCTTAAATATTGATTTTTTTTTGTTTATAAAATCCGAGACAAAACAAACGTATGTTTTATAGTATTTGTTTTAACTTTACTAAAACTATTAAAATAAGTATATAACATTAGTAACAATAGTAAAAAAAATTAAGGTTCACTACAATTAAATTGACTATAATGGCGAACATTCTTTAACAAAATTCCTTTCGTGAGAGGAATAAAATAATAATAATCGATCTCAGTCTTTATGAAAAATGTGCTTACATTATGATTTAATAAAATGCGTACTCGTAAAATACTAATATAATATAATATTATACTTTCATAGTATTAATCGCGTTTATCATCAGTGATTCTGAGGTTCAAAAATGTCACAAGTGTATAGAGACATTTTAGACACTTCAGCGTCCAAATGATTTAAATAAATACATTTAATAGGTAATACAAAAATGTAACGCATAATGTAACGTAGTTATATTATTTACAGTATGAATAATAGTATATAATAATAAAATGTACGTCTGTAATTATTTATTTGATTTAAGTTTAATTTACATTTTACATAATCATACTGTTAATACTATAAATACCCCGAAAATATAATAAATATGCCGCTATCATGATAATTAAATAATTGATAACAACGCCAATAAAATATTTTGCATGTATGGACTATGGCTATCGACTTATATCAATATATATAACAGTTGACGTGTTTTTCCTACTCAAATACAATTCTGATAATTCCGTTGGAAATGCATAGATCGAGTGCATAATTAAATATGCTATTTTATAATATGACTAATAGCACATTAATAGCGTGTATACTGTACAGGTAGTAATGCCTAAAGGTACAGATTAGCAGAGAGTATAACACAATTATAGACCTCCACAGTTATAATTATTATTATGATATCATTTAAATCGGATAACAATATTATACGACGTGTATAAATTACGAGTTAATTACCATTTTTTTTAGGAAATTGATTAAAAATCAATCGAGGCTGTATCGTACATAGAATATAGTCAATATAGATAGTGAATTCTGTTTAATCAGCTCAAGGATTGATGAAAACCCAAAACTGTGAAATATACGCTCGTATAATTCATTGGAAAAAAAATGTAATTTATCGGATTAGTTGTCGATTGTCCGAGATTATGACGTGTAAGATGAAAAACTTTAGAAACGTATAATAACTTATTTTAAGTATATAGCCGCATATAGGTATGCATATTATTATCCCTAAAATGAACACAACTCTGCAGTAGTTAATCAGTTTTATTTCAAAACACCTAACGTGCTCGGTTTACCTACAACTTATAATAATATACAGGGAAAGTAGTCTCGCGATTATGAAAAAAAAAAAACGCTCACGTTATCAAAACGGTAAAATATGACAATAAATTATTATTATTATCATAGGTACTGAGTACCATATCGACGTCCCCCGCGATCTGCGTCCCGATTACTATACAGCAACAGGTGCAAGATAATAATATTAATGTATGTCGCTACAGTGTTGTACTGTGGTAGTGCAGTGTGCGAGTTGGCACGAGAATATAATAATATTGTTACGTAAACGAAAATAATAACAAGATGAACACCGATATAGTGTAACGCCTATAATATATAGGTTATTATTATACGAAGAATCCGTACGGCGTGTTTAACCTAGTCCAAAACTACAGCATAATAAAATATTATGAATAAATGTCAGCGGGCAAGGCTAGTAGTGAATGAAATTTTTTTCACTCGTAGTAATAATAAGATGGATTTTGAAACTATTATTTTGCGGTATTTTTTTTTAATTGTATACAAGTAATTTTATCCATTTCCGTAGCAACTTATGTTGTTATATGTTGTTATCGATATCAAAAGGTATTTTACGGGCTTGGTAATTATGACGTTTACGCAGCGTCTAATATTGTTTTTCATATATTATGTTTCATTTCTTTCAGTCTTATACTTATATATGTATAGGTAATATGTTTTTAAGTAAGATAAATAAAACCATCCAAATTTTCTATAATATGAGTTATTCTTGCTATTTTGAATATCTTTCAATTTTTACTATAATTTCCAGCCTTAATCATGAGTCCAGGGTCCGGAATTATAATGTAATATATTAATATGCATTATACACTTAAAACGTGTTGACTACGCGCACGCATTTCTGCGCCATTAATATATGAAAATACGGGAAAAAAATACCATTTTAACTTGACGTTTCCACGAAAAACATTTTCGAAAGTGCGCTTTGACGCGTATTATTGTTTCTGACAATTTGAATTTTTCATTTGGTAGGTAGTTACTAGTTAAGTACTATAAACTTTTAAAAAGGTTGGACACCCGGCGATCACGGTGAGATAAAACCGGACCGCTTCCGTGTCGTTGCGATAGGAGCCGACTAGAGTTTATAATATGCTGAGTGCTAATCAGTAACCATCCGTATTATTTGTATTTAAAATAATCAGAAATGTCACTACGATTTTAGTGAATCACCGATAGATAAAAAGTATACACGATATAGATATCTACAATTTTAATTCCACCATAAAGAAACTATTAGTTTTGATAAAAAAATATATTTTTTGCATTCATTTTTACGAAAAGTGTCCAATTCCATAAATACATAAATACATGTAATAATAATTTTGAGACAAAATGGCCAAGTATACCTGGAATAATTACAATGTCTTACTTCTAATGTCCTTAAGTTACTAGAATATCTCTAAATATGCAAAATAAAATTAAGTTGACGATAATATTAGTAGGTATTGATTCAAGTTTAACACACTGATATTTGTTAATTATTGTACAAAATATATTTACAGAAAGTGTGCGATAACGCATAGAATTCCGATCCCTATGAAGTTATATGAACCATTTCAATTTAGGTGTACAACACATTCTTGAACACTTCACACGGACACGGTCGTTTGGAGTAAAATATAATTTTGGTCGGAATATACGCATTATTATTATAATAAAGAGACAGAGAGAGGAAGAGTGTCTTTTGCGTATGTATGAGAAAGGCATATATAGAGGCAACTGTCAAAGTTACTATATATATAGACAATTTCGTTTGTCGTCGACATTTTTCCGTTCATTCATTATTATTTCTGAAAACGCGGTATTTTTAAATTTTACAATAATAAATGATGCATTAGATGATGTTGACGTGTCTGTTGAAGTTCACGTGATTGCAGTGCACACATAACAGCTAACTGTCGTTGACGGCGGGGGTGGATATCCGCCCCCTCCGGTCGCCGGTGCAGCACGCATATGGATCGCACATGTTTCACGCCCCGCACCCCCGACTGTGGTGTTTCGACAGATACAAAAATGTCCAAAACGATGATCATCGCTTGTGAATGATGAAATATGAATGAAAGGTTCGACGAAACCATACGCACATGCATGTTGTTATTATTAAATATTTTGTGAGTTATAAATATATAACTATAATAGGCATTGTATATTATAATACTTATGGGGCTACGCGAGCGGACGCTATATCTGTCATTCGTGTAAAGTATCTATATGTAGTGTTTTAATCGGTGGATTTCGAAGGATCGTGTCGATATTAGTGTCTAATATTATTGTAACGTATTGTCAAAAGGAGTAAAGGAATGGATGGATATTACAACCCTTTCAGTATTTTTAACAATTTTTATTACTGTTGCAGACAAAATGGATAAATTCCATGAAGTTCAAATCGGTCGGATTATAAAGTAATTTTAATCCTTTTTTTGATTTTAACAATTGATAAATTGCAGTTTGTAGCAAATAATTATATCTATAATAATGGTATTTTTAAAATTAAAACAGTGGAGGCGTTGATATACATTTGTTAAACTAATATCTACGTCTAGATACAATCCAGTCATGAATTGATGATTAAATGAAACATCAACACGTGTCACTTATTATATTACTTATGTATACTAATATTACTTGTGTAGAACCTTGATCTCAAATCGAATTCATCTATATTTTTAGTATAATGAAACACGAAATAGTAGCAAGATTGCAAGAAGAACTTACAAAAAAGCAAAAATATTTTTTTTTATGTAACTGAGTGTAACTGCAGAGTAACGCATGTTTTGTATTCTGTCACCACCCGTGGGATTTGGGTATATGACAAAAACCTGGTTGTTTCACACGATTGGACGACGCAATAGGGAAGCGAGAAATCATTATTATATGGTTGTATAATTAATAATTATGAATCGTAATAACACAGTTACCGGCTGAAGTTTATCGAGCAAAGCGAAAAAACATTATTCAAGTCAAAAAATTAATAAATTTAGCCCCCAACCATGATTTATTTTGGGGAACGACATTGAGCATACACAGCAACGACGACCGTGTACCGCCACGACCTACGTCGTCGTTTCGTTCAATATTTAAAACATAGTTATAGTAATTTATCTGGTGTTTTTCTTCCGTCTCGTAAATCATCAGGGCCCACCACGCGTGTTTTTACTATCCAACAACTCTATAGCAGAGTATATAGAATTCTAGAACAGTAAAAAGTATACAAAATATATCATATATATTGTATAGATGTATCTGTTCGTTTGTTGTGTGTGTGTGTGTTTAATTAGTCACGAGGATTGTTGTAATTCAAAGGGTATATGTAACTCTTTCCCGAGCTCCTGAATCCCGTTTGATTTTACTACCGTAACCGGTCGTGTTTTTTTTTCAATTTTATAATCGATGAAAACATTATACGGTAGCGCGGTAGGCTGCAGCTGTGGCAACAACTCATGGAAACTAATATTATATTATATTATATTATATGTATATTTTACTATTATACTAACGCGTAAAACGGGACAGCATTTAAAATGCACTCCGATTGTACATCATACGTGTTTGAACATTACGAGCACGCGTACCTATATAGTATTTGTTCGAAAACGGAAGTGGAATAAATTAGATTTTTACGTTTTAACGCGTTTTAAAAACGAACTGCGGAACCAAGTACCAACATATAACAATATATAGCCACAACTCACAATATTACAATAACAACAACAATAATGATAATATCATTATTCATTATACATACATACAACGGGGTTCGCCCTCAACGCCGCCGAAAGGATATTATAATGATGTGTATATGTATTGTAACAATGCTTCCCATATAATATGCGCACGCCGAGAATTGAACATTATACAATTATAATATAATATTATATAGTGTCGTAAAATAACATAATATAATATAATATTATGACTGAAAAAAACTCGTCGTTGATATTATACTAATCATTGGGCCCTCTAATCGATTTTTGCGCACTCCAATATCGTCGAACTATCGCGATCATACGCGTATATCTATGTGTATAAAATATAGAGCTTTTAAAAGTTTCAAGAAAATACATAACATTTTGAAACCTATTGTTGTTTTTATTATTATTATTATTAATTTATTAATTTACATCAAAAGTATAAATTAACCTACTAAAATACTTAACTAACGACTAGGATACTATATATTAATTTGTTACAACTTGTCTGGTTGAGCGTCTACCATCACCTGGAACTAAACTGCAGAGAGGCAAAATCGAACATTGATACCGAAAAATATGTATCGTCCCATAGTATCCATACGAACTGGATATTAGCTACTGTTATTCCCAAACTATATTATAAAAAGACAAGTGAATCAATTACAAAAAAAATTCAATATAGTTCAAGGTTATATGAAATATTCCAGACCTCCAACTCTACTTATTACATATTTAATATGCGTCTAAACTAAAATCGGCTAGACGTGTTTATTATTTATAATTACAATATAATATTTTATTGCCATAAATAGTTTGTAATGGGTGTAGGCGCTATGCGTTATCGAAATTTGAAACGATAGTAGCGCGTTTATAATAATACGTACGGGTTTTATTTTTTATTACGAGACGCGAAACTTTTAGAACTATATTATTATTATGTGCCGCCTGTCATACGGACGTAATTGACTGTGTGTTTCTATTTCAGAGGCGCCAAAACCTATAATTGAAGATAAAAATCCCATTAATAAAGATACGTTTTAAAAGCCTATTTTTAAGCGGGCCATACAAGTGGATTTTTTGGCGCCTAAGTTTACAATTTAAACACTTCACTTTATACTATGGCATGTCTACGGCCGAATAAGCTATTTTCGATTTAGTTTTCAAATATAATAGCCTATGAGATCATTATACTATTACGTATCACATAATTATTGAATATTTTTCATTTTAATAACGATCGAGTAACGACCATTGTTTTGAATAATATTATACTAATATGCACGGAAGAATGTCACAATTTTTTAAAGAGCATATTATTTTCTTCTTACGCCTTACGCGGTCTTTCGATTATTTCGAAACCGGAAAACATAAATGTATTTCAAACCAGCTATATGGCAAGATAAGAGGCACAAGGGGACGTACACTTCACTTCAGAAATGTCAAATACTGTATATTAGAATAGTTTTTCATAAATATTATGTTATAGATTGAAATGTATAAAATGTTAACATTTAAAAACAATTATGATGCAATAAATGCATTTATATTTACTAACAATATATTATTATCATCAATATAGTTATTTATTTAATATAATTTATATAAATTGTTATTTGAATACTGGCAGGGGAGAGGCCAAAGGGTCAAGTCCTATGTGCTCTGCGTCTTTATCACAACCCCTAAAAATCAACGCGAATTATGTAGCTGCAGTTATATTATATAGCTATATATACATTAGTATGTCACTTATTATACATAATATAATACAGTTTGAACAATACCGAAATTCATTTTTAGTTTTCTCTTGAGTGAAGTACATAAGTATATAATACGTTAATTTGCATGTATTACTAAATTGTGAATAATTAATGATATACTATTATACAATTGTTGTTAGAGTACGCTTAAAACAATATGCACTCCTAGTTTCAATGTGTGCCCTGTGAATGCAATCATAATAATATAATGTGGTGAAATAATATGGGTTTCAGCTATTGTGTAGAATTTTAAAATAGTTTTTATCAAACATTTAACAGGTTATTTATTTCGACAATTAATAACGGTTTGACGATCACGATATAACATATAGTGATGTGATGCATTATATTATAGTTATAGTGGTATAGTTCGATAGTACATTTAAAGACAGTAATTAAGACGAAATAATAGTCATAATATAAAGTAGTGATTATATGTTATGATAGTTGATTAATATTTGCTTATGGATAATAATCAAGGAGAGATAGTGCTTTAGGCAAGAAGTGAAATAAGAACTGTTTATTAGAAAATTAGGGAGCTAATGATAGTGCTTAAGTCTGAACGAATTAGGATTAAATATTAGAACTAGACGGAGTCTCATAATCGTTGTATTATATTAGTATGCAATATTGTCTTTTGGCGCATCTGCATATTATGTTTTTTTTGTAGCTATAAACAATGTATGTATCTGTATTCAATATTGAGTTTTCTTTTTTATTGATATATGAGATAGTTACTTATACGTAATAATATGTAGTGTGTATAATTCGTACCTACACGTTGTAATATTATAATAAATAATATTATGTGAGATATGTGACAGGATTTCGTGATTCACAAACGAGTATCCGCTTATGTGTACGTGTTCTAATAGCTATGCTATTTGTCTTGCACCGTGTATATTGACGCAACGCGATTTATTATAATACATAAATGCGCAGTGACTTGCAACTATTTGTAGTTAATGATTCAATATTAAAAAAAAAACACCTGTATAGTGCAAACTTATATTATTTAGTTGTACAGACCCATAAAGCCTCGAGTACGACGTTTGGATATCGGATGGTAATATAATAATTGTGTAGTCCGCACGACGACGTAGGTGTAATACCATCGGCTAGTACAGTATGGTATTATTGAAGCAGGTATTCGTATATAATAAAACATAATATACTATGCCGGTTGTCGAACACGAAAATCAATTTGTTAAAATCCAAACGGACAATTCGATGATATTGAAAACAAAAAGTCACGAAATTTTAGACGCAAACATAAGATACGCCTCGTTAACACTATTCGCGATGGCTATTTACCAATTACCATTTAGTATTTGCATATTTATATATGTCACAACTCACAATAAATACGATTCATACAGTCATACGTAAATATTGATTAACTACTAACAACGATATCATAACGATTTGCAATAACGAGGGTCGGCATGACGAGACCTTAGACAAACATATTCGGTAGGTACCTAGGTATTCGAGGATTAAATTTTGAAACGAGCAAACAATTAAGTTAGTATGTAAGTCGATCGTTGAAGAATGATGCAAGAAATTTGTGTTTTCACGAGTAGAGAGAAAAGCTCAAACACCTAACCATATTACACAGTTTCGCCTTTGGGAGTGGGTATACTTGTTGAATTTGAAAAAAACCGTCAAACAAAATGGCATGAATACAATAACATAGGTAGTTTAAAATATTCACGTTGCACACTCGACTAATGCATATTATTATTATATAATATAAAATATAGACTCGGAAAAAAGGGTAGTTGTTACTTATATTACTGCTGCGCCTGCTCGTAAAATAAATTGTGGAGTTTACACACTTAATAAAGTGCATTCGACGTAATTATCAATTGAATTGAAACAATGGAATCAAGTGAATAACAAAAAAACAACAATAAACGCAATTCAAACGAAATTAGTGCTTACACGTGCATGTATATACGGAGTGATAAATTTCACTGACTACACTACTTTTCTAAGTAAATTCAGTGGTTTAAAAAAAAATTGTTGCTTTTTATAGTCTAAACTCTAAAATTCTAATGTATTTACAGTAATACACGTTTTTATCATACCTATAGTGATTATTTAGATGATGTTTTAATTCATAAACATAAATATTTAGACGAGCTGAGTAAAATCACACGGAGATAAACTGTGGTCCGCACTACTCAGCTTATATAAATTATAAAGTAGACTGTTGACATATTTAAATGCATCATTCCGTATATTATATTATAAATTTACATTTTAGTGGACAATAATAATAAATTAAGTAGGTTTACAATACTACATTTTGACAAACTAATCAAACGGTTGTAAAATGCTGTTCTCTTGGTGAAATGCAACTATGATTATAATTAATATTAGGTATTAGGTAAACATCTCGATAATATATGTTATGTCGTACAATGTGTGAGTATATTTTATGCAGTACCTATCAGTGCTTTAATTTGGAATTGTTAAGTAGATGAGCTCAATCCAACGATTTGAAAACTGCGTTCCAAGTACAAAATTATTTAACACAGTCCCATCAATACCAAAAGGTATTAGATAGTTCAAACCATTGAAAAGATAGAAAAATATTTAATATTAAAAATGTAAAATTCATTAGATACACCTATCATTGGCAACAATTTTAGTCCACTCCACATGTTCATAAAAATTATTTCGGGCATTAGTTTGTGCCGTTTTCCTGTTCAAGTAAAAAAAAATAGGAGAGCTCCATAACTAATTCGAGCATTGGTACCTATAAGCACAGACACAGGATTGATGAATATCGGGGCTATGTGTGAAATGTTTTTGTGGTGCCTATTTAGTGGATGTTACTTAGAGGCCTCAGAGACAATTCGATTTAAAGCTTATTGATGAATCTGAATCATTAGATAAATACATGGACTATGAACCAATATTTTTGCAACAGGTTCTCGGATGTAGATAATATAAGAATGGATAGGACATAAGAACTTATCACATGAAACTTTAGTGATACTATTTTTAAGGTTATATGGGGCAAATATTGATATGATAATTGATAAATAATAATAAATATTTAAAATATTTAACAAAGTTTAAAGTAATTTTCCAGGCACAAGTGGCACAACAATCAAAATACAAACTGACAAATATCTAAATATAACTAACTATTATGTTATCATTATTATTTAATAAAATAGTTTGGCACAAAACCTTAAAGAGCCCCATATCGTCTTTCTCTCTTCCCCAAAAAAACACACGGCCCCATATGGAACTGGTATAGGCATGTCCCATCCATTTTTATATTATGTATGGTCGCGGACCCCCTATGCCACTGCACACCTGGAACCGCCTTTAACTTTCCAGCACTACCAGCAGGCTCTGTATTGTATGAGTACATACAAACAGTTCATATAATACTCACACCGACTAAGCCACTCAAGTCACTCGTCCTCGTCTTATGTCTAAATATCAACTACCTACATAATATTTTCTACATATGCGCCGAAGTCAATGTTAAAGTCAGCCCATGGCCCGACTTCTTTTTCAAAAAATTTGGCCGGCAGGCCACATTTTATTCACATCATAACTTTATTATGAGAAAATGTATATTAGGACACCTCTATACTAAATAATTAGGTAAGATATTGAGCCCGCGAAGTTTTGAAATTGCCCAATAATTATCCCATATTTTAAAACCTTCGGTGCCACTGAATCTGCAAGTATAATATCTTCCTTCTAAGTTTTATTGTACTAAAACTAATCTTATTATTTATTATAATAAAATATAAATTAATTACTTATTACAATATTTATATTTATACACGGACTGACAAGTGACAACACATGCGGGTATAAGTAAATACAAGATAAAAATAAACATTGTGTACAATTTTAATGAAATTCCATCCAAGTGCCTATAAAGGGGTGAAACCTTAGTAAACTATAATACTCTATTCAGTCAATTCAGAATATGAGTACAACCAGTTCGTGGATGCATAAATGATGATTGGATGGAGACTGGTGGAGGCATGTGAGAATATATGGGATACATGTGCAAACTCGACGTGTTTTTGTCCGCCGACTGGTGTACTTTTATTCTGAATAGAGTATAATATATTAAAGTCAACAATATAATGAGTTACATGGACCCTATATTATAGAGAATGTTTTCCTATTTTATTTTTATATTGGGTAAGTAGGTATATTATTCATAATGTGTTGATAAATTAATATATACCATTTCTATATAGGTATTAGGTAACCAGGTAGTACCTTCTCATGTTAAATTTACCAACTCTGTTAAAACAGAATGTTTATAATAAATAAATTATTAAAAAAACTAATTCTCAAGAATATACAACAAAAATATATTTACTTTTAATTTGCCCATAAAGTATTAAAACGAAATACACTAAGGGCCAGTATTACAATCATTGATTACACTTCGATTACGCTTAACAGACTGATAAGAGATTTTCTTACCGGCCGAATTCGGCTGGTTAGGAGTCCGTTCAATTTAACCGCAGATGGTAATACTGGCCCTAAATAGCGCCTCTCGAAACCATAAGTTTCGGTATCCGTAATCAAATAATAAATCGCTCATAAAGCAAAATCGACGTCATCAAATAATACAGCTAACTAGAAAACATAAAGTTTGAACTAATGCAAACGGCATTTTCATAGGACCTGTCCTATATAATAGTAAACACATTACACACCAACTGCATTATGATATGCGCCCCAAATGATCAATCTGATCCACTATAAATAGGTATCACGCATTCACGCCATAGAACTAATAGAAGTCTACAAATATATATTTTAGGAATTTAGGATGTCATAATAGAATCAGGTGTGCAAGGAACTTACAAATCTTAGTATAGCTATACTAACCGTCACATTTTTAACTATTAACAATGTTGTTACTGTATAAAATATACTATTGTGTAGGTATGTTCATGTTCATCGTCTTTTAAAGGTACGTCAACAGAGTATACTGCATCTATAATTGCAGCTATGGATATTATGTAGTAATAAATTGTATAATAGTTTTAGTATATTACATACACAAGAGTGGCGTATTTGAGGGTAACAGATTGGTGGATTAGACAATTAGACCTCGACTTTTGTATGTATAGAAATAATTATTGTATGTACCATTTAATAATTATATAGATAATAGTAAAATTGTCAAATTAACATTAAATAAACTAAAAATTCATATAATATAATTGTAAAAAAAAAAATACAAGTAAGTAGTTAATTAATATGGGGGCCATCGAAATTATTATCACCTTTCCCTCTGGACGAGTTTCAGATATGCTACTGGTATAAATATTACAGATTTATGTAGGCGAATGCAATGTAGGGGGCCTGCAGGTTGTACATCATCATATTATTATCATTTATCAGTTTATCACAACACATTAATAATAATAGGTATATATTATTAAAGTATTAGAACGAAAAGTAGTAAATACAATAAGTACTTAGATTGGCAAGACATTGAATACACGGGGGCTCACCGTATATACAATATTATATTAGACAGTGTTGTACAACCAACAGAGGGCTATATGTTATAGTGAGTGCTTCTTTCACGAATATATACGATGGTGGTGGCTGCACAATGATTTCTGTAATAATAGAGTATAATAATATTATATTATATTATTATTTTATTGTCATATTGTTGTATTTGATCCCGCTCGTTCCTATATATTTTACCATATTATTCACATCGACAGTCACGATCTCTATAATTGGCCACCCACCCATACGAGTACATCGGAGAACATTGTCGTGGGGCCGATGTATAATAATGTATAAGTATATTATAAATGTAATACTCGACGACGTCTATACATATATCGAAAAGCTAGTTTCTTTTTTTACGAATCGTCTATGGTGGAAGGGGGGTGGGCTGTGGGGGTTGTCACCGAGTTGTCTACGAAAACGTTTAAGTTGTTATTATAGATCAATTAATCATGTACCTAAACACATCGCGGTGTCAAGTCCATGTGGCCCGCAGTAAACGCACAAGTGTATAACTCTGCTGTTGGTCGCAATAAAATTGTATTAATCTATGTAGCCACGTAGGTATATACTTACCAAATAACAACATAATAATATATTATTATAGTTTGCATTTTTGCCTATATACGCTACAATACCCGAAAACGAAACACAAATTCACACATTTAATCTACGAGTAATGAATATAATATAATGTAGGTAGGTACATACAATAATATTTTTTATAGCTAATATAAGAATTATTAATTATTACGTTCAGTATAATTATATACCTACTGATGTCTGTTTATGTATATAATTACTAATTAGTTAATTGTTAGAAATATATTAGCTCGAACATAACAGTAGCAAAAAATAGTTTTGGCTACATACCAAAATATCTGAACTGTGTTAGAGATGTTTTTGTGTAAAGCGATTAGTTTTTGAAAAATGTACACTATAATTATGTAGATTATAATAGTGCAGGCATGCAGCTATGCAGCTAGTATAAAATATAGGTAAGTCTATGAATGAACAATGCTATGATATTATTTATACAAAATGATTATTTTAAAGGATTTTACTAATTTTCCCTATAGTATTAACGTTTTGGGTATTAATATATTTTTTATATAATTTCAACTATCTCAAGCCATTACAAACAACATTTTTGAAAAAATGTTTCGTTAAGTATAATATTTTCACGTTTTAGAATGACGGCCTACATTTTTAGTTTCATATTCCTTTCAAAGCAGAATATTTTCCAAAAAATTGTAATGAATAGAAATCTAATTTTGAATTACTAGAAATACTAATGCACTATAGTCTATAAGTAATAAATACCTAGGTATTTTAAGTTCATATGAGCTGAATGGAGTGGTACATAAGTAAGTAATAGTAACCCCCCAAATATTAGTCCACTTTAAAAATGTTGTTTTTAATGAATTCTAATTATGTAGTAAAATATATTTACGAAAACGTTTTTGAAAAAATTATTATTTACATTTAAAAGATTCACCTTGTATGTGTAATAATATTATATTCTTTACCTATGTCCTATATACGTATTGATATTATGTCATAATAAGTATTTAATATTGCTTGCATGTCGGTCGTGCCACTGATTTTGGTCGGGCATACCTATTGTACAATGCGCAGCGGACAACCCGTACGATGACGATATGATTATTATTACCGCTGCAGTTGTTATATTATCGGCGACTACCATGCGTAGTGTACACAATACATAATATATATTATATACAATATGTCAATATTTATTTATAATATTATGTGTGTGTGAGTTTCAACGGACGACCGGAAATTAACGCAATGATAGTTCTTCAACCTCCGAAACGTGAATCGTGTTCAATATTACGGTATATACGATACACATAAACCGACAAAATATATTGGGCGCACGCGCGTACCGTTGAAACATCCAGTAATAGGTACCTACACGGAAGATTCATCTCGATCGAAGTCGTCGAAAAAAACGCGATTTTATAATAATATAAAATAAACCTTAAACATATTACATTTTATTAATAATGGATGTATAATTGTATTGTATCATACAACAGCTGATCGCTCTTTTTTAAGTAAAAAATTAATTCGATTATAACCTTCACGTACTCAAAATACCTAGGTTCCCAAGATATACCAATCGAATATCGATCCTTTCTAAATACGAACATTTGGTCGGCTGTTTTCATGGTTTGAACCTGCGGGAATTTATCTGTTAAACAATACGCTATGTTGCGTTCTTATACGCAAATTGAAATGAACTTATTTTTAAAATTATACGACTAACGCTCGTATGTATGCGCAATAACTCATTTAACAATAATCTATGCGTTGAGAACTACATATTCGTCACGGTTATAAACGAAAACCTATTACATTCGTCCTACGTCGAGCCAATTTGCGTCATGGAAAAATGTAAAATATCCTAATGGATATTTTATAACCTTTTACAGTTAACATTAATAATTGTTATAGATTAATATTTTTTAGTATGTGTACAACTAAAACGATAACATTACTATACAACCTTAAAACTTCACTATTTATAATAGCTTATACATTTTAAACAAACGCGGCTAAAAACATACCATACATAATAATTTATAGCCTGATATAAAATCAAGAAACATAAATTATTTATTATTATTGTTATATTTTAATTTTTCATTAAATAAATCATTTTCATTAAGTTATTAATAATTTTATTAGGTATACGTAAATGTATAAACACTATACCTACTTTGCTCAAATTTTTAATTTTAAAATTATGCATATTATATTTAAATGTTTTCTTTTGTTTTCGTTGATTTTTAGAAAATAAGAACCTCCCGTAGATATGATTTTGTACCTATTGAATTAAACTTATGTCGGTAACTTGGCACGTTAATTCGAAGAACCGTTTGTCAAAATGACAAAATGTAAGTACAGCCTTATACTGTAGGTTCAAACAAACTTAAAAATGTATAAGATTAAAGTTTAAATTCCAACTACTAAATTATTTCTCCTTCAACAGTAGATAGGTAATGATAAATAATTTATAATATTTTTTTAAATTTCTTCTGCGATTTTGATATATCGATGTTATTGCTTTTGGTATTTAGGTGCATTGTTTACTCAAGTAATCTCACGAACTACGATACATGGCATTAAATGTATACATTTTTATAAGAAAATACTATCATAAATAAATATATATTTGTTTAACTCGTTTAAACATTTTTTAGGTCTGGTTACCATCTATGAAATATTGAGTAACTATATTAACTATACCTAGTGATTAGATTATATTTTAAACAAGAAACATCCATCCGCAATAAATATTTACTCTGATGAGCGAATACGCGTATATTCACGACGATGTTGCAGTATTCTTTAGTTTTTACCACTTAGACCATCGTCGTGTATATAGATTTAAACTTAAGATTAAGTAATTCTTATGACTCATCGCTCTATACAGTGTATTGACTATACAATATTACTCAAAATTCCGATAAAACCTATGCAAAATTTAAACCAATCAATCACCATTATGTGTAGTAGACCGGAATCCAATTACTAATATAAATAAATAGGTAGGTATATAAATTATAAATTATACAAATAAAAAATAAATAAAAATAATATGAAATTATTTTAATATTATGTTGTACGTCAAGCTGCATTTTAAATTCTGTTAGCTTGATACATGTTTGATGTCTTAATACTTTTCAACTGCAGGTTATTTCTAGATATTTCTATATATTTCTTATATAAATTAATGTAAAATGAAAATTTTCTAAAGTTTATTACAAGTGATATTAGAAAATACATAAAAAGGTAAGTTGATCTAGTTAACATTCGTCGTAAAACTGATAAAAGAAATTAATAAACGGTATACTTACATACTAAAAAATATTATTATTGGCATAATAACATTCAATTATATAAAATCAAATATTTAAAAATGTAGTTGGTTATTTTTATTAAAAAGCATGATAATTGGTAACATACATTTCTCCTTACGAGTTTACTGAATATTCTTACTGCAGTAAGCATGCTTGTAAAAAAAATTATAATAAAGTTTTAAATAAAGTAACACACGATCTCTGGTATTAACGAAAAAAAAAACCAATATATTTTTATCTGACGGTTATCACATAAAAATAGACGGAAATAATTTAGAGGAATGTGTAAGTACATTTACAACGACAAGGCAGCCGTAAAAAAGTCCAAAACCAAATTTTCGAGGCGTGAACATAAAAAACGGCGGTATCAATGGAAATTCTCCAATTTAGCAAAATTAAAACAACAAACCTTGAAATGTGCAAATAGAAGCACTAAAAATGTTTGTTTCTGAACAACTACCGAACCTTAATGAAAATATTACTGTTAAGGGGAAATCAGACACCAGTTTTACTTACCTACTTATTATTTACACTTGCTTGATATGAAATTAAACAAGTCTTACAATAATACAGTATAATATAATACGGAAATGGTACAAATAATTAATTTATGAAAATATAAAATAAACAAAAATCAACTGTTTGTTGGAAATTGATAACTATAAAATTAAATTAGTCATAAATCAATTATAAATGTGTTATAATTATATTATATGTGCTATACTTAAAGTTACATAATACATAATACAGAGTGATCTCTGATATACTTTCTGAAATACTCTCTACAGAGTAGGTCTCCCATAACATAACAATACAATAAGTATCGATTGTAAAGTTTTCTATTTTATTATTTCAGCAAGTTTTAAATTCTATTTTTGTTAAATTTGTTAAATTAGGAAAATAATAATTACACTACGGAATTAAGCACTAAAAAATTTAAATACCGTAAGTACCTATTACTATATTTTTTTAAATTATTTGTGTCACAGTATTGAAATGATCATACGAACAAAAACTAAGAAGCATTATTCTAAGACATATATTTCAGTTATTTACTTATTTAAGTCACCGAATAAATTAAGAAGGTTAATTTTGGCCAATCTGTAAATGTATCTTTAAGTATAAACATTATATTCACTACATATTTTTAATTTAGGGCCAAAAAGTGTGATTTTGTTGTGTGTTTGAATTTTCATCAACACTGTGAAGGCGCTCATATTATACATTTCTATAACTACTATTTGCTTCAAAAATGATGTACCTACGGTTCAAAACTTATTTTGTAAAAATAAAATATAGTTTTTATTTACATTTTAGTTTGTATTTAACTTAAAGCGAATGTATACAAGGCACGAAATAAACGAAATTAATCAATAACTAAACTTACCATTGTATGTATATTTTATCATTAGAACCAATTCCTTTGCTCTCGCATCCTCTAAACACTACAAGCATAACTAGACATGCTCATCACTTTCAATATACTATTTTTACTAATGTGATAATGGAATAAAGAAAATTAAATAAAACGCGTGGGTCGTGGGTATGTTACGATATCGAAAGTCCAACTAGTAGAACTATTTAGCCATAAATTAATAAGGTACCACTACCTGGTGTATTAAATATAATTCTATTTTAATAGCTTATTTTCTTGATAATAAATCGATTCTTAAATTAAGTAGGTATACACAACAATATGTCAATATAATATTATAATATTCATTAAATCAAACACGATTACGTAATCATACGGAAATTATTGCTATCTTTTCGAAATGTCCAATTTAACGCATAATATTTGTCATATTTAACTGTAGAGAAGAGTTTTACTAGGGTATCTAAACTGTTTTAATATTTGAAAACATTAAAAATAATAATTAATTTATAAACGACTTTGTTCAAGGAAATTTCACACCGATATTATTGCTGAAAGTACCTTCGTCTCACATTAACATAATAATATAGTTATAACTTATAAGTATTATCTGTATATATATTTTTATGTTTTTTATTTCAGTATTAAGGTCCATACCAATTTCAATCGGTGTACTAGTATTTCGCAATAGTATAGATTTTTTGGTAAGTAAGTACTTCGATTTTTGGTATTTCTTTTGATACAAAATACGCTTCATAGCTCACGTCACCCATGTTATTCAAAATTCCCATTGAATAATTGATATTTTTATGGGATACCTCTTTGGTAGTTTTCCAATTAATCGTTATTTTTGATATACATCAAATATATAAAAATAAGTATGCACAAATTAATGAAAATCGAGTAAGTATCTATATCTTTTAATTTCCCAGAAAATCTTACCGATGGCAATTTCACAGTTGAATGTTTTAGTAAACATGGAGTAGGTTAGAAATAGTTATTAATTATTAAATATTTTACTGTTCATCAGATAATATTAAAAAAAAAAATACCGTAAGAATAAGTTATATTATATTATTTATTACAATAATATTATGATTGTGTCTCATATATTCAATATTCCAAAACTGTGATAGATAATGATATAAACACCATTGATTATTCGGCACTTGAACATTAAAAATCCTCGAGTGATCATTGATTTGTTAGGATTTTTAGAAACGCAATTATATAAACAAAATGTTATGATTCTTTACAGTCTTCCAGGACAATAACGAATGGAGTTACCTTAAAAGGTTTTGTATATGCAACATTACTTGACGATTTGTATAGATGTTTGTATGCTTTCATTGTAACAATATTTTGCTGGTTTGAAAAGTAATGGTTTAAAAATCGAGACAATACGAAGGTCTAATTTAATCTTAATTAAAATATTAATGAGATAAGTGTATTACTTTAAAAAAATCATAGAATGAGAAGTGGGAATTCCGAGTAGGAAGTATACTTTCTAATATAATAGTATTAATGAGTAATGACTTTATTGATATTGAATATCATTAAAAAAAATGTATGATGTTATATTATTTACTAACGTGTCCTCGTTCGATGTGTTTAATCTATTTTTTAACTAACTGACAACTGTTCATGATTATATCCTTGTATTGAGGATCAAAATAATATATTTCATAATCAAACACCTATTAACAAGTCTGATAGTTGGTTCCCCGTGAAGTATACTTAATGTTATATTAAAAATATTAAAAAATTATACAAACAAAAATGTAATAATTGCGAAATAAAAGTTGCATTATATTTTAAATAGTTAATAAGCTTAAACCATTTTTTCAGAACGTAAAACCACATTTGTCTAATAAGCTATAATGAAATATGCAGCTGATATACTATATTTAAAGCTTCATTATGTATAGTAAAAATAAACTAAATAATATATATATATTTTTTATGGTTATTTATGAATTATAATAGGTATCTACAGATACGTTTAATGTATATATGACCGATATTTTAAGTATTATAAAATATCTATTATGTTAAGGCTTAATATTTTTTACTGGTGGCCGACCATACACAATGGTATTGTAATTATTTGAATTTTTAAAGCTAACCCTATATTTTATAAGTGTGTAGTGGCGTACGAGGGGTATCGTAGTTCTACTAGTTCCAGGGTTTTAAACCCCCTAAAATGTATTATTTTTACAAAAAATCTCATTTATCTTCATAATCAATACATAGAGTAGATAAATTGTTGGTAATTTTTAATAGATATAAAATAAATTTTAAAATAGTAATAAAACCAAGAATCATAGTTTTAGTTTTCTTTTTGTTTGATATAAGAACATTGCTACACGTCTACCACAATCATTTTATCAATAATAATTACCACGTTTAAAACGGCACAAAGAAGATCTATAGATGACCAAATTAAATAAGTAGGCTAAATTTGAGACTTAACTCTTTAATTGTTTTAACCAGTTACACGAAAAACTGTTTAGCAAATAAGTGAAAATAGGGATAAAGCCCCGGATCTGTGATTAATCTAAGTACAAACCCTAACCGAACTAAAATTCTGTATACGCTACTGTAGGTGTGATCGGTAGTTCATAGTATAAAATGAAAACCTTGTTCGAAGCAAAAATAAATTATAATGTAAATACATAAGAAATTAGGTGTAATACTATAATCTAATATTATTATCGAAATATTTTGATCACTTATATTTACGATTCACATAAGTTTTATTGCAAGTATAATTGCGTATAAATATAATTTTAAGTGAAAAGCTGTTGGGCTATTTTTTTAATAAAAATTAAAAAAAGGTTTACTTTAAGCACTTAATGCTCAATACAATAGAAGCATGCATATTAAAAAAAATGTAATGTTACTTACTTGTCAGCTTTTTTTATCAATTTTTTGATCGCCAAATAATTGTCAACGCCAGGTAACTGTAACATTTTTATACAGAGTTCTGGTTCCCATTTTGAAAGGTTTACACCATTTCTCATGTCGGCCAGCAGCTTTGACCCACTGAGCCGATTTTTCTCATTGTTAATTGTTGTGCCATTGTTAGTCTTCACAAGATTCGCTAATCTCATCCATTGGTTTTGCGTAGTCATATTTTATCTTAAACATAATTTATTAAAAACTATTTAATTATTACTATACGTATATAATATATAATATGTTAATTGTTTGATGATAAATTATTATTTCACCATTATAGTTTTTAAACTTAGTTAGATGTACAATACTTATACATGTCATGTATAATAATCTTACTACTATCTATGATGTAAGTATAAGTCATTTTTAAATGCTTTTTTTTTTTCAAAATAAATCTACGTGACTGTGAAATTGATGTTATCATATATACACATCTAATAATAAAAAAATCAACGCCTTGTTGCAAAACAAAAAAATTAACAAATTTAACTGTTCATTAAAATACATATATTTACTGTGATGGCAGACAATATTTAATGTTTGAGGGACTGTTAAATATTTACGATCGATATGAATGTACCCATATAATATGATATGTCGTGATGATGAATTTTATGCATTTTAATCCATATTATACATTTGTGGTATAACTATTATCTAGAAGAGCGGCAACAGGTGCAATATTAACGATAAATAACTTTTTTATTTCCTTTTTACAACACTGAAAATGACGAAATAAAAAACGAACCTTGACATTATGAAAAAGCAAAAAACTAAAAATTTTCAAAAATGTTGTTTTTCAATGACTTCAAACTATCTAAATAAATATTTTAAAAACATTGATACTTTTCAAGATAATGAGTGCTAACAACTTAAATAATCAGGATTTATCCAGTATAGTGTATATATACGCTATACAGAGCTGATACTTATAGGTATAATATTATTATAATACCTAAACTTCAGAAAAATGTGTTTGTTTTACTGACTTACCGCAATGAAAGACGCTCTACTCTATAACTGAGAATATAGTTGTTTACCGCCAGAATTGACCTCTCTGTTTTCCGTCAACCTGACCGTGCCAATTTCATCCACCATCGGCAAGTACGATGTACATTTTAATTACATTTTTTTATATCTGCACAACGTGCAGTGTACATTTCTTTTTACCACCGATTTGAATTATTAAATTTAAGAAATAAAAATAACTATAGTTTTTCAATTCATATACGACATAATATTTCTTAATAGAGATGTTAGTATTTGGATACGACTATATGAACGTGGAAAATTGAAATCTTATATCATAAATAGCAGTGAAAAAAATTCTATTTTGGCGGTAAAAATTAAAAGATCAAAAGTAGGTACATATTAATAAAAACTTAAAAACTACTTCGTAGTACAAAAACACAAAACGATTCTTTGCAATATTGCGCACATGTCCACGTGGACATCAAACGCCATCTGTACCTTTATACGTCATATCGTTGTGTAAAAAAAATTAAATTGAATCCGCTCGTTAAAAAAAATATAACGAGCTCATATAAAATACGCAAGTAGTGGTGACGATGACGTAATAACAAGTGGCTGTTGATAAGTGTGTGGGTATGTATGAAATAAAAATCAATTTAGAGGAAAAAAATAACGTTTCAAGTTTCAACCAGTCCACAATGTAAAATTATTTTCGCGTTTATGGTCACAATTATTGACTGGCGCTGCAGAGACTTCGACGACGATACGCATGTTTCTTATCATTGTATTACATCGGTTACTAAAGCTGTCGTCCTAATTGTTGGTTAAATTTTTTTCTCCTCGAATTAGAGGCCGAACGACAATTGTTCATACAACACCCCACGTGAAGTTTGTTTATTTCAAACGTTCATATAATATTATACACATGACAGCACAGTAATTATTATATTGCTGTTCTTACGCCAACCAATACCCATCATGTTGTATACATATATTATAATCAACCTTCGTCGAGGCAGACTGGTTAAACACAATGGACTATATTATATGGAGCACAATGATGGATATATTATTATAGATTCCATCGCAATATCTACGTAAAGTAGGTGCTAAAATGAAAACAACAATAACCGATGTCATGTATATTACCATCATGTTATATGGAGATACTCGGTCTTCTCGACCAAAAAGTTCATGTCACAATTAGCACGTATACAAAACAACATTAATTAAAAATATATAAATATTGTTCAGAAGAGCGTATTAAAAGTTTGATAATTCTTATTCATTTTATGGTTACGTACTTGAAAAAAATGTATTCTAGTGTTTTTTTTTCAATTAACCGATAAATCATAGAAAACAGTGTTTTATTTTAATTAAAAGAAATTGTCTAGAATATTTAAAATTTAGAGATAGAGTTTATTGAGTAGTTAATTTGTCAATACTTAATTCAATATTATTTTGTTTATTTATTCATCATTTTTCATGCATTTTGGGCTGTGGCACACATTTAAAAAAACAGTTATAAAGTGATAAAATCTAAAACATTAATATTATACTGTTTATCAGAAATTCGGTATTTATGTTTTTATTATACTAGAAGATCCTATTGTCTAAAAAATATCATATTTAACAACAGATATATATTGATTTATAGTGATTTTATTCTCATATACAGTTTACAACCACAGTGCAATACGTTTTAACGTTTGTATGATATACGAATAAGTAGGTATAGTTGATTTCACAATTTTATTGATTGTAATAAAATAATCACTATTCACTAGATATAGGCCACTGTAAAAAAAAGAAAAAAAGACGAATTTATTCAGAAATACCTATAACATTAAAGTTAAACATTTTTAGTAATGGCCATTTAGTACAGACAGTGCAGTGATATACATTTTTTAATACCTATATAAGTATAGAATTTCAACTCTATTATATTAATACCTAGTACGATAGTACTAATAATAATACGAATTGATTCTCATTCTAAACAATACTGTCTCAGTTAATTGCCCATACCTACTATGGTCTATGAATTAAAAAACTAAACTATGAATTCCTGAAGCGTTGGGTCTCGTAAATATAATAAATCTAATATATGTGTATGTAAGCAAAATTAAATGTCCCACAAATATTTACATTGATTACAATCAAGTTTTACCTACTTAATAAAAAAGGTCATATAACGGTACGTATTGTTCTTGTTTTTTACAATCAAATAGAAATAACGAAAAAATAATTAAATTGAATCTGAATATATATATTATAAATATAGGTACCATACCTAAATAGTTTATACATATTGTACTACTACTTTATATGTAACTATATTACCTATGTAAATAATATACACACGAATAATTCATGAGTCACTGGTAATATAATCTAACATAAATCGCGTATTTTTCCTATATTTGACACGCAATAGTGCAATGCTGCAATATCTACAAGCTCCCAGCTATAATACTGCGTGTATATATACATACAACTTGTAATTTGTATCGTCATTTTTGAACAATTATTATTACTAATAAGATATATTTAGTTAATTTTATGGAAAATATTCGACAGTATATATACTATATAGATCAGTTATGTTAAATTTCAGAAATCTAATCATTTTAAAAATATCCTATAATGTTTAAAATTGTTCAACGCCATTATGTAGATAGGAGTATCGGTCCAGGTCATTGTAGGCTGTAATGGATGAAATGTTGAATTTGAATTCAATGATAAATTATTGAATACGAAATCAATTCTAAGCTGAGTGTGTCAGATTTAGATGCCTATTTCTATTAGTAAGTATTTTATAATTTGTATTAACATTACGCACAATTTATATTATATTTTATCATATTGTGTTATTGTTATGAACTTATAAGTCAATACGTTAATATAATTTTCTGGAATAAATGGCTCAAAATCAATCTATAAGTATTTTGAAAATGTCATTGTGTATATAAAATAATATAATATTGGTACGTAATCGTAAACGTTTCAAGTCCCTACAATTAAATATTACTTATTAGTATAGGTACTTATTTGTTCAATGACTTTAAATAGGTACAAAGCTAAAATAGAATAGCTAAAATCGTTCCCAATATCAATTTTAGAGGAAAATTGTTATTTATCGTTTAACTTCTAATTTCAGCAAACTTGAACTTAGTACTTCAAACGATTATAAAAAAAAATTGTGACTATGTGTTTTTGATATTTAAAAATGCAATAAGAAAATAATATAAGGAACCTTGTATTAAATTGTCAACGTTTTTGATCAAAAAACAATATTTCTATCAACATTAATCGAAACAAAAAAATAAAAGATTTTAAATGTCTATGATAATATAATAGTTCAAAATCTTTCTCCCCAGAACCTATAATGAAACTTAAATGCCTAAACGTGTTTTTATTTGATTCAGAATTTATAAGCATTTCCTATCTCTCCTAAATCTTATGGAATGGCATACATTATATTTACTACATATTTTATTAGTCTATACAATGTATTTATCTATGAAGGTATATTGCTATTGCTACAATAAAATGTCTTTGGATACTTTAGAAAAATGTATATTATTTCCTACTGACTTCACTAGTGCAGAATTCAGATAAAGATTAGTCTAACCCCGATTTTGAAACAATAATATCTGCTGCTAGGCACACGATATAAACGATCCAAACAGCTAATAATTTAATTTTTAGTTATCTAGAAGACTGGAACCTACCTTATTGTACCTAAACTTACCTAGTTACCTAAACTAATCTACCATTACCAACTCATGCAATATCATATACAAACAATAAATATATTTCATAATTTTATTGAAAGTTAAACAAAATAAAAATAAATAAATAATAACAAAATAATGATTATTAATAAAAATTGGCTTACTTATAAATGCATCATTTTAGTCAAATGAACAATCTTTTGTCCTCATAATATTGTCAGAAATGCTTCAAACTTTTTATGCGGAATTAAAATAATTTGTTTTGGGCACACACCGGTGGTACCGCATGTATAAATGCTTCATTATACAATTTGTTAATTTATAATTTATTTTATGATAATTAGCGATTTGAAAAAATGTGAAATTAGTGTAAGTACATAATGTCGAAGTCATTTGTTAAAAAAACATATTAGGTACAATAATAATTATATAATATGCGCGATAGTATTTATACGTGAGCTTTTCAATGTCAAACTGGTTTGAATTAATAAATAATTAATTGAACTTGTCATAAGTGCTACAATGGTTTTAAAATATAACACTTGGTTGTTGTATCATATTGAATGTTAATGTTACATCTTTAAAAAAATATAAATATTACAAGAGTCAGGAATCATATAGAAAGGTAGGCACCTAGTTGATATTGAAATAAAATTATGACATTTCTATGATAATTTACTGATTAATATAATATAATAATATTATAATTATCAATTTGTAGAGTAGATATATCTAAAACCTGTTAATCTGTATTTTTTTTTTCGAAATGATTATTGTAATTATTATCATGCAATATTATATAGGTTAAATTTTGTGTGTATAGAAAGCCCATAATGTGAAGTGGGGATCATCAAGTGAGGTACCTATAATATTATTGTATGATATATATATATATATTTTGTTCAATAACTGATTAAACTGATTAAAAATAACACTACAATTTTCGATAACATGTCTTTAAGTAAACATCGTTAATTAAATCAAATTAATTAGTTTTGCTTTTGGTCTTATATTATTATTATAAATAAATAACCAAAATGATTTTGGCCACTTATAAATTATAATCTAAATATTATATAATGATCTATATTTTCAAAAACAAATAATATGATGTGTACGGTTTTTATACTTTATAAGCACATAGGTATAGTCATATACTCATATTGTATATTATTATTATGTACCTAAAATATTTTTTTTCCTGCAAAAATTCTATTTTTAATTTTAATACAGGAATAATCAACCATTGCTAAATCGCTAGGGAATTGGAGTTTATCACTATGTTTATAAATAATATTATATACGCCGATACTTTAGTAGACTCTTAAGTCTTAGATGACTTAAAGTGAACGCCAAACCATCTGTAATTTGTACATCAAAAAGGTTTTGTCCGGAACAAACTCACGGAGACAGGATTAACAGTAGTTTTACCAAGTTTTCAAGATACGTAGAGAAGGCATTTTTTTTATAATTTAAAGACAATCCAAATCGTTCATTTGTGAAAATTAATTATTAGATTCTAAGCTGAACGATGAATGTATTTATTTTAGAATGATATGTGTTGCTGTATTTTATGTGTCACCTTTTGGAACCTATAAGTAAAAATACTTCGATTTTCTATTTCAGCAATTATTCTAGTAGTAAAGTTAATCTTGTTAGTACTTTGAGGGGTGAAAAATAAAAACTCACAACAATTTTCAAAAGCGTCTGGTAAAAGAAAAAAACTTAAGGAAAAACAGTTTTTTTGAAAAATTCCGTCTTGATTTTGGTGTAACTCTAAAAATTAGGTACATGCCATTTTTATCAAACGTTTATATTAGAACTTTTTATACATC
The DNA here is from genome assembly GCA_008086715.1 of Sitobion miscanthi. NCBI lineage: Eukaryota > Metazoa > Arthropoda > Insecta > Hemiptera > Aphididae > Sitobion > Sitobion miscanthi. The sequence goes on from CM017797.1 coordinate 29,976,502, forward strand.
ATTAACATTTTCACTTTTTTTGAGTTATTTATAAATTATAAGAATAAGAAAATTTCAATTTTAATTAGTTCATTTTAATTATTGTCAATAAAAAATGTTCACCCGATCAAAAACCTTAATAATACAAGGTTTCTCATAAATTGTTGTAAATGGAAATTAAATAAAAATCGAGCGTAAATCCACAAAATTTTTTTATGAGTGTTTGATGTTTTTTCGACATTATATATTCACCCGATTTCTCATATCTTATTTTGTTGTAATGCAACAAAAAATAATCGTAGATACTAAAAATGTACACCAAATGTTTAATTTATCATTTTCTATACATAATAAATTGATAACAATTTCAATTACTTTTTAGTTTTTTTCTATAAATGTCGATAAAACTTTTTTCGTTGGGTCAAAAAGCTTGAAAATTTAATCCAAGGTTCCTTATATATATTTATAATAGTAGTTTAAAAAATATAAAAAATACATTGTATACTTTAAAATTAAACACAACATAGTACCTATACAGCTGTCACGCCTAACGTTGTCCAGGCCAAAGATTTGTATTTTTAATAAATATATTTGTACAAAATGTCTATACCATATTTCTTCTAATTATAATATTAATATAATATGTAACGAATTGCAACCATTTAGATTGACAAAAAAATAAACTTTTTCATATGCTAAAAAAAATCATGTGTGACCTACCCTTTACCTATCTTCAGCCTATATGGGTTGAAAAATCAAGGGGCAGTGTTTCTCTACTATATTATGCATATTATATACATATAAACCTTCCTCTTGAATCACTCTATCTATTAAAAAAAAACCGCATTAAAATCCATTGCGTGCTTTTAAAGATCTACACGCACACACACAGACAGCCACGGGACTTTGTTAAGATTAAAAAAAGATTTTGGTTATTGCAAGTGTAACTCTAAAACAAATGAACGTATATACACGCAATTTTCACTGAATGTTTATATTAGCATTTTCTATACACCATAACATTTTTACTTATTTTGAGCTATTTACGGACATTTTCAGTTTCCATTTTTTTTAATTTTTTTTCTATAAATATCAATAAAATTTTATTTGTTGGTTAAAAAAGCTTGAAAATTTAATAGAAGACTCCTAGTATAATGTTTCAAAGGCAGATGAAAAAAATTAAAAATCAATTGTTTCAATTTTTTTATAAGCATTTAAAGTTCAAATAATGACAAAATACGTAAAAATGATGAAAATTTGCAAATTATTTTGAGTTAGAAATTCATAAAAAATTTTCTTTTAAAATGTAATACAAGATTCCTCATAAGTTTGTCTACCTTTATAAAAAAAAAATGTCTACAATAAGAAAGCCAAGAAAGTAAATTTTATAAAATTGCAGAATATACCTATTAATAATTAAATAGTATAAGGCTCTTGAAATTGTTAATTTTTTGTTGGTGCTTAACTGTCAATAAATAAAGTAAGAATTAATACAAAAAAATTTAAATAGGTAGAACAGTTGTTTTTCAACCAATTTAAAAATATTAAAAATACAAGTGTCCAATTTTTTCACAAGCGTTTCAAAGTCATAAAATAAACGATCATAGGTACATCGTGGTAGAAAAATATACCGATGATGTACGTATAGTGCTCTATCAATAACGCCGTGAAAGTACCTACCTGCTAAGTAGATTTGACAATGATTTTACATTTTAGATTCATAGTGAAACGATGAATGTAATGGTTTTACAATGTGTTTTTTTTTATTTTTCTGTTTGTCATCACCTTTTAGGACAGTAAAAATGCTTGGATTTTCTCCAACAGTAACTTTTCTGATAGGAAAGTGAATCTAGTTGGTACTTTAGGGGGTCAAAAATAAAAATTATCCAGTACTTTCAAAAGCGATGGGAAAAACAAAAGAAAAATTAAGGAAAAACGGGAATTTTTACGTAAAATCTGTTTTCGAGAAAATCGATTTTGGTTTTTGGTGCAACTCTAAAACAAATGACCGAAGGTACATGAAATTTTGACTGAATGTTTATATTAGCATTTTCTATACGCCATAACATTTTCCAAATATTTTGATTTATTTTAGCTGTTTACGGACATTTTCAGTTTCCTTTTTTTTTAGTTTTTTTTTCTGTAAATATCAATTAAATTTTTTTTTTTAGTTAAAAAAGCTTGAAAATTTAATAGAAGACGCCTAGGTTATTGTTACAAGGGCTGATGAAAAAAATTAAGAATCCTTAGTCACTGTTTTTATTCATAAGCATTTAAAGTTCAAATCTTGACAAAATACGGAAAAATCACGAAAATTAGCAAATTATTTTGAGTTGAGAATTCATAAAAATTTTTCTTTTTAAATCTAAGATTTGAAAATGTAATACAAGATTATCCATAAGTTTGTCTACCTTTATCAAAAAAAAAATGTCTACAGGAAAGTCAAATTAATTTTTTTTGAGCGTCTGAAATTCATATTTTTACAACATTTGATATTCACTCGATTTCTCATGTAACGAATTTCTTATTTTGTTGTAATTAAAAAACGTATGACTGTAGATAGGTACTAGAAAATTTCACTTTATGTTTATATTTTCATTTTCTATACACCATAACGTTTTAAAAATATTTTGACTTATTTTGAGCTGTTTACGGACATGGTCAGTTTTCAATTTTTTTAGTTTTTTTTTCTATAAATATCAATAAAATTGTATTTGTTGGGTAAAAAAGCGTGAAAATTTAATATAAGGCTCCTGATATATCGTTCTAATGGCAGTTTAAAAATATTAAAAATACATAGGCACAATGTTTTTTATAAGCATTTAAAGTTCGAATTTCGACAAAATTTTTCAAATTTCAAATTTAATAAATATTTTGTAGTTAAAAATTTATAAATTGTTCAACTTTTATAGCTAAGGATTGAAAATTTAAAACAAGGTTCTACGGACATAGGTTATATATAAATTACTTTATTCACAATAATATCATCAAATATACTTAGTAATATCATAGGCTAACTGACTGTTTTCGCTCAGAATCGTAGGTGTAGGTACTAAGTATTTGGATAAAATTAATCATTGTACTTTTCATGTAGGGATTGTAACAATTATTTCTAATAGGTAGGTAATAAAAAAAAAATATAGAAAAATCATAACCATTTGGGCTTATTTCAAATGGTTCGTGTATGTAGTATGTATTATGATAAATAAAATTATATTACAATAAATATTTGTAATTTGTTGTTTTTAGATTCTGAACGGGGCGATGAATGTATTGATTTTACAATGATTTATTTTTTTTATTTTTGTGTCTATCATCACTGTTTTGAGCAGTAACATTGCTTTGATTTTCTTCAATAGTATATTGTAAATTCTTGTTCAATGGGAAAGTGAATCTAGTTGGTGCATTCAGGAGGTCAAAATTGAAATTCTCAAGTTTTAAAAATCTTGAAAATTTAAGACAAGCTAGGCTTCTTATATAATATTGTTACAATGACAATTGAAAATATTAAACATATGTCACTTAATCATCATTATTCATTATTCAGAGACCCACAGAGTGACTGATCGGTATTTCCCATTTTAACAAATAATTAAAAATGTTTTTATTGATAAACCTAATACTATTATATTACAAGATTTGAATGTTTAATCATAATCTCCATATTTTGTTTTATATGTGTATCTATCAAGTAGAAATATATTATAAATATTTTTACCTTAATTAAGATAGGTAGCAAGAATTTTTTTTTTATAAATAATATCTAACTAATTATATACACATTTGAACGTGAAAACATCTTTTGATAATATCGTTCCAATAAGAATAAGTTTTTGTTATCATTCTTAACCTTTTTGTATGGTCAATACAATTATTTTATATACACTGGTTTATTGGATAACGAGGTGACCGGTATTACACAGTGACCGACGACCCGCGACTGTATAGTTCCCCCAGTCACCCCTATGCGCAACCTGTATGCGCTACGTAAAAAAAAACTCAAATTTTGTGAACTATAGTATGATCCAATTATTTGAGTATAAAATAATGAGAGCCAAGGTTTTCTTAAGGTGTACGGTTATTGATACAGATACCAGCAAATTATAATATAAAATCCAGGACCATTACATATAGTATGGTCTGTAGCAGTGAAAGGGTTAAACTAGGTGGTAGGTGTTACTTGTTGGCATGCCACCCCGTCGGGTTGAATAATTATAAATATTAAAAAACACTGAAGAAACTACTCCAATGTGCAAGTAAGGTATTTAATATTATCACTGCTCAATATTTTAGTAGTCAATATTATATCATATGCATCACAAATCACAATTTGACAAATACGACACAAAAACCGGTCTGAGTAAAATCATATATTATTGCTGCAATACTAAAAAATACATAGATACTGTTGTTTAAGTTTAATCAGAGTGTCTATGTAGCAAATAGAATTCTATGAAATAAGGAACTAATTTATTTTATTATGTTTTCTTCGAATCTGCATATCACCTACCTACTCGCTACAATATAAGTGTAGGGGAATTTGTACGTATCAATGCCTCTGGGTATTTTTTTTGTAGAACATTGGTTCTGCAATGACCTATAAGTTTTGCACGTGGAAACTATAGAATTGCCGGGAAATCGCTGAAGGTGAAAATAAAACTTATTTGAATCACACTCCGTAACCTATAAACAATATTTATTTGGTATTACCCAATAGGTCATTGCATTTCACCGATTGCGGTCGGACATGACGGTTTCGTTGGAAACGCAAACATTACCGAGGTCTAATGTAAATCAGTATATACCAACATATTATACAAACAGGCAACAGTTCATACGAATTTTTTTATGTTATTATATTATTATTATTATTGTTGAATGACTAATATATATTAATATATTATAAATAACATAGGTATCTATATTTGAAATATTTTCTTAGCTAAATAGATTTATTAGATAGGTACCTATTTTTTAAAATATTAAATTGTCATATTATATTAATTTATTTGATATATATGTATAATAAATAATTGCTGATTTTGTAAATACATTACAGTAGCCGGTAGATAGGTACCTATTAAATAATAGCTTCTTGAAAAATAATGTAACAGAAACGTCGTTTACGATTAGTTAACGTAAAGTGCAGTATTTAATGATATATTAAACCTATAGGTACCCATTTAATTTAGTTAAGGGGATTGGAAGCGGTGATTTTCAGTCTTTGTCTAACACACGTGGGATATAGGAATTTAGACATGTTTTCATTCCAACGTACGATTGATCTAGTGAAGTGATAAGAATTCTAAAAACAGTTTTGAATTTGTCGTCAAGTCTACTTGAGATCGATTTTCTTGATTTTTAATTTTTTGATTTTATTTTCTTCAAAATTTAAATATATTATTTCATTTTTAGTACGAATTTTTTTAAGATTTAGGGGAAAAAAATCAAAAAATGTGGGAAAGTCGATCTCAAGTATACATGACAAATTAAAATCTGTTTTTAGAATTCTTATCACTTCACTAGATCAATCGGCGGTACGTTGGAATGAAAACACGTCTAAATTCCTCTGTTCCACGTGTGTTAGACAAAGACAGAAAATCACTGCTTCCGATCCAATTTATATTAAAGGGATTATGGCACCTAGATTCCAGGCACCCAAGTAAGTACCTATTCTGAAGTTTGAATATGGATTTATCGTTTTTTGAAAAGATAAAGTAATGAAATATCAATATCAAATAATGAGATGTAATTGCTTATACCTAATTAAAATGTGAAATTACTTACAATTTTATTAACTTGAAAATTGAAAAAGTCCAGACGTCTACGCATAATACTTCATAGCACTTTCGTACACTAAATTCTTCGACGGCACATTATGATTAAATGACATTGCAGTGGCTACGAGCACAAGTTGAGGTTCAATGACGGTAGGTAGGTAGGTACCTATCTTGACTGCAGCACATGCCCGCCCCCTAATATCCATCCGAACAACTAAAACCTTCAAGGTCTACTGGCGTATTAAATACCTACACCAGCGTATTAAATGGATTAAAATATAATAAAATAGTAAAACAATGTCAATTGATTAGGTACTGTTTACTCATCGAGAATTTAAGACATCCTTCAAATTAATCAGTTTTTTTTTTTTTTAATAAACACGAAACAATTAGTGCTCATAATAATTGTCATGTATATGAAAAAAAGTTAAAACTAAACTAATATTCAAGAAATTAAAAAAAAATTTTTTTTATATTTGTGTGTTTTATTTAATTAGATAATTTAATACATAATATGTATATTGATAGTGATTTATGATAAATTTTTATAGATACCTACTTATTATTACTTACCTATAATTATTATTTGTATTATGTTGTATAAATATTTGTAGATCAATATTAAATGTATTCATTTACTATTCAGTAATATAAGTGGTTAGTTTTTAAATAAAAAGTATAAGAAAAGTAAGCCAAAAACAAAGAGTAGAAAACAAGGATGGAGATAAAAAAGGTTTGTGTATAACAACAAGTATTCTGTTGTCAGGGGTCGTCAACAAACAACAAGTAGGTATCAGGTATGTAATAATAAAACATAATATACAAATATAATATATTATAATATTATACATATACAATATACATCCATGCGTATAATTTTTAATGAATAAAAATGTACAGTACTGATGATTCATACATTGAAACTGGTTTCTACTGTAGATTATAGAATAACAGGTAAGTATAAATCTAACTAAACAAAAGAGATTAATAATTTTTGGGTTGAACCTTGGTAGATGAAACTACTATGATAAAATAACATATTGAATAAATTTACAAATACTATGAATCACCTTTAAGTTCACTTTGTTTTTCTTCCATTATTCGTTGTGCCTCCAGTACATATTTATCAGCTATTGCAGTAATCTATATATTAAATAAAAATAAATAATAATAGGTAAGCACGTGAAAGATTTAAGACTGTATTTTTATACAAAATCCTTTTAATTTAAACAATTTTTAAATATTTTAATTGAAAATATTATAACAAATATAATTGATTGAATAATATATTCAAAGATTATCTTCAATTTAAGAGTTTAAGAATACTCTATTAGTTTGATACATTTGGGCAAGTTATGAATATCCAACTAACACCATAATAAGATAAATTAATTTTTAGTTTTAGTTTAGTATTAATTATACTTTTTAGTCGTAATTCATTATTTAGAAAAAATGTTGTTCACATATATACAGAGCCGTACTCAGCATTGCGGGCCTTGGACAAACTTAATCTTCCAGGCCCTCGAACAATAGTTTTTTTTTGTAGGCTCGGGCCCCTTAAAAATAGGCTTAGCCCTTAGGGCTGGGCACATGACCCTAGAAAACCGGTCTGAGTATGGTCCTGCATAAATATTATAAGTATCATGCTACTAAATACAAGGAAAATTAAGGCATCATATATATGTTTTTGGGTATAGTAATGTGGATATAGTATCGGCACATTGTTTGTTTTCTCTTTCTGGCCTATGCTCAACATAGACAAAACGCTTTTACGCATTTACGTTTTTTTTTTTTTTTATGTTTTTGAGTAATCTCAGAGTAAAATCACCCATTACAAAATCGATAAATTATATTTTTCTTGAAGGCATAACATATCGATTTGTCTAAATAATGTCTCAAAAATAATTTAAAGAAAATTTAAATTTACAAATTTTTGTTTTATTTTTTAAGTAGAAAACAAAATTAAATAATAAGAAAATATAAAACAGATATGTCATACCTTCTATCATTTTTGAAATAGGTGATTTTACTCTAAGATGACTTAAAAATCATAAAAAACAATTTTAGGTAGAAGTGTTTTATCTATGTTGTGCGTGAATCTGAGAGAAAACAAATATTGCGCTGACATCCATTTTCCTCAATTATTTTTTAAAATTAGAGCGAATTAACCCACGATAAAGTTTAAAGGTAAGATTATTATACAGGGCATCTTGGAAGAATTTATTGATATTATTTTTTTTAAGTAAGTTATGATAATTTTAAAATGTACAAACAATTTACAGTTTCAATAAGCTATAAAATTGCTTCTTAATAAATATATCAATATTTACCTAACCTCTGAGATTCCATAGATAATAATTTTATCTTTAAATTGTGTAACAGGTTAATTCACTCTAATTTTAGAATTTACAGAATAAAATCTATCATTGTGAATGAAAAATTTGCCATGTTGTACAAATGACTTCTTTAAAAACTATTAGAGTTTCTAGATTAATATTTAATATAATTTGACTATAATAATGATTTAACTTATCCCATACTTTTTTTGACGTAAAATACTTTTATATAATTTGGTGTAAAAGATTGAAGTATAATATTATTCAATAGTAATTTATTTAAAGTATACTCTTGTGCAAGTGTAATTTTATTATTATAAATGTTGTAAAATTAACATTTTTTTTTTCAATTATTTTTATACATTTGATAAATAACAGAATGTCACCATTAATAATCTTCATACCTAATAAATTAAAAACAACAAATAAAATACATAACAATATATTTTTACATGTTATTTTTGTTGTGAATATGGGATAAATTATTACAGTAGTACATAATAATAAATTTGATGATTCTTTAGTATGATACCAACATAGAAATATTTCCCTACAACCTGCACAAAAATTAATTTAGCTAATATGATACAGATAAATTATAGTATTGTTTACAAAAAATAGATACTACTCATAACTTTCTTATACTTTTTATTCTATACTCTAATTTATACCTGACAGAAAACTCAACTCGCAAATATTTTTATAGAACATATACATAAAAAGATTAAAATTGGAAGTTTTATCAATGTCCACTCTAGAGTTCAAATTAAAAATATTGAAAACATTGTAAAAATTGAGTAAGGGGTTGTATGGAATAAAATAGAGTGGTGAAAGCATTCTAAATGTCAAGTAAAAATAGAACAGTCTATCAATCATGTAAATATACATTTGAAGAATTTTTTTCGTGTCATCAAAGTTCTTGGTACTTTCCTGTTATATGAGACTACAGCTATTATCATGACTACCACCCAAGACCACCTCCGTTATCGCGACTACCACCTTTTATTTATTCATGATTAACCATTTTTGTTCATGTTCGTGTTCAATAAGAACAATGATAATATTATTCTTTGTATTGTTATTTTATTGTTTTCAGTGGCCATACGCCGAGTGTGGCGTTTACTGTGTAAAATGTATTACAAATGATTACTGGGTATTAAAATCTTTTCTTTATTTAATTTTTTTTTTTATATAATAAATTTGAATTTGGCCATCTCCACAATACCTGCATATTAAAAAAAATATAAAAGAATTAAGTATGATTAATAAAAAAAAAGTAATCTGTGGTAATAGAAAATTGTATACATTTTAGTAGTCTTAGATGACAGGATTGTGATATTTCACAAAACAATCGCTGTAGTTGTGATAACGGAGGTAGTCTTAGGTGGTAGTTGCAATAATAACTGTAACCTCGCATAAGAGGAAAGTACTAAGATCTTTACTACTGAACATTATTAACTAACTAACCAAGGATATATTTTATCCATGTTAAAATTGTTATTTTCTACTATTTTCTATTATTGTTATATAATACTATAATAATATGTATTATCTATGATTTAAGGTAGGTTTATTAGACTAACAGCATTTGGGTGTAAATATTTAGGTATTTTAATAAAAAGCAGTTATTTAAATATTTTAAATAAAATTAAATAATAACATTTGTATATAAAGTATCTACTTATTATTGTAGTCTATAAATTATTTTTCTTTATTTTAAATTTCTATCTTCTTTTATCAACAATAAATAGAATTTGAATAAGATTAAGACTTAAGGTAATATTGAGTGTTTCCTGTTATTTAAACTCATTACATTTTTAACATAAAAACTTTGAGTTGTTTAAGGCTTATGCTTGATTTTATTTAATGATTTAGGTTAATAAGTAGGTTGATGAATATAGCTTAAATATAGCATATAGTTTTCTCAAGTACCTGATCTTGCAAAGTGTGAACCAAATCTGTCGCTAATGCATCATTGTCTTTTAATACTTTGATATTTTTGTTTTGTAATTCTTTAATAGAATCTTTAGTTTTGACAAAAAGTGCTTTTGCACCTTTGCTTAAGTTTTCTCTATGTTCTTTTGTAACTCTAAAATATGAAAATGTAAAAAAATTACTTATTTCCAAATGTTTTACTTTAATACTTTACTTAGGTATTGGTATAAATATAGAAGTTTTATCTTGTTGGGGATTTAAATTCATACCAGAAGCTTTTAATGATTCCAAAACAGCTGGAATTGCTTGTGGAAAAGATGTCATATTCAAAATTATTGTTTTAGGATTTTTTCTCACAATCTGTGCTAAGTCTTGTATAACATATTCATCACCTTCAAATGTAACTGGTAGTGAATCCAATGCTCCTAAAATGTGAGTTTTAATATATAATTGTTATTAAGTAGGCTTCTTCAACGATATATTTTTGAATATCGATATCGTTTTGAATTGTGCGATATTGAATCGCGATATCAAAAAAAAAAGTGTAGGTGTCGATATATCAATATTCCGATATCTCTATGACTATCCACTATCATAAATGCCAATACTCAAATACTCAATTGACTGGGTACTAGGTAATTACTAGTGGGTATTATATTAACAATTAATTGTTTTGAAATATATTTTTCAAGATCTTTGGCATGAAAATCAGTTTTCTTGATGTACATCGACTATTGATATATTACGATTAACGATACCTAAATTTCTGAAAAAAAAGTTTGTGATATCGATATCGAATCGAAATATTGATATCATTGAAGAAGCTTAAAACAATATAACGTAGCTACTACATTGTTTCTATTGATTAATCTTTAATAGCGCATCTACATTTCACATTCCATTTAATAAGAACTCAGTTGCATTGACATAAATAATATTTCACAGGTCAATCAAATTTGGCTGTCTCACAAATAAAGCAAGTTTGTACCGCAACTGTTAATGATAAGGACAACAAATAATAATATATTATAAAAAATTGAATAATTTTAATTTTTGTATACCTGTAGAAGATCTTAAGGACAGATTTTTGATATAGTTATTTTTTAATGCAGCCACAGCCTTTTCCATTTCGGTTTTCATGGTGTTGTAATTAAAGTGCTCAGCCAAAAAGTTCTCATCAATGGATACTTTTTTTTGACCTTAAAAATGGACGTAAAATAAATACTCAAACATTAAAAAATAATAACTAGGTACTTATTTACATAGGAATTGGGTATTTATCATAGGTAAAACTACGGGTCAGGCCAGTTGGGTCCATTGCCTGAGTTAATACTGACTGGCTAACATACTGATTTGATAGAATTTAAAATCAAAATTAAGAGGACATAAAACTGGTATTTGTTGTCTCCGTCTTACCAGTGCGTAACATAGCAAATTTACGCTCAGCAGAACACTTGTAGCTTCGTTAGTTTAAATATTAGAATGAATTATGAAACTTGATGGTAAGAACATTGTCTGTGTTTGTACATCGGTTTTTTATGATAATTTAGTTTTTAAGTGAGTTATGAGCATTTTTAATTAACGGTATATTATACACGCATACCTTGCTAAAAAATTGAACTGTTGTAAAAAATCAACATACAAACACAGATAATATTCTTACCATCAAGTTTCATAATAGGTCAATTCACTCTAATTTTTAAACTAACAAAGCTACACGTGTTCTGCTGAGCATAAATTTGTTATGTTACCCACTTGTAAGACGGAGACAACAAATATCACTGTTAAGTCCTCTTAATAAACTTAATTTGTAATTAGAATTATTTTCATATTCATCATGTGGTCTGTCCCAACACATTTTCTAGTTTTATTTATGGTATTTATCATTGCAAACATGGTCTGGAAAAGTGATATTATACCTTTATTGCTTTTCTTGTCTTTGTTTTTTACATAACATCGGACCAAATGGTGCGTACAACACCAGTCGCTGCCGATATTATTGAGAAACGTCGACGACGGGCGTCTTGGGTCCATCTGCGACTTTGCATCTAACCTACCAAGACATTGGAGTGCGATGTTACAGGGACTTCGTCCGTGCCGCAGCGCAGAGACGACTTGTGTTCCTCTTCCTACAGCGGTTGTTATTTTCAACATGTTGATTGAGCACCAAACGGAATACGACGAAAAATTGGGAAAACAGAATTTTTGAATTTTGAAATATAATACTATGGTGCTGCCTGTCGATAACGAAGTCGTTATCCCTTATCAACGTCCCGTCGTCGACAGAGATAATGGTATCAGTGGTACAGCAGCCATTTTGTTTTTCATACCATCACAGAAACCGTAGAATAGGTATTTACTATTTACTATTTATAAATTTATAATAGGTCAATGAGTAAATCAGTCAAATCTGATAATAAGTTCCATCACTGGATGGATTCTTGAGATTCTTCTTTCAAGCCTCCATTCCATCAACTCCCACAACACTTGTACTAATTGTTAAAAAGGTGGATAAGTGGATGTCGCTCTGCTGTAGGTACAGTAGGTTACAAGTGGGTCCCTATAATGGATGGTGTTAAATTTGAATTCAATGATATAATATCATTGTATAAGAAAAAAGATTCTGAGCGAAAACGTCAGTCAGCCAATGATATTACCAAGTATATTTGATAATATTAATGTGAATAAAGTATTTATATATAACCTATTATATTGTTATTAAGTGGAGCCTTGTTTTAAATTTTCAATCCTTAGCTATAAAAGTTGAACATTTTATAAATTTATAATAATATAAATAATATTTTATAAATGTTTAACTACAAAATACGTTCATTTGTTTTAAAGTTACAACAAAAATTAAAATTCGATTTTATTAAAAATTCCCGTTTTTCCTTAATTTTTATTTTCATTTTTCGAGCGCTTTTGAAAACTATTGGGAATTTTAAATTTTGACCTTTCTGAAGTACCAACTAGACTTAACCATCGAACAAGATACTGAAGTTGAAAATCGAAGCATTATTTCGAATACTAATCGTGTACACAGACACAAAACTAATAAAACGAAACAACAAGCTAAGAGAAATAAAATCATCCACCCTCCCTTGGTTGCCTGACACATCACTCCCGCGTAGACATCAAATCGTACTCAACAGACTACGAATTGGCCATACACATTACACTCATGAACATCTAATGAGCAAAAAGGATCAACCAATATGCACCTCATGCAACACCGTGACCACTGTCAAACACCTTCTAACAGAATGCCTCCTCACAAAAGACACCAGAGACAAACTCATGCTCCCCAACAACCTTTGTGAAATACTAACACCAAACACGGAAAGAACATCTTCACTCCTAGAACTTCTCAAAGAAACAAACCTTCTGCAAAAAATATAACACAATTTCTAACATACCACATACAATTCACATTTCTATATATTTATTAGTATCATATTATTTATCTTATATACTTTTTGTTAGTTTTCTTTTTTGTATTCTTCTATATGCTCTAGTATCATTAAGTAAATTATAATTAAACTGTAACATGTATATCTTAAACGCCAATAACCCTGGCAGTTGAGGCGTATTTCTAAATAAAAAAAAAAAAAAAAAAAAAAACTAATAAAAAAAAAAACACACATCATTGTAAAATCAATACATTCATCGCTCCGCTCAGAATCTAAAAAAAAATTTTAGTACCATTTTGTGGTACCTATCAAGCACGAACCACGCACTAAGGATAAATTTAATGACATTTCCCCCCCCCCCCATTATTTTAAAGTTTATTATTGACCAATAATATTGAATTTAATAATAATATTATATTTTACCTACTATAAAAAATATTACTATTTATTATTTAATATGAAATTATTTATTTTTTTTATAAAATATAAAATATATAAAAACATTTTTATTTTCATAAATATAATAGATTATATGTATATTGTATATGTATAATAATATGTTTGATCAACTGAACTACTTAACACAATAAACAATTTAAAAAAAAATAAGTAGGTATAAAATAAAATATAATTAACAATTAATAAAAATGATACATTTTGTAAAAAACATTTTATTTCTGATTATTTTTTTTTTTTTGTTTATTTATTAAATGTGAATAAAACATTCAATCTGTTACACAAAGAACAATAAGAACAATTGAGGAATAAAAGTAACAAGGTAGATACAACAGATCGTGGAAGTCTCCCATTGAAAGAACCTACTACGTTGATTATTTTGTTAATTCCAAACACATATTTTTTAGCCTTTGTTCATATTTATATTATTTTTTTTTGTTACAACTTACAACTGTACCAGTTTGGATATATTTAATTGCTTGTGAATTTGATTCAAGTAGTTCAGTTGATCAAAAATATACATTTTTAATTTATTATATTTATGAAAATATTAGACTACGGGCAAAAAAATTATTTCATATTAAATTATTAAATAATAAGATTTAAAAAAAATGGAGGAAAATGTCCTATATTACACCGAAAACAGTCAGGGGGGATGTCCGCGATTCGCACTAAGATATAATATATTATATTAGTCTGCAGTGGTATTAGGCAATTACTAATTACTAATATTACTCTATGACAAAAACTCACTAACTACCGAGTACTTGAAAACGTCATCCATGATTCTAAAATCTATATTTTTATACATAGGTATTAATTTAACCACATGACAATGATTTTCGATATTTCAAAGATAAAACGATTTTTAGTTATGACGGTAAACAATTTTCTAGAAGACTAGTTCTATTCGTACTGACCCGTATCGAAGTCAGAGTTCGATACGGGTCGATGTGTTTCGCTGGTTTCATGTGTACCATGAACCGCACATGTAACTTATTGAAACCTATAAATAGGTTAGTTTTATAAGATTCTCAAGGGAGACATTGGAGAGTATTAATACGTTATGGGTAAGTTTTTATTGTCCAATAAGTTACACGTGTAATATACAAGCGATACGTACCGGACTACTTCGATACGAGTCGGTACGTTGTACGTAACTATTCTTGTCGATACGTTTCGAATTTTTCTTCTTGAAAATCTTGATACACTCATAGATATTATACTCTAATTTCTCCATTAAGAACTCTGATCCCAGGTCGCGAGAGTAAAATTCGTACTTTCCGTGCGCAAACGACAACGACTGAATAATAATTTTAATATGACGCGGGCGATGGGCGGACGGACGTCGCGTAAAATACGAATTTCGCCGTTGCCGCCTATTTTTTTAGCTTTGGCAACGTTGCGCGGCGGCGGCGGCAGCGTTGCCGGATCGCATGATCAAACAAAAAAAGTCAATGCACTCGTCTCTGCCGCGGCTGTGGACTGGTCGCACCGTCTCTATGTCGCCACCGACCGACGCCGCCGCCGCCGCCGTCATCGCGTACTTGTGACTTGTGTGTAACGTGAAATTTCGTGCAAGTCCGAATCGTCCACGACACGCACACACCGATACACACACACTCGTCCACTTTAGTACAGTAGTACACTACTACTACTACACTACTACTACTACTACACACACACACACACACACTCACATTCTCAGACGCTACGCCGCTCCGGCCCGACTTCGATTTATTTTTTAAGCGCACGGCGTTTCCGACCGGCGGTGGTGTAGTTTCTTTGCGCGTGTGTCGGTGGTCCGTCGTCGCCGTTTTGCTTGACTCGCAACCGAAATCGTATCCGACGACCGCCGTCATCACGACTGTTATGCGTTCGGTTTCCGTCCGACAAAACCGACGGGATCGCCGCAGCGCATGACTCTACGGCCGGCGGACGCTGCTCTGCTAAAAACCCGACCAACCACCACCACCACCACCACCGCCATCAACACCCGTTTGGTGATTCGGTCGTTTTGCATCTAACACGTCTTAACTATATTTCATACATATCGTTCACCTCGCCGCCACCGTCACGACAGTACAACACAACCATCACGACTCCACCGGACTACTTAATACCGTCAATTTATCATTATTATAGAGTACCGCCACCCACCGCAATACTGTGCTAATATTACCGTTATTGTCGCGGAATCGACAGAATCTGTGCAAATTTCGATTCTACGGCTTACTCGTCGACGATAACCACCTGACTTCCTAGTTGTTGAACTAAGTTTTACAACTTTACACCAACAGCGGCGGGATTCCACATAGAACGCGACGTCAGCAGCCTTACGCATTCAGTTCCGTCTTCCACGTGAGCAGAAAACATGGCCGGTAATTATTCGATAATTGTTCACTACGTACTATATCATATGTTATTGCGGAAACCGGAACGGACGCGTGTCCGTCTCACGCACAGAAAATCACAGCGAGGTTTCCACCGTCGTCGTGTTTCCGTTTTCCGTCTCTCCATACTATACATTCCGTTTTCCGACACGATTCAAATGTGTTCCAGACGAACATTCGTAGCCGTCGTGGAATATTTTCAAACTTTGTTGTACCTATGGGTTAACGTTTGCATACTATAACGTGTTGCTGAACGGCAGAAAGTTGACAGTAATCATATATACCCATTTACTGCACATGATATCCTCTTACATTTCTACCTAACGACAGACAGACATACATATTTTATCAATTTATGAATGGACTATTCTAGATGTGCTACTTTCATTACCAAGTCGCCATAGGTCGCTCAGAATATCACATTTTGTCACTTTTAAATGTCAATCAGTAAACTAACTAGGTAGAGGTACTTATAGATTTTTAAATCATTACAGATGTTTTAATTACCTTCAAATCAGCTGTGATTTGTGAATTACAAATTTTGTTCTCATTTGATTCATTTTGTAATTGGTTAATTCTGTTTTATTAGATATTGTCGAGGATATTATTGAGGAATACATCAATATTTAATACAAGATTATTATATTTAGGTACCTAAACATTAAGTGTATAATTTTTGATCCATCTTCGAATAAGCTTTATTTATTCTCAATTGAGTTAGGCTCGGCATTAGATATATCCAGAGGTTACCTATCACTCAAACTTTCATTCCTACCGTAGCTTACTAATTTCGATCATAACTTTAAGCAAACATATCTAGTTGATTCTTGTTTGTTGTAAGTTAAAATAAAATAATAACATTTTATGCCTAGTACTTGCAAGTATTTATTTTATTATCTACCTACCTATAAAAATAATTTAACCATAACCTCAAAATCCCTGTAAAAACATAAGTTGTTAGGAGGTAGGTACTTACCTATACTTTCAACTTATGAGATTATTTTAGTCAAGATTTTAGTGCTCAATGAGTTTGTTAATTTAAAATATCTATTTCTGAGTTGTTAACTTTGTTACTTTTGCACTAAGACTGAGGTTGATGACCTAAGTAGATATATGTCATCCGCATGTGCTTTGGTATTTATTCGGAAAACAGAATGACAATCAGTGCTGCACGTTTAAATTTGGTGATTCATACTTCTTTGTTGGTGATTAAGCACTCCAGTCAAGGAGATTATGCAAATATCTTGAGCCGTGTTTATATTGGTGCATCAAAACGACAAACTGTTACGTGTTCACATCATATCCTTACTCAATTATTGACATTGAATGAATTGCCTAAATTGATGAGCATAAAATACTTGTATGCTACTGTATACTGTTATGTTACTCGGGTGTGTAAGCGTTGTTACAATTTTCCATTTTATTATACAGGTGTGGTACACTGCTTAAAACATAAATTCAATCTATTTTTAACCTTAAATTATTTTAAATATTAGTAGCTTACCTTTTATATTTATTAATTGTTATTAAGTGTTATTTTATATTCCTACCTCTTTATTTAGATTTTGCTTTTTTTAAAGGTCCACACTGCAGTGGTGGCGGTGAATTGCTGCAGGACACATTTCACCGCTCGCTTTGGTGTTAAAGCCAAGACAATAGAAATTCAACGCCACCACTGCAGTATGTGGGGACCTTGAGATAGGTTTTTAATTCTTACTTACATATCTAAATATGATTATTTATTAATTTGATAACAGTGGATAGTTACCTAGATGATTGGCGATTGAAAGTGATAAGATGTAACGGGATGCTGTGTATCATTTATATGTTATTTTACTAGTTCCCCATTACATATCCACCCCTCCGGCTTGATAATTGATAAGCTTTTAAACGCCAATACCTATAGGCTATAATAAAACCTACATGTTAAGACAATATGTGTGTGAATGTGCATGTGAGTACTAATTTACATTCCATATTAATTTACATGTACATTTTTTTTGTGTAAATCATTTATTTTATTTTATTTTACAATATATCTATTTTGACCATAGTATTTATATAGACATTAGGTCTCATTATTGGTACAACAAAAAAAGTTCTTGCGTATCACAATAAATCATTTGTCCGCAAAAACTGGGTAGTGTAACTCAGTTACCTACATTACTCAGTACCCTATACATATTTTAAAATTCTGTCTGTGGGACATTGATGATCCAATAGTCTAGTTTCATGTCCTGAAACAGAATTCCAAAATATGTATTAGGTAATAAGGGAAATTTAATTATATGGAGTACCTACCCTGTCTTAGTAGATACATGATATATATTAGGTATTATTTCCATGTTAAGTATATTAATATGTAATCTATCAATAATTTCTGTAATACATTTTTTCTTACCTATCTCAATTTAATTGTTATTTTTATTGTTTTTTGCAGAAGATCGTGAGTCCAGTGATCGGAAACATGAAAAGTCAAAGAAGCGTGATAGGGTTAGTTCATAAAAAATGTTTTTTTTATCAATATATTATTTATTAATTTAACAAAATTATGTCTGTTCTAACCATTTGTTTTGGTACTTGTGGAATACGTTTTACACATAGTCTTTATTCCACTATTTTTAATGACATTAACGCTTTTGATCCTATTGTTACTCAACACGTTAACGAAGAGTATAAACATATAAGTGAGTCTTATTTCTTTGAATTAAAATCTAGTGGTTATTTGGAACCCAGGTCGGTTTTAATAGATATAGGAGATCCAAATATTGGTGAAACCTTAAAAAAATCAAAAAATTGTAATTGGGGATTTGGACAAAATGCATTAGGATTTAATTATATTGAAGGAACAACTAATAACTGGTCATACTGCTATTATGTCAAAGGTCCTGAAATGTTTGAAGATGTTTCTAGTCGATTGAGATTTGAAATAAATAAAATTGATAAAATTGAATATTTTTTAATAATATTATCACCTTCAGGTGGTTGTGCTGGATCAGCATGTTTTATACTTGAAAAATTAAAACAGGATTTCCCTAAAATTTCTTTTATTGTTGTCTTTATTATGCCATATCAGTCTAAAGATGCTATCCAAAATTATAATACTTCATTTACTATTAGCAAATTGTATAGTATTTCAGATTGTATTTTTTCATTTGAAAATTCTGTTTTACAAGAAGTTTGTCAAGCTGGACATTCAGAGGTCAAAGTTTCATTTGATGATTTGAATCAAATAGCCACCAAACAATTAACATCTATTTTTCAACCAGTAGAACATCAAACGTTCCCTTATTTTCTGTCACTTGTACATGATCAAAAATATAAATTCTTAAGATTAATGTCATCTCCTAATTATAGAAAAGAATTTTCTTCTTATGAATCAACTCCCAGGTGGGAAGCAATTGTGAATCAAACTATACGTTCATTAAATGCATCACATACTGTGTCTTTTGGAAATTTTGTTGTATATCGAGGTGATACTACTAACGATGTTGATAAATTAAATTTTTGTGGAAAGTTAAATACTTTATCATTTTCGAAACATACTCTAGAGGAACACAAATTTTCACAAATGTTTCAACAGAGACATTTTATGGGTTCCAAATATTTAAGTGTGTTGTCAAATAACTCTACTAATGTTTCTGCTTTAAACTCTGTAGTAAAATTAGCCAAACGGGCTTTTTCCCATAAAGCATTTGTACATCATTATATTCAATATAATACAAATATCAACGATTTTAAAAACGTTTTTTCTAATGTGAACCAAATTATTAAAGACTATTATGAATTAGAGTGATTTAACACTTCTACCTAGTTTCGTTTTAATTTTATTAACTATTAGATCTCAACATTTAGTAATAATATTTTCTAGTCAGTTGTCACAAATTAGTCTTAAGGTGTTTCTATATAGTTTTTCACTTTATTCCTGTTTTTAACGAACATTTTAATTATTGATACCGATTATTTTTTATAAAATCTATTATTTATTTTTTTTTTTAGTGTGTGTTTTACTGAAATTATTGTACAAACTTGAGTGTCATTTTAACATACAATAAATCATCTTTTTAGTTTTAATTAAACACACTTTTGTGTTTATTATTTATATTATTTTTTTATTTTCATCCCCTATTTAGTTGAATAGTTTAATTTTAACTCACAATATTGCAGAAAATATATATTAACATTTGAAATTGTATGAAACTTTGTTAATGAGGGTATGACTGACTTTTCTAAATACTATGCCAGGTTTACCAATATTCATTATTATTTCATTTAATGAACCCATAATTATTTTGTAGTTACTTAATCATGAAATAGGAATCCATTATTTATTGGTCATTTGGTCCACAATATGTTTATGATCTTTTAAATTAATATAAACTGTTGTGGAACCATGATATAAATTAATAGATATTTAGTTACTGTTAACGTATCACATGGTAACATTCGGGGTTTTTTTTTAATAGTATCTAAATAAATTGTATATGATAAAATTAAAAAAAAATACTAAATAAATATGCCTACTCCATATACGCCTATTCAACTACTGTTATTATCGTTAATTTGGCTGTAAATAAGGGGTTATCAGCCTAATATTTAATTTTTTTGTTTTATAAACAGTTATCATTGTTAGTGTTTTAGTCCTCACAAGTGTTTGGTTATTTCAACGTTTTTATGTATTATCTTTTGGTTTTTGTTTCTCAACATCAACATACAATCATCTCAATTTTCTTATGAGTGATTCATGAACACCGATCAAGTTGAATAGGTGTACATGAGGTTTTTATATAAATCAAAGGTAACATTTTTAAATAATGTACACAAGGCCTTTTTTTGTCTATCACTATTTAATCATTATTATTGATCATAAACTTTTTATTCTTTACTTAATAATTCCTTTATAAGTTATGGCTTTATAATTTTTTTTTATACATATATATATATAGTATACCTTTTGGTTCGGTTATAAAATTATAATTTGATAAAAAGGGCCTATAAAATTCTTAAAATATTATTTTAAACGGTTCTTTTTTTTTCCACAGGAACATGAAAAAAATGGTGTTAAGAAAGAAATTAAACGAGAATACAAAGATGAGCCCTTTGATTCAGGTTATCATTCCCAGATTAAAAGAGATTACAAATTAAATCATAGTATTAAGAATGAAAATTTCTCTGATGATGGTGACTTTAATATGTCCAGCCACAAGAGGAAACAAAGTGATGATGATTTTTCTATAAAGGAAGAAGTAGCGTCTGATGATGATGACATACCTTTATCAAATAGAAAACGCAAACATTCTGGCAGTAGTGAAGATGATGTTCCTCTGAGCGCTCGAACAAAGCATATTAAAAAAGAACACAACAGCAGTCATAAAAAACATAAAAAAGATAAGGAACATAAGAGTAAACATAAAGAAAAGGATAGAAATCATTCATCTAGAGATTCTAAACATAAGGTAAAAAAAGAAAATAATACATCTCAAAAAGAAAGTCCTGTTAAAGGTACACCTAAGAAAAAGAAGGAAGAAGAACCGCAAGAAGTATGGAAATGGTGGGAAGAAGAGAAAAAAGATGATGGTGTTAAATGGAAGTTTTTGGAACATAAAGGACCTGTATTTGCTCCAGCGTATGAACCTTTACCGAGTAATGTTAAATTCTATTACAATAATAAGCAAGTAGTTCTTTCAGAGTTAGCCGAAGAAGTAGCGACATTCTATGCTAAAATGCTTGACCACGATTATACAACAAAAGAAGTATTTAATAAGAACTTTCTCAAAGACTGGCGCAAAACTATGACACCCAAAGAAAAAGAGTTAATAACTGATCTTTCATTATGTAACTTTAAAGAGATGAGTGTATATTTTACTAAAAAATCAGAGGAACGTAAAGCTATGAGTAAAGAGGAAAAAAAGAAAATTAAAGAAGAAAACGAAGCTTTGCAAAAAGAGTATGGGTTTTGTACTATTGATGGTCATAAAGAAAAGATTGGTAATTTCAAAATAGAACCGCCTGGTTTATTTAGAGGACGAGGTGAACATCCTAAGATGGGTATGTTAAAAAAACGAGTAGTACCCGAAGATGTCTTAATTAATTGTAGTAAAGATTCTAATATACCCAAACCTCCTCCTGGTCACAAATGGAAAGAAGTCAGGCATGACTTTGGTGTCACATGGCTTGCTAGCTGGATAGAAAACGTTCAAGGTCAAGTTAAATATGTTATGTTAAATCCATCTTCTAAACTTAAGGGTGAAAAAGATTGGCAAAAGTATGAGACTGCTAGAAGATTGGCAAAATCAATTGATAAGATAAGAGAAAATTATATTAATGACTGGAAATCTCGTGAAATGCATGTAAGACAAAGGTCAGTTGCTTTGTATTTCATTGATAAATTGGCATTGAGAGCAGGAAATGAAAAAGATGAAGACCAAGCTGATACTGTTGGTTGTTGCTCCTTACGTGTGGAACACATACAATTGCATGAAGAATTTAATGACAAAGAATATGTAGTTGTATTTGATTTCCTTGGTAAAGATTCCATTAGATATTACAACGAAGTACCTGTAGAAAAAAGAGTTTTCAAAAACTTAAAGATATTTATGGAAAATAAAAAAGGTAATGATGATTTATTTGATCGTTTGAACACATCAATATTGAATCAACACTTGCATGAACTTATGGACGGACTTACTGCCAAAGTTTTCCGTACATTCAATGCTTCATGGACCCTTCAACAACAACTAGAAAAATTAACTGATCCAAATGTGTCTGTTGCGGAGAAAATTTTACAATATAATCGAGCGAATCGTGCAGTTGCTATTTTGTGTAACCATCAACGTGCAATACCAAAAACACACGAAAAGTCAATGGGAAACTTAAAGGAAAAAATTCAAACCAAAAGAGCGGCTGTAAAAGAAGCTAAGGATCAATATAAACAAGCTAAACGAGATGTGAAAGACGGCAGTGTGCATTCCAAGACTCAGTTAGAAAAGAGGAAAAAAGCTTTAGAACGATTAAAAGAACAATTGACTAAATTAGAAGTTCAAGAAACTGACAAGGAAGAAAACAAGACAATTGCTTTGGGTACGTCCAAATTGAATTATTTAGATCCACGTATATCAGTAGCTTGGTGCAAAAAGTTCAATGTTCCTATTGAGAAGATATACAATAAAACGCAAAGAGATAAGTTTAGATGGGCTATTGACATGGCTGGACCAGAGTACGTATTTTAAAATTTGAATGAAACGAATAACCTAAATTCAATATCAGAGATTTAAAACCAATTTTACATTGTTTGTCCTCCCTTTTTTTTTACTTAATTTACCTGGCCGGACAGTGTTTTTACAATAATTATTGGTACAAATTGATTCTTATTCATGGTACCATCATTGAAAAACATTAAAAATGTAATAACTAAAAAAAAACCTTCATATTGTATTCGTTTACAATTATTCATAGATTTTTTTTCTTTTTGTATTGTAGTGTCCATCTTATAACCAAAATATATAAGTTTGTAAGCATGTTTATTGTATGCTAGACCTTAAATTTTTTTTTACCTTATACCACTGATTGTAAATTGTGATAATGCTCTCGTAATATGGTTAATAATAGTATTTTGTATAAAATAGAAAACAAATTAAAACTTATTTTGATGTACTTTCAACTTTTCAAGTAATGGTGACTTTTTTATTTTTAATTTTTTAGTTATGTATTACAGCAACAACTATTGTTTTACTTATTGATAATGCCCATAAAAAGGTGGTTCTTCCAGCAAATAATATTATTAAATTAGTTGTAATTTCATGATGTATGTATAAATGTCAGTCGTAATATTTTTTATTGTAATACAAAATTTGTACAGAATTATATTGAATTTTAAATTAAAAGCTTAACAAATTTAAATGTTATTATAATTTTCATATTTTTTTTAAACCGATTAAATAAAACGTTATGATTGAAAAATTATTATAACTTATATATAATAAAAAAGAAGTAGGTACCTACACAATTTTGTTTATATTATGTATGGTTTCAAATGTAATGGTTTCAATTTAAATAAAATATTTCATTCAATTTGTTTGTATTTTCTTTTAAGTTTTAAATTTTTTATACTTAGGTTTTCCTCAATAAAAGTAGTACTATTAATATTCATTAATCAAAAGCTCCAATAAAAATGCAAATCATCTTATAATACTCTTCATGTTGTATATGATTAGTGATTACTATACATGAATTACATACTTCTTATATAAACTTAAATCACAGTAATTTTCATTTATCAGTCAATTTGTATTTGTATATTGTGTAATAATTTTAATTCTATTGGTGTGGCAACAGTAATAACATTAACATTGTATTAAAATTCAAAAACAATATTGCTTAACATGAATGAAATAAATAAAAAATTAATCTATTTATCATAGACCACGATACTATGGAACTATTTTTATTTTGTTTAAACATAAACGTCATAAACAATGAGCATCTAATTACTGTTCTACGCAGCCAAAAATGTGTTTTGACTCTGTAATTTGTATATAGTATTGATTAAACCATTCTAGTCAGCAGCGCAATTCGTTCAAAAAAATTGGTGTTGCTAACCCCCAATTTATATCCTTGGATTACACAGCGAACCACTTCCCCCAATCCACCTCATTCAATAATCACTTGTTTAATTATGCTTTTTACTGTACATGTTAATTAAATAAAAACTAATTAAGAGGATATCAGCGCACTTTTTGTTTTCTCTCTCTGACCCATGCGCAACATAGACCAAAAGCATTTGCGCAGAATCGTTTTTCTATGTTTTCAAGTAATCTTAGAGTAAAATCACCCATTACAAAAAAGATAAGAGTATAATATTTTAGAGTGAATGACATCGATTTCATATTTTATTGTTATTTGACTGTATTCGACTTTCAAAATAAACAAAAAAATGTTGTACATTTAAATGATGTTTAAATTGTTTTGAAACAATATTTAGAGAAATCAATATGTTATTCTCTATCTTTTTTGTAATGGGTGATTTTACTCTAAGATTACTTAAAAGCAGAAAAAATGATTCTGCACAAGTGCGTTTTGTCCATGTTGTGCGTGGGCCAGAGAGAGAAAACAAATAGTGCGCTGACATCCTCTTAACGTCAAATGGCATAAATTATTATAGTTTTGATTCAAAACTGAGTGTGCTAAGTTCATTCATGCACCATCCCTAAATTGTCCCCGTAATCGTAGTGACATGCAAATTGAAATATGCAATTCGTGTCGGAATATTATTTAAATATTCTGAATGCTTTGTTGATGAGTACCTGGTCGTTAGAATCCAATTGATATTATCTTTCATTGAAACAATTGGTTGATTTTACTCGTATTCACGTGTAGACATATTATAAATATTACGCTCGATAAATCAATCTATATCAATATATATTACTAGACTATTGTGTTATTTATGTCGTTCTAAATAAGAATGAAAATATTATAATGACCGACAAGTTGAACGCGTACAAGCTATAGATACCAAGTATAGCACTGCAGCAATAAATTATTATATTAATTATTAGTCGCGAGCAATAGTACTTTTTTGAACAGTTTTTTTTCCACGGTAAATATGTAGTTGGGCATAAATATTACCGAGATGTATCAATATCGTTTTAGGCGCAACGTTGACAGGTTATATGTTATTGTCGTGGGATTGCTACAAACTCGCCCTTTGTTCGTTCCGCCTTTATAAAATGTCAATGATAATAACGTGACTTATTTTGACAATCTTGCAGACGATGGCTGGAGCGTGATTGTGGTGAAATGTCGGAAAACTGCACAATACTGTTGTATTTTACCGATGTCCGAGATCCCGGTTCTCGGGAGTATTTGATAGGCAATTCGTCGTGCTCAATCTACAATAATTATACACAATATAATTAATACCTATCTAGTATTATTATTTATTTTTGCCGTCAGGATATCTATTATTTTTATTTTACTATAATGCACATAATATTATTGTATTGAAATCTCCGTACAATAAATTAGAGTTTCAATAAGGCTTTTGGTCAGTGTCTAGAACGTCATCAGGTACCTACCAAACTTTCATCGACTGATACATGTAACATATTATGTTGTTCGTATACGTTAATATGTAGATATATTATACGTACGTTTTATTGTTTTATCCAAAATCGGCACGTTTGGATTTTCGACAGTCCCTATAAGTTATAACCTATACTTTAGGGCCGTTTGAATGAATTTTGAGGGGGATTCATTGAGGGCGGTTTTTTTGGATGCCTACATACCGGAAACGTACATACTAAAATAAACAAGACAATTTAATAGTATTATTTCGTAATGATAATTATTATTATTATTATTATGTCGTTCCGGCTAATTATGTTATGTGCATGACGCGTCCTCGAGTGTTATACACGTACCTGTCGTACCCACATAAATGTCGTTAAATTTTACGATCGTTCCTCAAATGATACATATTAATGTTTGAATTGTATGAAAAATGAAAATACATATTACACATTGATAAATGATAAATAAATTTACCGATTTCATACTATACTATACCTAACCGTTTATTTACTAACGTATTGTTATGTGATTAACGTTAACCCGGTATAAGGCATATACTTCCATATCATGTAACAACGGAACCACGATATCAGCAAAGATCACGATATAAGATAGTAGGCACTATCTGTTATACAATGATTATCACTATTATACCTTAGATCATATACATGTATACTCGTATATGATCTAAGTATTATACCTTGGGTTCGAACGATATAGAATTTATTACTTTTAATTTCTGATCTTTAAAATCGATAAGTATTATTATGAAATCACCTTCCACGTGGCGAACGGCGGACACCCAGGATAGTATACAATACATTTAGGGACACAACTAAAACTTACTGCACCTACTTGAATTGATTTTAAAATGTAATATCTTTTGCTCTGGGGCATAAAAATCCTAATAACTGTGGTATCTACTAACGCGGTATAACACATTTACTTAACACACAAAATCACCTCCCAAAACAACCCAACTTTGAAGAACAATATCTCATCAACGGATTAACGAAAAATGAAAATTTAAACGTGATAATTCATAATAAATAGCCTCATTAATTTGTGAAATTTTAAGTATAGGTTACCATTTTAAAATCAAAAGTTGGTAGCAGTATGCATGATTAATATAAAGGTGGAAAATATAAAACATTTATACAAATGTAGAAATACATAAAACTAAAATTAAAAAAAAAAAAAAATTGGAAAAGAATCAATACTTTTCGAAATAATGAGTGTTCAACCTTAAAAAAATCGCTCTGTATAATATACTAATTTGTTGTATTTGTATACATATAAAATGATTGCGTTTTTAATTGTTGTCACTTGTCATCAACAAATGATTATACATCCAAGTAGATAGTTGTACTTTTCTTTAATTTTATAAAATTTTACTTATCAAGTCATAATGTATAATGAATATAATAAATGTAGCATGGTGAAGCGGGGGGATGCGCAGAATCGGCGCGTTGTCTCGCTGGACAGAGTTGTATAATTAGGTTTAAAACTAAAATTTCTTTTGGACCTTTGAGTTGGGGCGAATATTTTATATAGTTTCGCCACTGATCCGTAAGACATTTACGAGTTATACTATTGCGTAAACGATGGGGTCTTTTTCGTTATTATTTATTATTCATATTAAATCTCGATTCGAAAAGGCTGACAACCGTGATGCACGACGACCGCCGCATTGTACTTACGAATAAACTTGGTAAGTTAAAGATGGTAATAATTACAATAGTCTAAGGTGCCGTCTGTGATGTCCCGTGCTTGGGTATTTATTGTTATTATCCTAATTTTTATGACGCATTTTGCCGCACCCGTTTTCGACCGTGTCTAATATCGTTTTATTCGCTAAGTTCAAATTTTGTTCGCGAATAAAATATGACGTACGAATCGCTAATATATTTGCTATACACATAATATGCGTGCACTATAATACGCGTTCTTTATTATTGTGATTGTTACCCACTGCATATTACATTAAGCACATTTTTCCTCTTACACTTGCGACGTTCGTTTTGTTGCTTAATCATATAATTTACGTTTTGAACGGTTTCGTAAACCGTAATAAACCTGATAACGTTTGAATCGTATTGCCACCGCTGTGTATAGGTAGTACTGTGTACCTATGTTATATATACTTAAAGATTTTTGTAGAATTTTAATGATACTACACATTATCACAGCGATTGCACACGGCCATGAAAATGTATGCTACAAAACCTATTAACATCACGACTCACACGTAGGTATAATATTCTTCATTCCGTTGTAAGATTTATCACCTGCAGCATGCTGCAGGGATGAGAATTTAATGCATTACGTAGGTATATAAACAGCTGTCAAAAAATGTGCTAAATATGTTCTGAAAAATTTAAAATACACACAAACATAAATTATATATGATATAAATAATAAAAAATACAGCATTTATATAAATAATTCAGCAAATTAAATAAATTCGTTGACAATTCATGTATCAAAGCAAAAAATATTATGCTTAAAACGACAAGTTACAACTTTGCAAATTTGCGTTCGCAGAACCAATTTATTATGTGTTGTTAACTTGATATATGTTTATATGTTGTGTTATGTCCTTAAAATAATTACATTTTTTACTTGTTATGAACATTTTTATATTGGATTATTTAACATACCTACCTGTTCATTATTAATCGTTTAAAAATTAAATTTGTTTGTACTACGGAGTCGACACGTTCGGTTATGCCATCCGCATAAATCAGAATAATAGAAAAAATATGATTTTGTATGCACACTACCTAAGTTGTAATATAGGGCCTTTTACAAGGCAAAACAAAAACCACGACAATGCATCAAATTAACAATCCTGCAAGTTACCACATTTGTATACCTGTGTACCACTGCTTGTCCTTTTAACCTTTAATCAATAACTTTTTTTTGTTCAATATTTTTGTTCTGCATTAATTTCAGCGGGCTTATGGTGGTTAGGGTAAGACTTTTTGATGGCCAATTTTTGTAAACATTTTAATAGTTGAATTATGGGTTTTCGTTTAGTTGTATATTCTAATAGTTAGCCGTACAGACATTTACAGGAACTTAAGTAATATCTACCTATATAAAATTGTATAGTTTGCGTTGCACAGCGGTGTCTAAATGCGCCGTAACGTATCCGTATGGAACCTAAGTATTTAAAAATAAAGTGCTACCGAAACTTTCTATAATATACTAGTATATAATATCAGTCTTGATAGAAAGTTCGCCAAAATCGGTGAGCCAACTTCATACGCCCATACATAAGGCCCACCAACTGCGGTTGGTAGTACAAATATGACATGATATACCTATACTACCTAGTACCTATTATCACTAGTATTATGTTCAAACACGTTAACCCTATTTTGTTTACCAGCCCGCATCATTCGCCCTTAAATTTTCACCCATACCTTTTTTTATATATTACACCTATATAATCCACATAAACAATAAATTCGTCTACACGCCGCATATAAAATAATAATTTACAAGGCTTATATAACGTCGTGGTTTTTGCGCGTACCTATAACGCTATACATTTATCATACTGCAAAATCCCAATATCTAACTATAAATAAATATTGTTCTTCTCTTATTTACGACTTTGTTTTGCACGGCAGCGGTCGGCACCGGATGTCTGGACGGAAGAGGAAAAGCTCCAGCTGGCCGAAGCCATCGACATGTATGGCATATATAACCCGGCTCGGATCGCCGCACGCGTGCCCACCAAGAAGTTCAAACAGGTGCAGTTCAAGTTGCGCCAGCTCGGGATCGAATGCCGAAAGGAGGCTCAGTGCGCGGACATGAAAGTCATGCGGTTTGTCAATCTCAATGAGATGAACGACTTGTTCCTGGCCGGCGGCACCAAGCCCAAGGACGTGATGGTCAAGTGGATGGAGTACCTGGAGACGTTCTACAACAAGCAACCGTCCCAGTTCGACAAGTTCAAACTTTTTTCTAGCGCGTTTCTGATCATGTCTGAGTGTACGCCGCCTCCGAAGACGGTCCCGGACGATTCAAACAACGTTATAGACTTCAGGTGAGTAGTACATACATATTATTATAGTGTGTACCTTACACATATTTACTGATAGGAGTATAGGACCATTGCGCAGTTGAGAAAAAAAATTCATAAGAAAAGTGCTGATCTTTATTTAAGAGGGTTTTTTTTTAAATTCTGAGTGGAACGATTATAATGTATTAATACAATTATCTATTTATTCTACTATGTGTGTGGTTTTTTTTTAAATTTTTATTTATATCTGTTATTACCTTTTAGTACAGTAAAAATGCTTAGATTTTCTTCAACAGCATTTTTTCTGATAAGAAAGTGAATCTAGTTGGTACTCTGGGGGCCAAAAAAAAATTTGAGGAAAAACGGGAATTTTTACAAAATCAGTTTTGGTTTTTGGTGTAACTCTACATTTTCATTGAATGTTTATATTATAATTTCCTATGCACCATAAAATGTTCAAAATAATTTGACTTATTTTGAGCTGTTTACGGACATTTTCAGTTTTTTAGTTTTTTTTTTATGAATTACGAACGACTGATGATGGATCATTGTATACCGAGTATAATATTTTCGTACCTTTGTCGTTCTAGGAAGGTGTATTATTTCTTATACCGTGTTTTCAACAACTATTACGTGGGGAAAAATCACAAAGACACCAAGATAACGACCTACCTGCACGAAATGTTCTTGCGCGTGCTGGAGGACATTGAGTACTCATCCGACGAAGAGAAAATCGCCATGTACAACATAGTGTCCAACTGGACCAGTGTCAACAGGGATAAGTCGCTGAAAGTGTATGGGAAACCGGCTGGATCCGAAAAGGAACAAACACAATCATTGGTAAGCGATGTCCGTGTATGTGAGTTTCTTTTTTTTTGGCTGTAAGTATTGTGGTGAAGGTCGTGATGCAGATCGACGTCTGCAGCAATTAAGTTATTTAATAGTTTTCTTTTCGCAAATATTGCGGACCGCTGAGTCGTAACTTATATAATAATTGAAATCTTCACACGCTACATCAGACCCTGATTCATCTAACCTTATTCGAAAATCAGGTTCTGCAGTTGTTTATATAGGTATTTTATGATTTTATTTTTATTTTTTTTCCTCCCAATCGACATATTATCATTTCCAGAGATTATAATATTACATTTTTTTAATTTTGTCGGAGTGTCCGACGTTAATGAAGTATATTATTATACGTTATGATATCACAATAAAATATAATAATTTGTATTAGTTTTTTGATCACGGATCGTATTTTTTTTTAATTAGTCCGTTTGCTGCATTCGTTATTTTAAGTAAATTACAGTTATTTTTTTCTAAATTAAAAACAATACACAATAATATCAACCTATCATTCTGTCCTCCATAATAATAATACATGTTCACATGCTAGCTTCACTACTGCAGTACACCACTTATGTTTTCCATTGTTTTTTTTTCCCATTTCAAGCAACCACCTCGCGTTAATCTACTTATGACCCAACCTTGTGCTCTTTAACTGCCATACATATACACTGATAGTTTTCCTTCGACTCAACAATGATGTCGCATGTGTAACTACTAAAAATAATTACGCATAATTACAATTTTTTCACAATTAATTCTTGTGAAGCCTATATTATTTTGTAGACTCGAGTACAAGCAGTTGATGCCATGGTATCTATGGTATTCGAAGAACGCCAAATAATATTTAATTTAATAATTATTACGTTATCGATATTCTAATGCTTGGTGTTGGTTTTCATATATTATCAGGACATCAAACCGACTTTGAAGACGCCCGGATTCAAGGTGTTACAGAATCCAATGATTCCGAGTTTCAATCCACTCCACATCCGGTCCAACACACCGTTGTAATATTATATTTTGTCCCTTATAAAATCATTAAATTTAAATTTTGTTTATGAACGTGACTATCTATAATTACTAAGGCTCGTAACACTAATTAGTAATTATGATACATTAAGATTTAATTTTCAGATCGTATAATTGTTTTATTTTCTAAAATGTACTATTATGTACCTGATTAAAATAAGATAAAAACACTAGGAGATATAAGTTATTTTTTTTATTTTAAAATAAAAATTGAAAATAAATAATTATGAATCAGACATTTTTGTTTTGATGTTTGTATAAATACTACAGTTTAGATTTGTTTACGTAAACGCAAATGCGTAGACTGTTATATATACAGCTGTGCAACTTTATACCACGATGAACTTATAACTATATTATATATTTATATAATGTACTTATTTGCTATAGATATAGGCTCAGAGGTGTCGAACTTATGGAACGGATAAGCCAAATTTGAATTGCACGTACAAATATTTTTATTTCATTATTAAATTTCGCATTTAATGAAAACGGTTTTTATAATTTCTAAATAATAAAGTTACTAATTATGAAATTTTAAAAGTTTGGTAGTCATTTCCAGATATATTTTATAAGTACTTACTTTGAAAAAAGTAGCTCATTCGCATTCAGTATATTGATACACCTAATATTCACGGCAATATAGGTTATAAATTTAGGTAATTAACCTAACCTAACCGTGATTACAACTTTGATTACAATATTGTTGGACATAGTCCGATAAAGCTTCGCAGTTTATATGTAATCGTTGGTACGCACTGGGGCTGAATTGGACCAGTTTGCGATCGTAAATCTTAGCACGGCGGACTACCTCTCCAAGTAGTATTATAATATATATGTATTACATATTACTGTTATACGGGCATCGGGCACTATAGTGATACCTTCAATCACGGTCAATGTAATGTTGTAACTCAGTTATGTAAATACTATATTGCTATAATATACTAAACATGAACGGCTCAACGTAAATTTGCTAATGTTTTAAAAATATTTCTGGAATATTTCGATGCCTAACATTATTTTTATTATTTTCAAACTTTGCCTGCAGGGCTATCCACTCGTCTTAAGACGGAGACGCGTGTAAGTTTTATATAAATAAACAAATAATGGTTTCTATATAAATATAAGAACGTAGGTTGAATAGCGTATAATTAAATAAATGACATACCCATGATGTTTTTCTTCGGAAAAAATTGAGGGTAGAAATTATCGGGTGAGAATGTGCGGGATCAATAGTGTGGTTTATTGCGCTGGTCGAATATAACATAAATATATATCATGTATATTGAGCGTGGTTGGCGAAAATCATCCGATCCGACTCTACAATCACGTACTAACGCACTTTACCGATTGAAATATACCGAAGACCATATACTTTCCGCCGTAACGAGGTGCTCGTAAGTCGTAGTAAGTGTATCGCTAGAATACACACAATGTACCGGCAAAATAGGGCATGGTCCGGATGACGAAGACAATAATAATAATATTGCGATGACGGTAATATGTATACAATTGTTATTAACTACGCGCCGGCGTTATATGCGTGTGCATATGTATAATTGTTTTTCTCGTACGTATATTTAAATTTGAATACGTCTAAAAATCGCCATGTGACAATTATATAGCAATATTATAATCGTATTCCACGCTGCCGAGTACTATAATAATATATAGGCGGGCGGTAATGCTATATAATATATTAATGTGTGCTTTGTGCGCGGCGTTAACTGCTCCAGGGCCAATTAAATCGTGTCGAACACGACCTTCGTGCATTTTTCATCACATCTATCTCTCGTAGATTTTATGTATCGATGTACACTGTAAACACAGACGTGCGTATACATTATTGTACTGTACATCCGACGATCCCTAAGAATAATATAATATGTGATATAGGAAATCAAAAGCATAATGATATTGTAATATTGTATACAGGTACTTTTAGCCATCGGGTGCGCTTCCGTCGTGACGGTCGTTCATAATAGTATTGATATAATAATAATATGATCGTTCGACCTTTTATCTCATGGATTTAGGCGTACTTTATATTTCTATACAATTTATTTTATGATTAATTGAACAGCGTTTAGTGTCTCAATTTATCTATTATCCTTATCCAATATCCACGTATTTTATGTGTGCCCATCCTGTCGGCATCATAGTATTATGGACCACCGACTGTATTTATTGTATTATATTGACATATTGTATGCGGTAGGTAGTTACGTTGTACTCTTGTCGTAGATGTGTGCACAACGCGTATACAATGTAATACGCGTTATTTCTGTAATAATTTCCATCTGTAACAAATGTAGACACATCGAAAGCCCAGAGACATAACGATATATAGTTTCTCGGATGTAAAACGAAAAGTTTATCATTTCATAATTTAATCGATTATCGACCTTATAGGACAGCAGGAGTATAATTTCAGTTTACAATACGGAAATTAATGCACATGTTTGGTCATCCGCAACAGGTTTGCGATTTCGGACTCCGTAGACGTATACGATAGGTTTATACCTATTTATGCGTATTCTTATACTGCATGTCGATCGCACTTAAAAAATCACTCTGCTGTAAACTAAGCGTATAAATTGTAAACGGGAACCAGAAACGTATGGGGAGCGCCACGGGTATGACATTTATATGGGCATATTTGTGCTTATTGTTTTTTGTAACAAATATTGTAATCGTGTTCGAAAATGTCAATCTCGTTATTGACGCACAGATGAAAGAGCACTAAATTTTACCGAGTCCTGTGATCGTATTATACCTTGATAATAATTAATAATAAATAGTGTTTATTTGTCTTGGTTGGGATTTGTTTTTCTTTTTTAAAGGACCCCGGTGATTTTCTATCTTTGTCTAACACGCGCGACACAGGATTTTAAACGCGTGTTCTTTGCCTGCAAACACACCAATTTATCCATTGAAGCGATACGAATTTCATTCTAAATACAGATTTGAATTTGTCGTCGAGTCTACTTGAAATCGAATTTTCCACATTTTTCATTTTTTATTTTAACTTTTTGAAAATTGAATCATGACAATTTGTAACTACTCTTTTTTAATATAACGCTGGGTGCTTGCTAATATACAAATTGTGAAAAAGTCGATCTCAAGTAGAAAAATGTTTTTTTTTTTTTTAATTAAACACTCGGCATTTAAGCGATTTTTTGGTTCAACTATAGCATCTTAAAAATTAGACGACTTTATCAAATATTTGAAATACACAATTTTCTAAAACTTGATAATTAAATATTTTTATATTAATTTATATAATATCAACTAAAAACAAATGAGTATTATAAAACCGAGGCGGCGTTGGTATAATATATAAATATAATAGGTCCATTATTTGATGCAAAACAACTTGCACTGCCTACTGCACCTACGATATAGTTGAGGTACTAATCAGTATTAAATGCACAACTGTATAAGTATTAAGTAATATAATAATTATTATAGTTTTAGATAGTTCATTAATAACAATAATTAACCGATGCAATATATAGTTGTGTGGGTAAACATCAGTCGCATAATAATCTTGTACATCTAATAATAATAATAATAATTACTAATAATATGCTTCAATATTATATAGTCAATACTCATGAATGAGTCATGTGTGTAATTTATATACTAATGAATACAATATGTTCCCATGTACCTATTGTGCTATTGTCAAATAGTCAAATGTATTAAATATCAATAACGATAATGCGCCTTTAATATTATGTCGCCTCCGACTAAAGGTGGGTTTCCACTATACATACGTTCACGTGTAAGTGCATTTATTTTATTGACCGGTTCCATTCGCTAAACGTTTGCCATCGGTGAAGATGGGTTAGGATTGGTAACATATTAGTAGCCATGTCACGAAATAGTTGAACTATAGATCCAATTTCGTGGTGGCATGGATAAAGCGTGCACACATAAAAATGGGATAGTTGTTTTAACTCTTTACTATGTTCTTGACCATTCAAAATGAAATTAACTGTATTTGTCAGTCAAATTGACTAAAATGGAACGTTTACCTAAATACTGTATCTTAACTATTTGAAGGTATTAAAATAACTCATTATAGAATTTGTAATTTTGAGAACCGATGTTTTTTAGTTGAATGTTTTTGGATGTACTACAAGTTTAGGCCATTGATCATTATCTGAAATATTTTAACAGTTTAATTAATAAATATCAATGCATGTTGTTATAAATAGTAGTTATGTAGTTGATGTATAGCCTTCTGGGTATAGAATACCACTCAGTGGCGTCATTTGGGGTGGGGCAACTTGGGCATGTGCCCCAGTCTAGTATTTACATCAATCTTAAGTCAGGACATTTACTACACCTCCCCCCACCCTTAACCACTATGGCACTATGCTATGAAAATCTGAGTGAGAAAAATTTTGAGTCGGAAAAGCCGTGAAAAGTTGCCCTAGTCTAATAAAAACTGAAATGACGCCACTGATACCACTGCAGCCTACGATTGCTTGTAAGAGCGTTTGTATAATTATTTACTCAATGGTATGTATGGTTAGAACCATGGTAAGAATATATAAACACTCTGGTATACCAAAATCTTACCATATTATATACCAACCAATCACAGAAAAGTATTTTTATGCAGTAACGCGTATGCAGTGGAAACCCACCTTAACGTTTCCAAAATTTCCTAAACCGTTCGGTCGAAATATATTTCTAACTTAGCTAAAATTTGTTTGAGCAATAAACATATAATCATTCGTCAACTTCATTCATATTAAATTGTTTACGATTATAAGACAGGTATTAGGTATATGTATACGCCTATAATATGCTGTTTATAAAAACTCATTTGGAAGTTATTGTTAACTTATTGCATGTACCTACACATTATTTCGTACTCTGTATGGCGTGTTCAGTAGAATGGCGTGCTCAGTTTAGAAGTATAGGATTTATTATACACATTATTACATTCATTTATTTTCACAGAAACCAATTCATAATTAGATACAACAATTATGTTTACAATGATTTGATGAACTTGAGCCACGACGACATATTAATAAGTAATAACTGAAACACGATTGTACATTAAAAGTCAATTAAAAAAAATAAAATGATTGAATGAAATAATGAATACAATACACAATACTACCTATACATCATACATATAATATAATATCACACATTTTATATTATAAATTACATTTTAAATAGGTATGACATAATATTGTATTTATGTTATTGTTGTAGGTGCTTTACATTTTAACGGGTTTGTTTTTATCTCTATCCCGTTACATAATAATTTTTTTATTGCACTAATATTAGGTATATATTTATAACGGCTAATGTAATTCAAATTAATTTAAATTATTTCTTCATAAAATTATTACTATTATGAATTATTACTGTTTTTATTATAATCATATAATACATAATTGCATTCAATTTGCTATAACACACAAGTGCCAATAATGAGTTTAATATTACATCTGTATTCTTGATGATTATTCATGCTGCATATCGTATTATTTTTTAATGTATACATTTTGAAATATTTTGTTCAGGCAGGACAAATATTTCTAGCTTGTTAAAATTTAAATAGGTTAAAAATTTAAAATAAAAATATTTTTAAAATTATAGCTACGTTTAATACTTAATAATATGTGGAGAGGTAACACAGATAATTACACGGAAAAATTACCTTTATACCTACAAAATGCCACTAGTCGAAAAACCAAAAAAAAAAAAAACGGTCAATTATTCTTTCAGTCAAATTATTTCATGATCAGTGCTCTTGTCGTATAGAGTTAGAGTGCTTACCATGTGGATTAGATCATATTAATAATATAATGCATTTTTAGATTAAAATAGTGTAACCGCAATGTAATTGGGAGTGAGTATACCTACCTATACCTAAGTCTACGAGTGTACATAAGCCTAACCTAATATTGTTACCGGATCCAGTGCCGGATTGGAAAAATTTGGTCCATCGAGTTTTCCGTGCTGTAATTTTTTTTTATAATTTCCATTTTTTAAACTTTTAACTCTTAACATGTTTTCAGCCATCGGCCCCTCATGACTTGAACGGCTCAAAATTTTCGCGGACCACATAGTTTTACTCGGTAACTCGTCGGGCCAATCCGGCCCTGACCGGATCTTGATAATATTCGATTTTTAAGCTGCAGAGTACACTCAGTGCGTATATATTAATATTATAATATACTGCTATTTCATGGCCAATTTATTTTATGTATATTTCAAAATTATTATTAAATAAGAACGTCCAATGGCAAGAGCATGTAACGCGGAAGAATAAAATTGTGTGATTACTACAATATTATTATGCGCAGCAAACATAGAGCTGTAGAAAATCAACCGTAGACCTATACCTAAATAATACGATCTTAAGGAAAGTGGCAGTGAAATACAAATATATTACATCTATAAATATTAAACCCGAAAGAATATATAGAGAGGTCAAAATAGCAATTTGCACGACACTTGGAAACGACACTCACATGTAATTGCAAGTACGTGCGCAATAAAAATATGAGATATTAACTCTTACGTATGTATTGGACGATCGAAATCGGCCGCCTCCCTAATTTATAGATATAGTGCGTTGATTAAGTGATGCATATAATATATATTGTCTATGTGTGTGACTTATGAGCTTGTCTAAGGAAGTAGGTACGCTATATTATGTCATTTTTTGTCGCGGAAATCCGTTTCCGGTCACCGGCCTCCACGCGCGGTATATGCGTCTAAATGCACGTGAAGACGTACGGTCTAAAACTTGTTATTACCTATTATACATATTTATTTAAAAAAACGAAAAAATTTTACACTCAGCAGATCGCGTTATTTTATAAATGTGATTGAAATTTGAAATAAAATAAAATTTATCTTATGAAATTTAAAGGCAAGATAATTATATAGGTAATATACTAATATCATAGGCTTTTTATTATATTTTATTTTTAAAGCGAGTCTTGAGTATTTTAAAATGTACAATTAGATAGGTATATATAAATATTGGCTATTTTGCTATAGGGATTTTTTTTCCTGTAGATTTTTTTCCGAAAATTTTTTATCCGGTGTTTATTTTTCCGATTACCGGGCAAAGATATTATTTAATACCTAGCTAAACCCAAACAGGCACGATGCTTTGTACGGGTGCCCCCCTGTTCGGCCAAAATGTACATTTCTCTTTTCGGCCAGTAGTGCAGTTTTTTTCAAATTTACAATTAGAACAACTAAACTAAACAATTTTTTTTTTAATGTTATTAAATATAATTGTATCCAAATTTGATTGTTAATAAAATTATAACATACAACAGTAACTATGAATAAATTATAAAAATAAAATCATATTCGATAACATATTATTTTAATCGAATAACATAAAATAATATGTACGATGACTAAAGACTAAAGAGTAATGAGTAATGATTAATATTTAATGAGCAATTAATATCATTCAGGACATATTTTTATAGTGTATATATGAGTAGTTAATCATAGTTACTTATTGACAGCATCGTGTAACACTAGACTTAATCTATGCACCCTTCAGGTAATAAATAATAACTAATTAAAGCTTCATGAAAATTGGTCAAGTTGATCTTATTTGGAGGGTACATCATTAATAAAATGCGTTGAACTAGGCGGTAGAATTTTTTATTTGACTAAGGTGATATAACATTTAATTGATAACTATTTTATTTTTATAATTTGTTCACAGTTGTATGTTATAATTTTTATCATTAAAAATCACATTTACACAGATACCATTAGTTGTTCTGATTGTAAATTGCAAATTTCTAAAGAAAACTGTAATGGTCCAAAGAGGCAGCGGTACGTTTTCGGGGTGACACCCCTTTGTACGATCCACCTCAACGGCTCAACATGATTTCTTTCTAAACCGAAATACATAACAATAATATACAATCTACCTTTACTACTTAGGTACGTATAAAACAATATTTTGAATCCATTTTTAATCGTATAGTCTTCGTTACTATTGTTATTATCTAATGTCGGTAATCTGATAAACACAGTGTTCTACTGCAGCAGTGCGGGGTTAGAATTTCCGAGTGGAGTACAAATTTTAAAATGATTCACAACCACACCAAGCAAAATTGTGTTTTCGCAATAGTAAGTCTATTGTTCTTTTATACGTACCTCTATTATTGACCGTATATCATATAACTACATATTTATTGTATTAACACTCATACCAATAATCGACGACGCGCTTCCTGCCCTAGAACGCACCCATTTTAATCGGAGACCGCGACTTGCTCCCAAAAAGTGTCTTCAGTGACGTGCGTATACGTTATATTTGTATAATATACGACACACAGAGATGCTCGCAGAATCCGCACCCGAGAGTGCACCTATACCCATTTTATAATATTATGCTACTACACTACAGTAACACACAATAATTATTGTAATATATAGTAGTTATGCAGTAATAAGTACCTATTGAAAATATAATATACATTATAATAACAACAGCAAGTACCCACCTATACAGCTGCGGTACCTATAATGGTATGGGCAACGCGAAGAAAATCTTAGTGTCGTG
The DNA here is from genome assembly GCA_008086715.1 of Sitobion miscanthi. Lineage (NCBI taxonomy): Eukaryota > Metazoa > Arthropoda > Insecta > Hemiptera > Aphididae > Sitobion > Sitobion miscanthi. Next base: position 30,017,360 of record CM017797.1, read on the forward strand.
TACTCCTCCTATGCTGTGTACGCATGTCGCATGTATATAGTGATATTATTATGTACTGCAAGCATAACCTGGTAATAGGTATACCTATGCAGTTAAGTCGATGACGATAATGATAATAGTAACACAACAGCAATAATTGCGTTGTGTTATCGTGGCGGTTAATCGTTTTGGCCTAGAACCCGAGTAAACAAAATGACTGCGCGCTTCCTATATAGGCACGTCGTATCCTGCGACCAGCGATCTGCGAACCCGACACGACTTGTGATTAATGGACGCGTATAGATCGCAGCGGCGACGACAACCCCGCGCGAGAGAACAACTACAGCAACAATAATAATATTATTATTATTATTATCGTCGTTGTTGCGTTCGGCCGCAACGACAATACAACAACAACAACAACAATAATAATAATAATAATAATAATAATAATGATAATAAAGATAATAATGATATACCTGGTACGTACCTATAATGACGGTTATACGCGCGCATATAATTACTGCGGATTAAATATTTAAATTATAATAATAATACATACCATTATTTTAGTATATTATAATAATATTAAAGTATTATACTGGTCTCGTGTATATATCAGCTGTGATCTGATGCGGACAAACCGTATTATTATTATCGGTTGTTGCCGTGTTATCATATATACATATACCTACAACTGCAGTCTACAGGTGGTGCCTCCGAATAAAATCACGCGCTTCCTCTGAGCCATCCGGGCGGGACGTGCGGTTCATACCGAGGATAACATATAATATAATAGCTATATGTGGTATACCATAATTTAATAATAATATGTAATACGCTCGCAATCGTCTCCGCTGTGAATTTCCCGTAAAAACCTTTGCAGATTACGATCTGTTATGGGTACGACGCGATATAACCCTAAATCGTTAGGTACCATATTACTTATTAGACACGCTATGGCCGTAAAAAATAAAACACGATTACACGCGTATTTATCGTAATAATTCGGCAGATCGTCTGGACTTCCTCTTACATCCGAACAATATAGGTATATATTATTATTAATAGTAGAATACGCCCTTCGCGTCGTCCTCCCGGTTGGACCGCTGCAGAAGGACAGACCCTGCATGTTACCAGCTTTACGCGTATATAATGTTATTATTTATTATATTATATGAAATTAATTTAGTATAATATATAATATTATAAATATTTTGTGATGTGCAACGTTTTGATGTTATGTACCCATGCTATCGTAGATCGATCCGACGATAACTATACGCGAGTAAAATATTTAAATATATGCGTACCTAGGTATATATAGGTATGCGTTTATTATGATGATAATATTACGATCATGCACGCCACGATGTCGACCAAAATCATTTTACAAGGACGTCGTACTACGCCGTCACACGAGAAATTAAAACGAACATAATATTATTATTATCTCGGTAACCGTAAAAAAATATGTTTTCATTATACTTATTTCATTAATCGCTTATAGTCGTCGCAGTCCGACGGCCGGGCCCATATGGATCGAACAGCCGCGCGCGAACAATAGGACCACGTTTTTATGTTTACAACAGGTGTGAGGTGTCTGTAATCTATTTGCTGGTACGCGCACAAGCACACGATAACAATATTAAATATTGCTCCAGAAGAATTCACCATGACGACTCCGTTTTGATCTCCACCGCGCGTCGACCCGTTGGACTTTTGACAATGACAGTGAAAAGGGCACGACATTCGCGGCCGCGTTATTAATATGTAACGATTTTTCACGTTCTATTTTTAAATCTCCCAGATGATTTAATCCGAACTGTCCCATAGTGCATACTTTTCAAGTGGTTTTTTTAACGTCGAAGACAAGAAAAGCTTCTTTCACACGATGCTAAATTCGATGGAATAGTTAGAAAAGTATAGAATGCATATAGGTAGAATCATTTTCTGAAATATTCTAAACTTACGAACCAACAACAGTCAACCAATATTGATAAAATTATGACGACATAAAAGTTTCAATCTAAGATTAATTTTTATTTGATTGTAATCAGTTGTTGAAGAATTGATAGAAGATTATACAATTTCAATTTTCCCATTCACTTACAATTTTTTTTCCATAATTATATAACTAGGTTAGGTAAGTTTGTCTCTTTCTAAACAAAAAATATAGTATACAAAGTAATTATACGTTATTAAATTGTTTTATACGCGAGTGAAACATGGACTATTGCAAAAACAGATGAGCAAAAAGTACCTATTTTCGAGAAGAAGGTACTAAGAAAGATATTTGGCCCAAAGAAAGATAGCTCAATCGACCTGCGGGAACGATGGACCAATTAAGAACTTAGGTAATTATTCAGTGATGCAGATATAGTAGCAACGCTGAAAAGCAAACGTAGTAGCTGGGCAGGACACATATGGAGAGCACAAGACCAGATAACTCGAGAGGCAACAAAATGGATCCCCAATGGAAAGAGGCCATTAGGAAGGCCAAGACAAAGATGGGTAGACAGCGTTAAGAGTGACCTGAAAATGCTAAGAGTAATAAACGGTGAAGAGCTAGCTAATGATAGAGAAGCATGGAGAGATGTGGTGGTTGCGGAAAAGGGCCTAAATGGCCTATTCTGAGCCAAAAAAAAATAATAATAATAATATAACTAGGTCAATAATAATTAACCTAATTTATTTTTTTTACTAACGAAAAACCATAAAATATATGGACATTTCAGGGATTGCAAATGTATACTTTTGTGAACCCCCAAATTACGCAACTGCTGGGGTATATACCTGCAGAAATGAACTCTGGATGGGATGGGGTCTTACGTATAAGCGTATAACACAAAATAGATGTAATATAATTTTGTCAAGCAATTATTGTGTAATGGTATTGATACACTAGTCACTGTTTGATATCGTAGTTATTAATTGGCTATAGTGCATGCAATAGGAGGGCAACGAGTAAGCTACCACCTTCCTCCATAGAGGATGTGTGACTGTAATTCTATAATCTATTTATAATAAATTTATTGTTACCATTATTCAATACTGCTGATTTTATATTATATCTATTGTTACTTAAAATTTGTTGGTTACCATTAGTTAATTTTACTATGCATATTATTTGTATTACTTTCCATCGTTGATTTATTTATAATATACTAATCGTATAAATAAATTGTAATAAATACACTGTTATTTGTTAAAAATATTAAAATATTAAAGTAATGTTTACTTAATAATACCCATTGCTTACTATAGTAAATTTTCAAATCAATTAGAAAGCGAAAAATATTATTTTTGTTTTATAAAGTTTATGTGTGAACATATTTTTTATATGTGCGTATATTTCAAATAAATTGTTATTGCATATTATTCGTGAGTTGTTTATTTGTTTCTTAATCGCGTATTAAGATCATCGAATAAATATTTTGTTTTATTTTTTTGGTTAAAATGTATATAACTTGGGGTTTTTCAGTTGCATAGTGCAAAAATAGTATTTTATTTTTTTTTAAAAAATTAAATTAATTTATTTAGTAATCAGTAAAAAAAAACACTAGGTTTAAAATGTATATTTTGCTTATAAAATAAAATAATATACATTATATATTATATATTATATATTAGTTAACTATGATTTATGATTAATGTAAAATATTAGCCTTATATTTATCTGTATGAATATTGAATATAATATGTATATTTGCCAAAACAAAACGTGACTATAACAAACGCTTATTAACTATACATCATATCTATACAAGAATATTTCTTTGAAAATAATTGAAAACGATAAAATAAAATGTCCCTATACAAAAAATTCACATGCATTCTTGTAAGAACAAGAGTGTACCTACTTATTATAGCTATTCATATATTATGAAAAGAAACCATCGATTCGACATAAAGAGAAAACGGGAAAGCCGCACCTCCCTAAAACAATAATTGATACCCATTCTTGAGGTTAATATGTTATTATTACTTGTTGAGTGTTGACTATAATATAATTGTTCTTATACCTTTGTAGTGGCGCCCTATTATTTTAAAGTTCTGTGGAATATGGTAAATTTATTTTACGCCCACCCATTCACACTCATAAAATGTGTTCTACTATTTGTATAACTATTAACACATTAATTTCTATACGGTTATAATGGTTAGGTCAGTGACATTTGAAAAGAAAATAGCAGGTACTTATTGTTTTCTTTTCAGTTTCTATAATTTAAACATAGGCTGGTCTGTGAATTTCATTATCCGAGTTTTTTTTTTTTATTATTATTATCTACTTATCTTTAGTTATGTTCACCTGCGAAATATTCGAGAGACATTATTAAATGTACGTTTGTAATGTTTTATGCAATAGATCTTACAACGATTTTTCGGTTTTGAAAATATAATATACCTATTTCTATTCTTCCCGGAACATCTCATCACGCATTTATAACTAATGCGTTGTTTTCTCCGCAATCCTCGTTAAATTATACTCACATTTAATTAATTGTCCAATTAAATCCAATGTCAACGGTTATATTTGTACGTGTTGAACAGAGGAAGTCTCCAAAACGTACATTATACACTTGACACGCGTGCGACCTTCTCTGAAAGTAAAAATATATATTTTGACCGATTTCAAATGTTCATTGCAAAAAGGAGTATTCAGGCAAAACGGTTCGGAATTTTCCAGTTTAAACGTTTATATACACATTACGCATATACATTATACAATGTATACAATGTATATTATACATTTATACACATATAATTACTATACAATATAATATACCTGCACGTCTTTATAAATTTACTAACAATCAGTAGGTATTATTAGGTAACCTATAACCTAACTTTACATGACGGCTTATTTAAGTGTACTTCGATACCCGACGGCTTCTTCGTCATGAGTAATTGAATTTATAATTTAATTGCAAATAATGTTGTACGAGTTGTACAATAATAATTACAGTCCGACTAAACAGTTAACAATAGTATTGAAATGTCTAAAATACCATTATCATTTATCAGTTTTTATCACCAGCATAATATAAGACAATTCGTTATGATGTAGTGACTAAAGTACTTATTATATTACAGTATAGCATCCTATAGTTCCCACTTCCCTGCTTTGTATTTGTATGCGCAGTGATTATAAAAATAATTGGCTGTTGATGATTTACTTGCTGATGTAATGTTGCGCGCCCATGTTCAGTGAAACATTTATCCAAAGACCATAATATATATAACGTATTGACGTGTATCGTTAATAATTAATAATTAATAGGTATAGGTATCAGCTATGCGTGTAATAAGTGATACTTGTGTTTTCCTTTGTACTTATAGTAATAGTTTATAAGTATCTATTGATTTGCAAGCCGAATTTCACCTTATAATGGTTCTCTGTGGGACTATAACGATCCGTCGAGTATTTCTATTTTATATAATCATTATGAAACATGGACTTATAGTTTTCCGCATTTTTTGGGTACGGCATAATATCGAGTGGGGTAATATTGTATAAGTATGAGTATAATCATTGATTATAAATACTAGTACCTATTAATAATGTATATGTGCATAGGTACCATTTATATTTACAATTTGCGCAGCATAATATTTGCTGTAATGTTTTAGAATTTCAGTCTGCAGTCAGCGTTTGGTAATTTTGTTCGAAATAAAAAAATTCTGCATTTCAAAATCTATAGCCATGTTTTTTTTAGGTAGTCTATAGGCAAACCTACAATTATGTTTGATATTTGTAATGCCATAAAATAGGTATAATATAGTTTAAATGTGTCTATATTTAAAATTGATATCATACGTATCACGTATAACAATTTAAATGTGACAAATCATAATAAAAAGCAAAATAATATTATTATTATTAAAATACATAGATAGGGACTTATCAACGGTAATTTCTACTTTATATTAGAATGTATTACTAAATGTATGACTATTAATTGTATAGTAGATACCTATTAAAAAGATGTTAAAGTAGTGCTAAAAACTAAAAAGTCAGAGTAAGTATAAAAAAAGTAGCCATCGCGTTCAATCATAACTTAAATTTTTTTATTGTTTTTATCGACTTATAGCTTGACAATATTATGATCTGCATTATTTAGAATACCATTAGATATTATATAGAGGGTGATACATCAAGCATGCTCATCCCCTTTTTTCTTCTATAATGCAATTTTCAAAATTTGATTTTTGAAATTTTTAAATATACTATTAGACCATATTTTCAAATTCCTGAGCCTTTTTGTACTACTTAAAGAGTATCCTGTGGAGATACAAACTTCTGTTTTCAAATTAGAACATCCCTTTTCAACTGTAAATTATATAGCGGATAATTTTTCTAAAATTTCTGACGTATCAAAATAAAAATTTGTACCGGTAGTTTTTGAGTTATTCAACTTTATGTTCTAAGAATAAAATTAGGGGGTTATGGTGATTTGAAAATTGTAGTCATTAATAGTAATCTATCAATATTGATAATTTGTAAAATGGCCCAAGTATAATAAATAATAGGTCCAGTTTTACGTATATTTTATATTTATGTAAAACCATTTTTAAGGATTATATTATCCTAATACAAACATTTTAATAACATTTTAATATTTGAATTTAGGTACATTAAAATGTTTAAAAAAATTAACCACTAAATAGTTAACAGTAAAAAAGAGGAGGTTCTCGTTTGAAAAACAGAAGTTTGTATAGACACAGGACATTACTTGAGTAGAACAAAAAAAAATCAGGAACTTGAAAATATGGTTTTTGAGTATATTTAAAAATTCCAAAAATCAGAATTCAAATAAATTCATCATTAAAGGAAAAAACGGGGGTGCGCATACTTGTTGGAATCATCCTGTATAATGTATACATATACTTAATAGGGAATTTTCCATTTATCGGTTTCTATAGCTTCAAGTATATCGTTTAAGTTAGCTTCTGCAGTACCTATTGACTATATTATTGTTATATGTACATAATATTATAATCCAGTATAGTTGTCACTGTTATTGTTATATTGACATTTGATGGAACCAATACGGCACTGACACATATACAGTTTTATATTAGGTTTGTACAAAGAAGGCTGAACGAGTACGTGCCCATCGTCGTCGTCGATGACAGGGCGATCGCTGCAGCTTTCGGCCCGGTGGCGAAGGACACGAATTATTATGATATTATTATCTTATCTACTATGACCCCTTTTCGCGGTGTCCTATTTTGAAACAGTTCTCGCGGGGCAGGCCACTCATATTATAATATACAACGACGAGTGTCGACCGATATAAAATAGCTGTGACAATGGAGTTTGAGCGGCCCCCGCCACCTGCAGCAACCCACCGCCGTTTTTGGTTTTCTTTCACTATCGTTCTTATTGATTTATCGGACGAGAAAATCACCGTTATACCTATGCCTCAAGACAGTCCACGAATTAGCCGACGAATCTGTATGGGTACATTCCCGATAGTGTCACATTGCAGATACCGATCTCAGCCGTCCTCTGACGATACTCGATAGTCGCGCGCGCCGAAATAATAATATACCAATAATGCACTACAATACTAATAAGTGTTAGGAACGATCAATGTCGATAGAAAGCTTACTAAATTTGTACTCGCATGCACACAAATTATTATCGTATTTTGTGAATTCATATCATGTGTTGTATTCACGCGTAGGTATGCGTATTTGAAGTCTAATATAATTTCATATAAAATATTATAATATTTTGTTTTGAACATAGTCAAAATACGGCTATAATATGTGAATAAATATATAAATATTCCAGATTATATTATTCTGACAAGAATTATGAGATACCTATTACATTTTTTTTACTCTGGTATCTGGACGAATTCGACCAAGTTATATTTTGGGTGGTAGAAGGGTTACGGAACAGAAATAATAGATTATTTTACAAAGAACAAACAAAATATGTTTCTTGTGTATTGGTAAATCATTTACTTAGGATACTACAATGTACAAAAATATAGATTTTTATTTAAACGAGGGGGACATCCGAACATAATAATAATATTATGTAGATTGACGTATCGATAATCGTTGGTAACTAAATTTATACTTTTTCAACCATTATGTCTATTGGGCACAACAATATATGATTCATATAACATGAAATACCGCAATAATCGTTATTACACGCGTTTGTTTTGATTCTACCTAATAGTGTTTTACTAATATATTTTTTAATCATATTATTCCCTTCGTAATACGAGATCAAGTATCAGTTGGTAAGTATTGTGTCCATTTGGCTACATTATATTATAATTATCGTCATTATTTTATTACGGTGGTATAGATTGCTGTGAAAAGTTCATTAAACTCAATGGAGTCCTGACGGGTTCCATGTATTAGACAGATTTTTATTCTACGATAAGGATAGAGCCGGAAATGTCTATGAGGATACAAGATGAATAATATTATACTATCGGGAAAACGCGATGAGTGCTCTTAGCTATATACACGTGCGATAACACATACCTACGTCGTTTCGAAGGACGTGAAACTCGTTTGATATTCATACAATATTCTACCATTCTACCATTTTACCAAAATTTTGGTTTTACATATCATATAAAATTACTTACAAATTTACACCGCATCATGAACGATGTACCTATATACAGTGTTTGGGTACCTCTGATCCGTCAATGAATAAGAAAATATTTATATGGCAGCTTTGTTGCCTTTAGATATTGTATAAAATCCATCAAATGTGCACGTCACATAAAATATACTTTTTACTTACGACATTAAATCAATAAAGATTTTTATATTTAAAATATTTCCTGTAAATAACGAAAACAATTTTTTTTATACATCATTGAGCAGGTAGGTACAAACATTTTACAGTATATAAAAACTTGTTTGTATGTTTATTAATTAGTTATGGATAGTTAATTCCCATCGAAATGATATCTAAAAAAAAATCTGTTTTTTCAACTAATTAATATAAAATAGGGATAATTTTTTTGTACTAAATTGAAGGTTATTTACTTAATTAAGTAGGTATTTGCATATGTATATTGATTATTGGCATGTGAAATGTCTAAATGATTTCCGTTGTTTTGTCATTTTACGGCGGTGTTTGAAATATCACAATACATTTTAAGTGATAACGGACAGATGACAATTTTTTCTTGCAAAAATGTATTTAACAATTAAATGATTTCAATATTTGTTTAAAAAATCAAAAACGTAAATACTATTTTCTTCAATAGATTATTATTATAGGTACCTATTAATTATTATATGTATAACCAGTATTATTTGAATAGATTGAATCTTTGGTTTGTGTCTTTCTTAAAATTGAAATGTATTCATAATATTATAGTTGTTTTAATTAGCTTAAGGTGATCTATACAATATGATTGACTATTGTAGGTAGATTTATCATACCTAGTGGAATTATTTTTAATTTTCAGTATTTTTAATACTTTTTATGTTGTAGTCTATGATATAGATACCTACATAATCTATATTTAAATATAATTTAGACAGTATTATTATGATGACCGATATAAAATAATCTACGAGACATTGAATTTCTTTTCTTTTTTTAAATTTAATCAATTAATATTATTCTAAATGTTACGTAAGAACACTGCAGTAGGTATTGCACTTTAAAATTAAATAATGACTTCTTATCCTAATTGTCTTTCAATTTAAAAAAAAATGATTGTTATCCAAGAAAGGTAATATAAAGATAGTATCTCATTGAGTAATGTTCTTAAAGAATTATTATTGATGATAATACAAATTATAATATCTATTCTAAGAAATACAATATAAAAAATGTTTTATGATAACACGTCCATAATTATGTATTCATGCTGCCTATAGTCTCCTAGCTAGTACTATCATCTAAGGAGACTATAAAATATATTAACTATTAAGCCATATAGCTAATATATTATTTTAATCAATGCACAAATTATTCTTCGCGCAAAATCCTACCTATAGTCCAAAGAATGTTTTTATAAAAAAAAATTATTTTATGATTATAATAATACTACAGACTATAGCTAATAGGTATATATAATATTATGTAAGTCGTGGCAAATAAGTTTTACAAAAAAATATTGGTAACCAGTGAAAATTGTTTGTTCATACTGTATACCAACCTAAAGTAATTAATTCCGTACATCAACGTGACATTGTATTTTGTAGGTATGGGTAATTGTTTCATCAAAAACCCTTAAACATAAATATTAAAAATTTATTTTAATTAATCATCGTGTTGATGTTATGTTGTAGTTTATTCGAGTAGGATCCTAATGTTACAATCCCGGAATAATGTTTTTGTGTTATGTAGGTAAATTAATACTGCATAATAGATAATGATAACCTAACCTATTACTATTTCAAATACGATACAGTATTAGTAATTTAAAAAAAAAACTTAAAATGATGGCCATTTCCCAGTGATATATTGTCAGTTTTTAATGGTTTTATTTCTTTATTCCTCAGTAATATCGTATATTGCGAACGTGTAAACTGTAAAGTGTAATCCATCTAATAGTTAATATCAAAAAAAAAATTGATTTAGATGCTAAAAACAGTCGTATATACGACCAGAAACAGTAACAGTCATACCATATTATAATATACAACTGTATCTATACCGTTTGCAGCGGACGTTTATGTTTGTATGGTATACCTATATTATGTGAACTGTGTTTATAAATCGTAAACACATTTCGTTTGCACATGTACTTGATTGTATATCATATGTTACTATCGCTGGCGGAAATGCGTTTCCTGGGACTGTAAGTATAAGCTTTCTAAAATGACTGTTTATACAATAGTATAGTACACCCGCTTCCAAGATAAAAAAAAAAAAAACCATAAAGTCACACGATTTCAAAAATATTAATTTCTTACACTTACTGCAGTAGGAAAAATCGAAATAATAATTATATCTGTCTTTTTATACGTATGTACCTATCTATATTCCATATAATATAGTATGTGGTGACCAGTGAATCGTGAAGATGATATTATTTTGTTGTGCGCGATGACAATTGATAAAAGAATAATAGGTAGTTTTTGGTGGTAAAAAGTTCGTTATTCTTATAGGTATTATAATATATTAAAAAATAGTACAATTTATTTATAACCACGGTGTAACATAAACGATAGGTGAGACATATTGTTATAATGTAAACGCGACATGATGAAATTTGGCTTAATGTAGAGAACACGCAATAACTAAGCAGCAATATTATAGACGGACGCTCATGAAAAAATTTAGGTATAAAAATATTGCACAATAGGTGGAGTACTTAAAAATATAATATACAAGTCGAGAGTATATATATATATATATTATAAAAAAAAATACAGCGTATAGTGCAGTATTCTGCTGAGCCGCTCCTGTTGGGAAAATGCGCGATGGGTGACCTCAAGCTTTGATTAGCGTCATTATATACGATATAAATTAAGTGCGCAGCGCATAATAATTATTGCATTTAATTGCACGTATGTAGAATTTCATTGTTGAATATTATGCGTTGACGCATCGGCGGCGGTGCAATATTTACTGTTTAGTACGTTTTGCATAATATAGAGTATTCATCACAGTTATTATTTATTTAGTTATTATTTTCGTACACATTTATAGCTTATAAATTATACCTACGTATAATACAGTTGAAATTTAACATTATACTAATATAGACATATAGTGATCTATAATGTTATAAACTATCAGACATTTTAGTCAGTAACATGATTGACAACATATTATGAAAAACTGAGTGTACTTAGACACTTAAATAGTAGTTATATTTTTAGTTGGTACCTATACAAGTAAATGTCACTCTTTCGGTTAACGATTATAAGCTACGTATATTATTACATTCGTCCGGAGGTTTGATAAGTCAATACGATATAACGAAAATCTTTCATACGACATAATATAGCGTATAAATCGTATTGGTAGGCAGTGGTTTAGCGAGGATTTTTCTATAGGGTAGGTGGGGGGCTAATAATGTGCTTACATAGAGTTGGTTTGAATAGGGTCTCCCATAAGTTTAGCATAGGTACTGATGTCGAGGTTTTATTTTAGGTTTCGGTTCCTGTACGTCTATGCAAATATGTGACTGCAGTAACTTTCATAGAAAATAGAAATGTATTTTTAATTTTCTTAATATTTCAGGGGGACACTGCCTCTCCCAAGTCCCAACACCCCCTACTAGACACGCCACCGTTAATAGGTACCATTTAATATATAGTACTAATAAGTAGTATTTATTTATATAATATATTTTGTCGGTTGTCGTATTATCATATTAAGTAGATATGGGTAATTTCGTAATTTTTGTACATATTAAAATTCAAATGTTAGTTAGTTTTTTTGACTGTTGAATTTTAAGATATTTGTATAGTATACTCTATACTTAGTACAATACTATACACTATACTATACTATATAAAAACATTTACGTACTTTAAAAAAAAAAACACTCGCTAAGGACGTGGGTATAGATATTATTTACATACCGGTTACACCAAATCTGTATCATTTACGATTAGAATTATAAATTATAATAGTTAGTAATAATATATCATCAGTAAAAATATGTCCTTAATACATAAGAAAGAAAAATCTAAACGCATGCAATTTGCACGTACGTTTAGTTTTTGTATCGTATAAGTTATTACGTAGGTACCTACTTTTCTCAACTGCTTATTACTTAATCGCCATATCACGTACATTGCACATAACATATCTAAATAGGTATAGTAGACATCTATTAGCTCCAAGAAAATTATTTTATTGTTTTGAATAATATATTTCAATCGATATCCGATAGGTAGTGTAATTTTTAATGAACTCTCAACGGTTTGTCAACATATATTATTTATATGGGCCAACATCAGCTATACTATACATATTCTATACTTACAAGAATACTCAAGTCATATTTTGCTATGATGACAACGCGGCGTGGACACTTTTCGAAAATATGCAATTAAAAGTAAAAATCGGTGCAGTCTATATGGATCGACTTGTTCCGTTTTTGGGCAATGATAGGCAATAATTGTCGGTGAAAACCGTTTTCAATAACACAATGCGCTGTTTTGCTTTCCACGCACGACGACAATAACAACAATATATATTATTATAATAATACGCAACAGGTATAACTTGGGAGACTGTACCGCCGTTTTTCCCGGTTCCCGGCTTCCTAGAAAAGCTCGAAAATGATTCAGCATTTGCAACGGAAAACGCGCACAAACACAATATAATAACACTATCGCGCAGAACGTTTTTTTATCATGAGAACCACGTCCGATTTCCATATCACAGACCTTCGTGCGCGGGCGTCCTCCTCACGCCGAGTACAATCGTCGGCCGCCGAAACGTTCCCACAGACCGGACCGGGCCAGGCGTATTGTATATTTTATTATATTAGTATCGTATTATACCTGTATAATATATTATAACATATTATGACGACCTTCTTCTTGTGACCCGAGAACGCAAGCAACGAAATAAAAAGAATCCGTCGTGTGTATTATATTATTATGTGTGTTTACTTACCTTTTTTTCTTGCGTTTATTATACGATCGTATAGCTTCGACTTTCGTCATTTTCACTGCAAAGTAGCCTTGTGACATAAATCAACGCGGCCGTGCGTCCTCGCGTCTTCTTCTTGATTTTCGTTTGATTTTCTCCTTTGTTGTCCTCACCGAAATACGCCGTCGCTTCTCTTCAAGCACTATTTCCGTCGACATCGGCAGATCGCCCGTAAAGTATAAGACGCATAATATTATTATCGTGACCTGCAGATCGACGCGATGACAGCCACTTGGAAATGTCCCAATGAAACACCGCCCGCCCACAGCTTCTACCCCGACGAGACGCTATCGGGTTTCCTGTATTTTTATCGAACCGCACTGCGATATAATAACACGCAATAATATATTGTTTGAAATGCTGTGAAAATTCTTTACGCCTATAACTTATGCAAACGGTACAGACAACAATGTTTGTAATATTTATCATTATTAATTTATCCGTACCAGGATAATCTTGGAGTAACCGCGTGGTTACCTACACGTGTATATTAGACGCGCATGAGTACACAATAATATATTATATGATATTAAATATCATAATAATGTACACGGAGTGATCCATTTAACTCCGGGCTGCGGCTAATTTTAATTTTCATACAATTAAATTGATAATATTAATGAGATGCGAGTATGCGTATTATACGTAGCTTACTAAGGCACAACAAGAATGATTTTAAAAACCTTTACATATTTTTCTTCATGTTTTTTCGGTATCTTATACCTAAGGCCATCCCGTCCCACAGCCAATTCCCCATGACCATCACTAAGCAGTGCCAGAGTCTTCCAGTTTGATCAGCCTCATAATGCTTCCACGTTCTTTTTCACTCTATCTTCCCGGCTTCCCCCCTCGATAGGTCTTCCCAGGGGTATTAGTAATGAGTTTCGACTCCTCTCATTGTATGTCCTGTTCAGAACAATATTCTTTTTATTATAAGACTAACCTAAACATCTACTACCTATGATAAAAAGTAGTACCTAATCATATTTATAAGTTATAACTCATAAACAATTTTATATCTATATTATAAAAGATTTTATATTTTTTTTCAAATACTGCAATAATAACTAACTGACTTGGAAAATTAGTACACCCAGTTAAATAAATCACTCTGTATACATTACAGATGAGTTCTGACTTGATGTAAACAATTGAGCAGTAACCTTAATATTATGATGTTTATTCTGAATTTTGTGAGTTATAATACGTGAGTAGGTAATCCAATCATGTATTCAATCGCCGTACGTACTTATAGCTCTTGGTAATGTTTATAAGAATGACTCTATAGTTCCATTATTATATGTGCATGATAAGAATAATATTTGATCCATTAATATACATATAATTACCCATGTAATAATTATATTTTAATAATAACGACGATGGTCGTAATTGAAAATACCTATTATTAGTACTATTTATAGTACTTGGCCGTCTATAAAAAGTTTTAAGAGCATTATTTTTTTTATTCATTAACACGGTCATTTATTTTCAAAAATACAACAACTGAGATCGTAATACGATTATGTCATGTTATAATTACATGACATAATATTATAATAATGTTGACCTAAACAATTAATGAAACATCGGTAAAAATGATGCTGGATTCCATATAAGGAGTTGAGACAATATATTATCTTAAGACAACAATTTAAAATGTTGCCAGATATTGCTACTGCACTTATAGTGTGTGCAGGGCCGCATTTAAGGGGGGCGCTGGATACAACTGTTCTGGGTGCCAATATTTTGTGGTCAGAAATTTGTTTACTTGTGAATTATTCAAATTTTATAATTTTAATTATTTTAATAACAGTATCATATAATATAGTTTAATATTATAATAGTATTATGCCATTTGAAATGTTTTATTCAAACAACCAATGTATTTATAGCAATATAGCTATCAGCGATCAATAGTTAATGATATACCTAATAACAGTTCCCAAATTTGTTGTTATTATGTCAATAGACAGTTATTTATAATAATACGGGCATACGGCGTATTTTGCTATCGTGTGCGGCGTACTATTTTTATAACACAATAAATTATTATTTATTACTTATTAGTTGGGCTGGGATTTTGATGCTAAGGCATTTTTTAAGTCATTTTGCATTTTTTTAAGGGAATTTTTGAAATTTTTTACAGCATTTAAATCCCAGCTTTACTTATTAGGTACTTAGTAAGCCGGTAAAAAAGCTAAGTGGTAGTGGAAATCGAAAAAAAACTTTGTTAAAACACAAAAAATAACTTAATGTTGTTAACAAATGTACAAAAATTCAAGACTGGTATGGTGAAAAAACCTCAACAGTTGAAAGTAAATATAGGTACACTATAATGTCTTATGTCTATACAACATAAATTATACTTACAAGTTACACCGGGGCTTAGGGGGCGCAAATTTTTTTCTTGCACCGGGGCGCAAAATGTCTAAATACGGCATTGAGTGTACGGTATACAAGTTAAACCTTAAACGAAAACAAATCGAATACCATTTAAATTCAGTCATCTATTGAATTGTATTTTATTAGTACCTATAGGTATTATTATAATATTATGTTCTGACCATTATTATACAATAATAATATGATATTGTTCATTTATATGATAATATAAAATATATTAATCGACAAAAAGAAAACGAACGTGTAACACTGGTCTGTAACAGACTTTTGGGCGTATAATATTATTGTATTGTTATAGTAGCTATTATAAAATATTATGTATTGTCGTCGGTATAGGTATACGTTTTCGATGATCACGCGTTTTAATGCGGTCAACGGGGTTAACGCATAGGTAGGTATTATACGGATCAGGAAATGTGAATCTCGTGTACTATGAATGATAGTATGATGATGGACAGTCTAATTGATCGATAATATCGCATGAAAAAACACAGACAATATACGTCATTGTAATATGTCAATATTCCGAAAATACATTTTCTGACGTTTTTATATTTTTTTATTACAATATAATATTATGTCTTCGCGTGTTGTGTTTTGAAAGACAAGCAACTAATAAAAAAAAAAAGCCACTTCTCGTCGGCAGATCTCGTTGACTATTATATTATGCTATTATGCGGTTCAAGGCGAACTTTCGACACGGCGCGCCGCCGTCCTGCGGAGAATCGTCTTGTATGTATAATACACATATCGTTTCCCCACCTACGCCAAACCGTTGTTTTATTACTATTATTATTATTAGGAAGCCCGGCGGCGGCGGCGTTCAAGTCTCCTCGTCGTCGTCGCCGTCGTTATCAGTACCTACGTACGACTCATTAGGCCGCCTCATATATGCAACGCGCACGATTTGTCTGCCAACAGTCCGAACATCGCCGTAGTCGCGTAGTTAGTTCGGTTTTGTGTGACGGAGTTTGTATCGCATCCGAATGACCCGACTTTTTTTCTGAAAACGTTCCTTTTTGCCGACAATCACGTTTACAATATATAATAGAAAACGAGAGAACCCTTCGCAATAGTTTACTTGGGAACTTAACTTGGTAAAAAAAAAATTGTATCGTATAATCGCAGCGTTCGATTTTCGTCGGGTTTTCCACCGGCGATATAACATGAACGCCTTGGCGACGATCTTTGTCGTTTCGGCCACAATCCTTTCAGCCGCGAGGCTGGCCCAATGCCAGGCCGACCGGGTGGATGACAAGTTCTTGGATCCCAACGATTATTTTCTGGCCGGCGGAGATCTACAAGACCGACGTCGCATCCTGCAGG
The DNA here is from genome assembly GCA_008086715.1 of Sitobion miscanthi. Taxonomy (NCBI): domain Eukaryota; kingdom Metazoa; phylum Arthropoda; class Insecta; order Hemiptera; family Aphididae; genus Sitobion; species Sitobion miscanthi. The sequence continues at coordinate 30,034,692 of CM017797.1, forward strand.
ACGCGTTCAACAGGTTCGTACGATACAATGTTATATCCTGTGAATTTACAAACAGTGTGACAAAAAATATATATAACACTATATATTTATTATTAATATATTATTTATACTTTCCAAATATTTTTGAAAACGTGATCGATCTTTACAAAATAGAAGAGTTACGCTGCATTGTAACTTCTATTTCACATTTCGTATATAATATTATATACATTTATTGTATTGCTTTCTATGAATGTAAATTAAATACAACCTAAATAGACAAAGACCAAATTTTGGATTTTAAGTCGATTGTTACGAATTAGATCTTGCCTACCCCTCCATCTCACATTGTATCTATTTATATTCAATTTTTGTACAATATATTGGTTACAATATTCTAAGTTTGACTTCTGGTGCAGGTACTCTGTGCAGCAGCAACAGGTAGATCAGCAACCGCGGACCGGTTTCGACGGGATATTCCAACAGCAACAGCGACAGCAGCAGCAGCAACAGCAGCAACAGCAACAGCAAGGGTTCCAGCGGAGTGGCCGGAAGTTCACTACCGACGAACCCGAACAGAATTTTGAGACTTCCGGTAGGTTTACGTCCCGAACCGATCCGCGGGTGTCACCTATACCGACACCCCCGATTCAACAGGGACCTCTGACGCTGTCCAACAGCAACATCCGGCAATTGCTGCAACAGCTCGACGTGGCCGGATCACAACAGTGTAACCTCAACGTGCAGGCGCAATGGGATTTCGAGACAAACGTCAACGAGGGAACGCAAATAAGAGCGGTAGGTTATCTGTTGCGATTATACTTTGAGCTTTTATCATTACGATTATGCGTACATTCCATGGTATCTGGGCTATTAATATAATATTATGTTATGCAATTCCTATAATAATAATATTTCATAATAATTGTACGTACCACTTGCCAACAGTTGGGTATTATATAATTTTTTTTTAAATTTGGAGTTTGGCGACGAGATATTTTTGACGGATAATCGAATAATATGCGGTTACTTACAGATGCTTATTGCTAGTAAGCTATAATACTTCACCACTGATATATCTATACCGAGGCTATTGTAATACATCAAATACTTATAATAAATTAATAACATTAAATATATTACATTAGGGGATCTAAAAATAATTTGATAATAATAATAATAATAATTTGACGTTTATTTTGTATATTATTATGTACGCATAATAGATTTATTACCAATTTCACCTCCTGCAATTGCATAGGTATTTATATTAATATGGAAAAACTTGTATACTATTATATAACCTTTGTTTTTACGGCACGATTATGACAATTATTACTTACTATATAGGTAATTCAATATATCTCATTACACCGTGAGTATGTGATTATCATAAATTATAGAACTTTTTGTTGACAATTTAAAAACAAATGTTTACCTATGTGCGGAACAAGTCTAGTAAAAACGTTAGTTATGAATTTATTTGAATAAAAATATTAGGTAAGTACAGACAATTATTTGGTACTTACATAATGTTATAATATAGCATTTGAAAAAAGTACATAATATATTATATACTTTTTTCAAACCTTTATTTTAAATTAAAATAGTTTGGTAATGATGCGTTATAAACTTATAAGACTCATATTGATAATTCAAAATTTAGGAATATTACTTTTTAATACACTATCTTAAAATAATAATATGCAAGGTACCTTATTCGATTTAATTAAAAAAAATCATATTTCCGCAGTATCTTAAAATGTTAGATACATTAGAATTATCAATTACAATTGGTTATTATTTATTTTAGTACATATTATAGTCATATAGATAAATATTATTGAATTCATTTACAAATAGGTACTCGTGACAATATTTATAGTTTCCAATTTTAATAATAGTAATATTACTAATTACCTATTACATTTATACATAATAGTTTTATATATTATGATTTATGAGGATTATGCAATTAGTATAGGTTAATTTAACTATTAATTTTTTATATAGAATAGTGTGAATGTATTTTGTCCACAAAAATACCCTCTATGTGAATAATGATCATGTTCTATAGAACCAACCAAATTTGATTAATTTTTTTTAACTAGTAGAGGGTAATATTTTATAGGCCTCATTCGATATTCAATATTCTAATCTCAAGCTGCAGTATAATATGTCTTCAAAAATAATTAAATTATTAACTTATTTTTATAAATTATATAAAAATACCTAGGTACAATAAACATTCGGAGTTCAATGCGGCCTGTGTTTATTCTTTCGGATAAAAAAATAGTTACCAAAAACCGACAATTGTACAAGGACTGAGAATTATTTCTGTGAAGTAATTTTTTTTTATATAATACGTTATATCTCCACCTTAACCGCTTAAATAGGCATCGGGTAGTATATTATCGGAAAAGTATTATAATTAAAGTTGAAACTAAAATATGATATATGATTTTCAAATTTTAAAGAATTTCGGAAAATGTGAAAATCCGGCCCCGGGACCCTTAATCAAAATAATTATTATTCTACAAATATAAATTTATCACTTCATTAAAATACTATTTCTTGATCTAATACTAAATCCTGACTTGTATTTTAGGTTCTCATTACTTATAAATTATAATAGGTAATTTAAAAATAAATTGTTGTTCTTTCCCTCAATATTTTTAAACGGTCAAATGTTAGCTTATTATATCGTGTTCAGGTTTACTACTTTATAAGGTACTTCTTACATTATACATCAACTGCTAAGTAGGTCCTCAAGTTTCAAATAATGATCGTAAAATATAGTTATAAATAGCACGTTTGATATAATAACAAGGCAAATAATATTTTCAAATAACCGATACATCGAACCATCAAAATAATGCTAGTATAATGCCCAACAAAGAAAACTACGTTTTGAGATAGTTTTGAATAATATTCTCCGCAATGTTAAATGCTCAAAAACACAAAAAATGTTTTACATCCATTGCATATTTGCATGATATATAAATTTTATTAAAATAATTATAATATAAGCATGTGATAATGTTTTCTTTATGTAGGTATTAATAATTATTAAACAATAATATAATCATAATATTATAATGCAGTCGAATCGTAACTTTACAACACGTTCAAACTCGAATTTTCACATCGTATCAGTTAGATATCGTTTATAAATATTTTATAGAACTCAATCGTACGTATACGCTAATTGGGATTTATGGACGATTGGAGGACGCACGCGAGATCGTATATTATTACCTAGGTTTAGCTTAGGTATATGTATATCGATCCGATCACACATTTGCGATAATTGAAATTGTAAACTACGGCGACGGTGGTTTTTAATTTTTTATTTTATTAATAAGGTTATCTACGATATATTACTTCTACAATTATATTTGAACAATAAAACTTTGTGGTGGTGACCAGAAGCGAATAAAATCGCGCTCGAGCTACTGCCGAATGAGAAGGTCGTCGCCGCATCGCGTTTGTAAAACCTAATCACGTCCAGCGATTTCTCGGGTAAAACTACACGATTTGTGGTTATTTTTATTTTTCCACGACGCTTTTGGCGCGGTAATTCAAAATTTGTTTACAACACTACACAACCGACCGACAATTATTCAGTTGGACGGATATGCATGACTAACGTATACGCACAACCTTGACATTGTTGTGCGCGAGTGCCCTATATATATATATTATACTAAAATATTATAATATTATAAAAGAAACGACAAATAATATTACTTACAACGTTTTTTTGCACATTTTTTTTAAAACATGATTAAATTCTATTTTACACACATAAAAATATTTGATACCACGTACGACAGAGTTTATTACATGTTAGGCGTACATATTTTTTTTTGAAGAATCGCAAATTTTTTTATGGTTTACTCTTTACATATTGTAACAATAATAAGGGTGATTGTCTTCTAATTGGTTCCGAGTCCTTCGACGAGTTCTACGTATATCAAACGCTATAGAAAAATCCTAAGTCTATTATAATATTATTATTATTATATGCTGCAGTATCGTCTCAACAATTTTTTACTTCTCCGGAGGTTGGTTGTGCGACAAAACGCATTGAACACCCGACTATATGGCCGATTTACATGCAAATACATAAGTCGATTGATATATTTTTTATTTACATAATAATTCGATGATCAGGAATCTGTGTTAAAAAGATGGCCTGGGGTTTCGTGTGTGTGTAAAAAATATAGTTTAATCCACCGTTTTTGTTACGCGAATGTCTGGTCAATCCTCGTTTCGTATTTTACACAATAACTATTAAATTATATATGAACGCGTGCGCACGTCATATTTCGTTACTATTATCTTACACCCGACGTCGTCCAAATGGCGACGTCCTGTGACTTTTTTTAAGGTGAACGCTAAATGAGGATTACGATTTCGTCGTACCTACCTGACATGATAATGTTATTAATATAATATTTCATTCGTCCCTTCTCGCGTAGAATATACTATAGGTGGTACGTATGGTATACGCCTAATAATATATACATACCTACGTGAAATTACAAAATCAAATTAGCTTTCATCGTCCGTGGCGTAACGATTAGAAAATATTATTATTCCGTTTTATCCGCTACGACGGCGGCGCATTGTTCGTCCCATAAGCGTGAGACCAGAGGTATGTGAATCTCGACCAAAATTGCACGGGAACCCCGTGGTCAGCCTTGACGATACATATGAAATCTGTGTTTTGACTGACGTATATCATAGGTTAGGTTAGGTACCTATAGTATATAGTTGGTAATATCCGTTCTCGCGTGGTCCGAATAGTTGCATATCATTTACCTACTACGTCACAATTATTGTAGTTGTAGGAGTGTGTAAATATCATAATGTATATGGGTACCTACCTATATATTATAATAGACATAGTCTTTCCCGTCGTATAGGTATACGAGAGATTACAATATAGACATTATACCAAAGCGTTTCGTTGTATAAAATGTATATACGACATATATATGATAATATTATATGTTGTGTATTTAGACATTTAGTATATTATGCTCTACGATTATCTTTCTAAAACGTTCAGAGTATTGTAATGTACATGTCGTTCTATATAGTATATAATATAATTATGTATAGGTAATATTTCCGGTCAGTGTCTTAAATATTTTTAAAAGAATTGACGTGATTTTGCGAACGCGTGGGAGGGAGAGAACCTATAAAAAAAATTATCCGAATAAAATTCTTCAGAATTTAATACATATATATTCTTATCATCAAGGAAATTTGAAATCGGCGTGTACAAAAAATTATATATTAAACAAGATTATACTGATGGTTATAGGTACCTATATAAATATTGAACATTTTTAGAAGAAATTTGTAATATATTTTTTTGTTTTGTGCTATTTGGATAAATTATTAAATCGTCAATGAATTTTTTTTAATTTCATTTTTTTTATCGACTTAAGCCTGGAGACTATGGCCATTAGTTGTTTATATGTGAGTTAGATTGGAACACGTGTGGCAAGGATTTATCACTAAAAATCTAGATGGTCACCCATCTGGAAACTAGTAACACCGGTAGTAATACACCAGTGCTTGCACTCAGAACACGTTTTGTGACTGAATGCAACTACCACGCCACGCCGAATCACTCAATGAATATCTGTATCATAATATAAATTAAAATAGGTATAATTAAATGAGATATTATTGAGATGACGTTTATTTAAATATTCAATAAGTCAATGTTATCAAGATATTATTATTTTGTAACCTGTTCTTATACATGAATTATATAAGTTATAACAGTAATAATTACTGTAACAATTTATTGTTGTTCCGCAATGAATTTCTTTTCATTTACTAGGCGTTAGGTGTATGCAATTTACTTGCATTTTAACGTTTATCGTTGTTTCCATTATAACGGTTTTCGAGATGACGCGAAATTAAATTAACATTGTTAAATAGATTATTTGAAACAGTAATATTAACTAATTTATAGATAAATTTAATTATGTTAAATTATATATATCTGCATATTTTTTTATGCAAATAGTAAATTCACAGAGAATTTGAGTACAAATTATAAATAATTATATTTTTAAGAATTATTCTACCTAAATAAAATATTTACAATATTTCATGTATATACCTACATTTTATTAATCCGTGAAATATAAATTGAAACAATTTTGCAGTTGGAGCAACAATTATTGTATTCAGAATTTCAACGAAAAGTATTTTCTATAATGACAAGATTGAATCTGGACAATGTCATCGATCCCAACCTAAGAAGGCAGCTCAAGTTTTTGTCAATGCCAGGACCTGCTGCACTACCACAAGAACAACTGAGCCGAGTAAGAATATTTTAATAACATAATGATATATAGTGCGCAGTTATATTAAGTTTAACGAACTTCTGTTAAAGTGAAACAGTTTTCCAAAATACTTACAATTCTATTTTATCATTGACTTGGTTTGGGTTTTTTTCTAACAAAAGACATGATAATTTTTTGAATCTCATTACAAATACAGTAAATTCCGTTCATTTACATACATTTCTTTTTCAGTGGGTACTTTTTTCTAAACGTAAAATTATGCAAATCACGTATAATAACGATTAATATTTCGTTTATTTTTTTTTCAGTACAACCGGCTCATAAACGACATGTTAGCTGTTTATAATAGCGCTTCTGTTTGCGCTTTTGACGAACCGTTGAAATGTGGTCTCAGGTTAGACCCAGGTATGTATTTGCAATAAGTGATATTTTGGATACGATTATGTAAACTGTTACAGAATACATAGGTAGTTACATGCGAATGATTTTTTTGCTCTAGATTTGAACATGATAATGTCTCGAAGTCGAGATTGGAATGAACTACAGCACACTTGGATTGAATGGAGAAGAAGAACAGGACAAAAAGTCAGAGACATGTTTGAACAGCTAGTAGATGTTAGCAATCAAGCAGCTTTGTTAAACAGTATGTTTCTGATTTTGAATAATGTTTCCAGCCACTTTTGAATACTTGATTGAATTATGTTTTACTACTTATGTATTATCTATAGATGTATCGGATGCGTCTGAAATGTGGAAATTTCCCTATGAATCACCCTCGATGAGGTTTGAATTGGAAGACGCTTGGGAACAAATAAAACCTCTATACGAACAACTCCATGCCTACGTCAGAAAGAAGTTACGTGATCTCTACGGGCCTGAGAGAATAAGTCGAGAAGCACCATTGCCCGCACATGTCTTAGGTTGTAATTATATAATTTCAAGTGTTGTTATTTGTTTAATAATTTATTTATTTTTTTATATATATATTATTGACTTTAGGAAACATGTGGGGCCAGTCTTGGGAAAATATTTTAGACTTGACCATACCGTATCCGGGAAAAAATTATTTGGATGTCACACCACAAATGATCAAACAGGTGTGTATACTAATTTTGTTAACAGATTGTATATATCGTATTATAATATTACTATTAAAATAAATGTTCAAAAGTAATATATTATATATTATTCACTCACAGGGATACACACCAGCTGCAATGTTTAGAGTGGCAGAAGAATTTTTCATATCATTAAACATGAGTTCAATGCCTCAATCTTTTTGGGCCAATTCAGTCGTAGAGGAACTTCCAGGACAGCCTATAATTTGTCAACCTTCTGCTTGGGATTTTTGCAACAGACAAGATTATAGGTTAATATTAATATTTGCAAATATTATGTTAGGCTTTCATGTATTTTATCCATAAATGACCCAATTGAAATGTTCAGAAACAACTAGGAAATATAATAAATATAACCATACAAATTGTGAGATAAAAGTAAAAATATAAGAAATCTTCTAATCGATAAAAAAAAGTATGAAAATTATAAAATATATAAAAATTTCTACGAAGTAAACATTTGAAAAAGGAAAAATAAAACTTATATAAAATTCTTTATTATAAATACACATAATTCATTTATAACGGGGTAACCTTTAATTCTTAAAATTATTAGAATATTATAATTTTTATGTACGGTGATAATAATATATAACATGGTAGTTATAAAGGTATACAACATAATATTATAGATACAAGGCACATTTTTATTTACCTAAGGACACTAATTATTTCAAAACAATTTTATCTTTTTTTAAATGTACTTTTTTGTTCTTTTTAGTGGCATAGGTACCTACTACCTAGTACATAAAATTCAACCATTATAAATACATTATGTTTTCAAATATAACCATTTATAATAAACAATATTTAGGAGATGAATTTAAACTTGAAACTGTTTTGTAAATTATTATTTAATATTGTTACAATCAAGTAAGTTTAGATGGTGATGAGAATTAAAAGCTTAGTTCCTAAACGATGTACAGAATAATATTATTACATCAGTAATACAATTTTGTTAGAATTTTATCTTAAATTCTAAAAAGTATTTAATATTCTAAGAGATTATACTATCTTAACGAAACATAAAAATCATGAAAAAATGTGGTAAAATGTATATCAATACATTACTGAGAACTTCAAAAGTATTAATTTTTAAATATAATAAGTGTAAAATTTAAAAACTATAATCATTTAAAATCTAGTTGTTAAAAAGAATTGTACATATTATATAAAAAGTTTTCACTTTTGTAAACAAAGAATTTTTCAGGTTTTAAAATATTACAATTGTAAACATTTTAAATTTTAATAGAATGATTTTAATATTAAATATTAGGTACTTATAGATAAAATAAAATGTCCCAACTTTAAATTTGACATTAAATAATAGGTTTTAACTAATAAGTTATGAACCATCTATAAGTACTTAATATTTATTATTAAAATTACTCTATTAAAATTTAAAATGTTTACTATTGTAATTTTTTAAAACCTGAAAAATTCATTATTTACAAAAATGGTTCATTACTTATAAGTCAAAACTTATTATTTAATGTCAAATTTAAAGTTGGGACATTTCATTTTGGAGTAATTCGAACAAGAATTAAACTATTACTGACAAATAGACAATAGTATGTTGATAAATGATAATTTTATTAATTACTTATTAATTATGAACGTTGAATGCTAAAAGTTCAGTGCAAATGTTAAAATATATTGATTTATGAGCCCTTAATAAATAACCAATACAATATTGTAAAAAGTAAATTTTATGATATTTGATTTTTTTGATTTTGTTATGTGCTATATTATAAGTTTGATATGTTTTTTAGGATTAAAATGTGTACCCAAGTTAATATGAAAGATTTTATCACTGTTCATCATGAAATGGCTCATGTACATTATTTTTTGAATTACAAAAAACAACCAAAGGTGTATCGTGATGGTGCTAATCCAGGTATATTTATTAAATTTATTTAGATCATAAATAATAAAATATTATACAAAATTATTTTTGGTTTTTAAAGGATTCCACGAAGCTCTAAGCGAGGCAATATCGCTCTCCGTGTCAACCCCAAAGCATTTGCAAACGTTGGGACTGATATTGAACTCTGTTGATGACATTCCCCATAACATAAACTATTTGTTTGGATTGGCGATGGACAAGCTTACATTTTTGCCCTTCAGCTTGGCACTCGACTTATGGCGGTGGGATATATTCAAAGGGACCACACACAAGGAGAGATACAATTGCCATTGGTGGGATTTACGGTAAATGACATATTTAACGATAATATTTACTAGAAAGTTTACCTGGTAGCCAGTATGCACGTCTTAAATCCATTATATAAAATACAATATTTGTTCAGAGTTGATTTTCTTTTCGCCACTTCAGGCGTTCTGTATATGCAATTTACTTGCGTTCAAGCATTTACCGTTATTTCCGTAATAACGGTTTCGAGAAGTCGAAAATCATATTAAAACAGGTTCACCGCCACGGGTTTTTTTTCAAGTAACTTAAAATCGATTTTGAGAATCTATATGGGTTCTCAAAAATATTACTAGGATTGACAGTTGAGACTCTATTCGGGGTCTCACTGAAATCGATTTTCAGCGAGAGCTCGTTTAGTCACAATAATCAGAATTTTCTAGTCGGATTTAAAATGTACAGTGTTGCCACTTTCTGATGGTATAACATGCTTGCAGATATCATTATAAGTTTTTTTTTTTATCAATTTTTGTTTAAATCGTCAAAACTGTTTTCAAGTAAACCTATGAAAAACACCCGTAGCGTACGGGAATTGAACTAGTGAGAGCCTAAAAAGGGGCTCATGGCGGTCAATTTGTTAACATTGTAAAATTTAAAGGATTATATGAAATAATATTAATAATTAATTATAATGAGAGCATTTATTGTATGATCAAATATTTAATTTTGTTGCGTTAATCTGAACATTTTTCTATACAAATCGTAAGTGCATAGAGAATTTTAGTGGAAATATCATAAATTATATTTTATAAAAAATATTCTATCCGAATAACGTTCAATACTTCATGTGTACGATAAGTTTTTAATTAGTTTTTAAAACGGCTTCTCAATTAAATCTAACACGTTTTGTACAACATCAACGAATATAAAATTTAAAATTATGTTGTGTGTGTGTGTGTGAGTTACAATCAAGATATAATTTATTTTTATTTTTATTCGACAATATTACTTCAGCTATAGTTAAATTCAACGTTTAAAATGCAACTCGAGAAATACGACAGTGCGCCTAATCTAACCTCACAGAGTAATAAGACACGTTGACGTCTTGCGTTTCCTAAATGTGTGCTGGTTTTCCGGATTGTGTTTCTAAAGCATTATCCTTAGATATTTGATCTAAGTGTCTTATAATGTCGTAAACAACGTGGTAAAATAATCTCGTTTATCATAGGTGATGAAAATATTGCACCTACAATTGTAATTTTGTTTCGACGAAACAAAATTATGAAATTCGTATATGTACCTACCGTCTATGTGTTGTACATATTATTATGAATTTTTATCTAACGTATAAAATAAAAATAATGACTACATTTTTAAAAACACACGGATGACTTTGAATTATTAATTTGTTACTAGTTGTTTAAAATGTAGGTAGATAATAATATATCTACTAAATTGTCATTCTCTAATTTTTTCTCAAATCCATTTTTGTGTTTGAATATTTTTGACATTTATTACTGGAAATTTTGTCCGTTGCCATTCTTAATTTGGACATTTTTACTGTCTACAGTTTATGTATTTATCGGTTGATATAATTAATACACTATTACAGTGTTTTACTGTCCTTGATGGCTTGATAGATACCTACTTTACAATTAAACTACTTTCGTTAGAATAAATAATGTGTCGATATTATTTTCATATAGCCATATAGGCATAAAAATGCTTATACTATTATTTTACCTATTATTTGTATTAATATATAATAAATATTAATGACCTTGGTACCTAATATTGTTTATACTCGAATCTCAGAAATTGGCAATTCGGTTCATATTGATAATAATATAAAATATATAATGGTTAATTTTAATAATTGGCTTACAAATAGTTAAAAATAAATAAATTTTGAACGATATATTATGATTTTGACATGAGTAGAAAAGCTATTAGTTTTTTATAGTTACCTATTTACGATATCATATAAGTAGGTATCTAGTATTACAAATTTATAAATGGCTACATTTCAAAATAATAACTATGATGTAGGTAATAGTATAGCCATTCTCGTTGCTCAAAAATATGACTTATATAATATTTTATACTTACCCGCTACCTAGTACCTATATTAGATTATAATATGTCTTTGTGTAGTATAATATAATACTTAAATTTAATTTATTGTATAGAAAGATTCATTATAATATTTCCATCAAATGACATCAATGATAATTTCAAATTCATAATTCATATGAAATATTTTTATCAAGTTAAATATAAATGTCAAGGTTAGAGTATAGGTAGTTGATAATTTATTCATTTTAAAATCTAACTATATTATATAAAAATTTAAATTTCATTCTCAAACGTTTATTTTAAAATAATATTAATTACAATAGGTGTACTAAAACAAGTTCGAAATCTTTTTTTGTTAACTTAAAATGTTTGATATGGACAATGACTATAGTTTTCGCACATATAAAGTATTATATGTATATTATGGAGATATAGTACCGACTATATCATATTATTATAGTAATATAAAGTACACATTTTATATATATTAATTAGGTACTTCTATATAATTATCTATAATATATATGCAGGCAAATGACCTCAGCCGTCAAAGCCTTAGAAAAAAACCTAATAAAAAAAATCATATTATAAACATATTATTACGTTCAGATTATATTTTTATAATCTGTTAAACTATGTTATACAAACATTTTATTAAATGCTAGTGTTATCTGTAGGTAGATAGATAATCTAGAAGTCTACAATATTTTATTAATATTGTACGAGTATTCAAAATTCAAATTACAAATGAACAATAATTATTAACGCATTCAATTTCATATTTATTTTTACTCCGTATACATTTTTAATATTGATGTGGTAGGTGGCAACTGTCAGCTGTTTATGTACGCTGATATTATTTAACTATCAGGAAAATCAAATAATTTTGTATATTATGATACTGTTATATTATTTACTACGTGTAACGTGTTTATTGTGTTTAAAACAAAATTTTAATCATGTAAACATTTCAAAAGGCATGATAATATTATTATCTGTGATGACTGATTGTCTATGTTTAAATTACAATGTATTTCGTGTTAAAGTTAAATTTTGGTATGTAAACTATAAATAGTATATGAATTATTATGGTCTTAGCATTATTAGTATTTTTTTCTTAGCTAAAGATAAATAAATGGCTTAACATATATGTTGGTATGTGATATGATTTAAGACTATAAGAAATTATTTTAAATAAGTGAATATAATAATATAACAATGATTAGGCAAATTATTAAAATATATATTTTTTGAAGGTCTATAAAAGAATAATCATATTTTTAAATGCATTTTAAGTATACAAAATACTTAGGTATTGATTAATATCGATTATCTTAGAACTAAATACTATTAAAAACTATATTCGATTAAAAAACAATATTATACATTTTTAATTGATAGGTATTTATATAATTTACCTATAATAATTGTTTTGACAACAATCCATAATATTCTATATTCATTATCATTTTTATATTTCAGACTAAAAAAAATAACTTTAAAAATTAACAGTGTGGTTTCTTTTTTAAAATATATATAGAGAACGACTTGGCGGTGTCAAGCCTCCAGTACTCCGGTCCGAAACAGATTTCGATCCGGGATCAAAATATCACGTGCCCGCCAACATTCCCTACATTGGGTAAGTACCCATGTGTATAATTTTAAATGATAGTTACACTTACATGATTAAGTACCTGTATTTTATATTATAACATGGTTACGGTATTTCGTATTTTCGCGGCGTAGTTTCACTATATTATAACGTCGACAATATACCTGTCGCTCAATGCGATAATTTCGTAATCATAACAATAATAATAATAATAATAATAATGACCATAGTATTATAACAATATTATAATGTATTTGCGAATATCAAATACCTATTTAATAGAACTATACCGTATAGTTTTGTCAACAGGCGACGGTTTTGTCGGTATGCACTATGTTATATACAGGTAGTCGTTATATATTCTGGCAGTCGGGGGGAAAACCGCATACGGACAACGGATGGTTTCGGTTTCTTCTTCTATAATTCGGTATGTCGTCGTTGTCGTTGTATTGTTAAAATACGCGTGTACACTCCGCGACACCGGACGGGAAACGAAAGCGGAATTCATTTTAGTTTTCAAAAAATGTTATAACAACCGAAATAATCAGTAATTGGTCTTCTGGCATTTTTCGCGATCTACGCTGTAACACCGGTACTGCAAATAGGAAAACACGGATACGCGGGATTGCGTGTGCGGGGATTGCTAAATAAATAATGGAGCTCATTTTACACGCCGGAATAGACCGTCTGACATCCACATATTATATTTTGTCGCGTTGCGCCTATACAGACTTTTCAATATACGAATTTTTTTTCCGCATTAATGTTGTATCTGTACGATAAGGAATTGAAAACCGTCGAGTCGGCGCGGCAGTCCGCTTGCACACGCCGAATAAAATATACTTCTAGAGCAAACCTTTAGGAAATTCAAGGTTGGGGTGATATTGTGGACTTTTGAACGCATTGATAAATGATAATATTAAAATTTATAAGTGAGCTTTCGTATAGGTATTAGATACCGCGACAATGTCTAAAAAATATTATTATACTAAAGACTATTATAATTATAGTAAAATGTATAACTGATATGACAATAACGTGTACAAATATTAATTTTATTGGTATGTTTAGTATAATGTACCTACTATTATTATTATTATTATTATTACAGTGTTATACAAGTCTAAAAAAAGTCTACAATCTAAAATATGCTCAATTGCGTTGAGCGCAATGAGCTCGATAAAATGGCAGCAAATGTCACTTACTATGGTATATAAATTGGTAAATTTCACACGAATCATCCATGTGATGATCCGTAGTCTTCATTACCACCATAGGCATCTGGCGTCCCTTGATCTTGGCCACTGCCGAACGAGGTAAAACCGTTGTCGTAATTGTTTACGAATGCAGTACCGAATCCGGTAGTGTCCGACGAACTCTCTTGATTTAGTAGCCCACCTTGCCTATATGAGTCATGGTGTGGTTGTTGTTGTTGTTGTTGATGTTGTTGTTGTTGATGTTGTTGTTGTTGTTGATGTTGTTGTTGTTGATGGTTGTATTTTGTTGGCTCGTTACCGTAACCATGCTGCGATTGGGTGTGCACCGGTATGTGAACTGGGACTTTAACTTCCACTGGGTACGGAACGGGCACTTTGACTTGTACTTTGACCGGAACTTTGACCGGATACGGTACTGGCCTGTCAACGTGCACGGGATATGGTTTGGGTACGTGGACCGGATACGGCCTGTCAACCGGTACTTTGACGGGATATGGTACTTTTCTTTCCACTGGATACGGTATTGGCTTATCTACCGGTATGTGTATGGGCACAGGACGGTCTATAGGTATTTTCACGGGATACGGGACTGGATGGTCTACAGCTACTGGTACTTTTTTCTCGATGTATACTGGATAAGGCCTTGGTATGTGCACCGCCACAGGCTTTTCCACGTGCACTTTTACCGGAAATGGTACGTGTTTCTCCACCGTTACAGGGTATGGTTGCGGTACGTTTACTCTGACCGGGTAGGGCACTTGTTTCTCGATGTGTACCGGATATGGTCTGTGGACGGGATACGGCACGGGTTTTTCGTACGGTACTCGGACGGGGTAGAGTACTTTTTTTTCCACGTGAACTGGATACGGAACTGGTACTTCTTTTGTCACATACACTGTCCTGACGTGTCCTCCATGTCCGTAGCCATGACCACCTGATCCAAATCCGCCTGCTCCAAATCCACCACCTCCATGTCCACCTCCTCCTCCGTATCCACCTCCTCCTCCTCCATGTCCACCACCTCCTCCGTGTCCACCGCCCCCAAAACCACCTCCGCCATAACCGCCGATGTTGCTTCCATAGCCGTCGTTGTTGGTTGATTCGTGTGCATCGACATTTTCTCCGCCACTTCCGTACCCTTGAAATGCTTGCTGTGAACCACCATAGCCATGTTGTTCACCGCCGCCGGCATTACCTGGAGTGAAAAAGTGCCCTCTGCCGGAAATGCCAGGTTTCCCTTCGTTGTTGAAGAAACTGGCCATCCAACCATGGTTGGCATTTCTTCCATTTATTGAGCTATGATGGTCATCATGGCCTGTATTGGACCCCTGCGCATTTCCTCCGTTATCGGGAACGCCACTTTCGAAAAAGAAGTGGCTGAAACCGTCATTACCAGTGTTGTGGTTTTCATTGTTTGCAGATAGCTGTTCACTATCCCCTTCGTTTCCATCTCGACCATTGTTATTACCAAATGTATACCCCGAATAGTCCGAACTTTCCGGCGATGAATGTGAATTAGTTCCCCGGCCATATCCGAGCACATTATTTAAACCACGTTTTTCTGGTGGTTTTGATTCTGTAGACTCTTCTGCATTGTCGATCTGTTTACTATTAGATGACTTTTTGCTGTGCTCGGCTAACGCATAAGTCAATAATAACGTTAAGAATAACCATTTTTGTTTCTGAAAATCAAATTTTTATATTAATAAGATTATTATTTTTAAATAAGTATTAAGTTTTCAAAAAAAAATTATTTTTTTGCTGGTCCATAGACATTTTAACTATTTATATATTATAAAATAAAACATAATATATAATAATTGATTGTACTTAACATCAGTAAGAATGTAACTTAAGACTAAAATTTAAAAGTGTCAACAAAAACTATTCGTGAATCCTTAAGGTGGTTGGCATTTTAGAGGTTTGTGGAACGAATAAATTATACATTTATACCACTTACGGATCGAAGGTAGATTTACACTACTTAAAGGCTACCCCCCCTCCCACGTTGGCCATATCATAATAACGGTATTTTTTTTTTTAAACAATACTAATAATTTAATATATAATAAAAAAAATAATATAATAATGTATTTATTTTATGTCTTAAATATCGTAGTATATTTGAGAACACAATTTCTGTCCACATAATATTTATAAAGTGCTAAGAATAATAGATTAATAATCTATGATTATAATTTTAGAATTTATTATGGGCCGGGGCTTTGATGATTTGAAAATTATAATTATTAATATTAATTAACTATATTTTTTCAATTTGAATAAATTGTCTTAGTATAATTTATAGGTACCATACAGATCTTTTCTTTTCTTTTATATCTTATGTAAACTAATAAAACTATCCTTCGTGAATTAAAATTAATAATTTAGAATCAAATCATTTAAATTTCGATTTTATGCATCAACATTTCAATAAAAAATCTTCGGTTTCACGACTTACAGTAGAAAAATGTGGATCCAATTTGATGAAAAAAAGAGTAAGCTGCTACAGGGGCCAAGGGAAACTTCTAAAATTGTGAAAACATCTATAAATTATAATTTTTAAAGGATATAATATAAAAATGTAAAAGGTGGTTTTATTCATTAATAATGCTTATTTAATTCTTTTTTTTAGAATTTTAGATAATATTAAAATACTTTATTTTTAATTAATTGTGTATAAAAATAGCAATTATAACTATAAATATACCTAATAACCTTTGTGTATTATAGCCATTTTTCTGATATTCAAATTTTTTTTTTCAATTTTAAGAGTATCCCATAACAGTACTGACTTTCTTTTTAAACTATAATTGGTGTAGATTGTTAATCAAATGGTTTTTGAAAAACGTTAAGCATATAAATCAAAATTTGAACTAGTAATTTTTGAGTTATTAAATTAAATCTTAAACATTGAAGATAGTTTATGGTATTAAATTGGACCTGGTTAATACTTTGAGCGTTAAAACTAAAAACTACAAATACTTTTTAAAATAATCTTTAGGAAAGAAAATAGGGAAATATGGGAATATTTGCGCAAAACTAGAATTTGACAATTTTGTTGTAGTTTATAAATTAATAGAGAAGACCTAAATTATTCACCAATTATTTCTACAATTTTTTTTTTTGTCAAAAACTTACTATTTAGTACAAGATTTAACATAAGTTGTGCTTACAAAAATTAAAAAATATCAATATTTATAATAAATTTAAGTAAAAATATTTACTATATTTGAATAATTCATAAAATTTGTAAATTATTTTGTAGTTAAGGATTCAAATACAATTTTCAATTTTTACACCTATAGCTTGTGTATAAAAAAAAAATTAGCATATATTTTTCATGAACGATTAAAACTAAGATTTTGATGACATTGCATAAAACGACGATTTATTATCAAACGTTTTTTGTTATTTTTTGTAAATAAAAAATATAACTTGTAAAGAATTGAAAAATTCCACTATTTCTTAAATATGATTTTCTATATGCAATGATATTAAATGTTTTAATGAGTTTAAGTTGTTTATAGGCATTTAGAATATTTGAATATTTTTGTTTTGTATGTAGTTAGTCTTGGTCAAAAATCTTCATAATTTAAAACAAGATTTCTTATAAGTTGTAGGTATTATAAAAATTAAAAAAACTGAACTAATTACTTAGTTAACAACGTTTTTAAAAACTTTTAATGTTTATAATTCGACAAATGTTGAATACCACAGACATTTGAAAATTATATTGATGGGGATTTGGAACTTAGGACTTTACCAGTAACTTTTTACCACGTCTATATTATTATTAAAAATTTAGATTAATTTCAAACCATCAGCTGGTATCTTATAAGTTATAACTATTATTATATGACACAATGTATAATAATATTATTATTTCATATTGGTATGAAATGTATATACCAATAAAATAATCATTTTAGATGAGAAATATTTTATTTAAAATAAAATTATTATGCAAAACTAGTGGAACATAAATGTTTATGAAGGGTCGATTAATGCGTATTGCTTATAAATCTGAACTAATAATATTATTTTTTTAGTATTAATGTATTATAAATGTTCTACGTTTTTAAATTTTAAACTATTTTAAAATGTATACCAATTGAAATAATTTATTTTATTTAATCATAAAAGACTTTAATTTCAACATGTTATGTAATAATATTGATAAAAATACGTTTAATATATTATTGAAGTAATTAAAAAAGTTTGAAATTAATGTAATAATTGTACCTATAATATGTTAGTTGTTAGTCTTTTTTCTAAATTAATTATTTTTAAAACTAGGTGTGTATGTATAGTGTATACACAATACATTGTATTAACGTTATTTGCCATTTATAAATCATAACATACCATTATCTATTGTATCAAGTTATTATTTTTTTTAAAACATAACATCCAAGTTTCGTATTACTTTTTTTTTTTATTAAAAGAATTAACAAGGTAGTTATTTTTAAACTTTAAAAATTTCATATTATTGTGATATAGTTGAATATAAATATTTTAAGTAGGAATACAATTGATTTTTAGATTTATTTATGAATACAATTTACTATGAATTAGTTTATATACCTACCCATTATACTCCATTAATTTAAGTTAAGTTTTTTTTTTTTTTTAAAACATAACATCCAAGTTTCGTATTACTTTTTTTTTTTATTAAAAGAATTAACAAGGTAGTTATTTTTAAACTTTAAAAATTTCATATTATTGTGATATAGTTGAATATAAATATTTTAAGTAGGAATACAATTGATTTTTAGATTTATTTATGAATACAATTTACTATGAATTAGTTTATATACCTACCCATTATACTCCATTAATTTAAGTTAAGTTTTTTTTTTTTTTTAAAACAATATCTACATGATAATTTTACACCGAAATTACTTAATGAAATTATTTGTATTTTATAAATAAATATAAGTATTTGCCTTGATTAATAGTTTAGTTTTAAGTATTTGATAATATTATATACATAATAAAGTAATTTTTACTAAAAAATAATATACTTTATAGTATGTACTTACTTCCATTGAGCGATAAAATATTCCCGTTGGTATTATAATAAATAATAGTATAACTGGTAAAATATTTTATCACAGTGTTTTTTTTCAAGTTGGATTGTAAAAAAACATTATCAAAGAAACATTTACAGTTACCGCGAACTGAAACTGCCTCAAAGTGATCGACTTTTCACGAACGTCTAATTATGTTTAATGCACATTCAGACTATGTACTATTTCAAACTGTTTTTCTTAATATATCAAAAAATATTGTTTACAATTTCCCTTCCATTTATGGTAGTAACTATCTAGTCTGTACATTGTTATACTACATTTTTTTGGTGGTATTGGCTAGTAATCACAAGTATATTTTCCTCTCTCTATGTACCATTTCTTTATTACGCGCTCTATTCGTTTTCTTTTTACGTACCTAGCTATCGTCAGTAATCACGTCATTGAAATATGAAATAAAAACATAGTATACTTAATGCTCATCATTTTTATTTATTTATAATATTACAAATGAATGTATTCTTAACTGATAAAAGGTGTGGTAAAATTATTTATAATTATAGAAAATATTTAAAAAAATATATGTATTATATATATATTTGAAAATATTTCTATTATTCAGTAGCTTTTTAAAGACGTGAAAGTGCACATTTCATATAATTGAAACATAGAAAATCTATTTCTTTACAACATTTGAGTCTTCAGTTTTTGACTCAACCTTTTCTTGGACCTTGGCGGATGTACCTCCAATGGTAACTGCTTCTTGTCCGGCGGATCCGAAGTTGGCTGACTTGAATAGAGATGACGAATCAACTGAGCCAGCGGAGAAAGAGTTGAATGGAGCAGGTGTTGATGATCCGAAGAATGATTGTTGGCCAAAGCTGAATGGAGCTGATGTGCTACTGAAACCGTCTTGGGCGAAGTTTGAGCCGAAGAGTCCAGCTGAACTGCCAGTCGAGCTGTATGAGCTGATAGGGCTAGCTGTAGAGCTGTAGAACGCACTTCCGGCAGCTGGAGTAGAGCTGTAGAATGAACTTCCAGAGGCTGGAGCGAATCCGGAAGCACTTCCTGAAGCGAAACCTGCATATGCAGATGCACTGTCAAAAGCTGGAGCCGAACCAGATGTACCGTACGAGAATTTGGTGCCGGTCAAAGCTAACTGTTCGGGTGTTTTCAAGTTTTGATTGTTAAGAATAACGGCGTTGGAGGGTGTGTTGTAGTAGAAGTTTGGTACACCGTCGTTAGATTGTGCAGCAAAAGCTTTGTAACCGGATTGGCCAGCAAAAGCTTGACTGGATTCGTATCCCAAACCAACGGGAGATTGTTGGTAGTAGTGCACTGTAGCGAAACGTTGAGCTGGGGCTGCAACTGGAACTGGAACCTTGACTTCAACTGGGACTTGGACTGGGTATGGAACCTTCTTTTCTACTGGGTATGGCACTGGTCTGTCTACAGATACTGGTACTCTGACTTCCACTGGAACTGGTACTTTGACCGGTACATCGTACCTGACTGGGTATGGAACCTTCTTTTCAACTGCGTATGGTACCAATTTTTCTACTGGGTATGGCACAGCCTTCTCCACTGGGTATGGCACTGGTTTTTCGACGGGGTATGGGTATGGGACTGGCTTTTCTACGGGGTATGGCCTGTCAACATTTACTCGTACTGGGTATGGCACGGGCTTCTCAACTGCGTATGGCACGGGTTTCTCGAACGGAACATGGACTGCGTATGG
Organism: Sitobion miscanthi; assembly: GCA_008086715.1. Lineage (NCBI taxonomy): Eukaryota > Metazoa > Arthropoda > Insecta > Hemiptera > Aphididae > Sitobion > Sitobion miscanthi. The sequence goes on from CM017797.1 coordinate 30,055,949, forward strand.
CCTGTCGACCGGAACTTTCACTTCATAAGGCACGGGCTTTTCAACTGGGTACGGTACTCTCTTTTCGATTTCTACTGGGTACGGTTGAGGAACGTGAATTGGACGGTCCACATTGACTTTAACGGCGTATGGCACATGTTTTTCTACTGTAACTGGGTATGGGTGTGGAATGCGGACCAACACGGGGTATGGAACTCTCTTCTCAACTTGGACGTAGTATGGGACTGGGACTTCCTTAGTGATGGTAACTTCGTGATGAGGTGCAGGGGCGTTAGCTACTGCTGGTATTTCAACTGCATCATGGCTAATTGCGTCAGACTTGACGATTGCGCCTTGAGAGTATGACGGAGCATAAGCTCCCGAGTAGTATGAACCGTATGACGTAGCGAAAGCTGGTGATCTGTTCAGAGAAACGGGTTCTGGGGTGGATGACACAACTGGTGAAGCTCCGCCCACTAAAACTGATGGGGTGGAAGAATACGCAAAGCTAGCGTCGGATAATGCGGCACCAGAGACAGCGGCACCAGAGACAGCGGCGCCAGACACGAAAGGTGCTGGGGTCGATGATCCGATTAAAGCTGCTGGGGTAGATGAACCGAAAGAGCCATCGTAGAATGGAGCGGGTGTGGACGATCCAATGAACGAAGCAGAGTCGAAGGACTGAGCTGCAGCAGCGTTGGAGTAGGCATTCGGCGCAAAAGAGTTGCCGAAGGAGTTTCCGAAAGAGTTTCCGAAAGAGCTACCGAACGCGAATGGAGCTGGTGTAGAGCTGTAAGAAACGGACTTGAACGGTGCAGCGGTCGTTGAGAACGAGCTGTCGAATGCAAACGGAGCTGGGGTTGATGGGCCAAAGCTCTTGGCTCCGAATGCGAATCCAGCTGAGTTAGCGAAAGGGAAGTTGGCCTTTTCGGAAGCTGACGGGAATGCACCTTTCACAGCAAGGGAGTCTGTTTTCTCAGTGCTAGTGAGTGTGTCAAGTTTTTCAGCAAATGCTGTGGACACAACTAGGAGTCCTAGGAAAGCTGCTTGAATCTGAAAAAATATAACTTTTTTAGTTTAAATCAAATGATTGGTTCACATTATGTAATACACTAGTAGAAAATCTATTATGTTTTAGAATGTTACACATATTCGATTTAAGTATTAAACAGAACAAAGAATAATATTTCTAACAATATTTAGTTTATAATAAGTGTATTTTGATGGTTTCATAAGATATATATTTTTGACCCCGGAGTTTACAGATCCTATGTTTGCCATTTCTAATTTGTTATTTATTTATATTTTTCCTATAAGATCTCATAGTAATTTAATATATTAAATAATTTTTTGATATGAAAATAACAAATTTTAACTGTATGAAATATTCATATTAATTTCGTATTATACAAAGTGGATTCTTTATAAGCAGTTTAAGCGCACGTTAACCAAAAAACTTCCATTAAAAATGTAATTTTATGGTAAAAATCAAAACAAAATAATATGGTAGAATATTTTAAAGATGAATTTTAACAATTTTTTATTTTTTTACCAATTAATGAATTGTTTAGTAAAACAATAAATTTTTAAATAATGCTTATTATACTGTGAAGTATGAAATAATAATATTTTAGTTGTTTATCAATTGGTTAATTTTAATTGGTTACGTTCACATAGGATAATAATTATTACAAAAACTTTATAAAAATAAAAATGTTGAAAATTAAATTAATAACAACTCAATAAACTTAATAAATTAACTGCTGTAAATTGTGTGTGATTATATTATTATTTTGATAGTTAATAATTAAGTAGTTCCTTCCTATTAGTTAGTTTTTATTAGGTAGGTCAATATAAATTATAATTTACTTTTAAGACATACATTTTTAGATAATTTCACTTGAGTCCAAATAATAAAGTTAATTATTAAAGTTTAAATAAACGGTAGATAATGGTATGCCATAACAAAATGGTTGAAAAATGTATTATTTAAATATAATTTAAATAAATTTAAAAGGTGGTATCTAAATTGAATATTATTTAATAAAATAATCAATTAGAATTAAATAAATTAGTTAATTTATAAACATAAAATTATCAAACATATTTTATAAAAAATAAATCAGTAATATATAAAAAATAAAATCAAATTGTCAAAGAAACGATTAATATTATTTAATATTGTGTAATTTGAGATGTATAAACATTTTTATTTTATAAAGCAAGAAAAAAATATTTGCTCAACTACTTTTTCGAATTAGTACATATAGGTACATAATTTATACTATACTATACTGATGAAACAAAAACGATTTCTTATTTTATTTCTTAAATAAATTAATATGCTAATATAAGTTCCTATCCTCAAGTATTCATCAAATAAAACGGTTATTGGGTCCATATAAATAATACATTTTTATTTTTAAATAAATACCTAATCAGTTAAACTTAATTTTAAAAATAATATTAAACTTTTGATGATGTTGGAGCTTAAGAATTAAAATTATTTGTTGAATTTATATTCATGATTTTTTTTTTCAATCACCGAAAATATTTTAGACAAATATAATATAAAAACGGATAGTCGCATTTTATGTTTAAACAAAAAAAATAATAGTATTATTTAGTTAAAAACAATTTTATTTAAAAAGTAGTGTAGGTACTAAGAATATAATTATTATAGAAATAATAGTAAGTTCAATCTCACCATAGCACGTGGAGCCATGCTTGTTGTTGGTTCTCTTGAATCCAGCGACTGATTGACTGGATACCTTGTTGAACACCAGCCTTTACTATATATATCTGCGCTTCTTCTTGGACAGTATCCAGCAAAATTGCTGTCAAAAACCAGTAATCCGGGATGGGAGAATTTTTTTCGAACTCTAACGCGACTAGCTCCTCCCACCAATAAATTGTCGATCTTCGTTCAACCGCTGTTTTATCAGTGTTTTTTATTATGATTTTTTTTTATATGTATAAATCTATTTTTTTTTCGCGTTTTTCGCTCATCTCGTACACTAAACCGGTTGTTTACGCTAAGTCAAGGGTGCACACTGCACAGCTATGGACTCCGAAGGATCGGTGGCCTCGTTGACCTTCGAACACTACGACCATATCCCCTTTCACACTCCGGGTACCTTGCAGCGTATTCTCATCTAATCCGCACACTTAATCTTTTTGCATTTGTTCCCTCGTTATTATAATATTATTGTAGAATATGTATCTCCGTACCAAAGGAACATTGTAATATGGAATAATTGACAACAGGTCGTCCGCTACACATTTCTTATGCATTAAATTCAATACATTTTGTCGACTGACATTTTTCAAAATGAAGTGTTTACGTATAATCTGTGAGTTTTGTCATTTTCTGTCTAAAATATACACTACTATTGTACTTACTTTAGAATAATGTAAGATGATTCTCAGATATTGTAAAAAAATATTATTTGATAGGTTAGAATAATATTCAGCAATAACTTAAGTTTCGTTTTGTTTCAATACGTAAATAATATAAAAAAAATAAAAAAATATTTATAGTTTTTCAAACATAATCATTTTAATATTTTAGTGGACAAAAAGTTAAAACAAATTTTTATATTTCTATTCATATTAAATTAATATAATAAGTATAGTTACTAAATTATTAGCTTAACCCCATCTAACATTATTTATTATTGCATTCATTTAACGAAAATATTTTTCTGGATAGCTTAAATTATCTATAAATATAAAACAATAGGTTTCAATGTTATTCTTATTATGTAATAGCTGTAAAAACTGAATAGCAATACTTAACATTCTCATAATTAAAATTACTTTATTGGATATTGACTTAATATTACATAAATTAGTATTCATGGTTTTTTGTTTTGATAATTTGATTGAATATTTATAAAATATATGATTTAAACTTTAAACCATTTACAGTAAATTACAATCAAAATGTTAATAATTTTAGAGTGAATTTGGTCAAGGCAAAAGTTCATATTATTTAGTTTAATAAGTTGTTATATTATTCTGGATCTACGTTGAAGCGGTATGAATAAATATAAGTGTATAAGAAAATATTTTTAAAACCGGTCGAATTGTGTAGGTGTACCAAATAAATAGCATACATTATAGTTTATGGTTCCATACGCCTTCGTGGTAACGAAGTTTCAAGTATATTGCCAAATTCTAATAATCGAATAACCACAATAACAATAATGGTTAGCATTTAACATTAATAGTTATGTGTAGGTAATTAGCTTCATATATTATAACAACTTAGTAGTGCAGTACATAAAATATATAATGTATAGCCATAACAAATTACAATTTTACTTGTATATTTTAAGCAGACATTTAAAAAAAACAACGTCTAGTATAAAATAAATTCAATTAAAATTTTAACTGCTATTCATTGATACCCATATGAATCGTCTACAAGTATATGACATTATGAATAAAATATTTATAATATGACGTATACATTTTAAAATATACTAATGAGTAATGAATAATAACACTTTTTAAAAATAGAGAAGATGGTCAAGTATTGTATTGTTAAGTAGTTAATAGTAAAAAAAATAATATAATTAGTAAAGCTGTAGTTCTGTTATCTTAGTTTTATATCTTAAACAGTAAATAATAGTAAATTAGGGAAAACAATTATCTCTATAATTTTCTTCAAACACGTGTTTTAAATATTTACTTTATATTAAATTTATCAATTCAAACCCTATACAATCATCATGATTTTAAATTATATCAATCAAATGGTTTTTAAGATGGTTATTTTTTAGAGGAAAACATTTAATGAAACATATTACATAAATATATTATTATTATTATTATTAATAAAGTGATAAAGATATTATATAATCGTATATATTATATACCATTTTATATAAGATATCCACATGTCTGTGATGTAAATGCATCCATTGACCATTGTCATCTCCTATATAAGTATAATATCTACTTAAATAGGTACGAAAATAATTATATTGAAAAGTTGAGTAATATCTGTACCTATGTATTATTTAATATGCATATTGTATATCAATCATCGATGTTTGAAACTATGTTTTTTAAACAAATTGTAGTCAAAGAACCATAAAACGATTAACAAGTGTCGTGTTAAAATCACTTAATGAATTATTTATAAAATTTGACTCTATATAGTATTATCGTTACGTTTTTAATGAAAACTTTTAATTTCTTCTATCGTATCTATTTAACTTTTCAAAGCCTTCGTTATTTTTACTTTAAAAAAAAATATGATATTATAATTTTATAATTTACTACATAATTATAATAATATTGTTTGCTGATTAAGAACCTGATATAGTGGCTATTAGGACCCTATGGGCTAGGTCATAAGCACATTTACACTAAAGGCCTACAATTTAGTACCAACTTACAAGGCCCTTTCATCCATTTTAAAAATACCCATAAGTAATCACACATATTATTAAATGTGAACATGTTCTATAACTTTCATGTGATACAAAAACTATAATTACCTATAAGTAAAATATTGAATTTATTATGGACAAAATAAAAATGTATTGAAATTTGAATAGGTTTTTCAATTATAATTTGTAAGGACATAATTAGTTAATTTTTTTTGTTATTATTACCTAATATTGTGCAGTGTATTTAATACGATAGACATGTGTCATGTCCCATAATATTTGATATAAAAGAGTCAATATAATCTAATAATTGATACACTGAATGGCAATACAATTGAAAGAATATCTGCATAATGATTAAATCAAATAAGTACTATTTTTTCAATTAAAAAAATGTTGATATAGTATAGTCAAATTTAATTTAATATTTTAATTTTCCGGCCGAGTTTTGCTTTGGGCTCGGTAAATTGTTTACTTTGCCTCTTATTTTGGCTCTGCATCATAATTTGTATTATACCCAATCGGTGTGTAACCAGTTATAACATATGGTCATAGGAATTATTATCATGACATGGTAATAACCTACCACTGATTTTTTGTTTGTAATTTTTGATTGGCTATATTTAAAATATACATGTGTCACAAATATGTGTTTTTTGTACTCGTATTAAAATTCTAAAAGTGTAATAGTTTTTAACCCATTATCTTTTTTTCATTTCATAACTTTGTATTAAATTTTAAATTATTATAATCATTTCATAACAAATACCCATTGATCATGCATTACACAATTTTAATGCAACAATGTCCAACTAATCCAGTCTTTATTTCATTTTTTTAATCAGCTATTTTGTAATATATTTATTTCACTTTTTTTGGTCAAACATGATATTTTCTTAAATAAATTATTCAAAAATGTGTTTTCATTACTATGCAATTATTTTATGGTGCATATGGTGTTAATAGGTCTATACTTAGTAATAATGTACTTCTGAAATTAATATAACACTGTTATAATATTTTAAGTATAGTATAATTAATCATTATGGTTGAAGTAGAACTAAGTTGGGTGCAAAACCGTTTACATTTTTATTTTATCTTTGGTAGGTAGGTACACGTTTGATCGATTTTTTCGTTACTCCATTCTAATATCCATATTTATAATATTACGTCTTCTTCTTCTTCTGTTTCTTCTATTTCTACTTCTTCTTTTAGACCGCGAGTTGTAGCAGGACAAAACCGGTTCCCTTCTGCTGTGCAAATACTCTTTTGTTCGGCGGACGTTTTGCATTTTTATTATAACAAAATAATATAATATACGAAGACATGTCTTCATATTTTCAAATACTAAAACTATTTTAACGTTTGTCATATTAGGTATATAACTAATTGTGACGGATGTTTTGAGAGACAACTTGATGTTTAATAATGGATACATTCAATGGTACGATTTTCATACGTTTTTATCGCACAGACATATTATAAATCGTTTTCTCGTAACTCTGATCGAAAGTACTTAAACAATATTTTTCATTACTTGACTCATGATATTATTATAGTGTATTTTTACACTCGGCTATAACCATGGAATGTTATAGGTACCTTCCTATTATATTATTGCGCTACTGTAGTATAGTATTATAGCGTTTCACAAGTTATGTCTGTACGCATAAGGATATGTCTTCAATTTACTCGTAGGTAATAAATCATAAAATAAAATATCTCAATGAGTAATTAAAAATCAGAGTAGAATGAGTGGAGTATAATATTGTCCGTATGAGTTGTTCGTAATAATAAAGTAATTCGTATAAAAATCAATGTTAAAAACCACTATATATAAAATTAAATCATGTACTCGACATTATATTTTGTCTATATGATGTATTTTTTACTTGTTACACTCGTCTGTTTATTAACATGGATATGTTTTTAGATTGGATCAACTTTTTTTTAAACTGATTTTCATGAGGCCTATTTTGGTAACGCTTTGCTTTTTGCTATATTAATACAAATTGACAATAAAAAAATTAAAAAATATTATTCCTAATAATATTTAGCATGTTGATATAGGTTATATTTTTCCACTGCACTATAAAACCCCAAAAACATATATATGATTCCTCAATTTTCCTAGCATAGAAGAAATGTCTAGTATATCATGCTACTTACAATGTATTATGTATATGAACGACATATTTGTTTTCTAATAACGTGTTAAATCTAATTAAAACTTTCAAACACATACGGATACGACACATACGCCAATTTATTGTTTGGCATCGCAAGTATTAATGAATTTAAATGAAAATGCCAACTAACTATGGTTACACTGGTCATAATAATGGTTTATGTACCTTTATACCTTCACAAATTAGTATAATACGTAAAAATTCGTTGTATGGCGATGTTTCAAAGTGTGTTCACTGTTCATCAATCATAATATAAGACGTGTTCTCTGTAGCTAGTATAATACTTATAGTATACAATTCATTCTCAACAAATAAAACTCTTAAATTATACAACTAAAAAATTAATTAAAAAAAATGTGTGTTGTTATTTTGTCGGAAGGTAAAACACAATAAGCATCGGGGTGTTTTGAATGAGTTTATGAAATCAATTTGTTAGATTCTTTAATTTTTTTCCGTTTAATAAAAATTGCTCAACTGTATATACGTTATCGAGTTACGTATTATATTTATAGATGAACGACAAACAATGCGATGTGGTTTTATAGAAATACGATACATAACACTATATTATAACAGTGCGTACATAAAAAATACAATAGAATATGTACTAACATTACAATTTTAACGCACGTATAGGTACGTTTTGATTCAGGTTTATTCATTATTGTTATTGAGTACACATATAATATCATTAGGTAGGTATAATAACTAATAGTCGTACATTGAATTAAAATGGTAGTACACCAAGCATATATTATTAAATACTTACGTTATATAGTATTAGTTTATCATTATTTTGGTCATAATTTTAAGCAATTAAGTGTCAGTTCGTTGTAGAACTATATTTATAATATGTATGCTTTGAAAGAATTAAAAATGAATAAAAATATTTGTTTATAATTTTGAAATGTTCTAAGCAATACTCTATTTTACAATATGTTATTTAATATTATTATTTAAGCTAAACGCGTTTGATTTTCGTAATTAATGGATGCGGTTATAAAATAAAAAAAATTTATTAATTATACAATATTGTATAATAATATTATGTGGACAGTAGACTCACTACTTATGCAATATTATGCTCAATAGATTATCGCGACATCACTTCTCTGTATGATATACAGAAATTTAGTGTTTTCTTTTCATAATTCATCAACTATATAATAATATTATATCTGCGTGTGAAATGTTCTATGTACGAAATATAATCTACAATAAATTGTACTCAATTCGACAATCATCCAACATAATATTAAATTTAACATATTTTTAAATTTAATTTACTAGGTTGTGAATTTTTTTGTTTTTAAATAATATATAAATATGGCAATTTTATTAAAACAGCCTTGGATGAGTAGTAGTTTGAGCCTATAAATGTAAATTATTGACTAAACAGTAAACACATTACAAAGTCCCGAAAACCGGCTTGTTTGTTCGGTATAAAAAGATGAAAAAAAGTGTTTATTTTCTTATACAATTCCATATAGTTGATGACCCAAATAAATTCCACAAGTTGTGTAAACTATAGATTACCTGCAACCTACCTATTCAATATGATATTATGATATTTTTTTGACTACTCATTTAGGTAACGATTATCTCATAACTACCTATTTATTTTCTACAAATATCGTTATGCATTACCAGTTTCTTTATTAATACACTTTGTATAATTAGTTACATATTATATTTTGCTTTTGCCAAAGTTGATGGTTATGTTTTATGCTGTAATAATGACGTAAAAACAATAATCCATTTAGCTTTTGTTCATACTTTATGAACCATGAGCAATAATGATTGTTGCTATGAATTTAATTGTTGTTTACATCATAGGCAAAATAATTGTAGAGTATCCATATGAGCTATATATGAAATACCATATCATTTAAAAACTCAAAACTAATCAATTTCTACAAATACATTTAAATTAAAAAATTTTGGCAGGTGTAAACAGTTTTTTTTTAACAACAGGTACATTAATCTGCTGATTGAGTAAGCCATTAGAAAACTATATATATACAATATACAGTAATACATTTTTTGTATCTTATGCATCTTTTAAGAATATATTATACGTATAATATTAATTGTATGCAATAATAAGAATTATACTTTGATCTGAGTTTGTCGGAGTAAAACACACCACTTGTTTTACGTAGGGAAAATCAAGCTAAAATAGATTAAGCATTATTGCAAACTTTTTTCATTATTTATAATGATATATTTATCTAATCTTATTGATAAACATTACATTTGGGATATTTGTTAAAGAGTTGATTTTTAAAATAAATACAATTTTCCATAGTTATATTATTTAGTAGGTAGTAGGTACCTAACTAGGTTTACACCAAGCTGACAAAACAAAAACTTTCTGCCTCACAATAAATGCGATACGAATAGAAGAAAAATTTGAAACATTTCCGCGACATTATCTTGCATTTTTTTTATGTTCATGTTTCTGGAGACATTTTCGTGTCCGCTCAAAAAGATAAACATACCTATTAGAAAAATTCTCTTTGTTCCTGTTTTCTGTACATTTTTCTATTTGGTGTGAAAGGGTGTTAACTTCTTGTACTGACATCGGAATTATTGTAAATAATAAATATATATGTAGAATATATTGTCTAGGAAATGTTTTTTTGGTGTAAATGAAAGTTTATGTTTTGTTTGTTGGTGTTTCTTATTTGTAATCAAACTTACAGAAATCGGTAAGTGGATGCCGTTCTGCTGTACAGTAGGTTACAAGTGGGTCAATGTATAATGGATTTTATTTAACTTGAATTCAATGATATAATATCATTGTATTAGAAAAACGATTCTGAGCGGAGACGGTTTGTTGGTCTGGATATTTTTTATATTGTTATTATTTATTATAGCCTGTATAAGTTGAATTAATATTAAAATATTATTTTTTTTATTCGTTTCTTCAGTGATCAACGAAGCGTTAGAGATTAAAATCCCATTTTTAGCGGTTTTACGTTATTTTTTGGTGGAATTAAATAACTATCGAAAAAATCAAAAATGACATTCCTAAAGTACCATGTTGATCCAATTTGCTAAAAGATAAGGTACTATATGTTGAAATTTAAGCACTCCTTCTGGTAGAAATTTTGTATATAGGATAAAAAAAAATAAATAAACACCATTGTAAAATCACTAGAACACTAAAATTAAGCTTGATGTTGTGTATTTGTTTTTTTTTTTTTTGGAAGCCTATAGCCTAGCATTATAACTAAAATATATCGAGTTAAATAAAAAGAAATGTGGGTAAGTCACTCTGCTGTACAGTAGGTTAAAAGTGGGTCACTATGATGGATGGTGATAAATTTGAATTCAATGATATAATATCATTGTATAAGAAAAACTATTTTGAACGAAGACAGCCAGTCAGCCTATGATATTACTGTAAATAAAGTAACTTATACATAACTTATATTTACGTGGAACCTTTTTTCAATTTTCAATTCTTAGCTATAAAAGTTGAACATTTTATAAATTTTTAACTACACAATAATTATTAAATTTTAAATTTGATACATTTTGCCAAAATTTAAAAAGAAATATTTTTTAGGAATTTCTAACTCAAAATAATTTGCACTTTTTTCGTGATTTTTACGCCTTATGTCAAAATTAAAAAAAATTGTGATTATGGATTTTTAATATTTTTTAACTGCTAGGTATAGATATAATATTTCATGAGCCTTTTATTACATTTTCACTATTTTTTACGCAACAAATAACATTTTATTGATATTAATAGAACAAAAAACTAAAAAAATAGGAAACTTAATATGACTGTAAACAGTTAAAATCAAATCAAAATATTTTCAAAGTTTTATCGTGTATAGTAAATGCTAATATAAACAACCAGTGAAAAATTCATGTATCTATGGTCATTTGTTTTAGAGTTACACCAAAAACCCAGGTTTTCCTTAATTTTTTTTTTGTTTTTCCCGGCACAATTTAACTACTAGAATTTCAAATTTTCACCTACCAACTAGATTCACTTTCCCATCGAACAAAATACTGAAGTTGAAAATCGAAGCATTATTTCGACTGTACACACTACACAGACACAAAAAAAATTTTTAAATACACATCATTGTAAAATCAATACATTCATATCGCTCCGCTTAGAATCTAAAATAAAAAAATATAATTTGTTGGTCATAAATTACCGATAATATTTAGGGTAAAATGATCGAAATGCATGTTAATAATAATATTCCATACGTTATTCATTAATTTCTGATGATTAAATTATACGCCAAACTAAAATTAAATTCTTTTATCAAAACAAGTACCTACAAATTAAGAATTACAATTATTAACTATCTATGTTATTTCTTATGGTTGTTGTTTTTCCAAGGTATAGGTGTAACGTCTTGATTCGTTATCGTTTTGATATAAAATATAAATGTATTAGAGTTACAAGTTTTGAGCGGTTTTAGTCAAATATGTTTTTATATAATGTGTATATAATTAGAATAAACATTTTACATTAATCATTATAAATCGATAGAAAGTTAAAAAAAACTAACACGAAAATTTGGAATGGAAGGGTTTGTGTAATCACTTAGCACGATATAGATTATCTATAACACGTCTGCTACTGTGGTTGCGTATAATATAATATATTTTATACGTTCCATTGATGACAATATATTATATTATATTTTGATAAAAAAAAAAAATTAAATAGTAAAACCAATTTTCGTTGATCGGTTAAATTATGTAATGGCGTTTGAACGTGAACATAAAAAAAATGTAATGTATTATGAAGGTATTGCTATTATTACTACGTGTCTACAATTTTACAATATACCTATAGATTCTACGATCAATATAATAATAATAACATTATTGCTGACTTTCATTGGAAAATGTAATAAGTGTTTTTCGCCATCTCGTATCATAATATAAATACTTGGACACTCTACTAATATACAACTACACAAGTCACAAAGTAGGTAATTCTTATTATGATACGAAATATATAAATTCTTTTCGTTGTATATTTTGAACTCCAACCCAAGTCGATATTACACACCTAACACCTGATCATTTTGGATCATTCTAACCAAATCGTATAGTTAACATTTAATTACTTTTTTTTCTGAAATGTTTGCGTTGTCTTATAGTATGAACATGTTTTGATTTTAAACATGAAACATCAAAATATTATTAATTGTGACCTTGTATATGCTATTAGAATTTGATTGACATGTATAGTTTTTTTAACATTTAATTCCATCAGTAGTAATTAATATTTAATAACTATATTATCTATATGTCAGCGTTATAACGTAGAATCTCATAATTAAAAGTATAAGTTTAAAATTCAATATAGGTAGGTATAAGTACAATTTCGTAGAATAAATATTCCATAAAATATATAATAATATATACTATCATTATGTTAATATAATATTAGGTACATTATATACCAACTACATTATAAAATCACTAGTGAGCTGTGAACATTTAGTAAAAATTCAGAATCTTTGTAGATTAGGTATTTTATTATTGAAGAATTTTTTGGTTTTTTTTACATTTTTTGCATGAAAGAAACCAGTTTTGAAATTGTATATTCAACTCGTTAAAATGGACATTAAATTCGAATGTTACTCGAAAACGTTGACGACGTTTTTGTTTTGCAGTTAGGCTTGTTATTCAAAAATAAGAAAATAAATATCATCTTAACCTTGAATTTGAAAACGCAACTACCCAATATGGGGTGGGTCGTTGACATTTGCACTTAGAAGATAAATTCTTTCAGACTTGGCGATGCTATTTTAGTCTTATACGATATTAATCCATTACGTAAACTCGACCATAATAAAACGAGTATCCGTTTTTTTTCCATTACACATTAATAATATTATTTTAAATTCGCTGGAAGACGAGTAAGTTGTAGCAAACGAGTTTTGAACGAAAATACTGTGTTAAACTATGCACACGAACGTCTTATCTTTTCGCTATACAACCAGCCTTGAAAAAAAGAACACGTGGTTTGTTTGTATTAATGCCATTTTTTATTTTTGTTTGGCGTTTTTGTTCATCCGAATGATTACATTGTTTATTTATGTATAGTGTTTTGTACGTTGATATCACCATAACTCGACACGTTTGTTTACAGGTATTATTTCGGAACGGTGCTGCAGTTCCAGATCCACAAGGCGATGTGCTTGGCATCCGGACAGTACAGACCCAACGACCCGAACAAATTGTTACACAAATGTGACATTTACCGGAGCAAGGAGGCGGGCGCCATAGTAAAGTGAGTGATATATGGAAATGAAAAATTCGATTTTATCGCATGTCATTAGATTATAAGACGTACAATATTGGCGACATCGCTCGCCGTGCAGTACCTATATGTGCCTACGTTATAACGACATCTCAATATATTATTGTGTGTTGTGTAACGGAGCAGTTGTTTGTATAGATAGGACGCAAGTAGGTATATCATTTTTTAAAATATTTTATTATATTATATTTGGTGTGGTGTGGTCTATTCAAACGTCAATTTTCCAGTGAAACGTCCACATTATACGCAATTTATCCGCAGCCACAACCGTCGTCGAACCGATTGTTATAATATTCTATCTCTTCTTTTACGACACTGAATAGCACGCCATGCGATGACGCCGCGTGATATACAATTTACATTTTAACCCGCAAATAATACAATATTATTGTCGTAGATCGTCGTATTGTTCGTGTTTACCGCCGCGGGACGACGACAATAATAATATTAATAATAATAATATGGGTACTATTTAAGACATATTTTCAACTCATAGTCGTTCAATGTCATTCGCGGACTCGGTATTTGCTGGTCGTCCACGCTCAGAGTTCCCGATCGTCCTTGGCTTTTAAATCTGGTTGATATATAATATTATTATACATATATTATTGTTCGAATTATAACATAACGTTTATTAAGAGAACGTCATGTGTTGTCTCTGTCTTACGACAACTGGACAACATAGCACATTCAGCTGTTCCGATTTTGTGTTGTTAGCTTTAATTCATCGGAGTGAATTGACCTACCTAGTAATAGACTTAAGTTTGAGAACATTGTTAATGGTGTTCTCTCGTCGGTTTTTACGATATTTTAATTTTCAAGCGAGTTACGGTGAAGCTTTTTTAACGTGAATATTTTACGTACTCATAGCTTGCTTCAAAATTTGAATATCGCAAGCAATTTACGTACAAACACAATATGAATGTTACTTTTAAGTTTGATAATATAGATTTTTTCGCTTTGATATTAAAAGGTAACAACACAATATATTGAATATATGTAGGAACTGCTGGATGTTAATTTTGCCAGTTTTGGTATGTTATGCGTTTGTAAGACGGGTACAACATGTCATGTAGGTGTGACGTCCTCCTGATACGATCGCGGGAACCACCACGAAATTAATACGATTGCAAAACTCGTGGTGCAGATGTAAATGGTACTGGACGACAACTGCGTGAAATACTATTAATGATACGAATCATAATATGTATTCAAATTTAATAGTATTATTTATTAATAAATTCAGATAAACGGACGACGGCATAAGATGAGAATAATTTAAAATCGGATTATAATGAAACATGAATAGGTACACGACATAACATTATAATGTGTAGGTATTGGTATTTCGAAATAAGCATTAGCTAATATGTAATTATAGCTAAAGCCCTAGAGGGACTAGTAAAATTCAAACTGAAAAATCGAAACTCATTAAATAGGCAATAGAAGTATATAATACATTGTCTGTGATATACGCTTTATGGAGTCTGCGTAATGAGTATAATATTATGACTATTACAAAAAAAGTCAAAAACAGTCAAAGATCATTATAATTATAGGCACCTAAATGACACATATATAAGTATACGTTTCGTTTTAAAATCAAATTAAAAACATTTAAATACCTATCTACTATGGTTTATTTTTTACAATAATTTAAATGCCATCGCATGTATTATTAAAATCGATAAAAAAAATACCGTCGAATTTTGTCATAATTGTCATGATATTCAGTTACCCACCCATACAAATTATTACTATACATTGAAATCTGTTGTTTGGCGATGCTCCAAAGCGTACGTAACATTATAAGTACCTATTTAAATGTATATTTAAAGCTATACGACTTTAACGGTATTATTATTAAACACACAATAATATACAATAATATAAGATAAAAATTGGAAATATCAATCAGTTTTAAGTGCAACTAAAATAAAAATCAAAAATTATATGTTATTTATTCCGTCAAAACTATAACAAAGCGGTGCCTCCCATAAAATCAGTAAAAAAAAAAAATATCTTATATTGTCAAATCAATTTGGTCGGTTCTTTAATTGTTTTCCGATTAATAATTATAAACATTAGCCGACTATAATATACATCTAATCACATACCCAGACACTGTCATTGATATGTTTGGAAGTACACAATATTGTGCACTGCGTGTGTACAGTGCCATAGTAATAGGTACTGCGCATCCTTCTCTCGCGCATCACACGACACTTTCAGAAACGTTTCTGTAATGTCATATTGTTATATAGGTATAGAAGACGCGTACCAGTAATTTGTTGGTTACCGCTACGACAATGATAATATTGTCGTTATTATTATTATCTAACGACACGTCCGGACGTCCGGTCCGCGTGTTGAATTTTGTCGTCGTACACGACTGCGGCAGCTGGCGCTCATGTTCAACGGACTGCGCGGTGTATAATGTTATACTTATTGCGGTGCGACAAGTCTTTTGTCGATAGGAAAACAAAAAAGTGAAACTCTCGGTGGACGTATTTCCTGTGCGGGACCGAAATGCGGACAATGTTACAATAATATAATAACTGCAAATAATAATCGTAGAGAAAAGGTCTAAACAGCTCCTCGCGCGACGTACGTGCATGTATATTATAGACGTATATAATATAATATCGTACGTTTTATCAACGGAAAATGTTTAACGGGTTATTACTTTTTGCGATGATGTAACGAGGTCGTTCGCGATCGTTTTTTCTCTCCGTATAATAATTACAATAATAATAATAATAATAATAATAATAATGATATTCTCGACAGCGGCCGAAACGTACGCACATAATGTGACACACATATTATTATTCCGTATATATTATATTATTTATGTCGTTATTGCGTTATAACGCATTATATATAAATACTTGTGAACCGCGATATTTTAAACGAAAATAAAAGCTGGCTAATACGATCATATACATGTATAATATATCTAACAGGTACGTGTGTAATTATATAGACATATTACTCTCGTTTATGTGGTCGCCACTCGCACTTAAATCGATTTTTTCTACATTCTATAAAGCTCACAATATAATAATGCAGTGTTATATGATTCAGCGATTTATCATACTTAATATTTGGCGGCGACCAAGATCGACCGCGTTTGACCATCGCTGTACATTATACATTATTTCATATAAGGACGTTTCCTTGAATGGTTTTTTAATTGTTTTATTTTTTTTCTTCTAATAACAAAATAAGAAATCACTGTTATAGGTCGAAAGTAATAAATCATCGTAACTGCAATCGGTAGTGGAATGATAATGTATCTATACCATCTATTGACTTTGACTATTCATCTTTCTATACCTGCAGGTGCGGGCTGAATGTTTTAACTAGGTACTATTATAGGTAATGGGTACCTACATGTTGAAACCGCGCGAGTTGTCATGTAAATGCACTTATAATAAAACCGAAACAGGAGTCGAATGATATTTTAAAAAAGGTGGGTAACTGGATGTCGCTCTGCTGTACAGTAGGTTACAAGTGGGTCACTGTGATGGGTGGTGTTAAATTTGAATTCGATGATATAATATCATTGTATAAGAAAAACTATTCTGAGCGAAAACGGTCAGTAAGCCTATGATATTACCAAGTATATTTGATGATATTATTGTGAATAAAGTAATTTATATATAACCTATTTACGTGGAACATTGTTTTAAATTTTCAATCCTTAGCTATAAAAGTTGAAAATTTTATACATTTTTAACTACAAAATAATTATTAAATTATTAATTTGATAAATTTTGTCAAAATTTGAACTTTAAATGCTTATAAAAAAAATTGTGCCAACGTATTTTTAATATTTTTCAATTGCTATTAGAATGATATATCAGGAGCCTTATATTAAATTTTCACGCTTTTTCACCAAATAAATAAAATTTTATTGATATTTGTAGAAAAAAAAACTAAAAAAATTGAAAACTGACAATGTCCGTAAACAGCTCAAAAAGAGTCAAATTATTTTAAAAATTTTATCGTGTATAGAAAATGCTAATATAAACATTCAGTGAAATTTTCAAGTATCTACAATTATTTGTTTTTGAGTTGCACCAAAAACCAAAATCGATTTTCTCAAAAACAGATTTTGCGTAAAAATTCCTGTTTTTCCTTAATTTTTCTTTTGTTTTACACGGCGCTTTTGAAAACTACTGGAAAATTTTTACTTTTGACCCTCTGAAGTACCAACTAGATTCACTTTCCTATCAGAAAAGTTACTATTGAAGAAAATTCAAGCATTTTTACTGTCCTATAAGGTGATGAGAGACACAAAAAAAAATTTAAAAAACATACATCATTGTAAAATCAATACATTCATCGCTTCGCTCAGAATCTAAAATGAAGTCAATAAACAAATTATCTTAAAGATATTTTATCAGACAAATTTTACTTGATGGCATTGCGATATAAAATATTGAAAGAGAGACAGAGGACGAAGGACATCTACAACGTAAAACATATTATTACTATAGTAGATTTTGATAACAAGGAGACAGATTGCAAGAAGGAAGAACTTTTGAAAAATGACATTCTAAACGGAAAAATTGTCCACACCTATCAAATTTATAAATGAAACTAATCTCCACCAACTAAATTAATAACATAACCTTAATTAATAATGTATATAATATAATTTTATCCTCAAAATATAATTTATACCTACCTATTATAATAATTAATAAGATGATATACCAATGCGATTTATTTATCAAAAATAAGTTCAATCTAGCATATTATTGACTAATAGAAAAATAAATAATTAATAGTATTTAATGTAAAAGAATTATAAAAATACTAAGAATGGGCTAAAGACTAACACACTGTTTCCCCTAAGAATTGTTTTTCATTTGTAATGATTTATTACTAAATTGAAATTTAACACATTAATTACAGTGAATTAAGCGAAGTTCACTCAAAACCAGCTATACCTATTATACAACAGAGCAACTTCTCTGGTTTTTCAATAAAAACATTTTTTGTATAATTGTATTATATTATCTGTATTTGTTTAGTATTTTACATAATATGTTCATATTTAGATTTTGGGGTGAAAGAAATTAGAGTTATATGAAGGAAATAATGTAGCAATCGAATCGAGCAATTTATTTTTTAGAACCACTACAAGTGTTTTTTCACCCTAGTATTTTCTATACAATTTAGGTAATTGATTTCATTTTTATCTTATCTAGGAAAATCATGGAATCCGGATCATCGGAAAATTGGAGGGATACTTTATCACTAGCGATTGGTGAGAACAAACTTGACGGTTCAGCTCTGAGAGAATTTTTCCAACCGCTCGAAGAATGGTTACGAAATGAAAACCTCAGGACAGGCCAGTTTATAGGATGGAATTACGGTATGTCATAATATAGTAATTATTCATAAATATTAATGTTGTCTTCTACAAATTCGTATTGGATGCCTACGATCGTTTGTGAATTATAATCTAAAACACATTATATCATAAATGAATTAATGAGTAAATGATTATCATCCCATTGAAAGATATATCATATGCCCTGAAAATATTTGAAACATGGCCAAATGATTTTTTTTTTTAACATTTAAATGATTATCATATCGGTTTAACTGGAGATGTTTTTGACCATATATTATTTAAGTGTACTGCTAGGTACTTAATGACTTAGCTATAATGAGTATATGAAAAAAAAATCGAGATGAGCGACCAGTTAACCTTGCACAACTTGGAATATGGTAACAAAAAAAATTACACATTGGCAATAGTCTATATATAATATATACACCATACACCTATGTACAAATTGTATAATATAATTTTATGTGTTTGTGATTTTTGCCCATAAATTGTATTTAATATTATTCCACTTTACTTGAGAATTTGAAAAAATTATAATATTGTAAATTTGTAATTTTATTCAGATGGAGATTACTGCAAGCATAGTATTGAAACGGCTAATCTACAGGTCTATGGAGGGTTTTACAATGGAGCTAATTCTCCAGTAACGTCGACTTTAGTGTTAATATCTTTACTATCAACATTGTTAATATGCTTCAATGGATATTTAATTTAATGAATTTTATATAAAAAAAAATATATTGTACAAAGTTATTTTAATATTATGCATCCATGCTTACAATTGTTAAGCATCTATTGACTATTACTCAAAATACTAAATAGTGGCACTGTAGTTTCAGTCAACGAAAAATAAGTTGTTCTTAATATTATTCCTTCGTTATATTTTTGCTTTTAAAATTTAAAGTTACAAAAAAAAAAATAACAATATAACTTACCCAACTTGAATGGTTACATGATACTATAATATTAAAATATATTAAATATCTTAATAATCGATCAATGCTTCTAAAGTTATACATAATATATAACTAAAAAAAAATATCTTATTATAACACAAATAATAATTATTTTTATATTTTACTAATTTAGTTTTATGAACTTATAATGTCATAACTTTATATTATTACTTCTTTAGCTTTATTTATGATTGTATTATTAAAACATGTTTTCTAGTTTTATGGATATTATTAGACTGTAAGACTGGAGCTAAAAATTATTGAGCTTTTTTTAGAAAAATTTTATATACTACTTAAAAATATAGTTATATAAATATTGTAATTAATATAATATGCATTACCATTTAAAGGCATGACAATTAATATTATAAACTAATATATTTATATGTTAATAGTATTCAAAATACTTAAAAATAATGTTATTGTACAACGTTTGTAATACTGTTCAGATTGTTATTAGACAGTTGATTTTCCGCTATTATTATATGTAGGAAACACAAAAAAATGTCAAATAAAAATTTATATATTGTGATTTGTGAAGATGTTCCATGTAAAATAACCAAAAAAATATATATTTTTTTTAATTGTAAGCTATTGTTAAAATTGTTTCAATTATTATATAATATGTATTATAAATACAATTATATATATTATACTACCTATACTATACATATAAATTAATATGTATATTTTTTGACGTATTATGTAATAAGAAACTCATATACCTATAATATGACAGTTAAAACAATTTGAGAAAAAATGTCCAGGTTATTATAATACTGGAAACTGTCTATGGGAGCTCTCCCTCGAACTAGATTTCGTAGTAGGCAAGTTTTACTGACATTCCCCATAGAATTAAGCATCGAAATACAATTATTGGGCATTTTAGTATTTAGTAAGACGTGTGCATATTATACCTATATAATACAAAGAGGAACACAATGTTTTAATTGTATTTTGTATAGTAGCATACTATTATCGTCGTCGGGCAAAGACTTCAAAATATGTCTGTAATTTGGTGTAGGTACATCACATTTTTTTTCGTCGCTTAAACTCGCATAAAAATCGCTTATGCTTCTCAATTATATTCGAGGAGTTACAGCCGCATGGTCCGATAGAGACCTGACGGCTGGTTGGCTCTCGATCGACAAGATAATATTGTCCGACAATTAACGGATTATGGAAAACAAAATTCTATTATAATGCACGCGTTTTCGGGGGGTTAGTTAGGGTTTTTTTTCCATACGCGCTCGTAATGATTATTATACGTCATTTATATACGTTTGTGCCCACGGCGAATTATAAGCGCGTTTGCCGTGCGGTCCTTTATCACGAGCCTCGGCCCTCTATCCGCACTATCCGCCCGAGACTTTGGGGAGGTCCACGCGAAAATATTATGACCGATTCATTTCGTGCTCAACAGCGCGTGTGTGTCGTGAATGAAACGATTTGCGGTTTCGATTGCACCCCTCGTGTCCGCAATTATTACGAATGCGTATCATATCTGTATAGGTATAACCTATATAATATTATATAGCTCACTTAACTCCCGCATTCACTGCAGCGAGGCCTGGACAACAATGCACTCGGTTTCCCAGAGGGTCGTGTACGTGTAATCTGTTGCGTGTTGTCCGCGCTAATCGGAAGATTTATATTATGGAACGCGAATCAAAAGAAGGGAGTGTTTTTTTTAAGCCCACTCGTCGTCGCCACCGCCTGTATACACATATAGATAATAATATAATATGACGGGAGACCGACTAACGAGCGAAACAGATCCGAGATAATGCGCCAGTGACATGTGAGATGATGTTATTATATTATATAATATTATACTCCATCGATCCGTGTGCAGAGCCCATACACGCGTTATTCGTCATTATCATCATTATTATTACCTATTACTATCGTCGTCTCTTTTTACGCGAAGGTACCAATGTTTTTTTTTTTTTTTTTTTGTGATGTTTTTTAGCCACTACAATATTTTGATGTAGCGCCAGCCGCAGAACGACTCGACCTGCGAACAGCAGTGCGGAGTGCGGATAGATAAAACTTGACGATTTAAATTTATAAAATCTAACTATATGTATAATATATCTAAAATTAAAAAACTATTAATTTTAGACATATAATACAACTAGCTGATCCCGTGCACTTCGTTGCCCGTTAAATGTATCAACTTTGTATGACTCAAACTTTGTTCAATTCGTTATTTAATATTCGGTGTATGGTGTTCAAAATTTATCTGAACTTTTCCGTTGCCCAGAATAAAAATTCTGATTCGCAGCAGTACAATATATCAGGTAGGCAATCTACCTGTGGTAGATCGCGGACCCCGCCGTGCTGTTAGTACGTAAGTGTATGATTTAACTCTAAAGTATCAAAGTTATACCAAGTTTGTTGGTTTTACTTAATTCTACCTACGATGGATTAATATAATCAATTTACCTATACAAAATCCTATCCTAATCTAACCGTACCGATGAATAAAAAAAAACAAATTTAACCCTTTGTAAATTAACTTATCTTCTTCCCAGAGGTCTAATCTACCCAAGAACATTAATTTATATATATATCTAACTATATAAACTCAGAGACTATAACTATACAGACTAAACTCTGGAACTACTTATCAGATCTTCTTGTATATTATATTATATGTATGTATATTGACAAAAAATAATAATACAAATCAACAAACATGACCGATTAACCAATAGCAACCTAAAACTTTCTTTCATATAAACCTTCTTCGTGAAATATTCTTTCGTTTAAAAAAAAAATCAAAAAGATCTGATAAGTAGTTCCAGAGTTTGTACAGAGATTTTTATTTCACGTTTTTATAGTTTGATATTATATTATAATTTATATTTAAAAAGTAAAGCAAATAGTTTTTTTTATTATTATTATCATTAAAAACCCATGGCAACCATTTATAAACAAAAATTTTCATCTGAAATCTCAAAATTCCCGTCTTAGCACCTCCCGGGATTAATCCTTTCCCTTTTAAAATTAGCCTATCTTTTAAGTTGGACCAAATTACACGCGGTGTAAAAAATTTCATCAAAATCGGTTAAGTGGTTTAGGAGTCCATTGAGGACAAACATTGTGACACGAGATTTATGTATATTAAGATTTTTGTATATTTTGTCAATATTTATTAGGTACTTATTATTATATAATAATAATTTAAATTTGTAAAAAAAAAGAAACTACAGGTTATGATTTATTTTACAAACCAGTTTTTTCATTGTCAAATTGTATTTATTTTAACTTCAAATAAAAATTTTATCTAATAGGTACTGTAAATACTGTAAATACTACAAATACTGCTGCAGAAATGTATTGCAATTTATCAAGTCTGAGTTATAGATGATATTTTAATAAGCTTTAATCGTCGGATAATCATAAAGTTTCCATTCCAAACACGTGTTTGTTATAGTATACTATACACAAAAATCGATTATTTTGAGAAAACATTTTTTTTTAGGGGCTTCTCTAATATTGCTCTTACTTATTTCAATGTAAGTGCAAATACATTGGACAAAAATTATTTTCTACTAATCATATAACATTTTTAGACGGCTTGTACCTAACCCGGATTTGGTTATGAAATGCATCTTATCCGCGATTGCTCGTAAATCAAACAGTTTTCCTACTCACTTAAATAATTTATAGATTAAAATTCGATTTTTTTTCACGTTTCTATATTGGATTATCATTTCACATATTTTATTATTTTTACTTACAACAATGTTAATTAACACTTAATTTACACGCATAGATTCGAAATACTCGCATGCGTGCGGATATATTATAAAATATAGGTACTAAACATAAATCAGACGATTTAATATATGCGGGAACTGCATGCGTGTGGATTAAATATTATTAGCAAGTACGATTAAATTAACATAATATATTATAATATTGTGCTCGTACGAAGGCATATGTGCAGAAGACATACCATATAAAATAAATACGATTGGCATAAGATTATAATATGTATTTCACACGAGTCTAAATAGCTGAGCTGATCGTCGAAAGATATAGCAACAAACAAAACGGACATACCATTTTATTAAACTGTCAGTGATGTTTGGTTTGCGAACTAAATCGAACTGAACCTTTGGTGTTTAAATTTATTCAAAAAAGAACTGAATATTGCATATAATATTCAAACGGAACCAAACGACTATAAAATAGTTTGGTTTGAAAAAACTAACTACTAAATAATTTATGGTACCTACCTGAAAAAGGGAGGTTCTCGATTGAAAACAGAAGTATATATCGTCTCAGGAGTGCAGGACACTGCTTATAGGCAGTACAAACGAATTCAAGTATTTGAAATAATTATCTTTGAGTATATTATTTAAAAATTCCAAAAATCAGAATTTAAATTAATTAACTATTAAAAGGAAAACATGGTAGTGAGCATGCTTGGTGATTCACTCTGTATATAATCATAAGCGAAAATAGCAGTCCCACTATCCTTTGATATTTTTTAAAAATGATACATTTTTAGTACTTATAACGAACTTTAGAATTGTGAAGGACTTCGTCCTCAAAATCCATCTTTCCATATTTGCGCCAACGTATCCAATAATATTATGTAACCATTGGCAACCTTTTAAATAAACAAAAAAAATCCCACCCTAAGCTACCCTTTAGTTACACCTATTACAGGGGTTGAGAGACTACAAACACCCTCCAAGTCTTGAGAAATCTTTTGACACAAATTGTATTGTAACTGCTCCAGTCGTTTTGAGTCAAGTAAGTAGTTACAGATAGACGGACAAACATCCATATTTGTATAACATTATATGACATTATATAAGATTAAAATTTGTAATATTATACCTATTATGTAACGCGCGAGATAGGTACGTTATAAATTATAACGAATTATTAATTCCGCCGATTGTCGCAAATCAACTAGTGACTGTCACGATTTTCTATTAATTGCGCTCATGTACATCGGTGCAGTGTTGTCATAATATTTGGCTGCATTTCCGATGTCATTTTGTGGTCGCAGTTTTCGCCGGAGATCGGTGAATATTATTACGAGTCGTCCGGAACTGTACACGGATGAAAAGCTAAACGACGTGACAATAATTATGGACCTGAAGCGTATTACGTCACGACACGGATTTCGTACAAGTGAAAATCGGCTATAGCTATACATATATAGCTGTCATCACCATTTTCATTACAATAGTAATATTATAACTCGGATTTGGATCGCGTGCACCTATATAGATACTGCTAAGGCGGTCGTCTTACTCGCAGATCGATACACCGTCCCGTGTAGACTGCTGCAGTGTTGTAAATGGTGTATTTGTATGTACGGCACGATGCCGAAAACCTGCAAACCAAGAGACGACCTCGTGTAAAATTCGCAAAATACGATAATTTTTTTCGTTTCTCCCGTTCGCGATATACCATCCATTCCACGTCCGGTGCGACGCGCGTATAGGACGTCGCGAAAATTCACGCCGCCGCCGCGGCTTCGGACCTTAAATATAAATTCGTTATTATAATAATATTCAAATACGCGTGCGCGTCCTCCGTGACTTATATACAGTGTAGATAGTGACTATAAATTATACGCGTTCGGTGTGTAATGAATTATCATTATTGCACTGCACGTGCGAGTCCTCAGATCGTATTTTATTAAAATATCTACCTACATGGCTATAATAATTATATGTGTGTGCACAACAAGATCTCGTGCAGTAAGATGTTGTAGACGCCTCACGTCCTTTGCAATGTTAGAATATTTTTTTTTTGTATTTGGCGCACAGGCACATTGTGCGACCGTATATTACAATTATTGGGGCTAGTAATTTTTATTATGTCATAGAAAATCGTAAAAATAAAATACACTGAATAGAAATAACTGTAATTTACATAAGTGCTTGTGTATTTATTGAAGTTAAACTGTTATTATTTATTATATTTTGAGTTACACTGGAATCAGTTAATCATACCTAAGTTGTCTATGAAAATGTATATTGTATTTTTCCCTTATAAAATGCATTAATCCTGCGCGCTGTACAACTTTCAATTGAACAACGATTGTCAACCGATCACCTAGAAGATTTTTGTAATCACAAAAACTTCTTTCGACGTTCTATCAACCAACATTACTTTAAATATGGAATCATGGAATATCACAATTTATAATTTTTCAAAATTAAAATTCTAAAACATATCCTGCAGTATTTTATAATAGGTCCGTTATTTTATCCTATGTATTTTTTAATTATTTTGGGGAAAAGTCAAAATATTGTAAAATACTCTACAGATATAAAACGTCAAAAGACACACAAAACAATTATTTTAATAACCATTGATATTATGCATTATGTGCACTGATTAACCTAAACACATTTTTTCTGCTTCTATAGATCTACATTTTTGTATATCACAATAGTCCCAGATTTAGATAATAATAACTGAGCCTAATCTAACCTGCCCTTATTTTATGTCTGTATCCATCCATTTAACTATAACATTATAATGAAAGGTATTTGGCGTGCGTCTTGTCAACCTGCCTACAAACTTTTAAGACTTAATAACGCGATCGCATGCAGTCTGGACAGTTAACCGAAATAATTGAGAATTTGAGTTTTAAATTTACGACATATTTTACGTAGACGAAAATAATAATATAAATCCTATCGTTTATAGAAGTTGAAAACTCATAACCGGAGAACCCATTATATAGTTTGTGTAGCTACACTCTACAGCAGTATAATATATATATATATCGTGTCGGACTCTTCGGTGTGCTGTGCGTGCGTCTAAGGTGGTATAAGTATAATAGCCGTACATATACCAGATATTTATACCTCCTATACGACGATTTTTCAAGGGCGTCCGGTGGACCGACATTCGCAACTATAAAAATAACACTAATATACAGACGACCGCGTATTTGTCTCTCTGTTTGCGGCGGACACGCAGACTGGTCCGTCGACGATACCAGTTCGGGTTGTCTGTCGTGCACGACCGCGACGACCGGACAATGCGCGCGTTTAAGTCTCTTGGTCATAAACTACCTACCATTCTCACATTATACCCATACGTCGATGTCATATTATTGTACGCAGAAAAACACAGCAGCAAATAGTTCGACACGCCATAACGTTAGCCGTCTATATACGCAGTGTTTCGTGCGTATTGTCTATAATTTTTAATATCGTATTATGCCCTATATAGCCTATTATACCACATCGATACGATTTTCCTTAATAACCCTATACGCAGTCCTTTGTCGATAAAATATTATACAAACGGGAGAGCTCGAACCATCAGTATTATATTATTATTATTATCACATACGTAAAACGCGGTCTGTGACGTTTAGCGTTCGACACTACCTATCTGTATACTTTTATAAATATTGTAAACTTGTTTATACTTACATTATTCGGTCAACGCACACTTTCGTGCCAGATTTTTGTTCGGTCCCTTGTTTTGGATATCCTTCGTTCGACTGGTAAAACTAGAAACACTGAATACAAGAAGTTAAACAAAATAATTATAATAAACAATATCCACGTGCAGTATACGAGATTATGCTCAGTCCTTAGTCCTTGATAAACTTCGGCATTGATCTAAGACTACGAATAAAGATATGTTACAATTCTGATTTGTATAATATACTGTGCACTTTTGCTCGAATTAAAACTGAACTATACATATTTTTTTATATAAAATACAAAGAAAAATAAAACTACAAAAAAAAAATGTTTTTTATTACCGATACACTTTTGGTTATTGATATTATTATCATCATGAGTAGGTACAAAACATATCGACAAGCAATATATTTAAATCACTTTATTTATTTATTTAAAATAATGTGTACCTTTATTCATAATTTATAACAAGTATATTATATACTAAGAAAGTAATATGGTATGTGGTTGTCAATAATTGTATCTACATATTTTATAATATACAGGGTGCGGCAGAGCCGACTGACGAGTTTTGAAGGGTTATAAAAAACGAACAGTAAAACTTAGAGAAAAAAACTTTTTTTTATTAAAATAAGTATTGAATCCCATTTTTAAAAATTATTGTTTGAAAATTATATCTCGAAGATGGCGGCCGTCAGCATCAATACACTGTTGTAGACGATCTCTGAAGCTCTCATATGATTTTCGGCACGTTTCGACTGGTATGGCTTCGATTTCCTCGGTGATTTTCTGTTTAAGGTCTTCTATGGTATGTGGGCGATGTCTGAAAACCTTATCCTTAAGGTAGCCCCAGAGGAAAAAATCACACATGCTTAAATCTGGAGACCGTGCTGGCCAGCCTATGTCTCCTCTTAGAGAGACTAACCGCCCAGGGAACATTTGTTGCAAGACACCAAGTGAAATTCGAGCTGTGTGTGCTGTAGCCCCGTCTTGTTGAAACCATACATTCTCTAAATCATGGTATTCAGCCATTTCCTCCAACCTATGCTGCAGATAAGTTTCCAACATCACAACATAACGACCGGAAGTGACAGTGACGGTTCTGTTCTCGTCTTCGAAAAAGTACGGGCCGATCACCCCAAATTGGGACACACCACACCACACTGTCACTTTAGGAGAGTGTAGTGGTCTTTCGTGGAGCTGTTGTGGGTTATTTGCAGCCCAGTATCGAAAATTTTGTTTATTTACAGTTCCAGAAAGATGAAAGTGGGCCTCATCGCTACAGAAAAAAGTTTAGGTCGGAGGGATTTGCAAAAGAATTTGCTGACAGAGATTTTTGCGGTTGTCGTAGTCAGTAGCATGTAACTCTTGGACAAGCATTAATTTATAGGGATGGAATGATAAATCTTCGTGAAGAATTCTCCTCAAAGAACGGTCTGAGATTCCCAAAGCTACCGCGTGTTTCGGGCAGAGCGTGTTGGTGACTGCTCAATTGACTCTCTAACCAACTGCACATTTTCGGGGGTTCTTACCGTTCTGGGTGCTCCGTGTCCAAGTTCACTTAGGGTACTTCCAGTTTCTTCCAATTGCCGTATCCAAAATTTAATAGTGTTAGCAGAAGGAATAGATTCGTTACGTGGAATGCCGAAGTGTATACGAAAAGCCCTCTGTGTAGCGATCACAGAATGATTATTTTCGTAATACGCACGCACGACGAAACCACGATG
Organism: Sitobion miscanthi; assembly: GCA_008086715.1. NCBI lineage: Eukaryota > Metazoa > Arthropoda > Insecta > Hemiptera > Aphididae > Sitobion > Sitobion miscanthi. The sequence continues at coordinate 30,085,313 of CM017797.1, forward strand.
TACACCTGTCCAGACCATGATTACGACTAAAAATGGCATTATCGTACAATTCAAAATATACCACTAATTAAGGCCTGCTTTTATCTTATCTCCGGTTAATGAGCTCGTTAAATTCGTCAGTCGGCTCTGCCGCACCTTGTATAATGCGATTATAATATTATATATATTCTAATGTAATAAGAGGTAACAATTTTACACTATGACAGTTGCCCATATTGCCCATCCCGTTTCTACATATTGAGACTTCGGTCGGGGGTGCTAATAAACAGCCCCTCATATCAACGACCATTATGTGCGCCAATGAGTCGTCACCACTTATATCTTTATACGCTCGCACGTGTCAAAATTACACATTGATAATATACTTATATGACGATGGGTATGTGGGTGTTGTTAAAAACTATATAGGCTAAATTTGATTTATTCGAGTGGTTTATTATATTATACATACACTGCATCGGTAACTTAAAAATACAAAACAATATCGTACGACTAGATAGTATATATAGGTGAACATGTGATGGGCATATTAATTAATAATTATCCATATAGTCAGTATATATTACACTATTACACCTCATCATACGCAACACAACCGAGAGTATAATATTATAATATGCGTAATGGAATTTATACACACATAAATTATGTATAATAGTAATGATATAATGTAACTACATAGTTTATACGCGTGAATAACATCCTTTATAATATATTATTATAGCGTACATTCAACGCGGCCAAAACGACAAGCATTTAAATCGACCGTTTGCAACGTCCCGTGTGTTTACGAAATATAATATTTAGTTTCGAATACCTAGTAAGACCCTAAACATACGTAATATTTTCACTCTTCATACCTATACATAATATTATTACAATATATAATAAATAAAATAATCATAAACGGCGTGAGGAGAGATCTCTCGTAAACAATAATAATAATAATAATAATAATAATAATAATATTAGACATTTGAGAAATTCGTTGCTTTTCGTGCGATCAAATAGACGGATGACAACGACGTCTCGGCATAATATAATATATAATAATAATAATATACGTAATATAATACGTCTATCTTATTTCACGGATTCCGCCCTTTTCGTCTTGCGAGATTTTGGCGCCATCTTCGTCGGCCGGATACAATATAATATATATATATATATCATATATGTACAGCACGGTTTAACAGCGATATGGTGACAATATTATTCCGAGGTAGGTTTATTGTATTATATCGTTATCGTCAACCACGCTTGACCCACCGTTAAATCTTCGGTAAAATGAATCCGTTTTGCTGGAACATCTGCCTGGAAAACAAAAAACGATAACGTCGTCATATGATGGTGACAGCAATTTACATATTATAATATTAATTATTACGGATGCCGTCGATGGGGCGTATAATAGAGCATTTTGTTTTATTTCGTAAAGACAATAATATGATCTATTCCTACCGCCAACAACACCCCCTTAGGTACTATGATAAAATCGGTATCTAGGCGTACTTATTTTAGTTTTATTTTTTACTTATGTTTTACTTATTCTAACTGAAATTATCATTAAATCATCAACAAGTAACTGATCGTTTTTAAACAGTTTTAACAGGTCCACTTGTAGGTAGCTAGTAGAATAATAATATGAAATTTATTTTTCATTTCTCGTTTTAACACTCCGTTGCACTTAATCGCTCTCGTTCAGACTAATATACAAAAACTGCATAAAACCCAAACACGATAAAAATGTCAATATATTGTCATGTTACCGAAACTGTTAAGCCGTAGAATGTTCCGAATGCGGACTAAATAGGCAATAGGTTATATATATATACCTAATAGTGGATACTAAATACAGGCAGTTACCTATAGAGGATAGGCTAGAAGTTAGAGTCATGATATCAGGGCCTAAAATTAAGATATTTTGCTACTACACACATAATTATTCCACACCAAAATATTTTAAAATAATGAACATAGACCTAGTAGTGCACATGCCACATATAACTTCATTGCATAATTGTTTTTGCTATTCATTAATAATGAATTATAATACAATCTAAGACAATCTTCTATAAAATTCCTTGATATCTATAGGTATAGCTATATGACTGAACATTTTAAAATTAAAAACGAAATAGCTTGGGTTAATATACTTGTTATATTATAAGCCGCCCAGAATATGGTGTATTCGGTATTATGTTTAGTGTTAAGGATTTTAAACGAATACAATATGCTAATTAGTAATTTTCAAAATTTAATATTGAATAATAATCAAAAAAAAAATGTATAAAAGCCGAAAATAAGTACTGCACACTTTTAAATTTGCTACTGCACATTTAATATTAGCTACTGCACATACCTAGTGTGTGCTGCTGCACACAATTTTAGGCCCTGCATGATATAACTCACTATTTGTTAGTCATGTGCTATGGCTAGAAGTACCTATAATCCTAATAATATATTTTTATAATTTATTAATTTATTGCCTTAAACTCACTGATCTACAGTCTTAGAAATACTCAAAGCCGATCTGAAGCTTGTTCAAGGGTGAGGGGGGTGAGTAGGAATATTTATGAGTGATATATAAAATACTTAAGTACAATGAACACTTGACCGTAATTAAACCGTTTAAAAATCGGGAGGGGGGGACGCAACGTTGGGTAAACTCTTACGCATACGACCAACGATTTTGGTTGCGGCGTAGGCGTGGGAGACCTCAAAAAACAGCTTTCGTCAAGCTACTGAGTGGCATTTTAAATAGGAATTTGTATGGCAAGGGGAAGGGTGCAAAGTGCTATTAGATTATATTATTGATTATCATTCTAAGAATGTTTTAAATGTGTATGTTTTATTAAGAATGTATTTTCTAATTTCTTGTGTCATATACCCGATAGGTGTGTTATAATATTAATATCTAACCTCATTTATATTGTTTTATCGTAATACAATGTAGTACCTATACCTATGTTATTCAACATTTCATTTTATAGAAACTTAAATCTGTACCAATTCACTTAACCCCGAAAATATCTCGTATACCTAAAAGGATATTAATTATACTCAATAATATAATATTATGTTCATTTATTCGAATAAATATCGTTAGGTATTTATGCTTGACGATTGTTCGGCAGGTGCTTAGATAAGAAAATAATACGATCACAACGGTCGGTGCCGTAAAATTTTCCCCCGGTCGGCAAATTTGTTAACTCGGGACCGAATTAGTCGTATTATATTAACGCATATTATATAGAGCGTATATTATATACGTCGTGGCGTATTGTCTGTGATGTGTATGATATTATAATATAATAATAATATACGAATAAGCCACCGCGCGACCTACCATCGGTCGCCCCATCAATACAACTTCATAATAAATAATAATTAACGTTTTAAACAGCTGTCGGAGACGTGCACAACATCTACCGGGCTGTGTGATTTGATTAGGATTCTCCGCGGCGCGTATTGTGATCTATATATACGCTATCGCTGTAAATATATATATATATCATAATATACATAATATACAAACACACACACACCACACATATATATATTTATATTATTTTTAGGGCACTAGGGTAGGTATAGTACCGATCGGGGTGAGGAAAACGTGGTAAACATAGGTGTATATATAGTGCAGTACACGCGCCGGCGTTTCAATAGAGGACGAGCACCGGATGCGAACAGCCGTGAAATCCGCGCGGGCGTACGCGAAACACGCGGAAATAACAATAAAAATAATGCGAATAAAATATTATTACGACATCTGACTAATTTTCGCACAGTGCTTTTGTGCGGGCCCGAGGTAAAATACGCGTAAACGAATCGGCTTTGCGCCCGGCGCGTTTACATGACAATAATAATATATTGTATTATGCACAACGGCGCGATCATTATGCTATTGAGACATTGAGTTGTATATTATTATTGTTGTTTGCTATGTGTACGGTGTAACAATGCGCAGTCGTAAGTATACGGTTAGGTATTTCTCTTCGAAATAAAAAAAATACAATGTGCGGCCGTGATAAAAGGCTGCGGACACGGGTAGGTACATCGCACCAGAATTTTTGTTCGTTTATAAAATATGTGTATATATAATACAAATTTAATTGCAAAACGAGAGCTTAATGAGGTCCGCGTATCGTATTCGTACGTATAACGATGGGAATGACATAGGTACTCGCCTGTCTATACGGTAAAACCGTTGAAGCGTTTTTTTGAAAAATTAAATCCCATTCGAGTTGAAAACCGACTGGAGATGGCATTGAATGAGACAGTTTTGAAAAACGTCAAAATAGAATTGATATTACTGCAGGATGAAAAAAACGAAACTGGCGGCAGCCCGACGCAAAAAAAATTGAACTGTTTTTATGTATTTGGACACACTCTAGACAAACAATTTGCGGTAGACCGCGATGTAAGTCCCGAACGGTTTTGGATATAACATCGATACATGTGACGGACCTATACGCACTACTATAATATTATATACTTGTCATACCACATTATCCATCGAAAACTAGATTCACGCCGTTTTTAAAATATTACAATAATGATTTATTATGTCGTCACAGTTATCGTATTTTTTTGGTTCATACAGCACACTTATGGCTTTTGACTAACACAAACGTCGATGGACAAAAACCGCACAATTTAATGGTTTATCGCATAGCTAAATTCCTCACACTATTTTTAATCTACGGACCAGAATGATGTATTATGATTTATGAACGAAAAAAATTTTTCCCATATTTACCTAAAAGTTTGGAAGAGGCATTCCATTTTCTTTAAGTTATGATGCTCTTACAATCCAAAATGAAAAAAATTAATTACGTTTGCAAAGACGATTAAACTGTTAGTGTAACGTGTGCAAACATATTGAATTCTTATGTAATTAATAATTATTGTGATGACCATATTTATAGCTGACGAAGGGTTTTTCTTTTATATTTTTTTATTCAAATATAAATAACATATTTTTAAGAAATAATTATAAATTCATTGTGTAGAGTGCGGTTTTCAAACACAATACAACTTTAAAAAAAAGTGTGTGGTTTGAACCAAATAAATGTGTGCAATTTTAATCATTATATATACTAAAACCATGTGGTTTTTGGATAAGACGATTTTTTTTTGCTTTTATAAAGTATTGAATTTTACACCTTGTGGTGTGCGATGCTATTATTTACGGTTGTGAACATCATATTACTATATCATTTATATCAAGTACTATTGAATCAAGTACTATTATAGTACTACTGTTAGTACCAATACAACAATACTTCTTATTGCGATGGGCTAAATAAGGATGTGTGTTATTGTCGTAACGAAATTTTACACATCAGCTTATCAAACAATAAAGTTTATCTCGTGTGGAATTCTACATTATTCGCAATATTTCGCGTATTTATTCTACCGAAACACCGATACAGTAGGTATCTATTATTATTGTCTATACATACGATCATAATATATTATACACCGACGGTAATCCGATCTTCGCATCATTTCAGTGAGTGCATATTTTAAATCTTTTATACATTTTAAACAGCTGAAGTCCATACGAACACATTATCCACCATTATGTTTAATCGTTTAGACAAAGTATAATAATGTAATGTTATACATACTGCAGCTATGGTGTGGAATGTTAACATGATTGTAATGGAAATTAGTCACGATATTCAATGTTACGACTATAATATAATAAATCAAAACAGTCGTTACGATGTATTATCTAAAAAATTATTGTATTTATATAGTTATTATGTTATGGTTAACTAAATTATTTATTTATTTCAACTGGCACCATGCAAATCTTAAGGTTGTTTTCAATAATTTATTACTTTCTATTTATTGTCTCATTATTACGAATTTCTTTTGTATTCTACAATATGTAATCATCGTAATTTGTTAAATAATTAAAACCCAAGTCTTGTATTAGCTAGTATATACCTGAAGTCGTAAACACAATTATATCACTAACATTTTTGTAAACTCGTAAACATTAAAGAGCTTAAAATAAAACCAAACGACATGTATGAAATCTTAAGTATTAAGATAAATATTAATTAACTTTGTTACGAGATGTAATATTTAGTAAAAAAAATTCAAGCAAATCGCTTTTGCTATGATATAAAACTTATTTCTCAAATTAGAGAAAAACCGGATAGGACAAACCCGATTTTGTTCATATGACATATTCAAAAATGGATTGCTGAAGAGACTTCAGTTTTTCATCAAATGGTAAACATAGTATTTTCTAGTAATTACACTATTTTAAAATAAGTCTATAGATCGTTTTATGCTATTTAAATATTTGAAATTTTCTACTTTGTTAACAATTTTCCGATTTGTGTGTGATACAATTTTTGTTTGTGAGTAACAAAAGCTTGTAAAATTAATGCAATGTTCCGCAAAGGTATTTTTTACATTACCTAATTAGAAACTATGGAAAATACAGTCACACATTTTTTTACTATCATATGAATTTAAAATGTTGACATTATATTCGTTAAAAAGTTCGCTAAGAAGAGTGGTACACGGTGGATACTTATGCTACACGACCCGCCTTTCGACCCAAAGAGGGTTGACCTGCAGGCTTGGTTGGGGCGTCCACACGACATCCAGGGTATAATCTGTGGGCCACGTCCTTAGACAAGATGTAGATGTAGTGTTTAGTAAGTGTTTGCCCGAAAATATTTGAGATGTTGTTAAAAAATTGTAATTTGTATACACCCTTAATTCTGTCATTTATCATTATAATATAATATATATACATATATTGCCATATTTAAAATCAAGTGTATTTAAAAGACTGAATGGTGTAACTGAGATTATTATGCAAAACTCAGAACCTGTAAATCTGATTTAAAATTTAAATTATTCGTTTTAGAATTTCCGAAACCATATAAATTACAGTATACGAGGTTCTTACTGTTAATTTTTTTTTAATAATAAATTTAAGTCAATGTCGCATCTCTGTAAACAAAATAATAAATATAATATTATATAGTCATAAAACATCAGTATCTAGTATTATATAATATTTATAAAAAAATATATCATATGTTTAATTGCACAATATTTAATATGTATACTACATTAGGAAGTATGTTGGTGCTAGTCTCTACAACATCCTGTGTCTTACAATATTTAGACATTTTTCAATTTTAGTTTTGAATACGATAATACTTAAATGAAAAGTTTCATCCAACATCCTCATATAGATTGGAAATGAAATATTTTGTTGGATTCGAAAGAAGACGTTTGTTAATATTGTTTTGGGAAAGCAACGCAATAAAGGCGAATAAATAAACACGAAGTCGAGAACCTGCAATATTGTCAAACAAACAGTTAAAACTTAATTTTTCCAATGCGTTAAATTCGTTAAGTCCATATTTGAAATAATACTTTCGGTTATGATAATATTTCTATATGTACATCTGCACAATCGCCCTGTACCGTGAACCACGTGGTCATATCTTTAAACGACAGAGACGATTTATAGTGAATAATATTTTATCGCCATAGTGCCGCGTTTTTATTAAAACAACGTTTCTCACCTGATCTGCTGGTCGTAATGGGTCTTTTCCAGCCTCTTGTCCTTGGCCCTGCGATTTTGAAACCAAATCTTCACCTGCGTTTCGGATAAATCCAACGCGTTGGCCAATTCCGATCTCCTGTTCCGTGACACGTACTCGTTGTTCCTGTACTCCATTTCCAGGCTCAGCGTCTGCTCGGGACTGAACGTGGTCCTCTGCCGCCGGGGCGCCCGGCCTTCTTTCCGTCGCCTCCTCTCGACTGCAAACGAACAGAAGGTTAGGTACTTAGGTTGGGTTAGGTTGACCCTAACCAGAACAGGACACATCGTCGTCACAGCCGCGGTTAGTGACGATTCAAAACCATAATATTTATTGCATTAGCCTCGAGAGAGAGGCGCGCGTACATTATTTCGGCCGATCGGATTTAACCGTTTTCGTGGCTTACACATAACAATTTAATGTGTTAAGACAAACGTTCTACGTTCTTCGGCATTGTATTATTTTAATTGTAATTAGTATATTACTTGTTTTTATTACGCACACATATTAGTGTATAATAATGCCCATTGTACACCTACAATAATTGTGCTATAATAATCGAATGAATAATAATCGGTTTAACGCGTTAACGTATTATTTTCTTTGCAAGTATAGGTAGGTATAGTGTAGGCAGTTGATTAGGAAACCTACGAAATATTTTAGGCGCCTAAGTACGAGGGTTAATTGTTGTGTTATGACATTATTACACAGTAAACGGCGTATATTGACTTGTAATATAATAATGACTATATGCCAGTAGTTAGAATAGCCAAGGTAGCTATACGACTTCCGAGTATCGTATTCCATGTATGTTATAAGATGTGATTTAAGAAACTTTAGATGGCATATGGTATACCTGTGTATGCCTATAATAGGGGTCAATAATGGAAAGATTTCCTTTCTACACCGAGTATTATGTAGTGATAGGCTACGAAATCTTTAAATACGCCATAGATAAAAACAATGACGGAATATACATAAAACTAACGAATCAAGTACCTACGTTTAAATTTAAAACCAAACAAAATACAAACTTTTTTTTTTTAATAATTATGACTAGTACAGCATTAAATATATTAAAGTCTAATGTAGACTAGAAAAAAAAAATTATTTATTTTATTATTTCACAATTTCTGAAAATATATAATATATTATTCTATCTTGTTCAAAAATAATATATAATAATATATAATTATTACATGACACCAAAACAATACCGTAGAATAATGTTTAAAGACAAATTTCACAACAATATTATAACTTGTTTTGATATAACATTGTGTATGGAATTATAATTTATATACAATTAATTCATGTAATTGTGTAACAATCAAATATCATGTTACTGATAATTTAGTTGTTGTTTAACTTTTTTACAGTTGGTATTTCAACAATTGTTGTCTTCCACAAAGTTTAAAATTAGTCTCGTTAATAAAGATATTATATACCTAAACCATTAAATATACTAATGATGCATATATAAAATAAGACATTAAAATACCTACCTATTATATTGGAGGTTATTTCCATTGAATTAGCATTTATACAAAAAAATAAATAATAGTTTGAATTATTATGAATGTTGTGGTTTATTTTCTCGAATCGAATAGGTAGTAGTATTTTAAAGATGTTTTTTTGTATATGTGTTTTTAGATGGTGCTAAATAGTTATTATATCACGCTAAAATGATGAAAAAAATGCATATTAATTGTATCTAATACATTGGAAAATTGAGAAATCAATTAATAATCTGCTACAATTTAATATCAGATGAATTGACTTCAAATAAGGTTTCGATATTATAATGTTATAGGTACCTCTACATATTTGCATAATTTAAATATCTAATCAACGTGTATGTTGTATTAACTTACAACTATAATACTATAATAGATACCTATAGGCTATAACTAATTAAATTTAAAATATAAACTATTTATTTTCAATCAATACTATACTATAATAATATAAAATATTTAATATCTGTGTATAGATAGTTTTTTATATGTATTGATTTTAATGTCACGATTAATGCAATTTAATTAGATACCAATCTTTTCACAATTAAAAACATCATAATATATATTTATTATTTTGAAGTAATTATATTATTAGTTGTTTCAAATTATATGTATACAGAAAAAAATTTGGATTTAAACTTTTTACATAATGAGCGTACCTATGTTGATTATCGACTGATCCAGAAAAATCGTTCGATATATTTTTTTAATTGAAGGGTTCAGTGCGACAACCAGATAAGTCACATTTTACTAATTGTTTAGAACAAGCAAAACAAAATTCTTATCTGGTTGTTGCACTAAACCCTTCAATTAGCAAAATATACCTACATACCAAAATTATACTATGAAAACTATTACTGCAATACTGCATGCCGCATGCAACATATTACAATATATACCTATTGCTGTAAATTGATTATTAATCCTTATTAAAGGGGTACTGGATAATTTGTTCAAAATGTTTCTGTATTTATACATAAATAGCTCACACTAATCGCATTTTGTCAATTTATATAAATTGTATTATTCCTACTTCTATTTCTTTTTAAGTTTCATTACTTAATTCTAATTTAAATAATTTTTATATTACTAAAGGCAATAATTTATCTACTTGGACCGTACCGCATTGAATTATATTGTAAATATAATATTAATATTAATAACACATGCTGTAAATTGGACACGGTTTCGTATGAATTTATAAAAAAATAAAATAAACTGTAGGTACGTCCTAATTTTTAGTCTAACCCAGCTGGAGATATTTTTTTGAAATATTAAGCTAAAGATGAATTTACTTTTGTAATATTATTATGTTTAATGCCGGATCAGATACACGTACATAATAATATTATTGCACTGTTATGTAATACGAAATGCACCTAAAGGACGAAACGAGTTCTGCCTACGAAACACCTACATCATATTTTAATGAACTCTTCGCTTGGTAATAATATCGTCAGTGAAGGATAACCTGACCCAATGCACAGCAGTGCTGAGATGAAATAAACGTTCGATTCGGACGTGTAGAACGTGTCTTCGCGCGAACGAGTTCGCCTATACGTGTAATATGCATGTAATATGTACCCAAGTAAAAAAAATTATAAACCAAAAAAATAAATACCTATCTGGGCGAACACTTTGCGTTAGAAAAGTTCCACGGGTCAATAGGTATTAGCCACAATGCATATATTATAATATCAATTATTATTTATCAGAATATTACGCGAATACACGCAATATCGTCATGTTTACTGCAACGAAATAATATATATCGTCTGGTGTTGTACCTATCTGTGAAAATACTGCAACACCTATCTAAATAATTTTGATATGCAGTTGGCGTTCATAAACTGTTGCAGTCAAATGCATTCAATGGGAGACTGTAGTCGATTATAGGGGAAAAGGGAGAAGTACTCGTAAACAGATTTTTACACATGTTACACAACGTGTTATGATAAAAATATGTCATTCGAGTTACATTCTATATTATATTATTTAATTCGTATGACAATAACATTTTTAATATTATCATGTTACGTCATTGTATATGACACGGAATTATTATTGTCTCCATACTTCGTATTCTATATCAAATAAATGAACGTGGAAGTGTTGAATGTACCAAACACAAACAGATACCTACTCATAATATTATATAGTGTTCATACGAAAAATAAAATGTACAACCACCGGATCGCATGATTATAATAATACTCTTATATGCTGGGTTGCAAAAAACAATTTATTAAATTTAATGGTTTACTAAAAATTTGATGGACCACTAAATCTTGGGGACCATCAGTTCACTATTAATTCATTAAATGTTTTGTGCAACCCGGCAGTTATGTATTCAATTCATTTATAATATATTTGCCTGTTGCCTATACAGCTATACATATTTTTTTTTAAATTTATTACCTACTCGTACACATAGAAGATACCGATTGATATTGTCTCAGTAGGTATACATCATATTATTAATGTAGTTACTTAATTTATTTTTTCAAATTACCATAAATATGTGTTTAAATTTAAAAAAAAAATGCATAATTAAACATTGTCAAACACGTCGATTATGTAGTTGATGTCGCGGTGTTCGTGTAAATGAGTTTTTTTTAATATTAAAATAAAAATAATATTAGTTTCCAGTGAAGTATTTAAAATTTAAATATTATAAAAAACTTGATAACATTTTAAATTGTTATTAATATTTACTTATTAAGTAAATAATGGTATGATATAATAAATTACATTAAAATAATGTTTAATATATAATTCAACAATATGTTACATAATAACACGTAACATATTTTTAATGGTAATTGTAGTAATAATTAGTGCGTAGGTATAGGACAAAAAATAATTTTCTCAATAATACTATTCATAGCTCTATAATATTATAGTAATAAAACAAAAATATATTAAAACTGCGGGTAAACGGATGTAGAATTTAATATTTTGTTGTGAAACTAAAAAAAAAAATCCTTAAATTGTCATTTACATAAGGACCTTCGGAACGTAATTTATGACATTTACAAGTAACATAATATTTTGAATTATACTATCCATGTCTTATGGGATTTCGGACTTCGTATAAAATATTAATAAAAACTATTAATAATCCTACTAAATCTTCTCAATACATTTATTTCCAATCTGACTTGTTTCACTTGCGAATATTTCTTTTTAAAAAAAAACAAGATTTTTCAAATATGAAATAACTATTTTATTTTGGATTAGGTATTTATGATTATTAGTAATAATATTAATTATCAATAATTTTTATTTATTAGCGATTATTGATGCGTGAAGGAGTAAATTATATAGGAAAAAACTGACACAACCACATACAAATGTCATATTTTTGATTCTGATCTGATCAATAAATGTCTTCATTTTACAATGCGCGTGTGTGTTTTTTTGTGTCTTAAGACACTTTATAGTAGAAATTTGATTTTTAACTTCAATATCTTTTCTGGTAGGAATCTAGTTAATACTTATGAGAAGGGATGGTATCAAAAATAAAAAAATTCTCAGTACTTTTCTCATTAACTGGGAAAAACGGAAATCTTAACGCAAAACCAGTTTTTGACTAAATCGATTTTCTTATTTTGTTGCAATTCAAAAACAAATAACCGTAAATACTTGACATTCTTGCCAAATTATTCTTATATATATATTATAGCATTTTGAGTGGCTCTTTTCGACACGTACTATTATTTTTCTAGGCTTTTTTGAGTCATATTTTATAAACATGATATGCAATTTGTGTATAGGTAATGCAAAATAGTTTGTATTTCCGTTGATTGGTAAATATCGAATATTGAAAAAAAAAATGTTCATGACGTCCTAGAAGTGCAAAACTATACTAACATTCATTTTACTGTCGACAGATATATAAAAAATGAACATGCATATTATTCAATACCTAAGTATCTCCTATGATAAATGATAATAATATTTTTGGTGATCAAGTTGTCAGTACGATTAATACTCGCAGTGGTTGTAACACCCCTCCCCCACCCGAAATTTTTTTCTAGTTGCGCCACTGCCTACTTGTATATAGTATATCTTTAGTAATTCACACGCTCCAAGAGGTAGTGCTCCGGATAAAACACTTAAACACCAGCTCACACTGCAGTGGCGTGACGAAGGACTTTATTTGAGGCACGTGGCTCAGCTTAAAGGGTCCTGGAGACTAGGGGCATTTCACATATAGTAAATAATTTATTAAGAACACACTAAGATTAAGCCAATCGTTCTCAGTTACCATTTAAGTAAATACGTAAGTATTTATAATTACTAATATAAATTATTGTGCCTCATAAGTTAATGAAGTACGCCACGCCACTGGCTCACAGTATATTAAGTACATACTGTAGGTGTATACTAGAAATAATACATTTGCTAGTGTAATAAGTGTCGAATCGTCACGTTAGACCTAGCATGATATAAGACATATACATGTATCATGAATAAAACTTTCTTAGCCCTTACTCAGGTCAAAACCATATACGGGATGATTATTTTGTCGTGAACCTGTAGAAATATACTTCAGGAAAAACAAGCGCAAGACAATATCGTTGATGACAGTTTTTTTTTTTTTTTTACAAAACGTTCCATCATCAACTATTTTATATTTTGTACGATTATCACAATTAGGTACATAATTTAAATGTTGTGCTTAACATTTTAGAAACTCGTCGCATTATTGCGATGCCACTCACGATAAAATAATCATTATAATATAATATATCTGCACAGTTTCGTGGCTAGGGCAAGTGCTCCCCTCGATTTTTTTTATGAACAATGGTGTGTTAAAGTAACAGGAGATAAGTATTGTAGCTTGATAAAAACTATAGAAAAATAATTCAGAACCCCCCCCCAAAAAAAAAAAAAATTTTATCGTTTTTCCGGCTACGGCACTGTATTTGTGTTAAGTTAGGTCACACTGAGGGGAGACTTCAGTCACTCCTCGCACCAAATTCGTCTAATTATTAACGCGTTTACAACATTGTCGTTATACCGATGACATTGTACGGTCGTCTCATATAACGCCGTCGTCGTCTGGCACAGTGGAATCGAACCCTATTTTTAGGTCAGGCGCTCAGATATGACATTTTTCTCTAAAAATGTGAACGAGGGCCGAGCGGCTATGATTTAGCCAAACTGATGCCTGAATATAATATTATATACTACTCGATGCGAACTAGGGATAAATCAATAATACTTATTCATATAGTTTAGACTTTCGAAAATATGTTTTTATATGTTTAAATCACTATATAAATATAGTATTTTGTATAAACAGCCGCATAGGTACTTTGTGCGTTAATCAAATCAAATTATGTGTACATTACACGGTTTAATTGATATGCATTGCGCGTTACCGATATTTCCTTTGGAAAGCAAACAGATTAAACTTTTACAAATCGTTTTTCTATACTCAAAGCGTAATAAAGTACACAGACTCGTGGCTGCACGAGGGGCTGATTTTTAGAAATTCGGCGTCACCGGTCAAGCGGATATTATACTCACGAAAAGCGGTCAAGCCCGCGGCGAACGTGTGTTCGACGTACGCGGCGGTCGGCCGGACGACGACGACGGTGTGCTGCTGCAGTGACGTATCCGAGGCGGCGGCCGTCGCGGGCTGCACCGAGACGGACGGCCGCCTCAATCCGTACCACTGGTGTAGTGGGACATCGCCGGCGCGGCCGTGGTGCAGACGACGGACGTCTTCGGCGGCCGCGGCCACATCGGCGTCCGTCTCGTACAACATGGCGAAAAACTTTCTGGGCGACAGCGGCCGGCGGACGGCCACTCCGGATTCGGTCATGTCGAGGCGGCGGCGGCGGTGGTACCTACCTTAATATTTTGTCTGCAGTGTGCGCGCGTACGTGAGGGCTCGTAGGGACTGATGGACACCGCTGTCGCCGCCGCCGCCACGCACCGTAGACGACGTCGACGCGCCGCCGCGGAGGGCGTGTCCCCCGCGTTTATTGTTATTGTCATTATTAGTGTTTTTAAGGGTTGAGACCGTGTAATCCGATCCGCCGAAGCACCGGGCAAAGGGGTGTTGGTCGCGTACGCGCACGCGCTCTCTCGCTCCCTCCCCGCCATCGAAATCCCATGCACGCCCCCGTCTTCTTAACCACGCGACCGTTTTAGTCACGTCCCCTCCCCTTTAGCGCGCTATTTGCAGTGCACGCGTCCGACCCTGCAGGTGCAGAAGACGGTCTCTATACTTTACGTATTATATTATTTGGTTTTATCACGTATATTATAGGTTTATAATCGTACATCGTATAAACACCGCTTTTCATTCAATTGAGTTAATGTAAGTAGGCATAGCTAAAATTATACTGCAGCACCAGTGCTAAAAGATAATAATCTCGTAAATCGTTAATCATTAATTATTATTATTTATAATTATTTGCGATAAGTACCCGTTACCAACCGAGATACTGCTACCTCATCGTTGTCGTAATAATAATAATATCATAATAGATTAATAAAAATATATATTTCCAGACGATCGATACGATCATTGTATACAAATATGTTATAATAGTATAGTATATACTATATAGTTTATTATATATAGAATAGTATATTATAATTTTGGTTAATCGTTTATGCAGTGTATGATAATAATATTTATGAATTATTATATTATGCTTTTCGATCGTTCACTCGCGGTAGACTTGCATTTAGGGAATGACAGTACACTACTAAAAACATACACGATTGTTATACTCACAATATAATATTACTATTTTATTATACACACAAAATATACAGTAAAAAATGAATATATATATATATTATATACACATTACACATTATACAAACTATACACCGACCGACAACATCGTATTATATTAGTTAATTCCTTTTTCTGTGTACCTATATGTGACTACTTCGTATTAACTGCTATTATCCGTAGCTAGAACAGTTGTGTTTTGAGCTCGAGAGTTCTTAATAGCCACGTACACGGAAAACAACAGGTGTAGAGAATCAACTTTCGTGTCAGTCTTCGGGATCCCAAAGTAATCTGAAACAGATTTCAATCGCGTGATTTAGTGGACGTGTGCAGTCATTTGAGGTTCTACTAAATGATAACACCGCCGTATGAAAAGATTGAAATAAGCAAACCAAAAAGTCATAAACTCATAATATACTTATTATACAGAGATTACGATAGTATACAGAGATCATTAGCTTATAATATATACCTACTATTATAGTCCGTTTACAATTAATGACATCGGCAAGGATAAATCTGTGCATTACACGTGACGTTTTTAAAAATGATAAGTCTTAATTGTTATCACAATAATAAACTCCGAGGAACGGATTGGCCGAGTGGACTACGGCGTCGATTCTGACACGTACCGTCGCCGGTTCGAATCTCGACCACGGGCGGCTCCTCTCTCTTGTCTAGAGAAGGATACTGCCATTCCCCGACCGGGCATGGCAGAAATCTACGGGTACTCATTTGGAAATCCGGCAAAAACCAAACACACATGTTTACCAAAAACCTACAGTAGCCTCCCACACAGTTGAAAAACCACCCATATGCCTAAGTGTACCGTGTCCTGTGCGACTTCTGTTTTTCAAATAAGAACCCCTTCACATTTTTATGTAGACTAACTAGTAGATAATCTTTCTGAAAATTTGGATCTTTGATGTACCTAGTTCAAAATTTGAACGTTGAGTTTCTCAGTTATTAAAATGTTTATAAAAAAGAATAATAGGTATAGACCTTAAAAATGGTTTTATAAAAATATAGGTAAAATAGATGTAATGTTGGAGCTGGTATTTATTATACTTGCATCATTTTCACAAATTATAATGGTTGATAGATTAATATTAATTAGTACGATCTTCAAATCACCATAGCTTCTATATTTTCCAAACACATTATCATGAGTCATGGACCTATTATATCCTTGAAACACAAAGTTAAATAACTCAAAAACGATGACTCAATTGAATTTTGATTTTGATACGATATCATTTCCAGAATAATTATCTGCTAAATAATTTATAGTAGAAAATGGTGGTTTTAATTTGAAAAAAAAGAAATTTGTATATCCACTGGTCACTCTTTAAAAAGTACGAAAAGTCTCAAGAGTTTGAAAATGTGACTTCCTTATAAGTATGTGTAGGAGTGGTGAGCATGTTTGATAATCACTCTGCATATAATATACTGTGTAGGACCTACACTGTAGGTATGTACCACGTTAAGAATATCGTGAACAGTTAATATTATAAATTAAAATATATATATTTATATGTAGGATATTAATTATTATAATATAAATCTTACATATTATTTATCGATCAACTACACGTTTAAATCTAAATTTATTTTATTATTTTAGTCTTGCAAATATTGTTGATATGTGCCAATGCAATATCTGTAGCGGATCGATGTGATATACCTACTTAACCATTATAGTATTACAAGCACTATTAAACATTTAAACTACAATATGCAAATCTGTATAGAATCTTAATATGGAGGTATTTCCTATGACATAAATATACGTATAACACAACAACATAATAATATGGTACCTAAACGCGTTCATTTTATAATATAAGAATAGTATTGTACCATAGATGTATCACAAAATTATATGATATATGTATTTCGATAAATGATCCGCCTCATCGATGCAATAATATATCATTCGACAATATCAAAATTTCAATTTATTTATTATTTTCATAGTTTTCTTTAAAATAATATCGATACACTTACCACAGACTTCATCAACAAGAGTCAACAAATCTGCATTTTCAAAATCCGGCATGTCTCTTCTTTTCTGATCGCCACCGTCCATCCACGGTTCCATTATTGTTTCTACGTCTGGCATTTTTCTGTTCACGGGCAAAATATTAATAAATTACTGTGCAGTAGGTGTATTATAATATAATATAATACATGAATACAAATTCTGTCAATTATTTTTTGTATAGAGTATAATATACTTATATCAGCATTTACTTGGAATAAAAAAATGCGGACGTCTTCCCGCGGTTCAATTCATTTATGTCGCGTATCCACTGTTCGATGACTTTTGGATTTTTTTCGGCGCTCTCCAATTTTTTCACCACCTTTAACAAACCCCCAAGTATTATCCTATATTA
This sequence comes from Sitobion miscanthi, assembly GCA_008086715.1. Classification (NCBI taxonomy): domain Eukaryota; kingdom Metazoa; phylum Arthropoda; class Insecta; order Hemiptera; family Aphididae; genus Sitobion; species Sitobion miscanthi. The sequence continues at coordinate 30,103,584 of CM017797.1, forward strand.
TTATTATAATTATAGAATATCAATAGTTTCATTATCTCACAGCCTGCAACCTACGCGATATAATCACTATAATTAGTATAATTTTATATTCGTTTAATATACCAATTATGGAGTAATGATACATTTAACCATACATAATATGACTACGCTAATTTTCTAAGTCAATTCTTGTGTTGTTGAAAAAAATTTTTACGTACAGTTAGTAGCAACATGAAAATATTCTCCGGTTGTCGTTTGCGCATCACTACCTATTGTTGATTTTGACATTTTTTGTAAAACAGTATTGCATCGTTCGATTTTTGGGTTGTACAACTAGGTTATACATAATTTGCACATCGACCGTTTAAAAAGTCGTACATCATTTGTGCATCAATATTAATTAACGATAAAACTGAAAAAAAGGTGTAAACCAAAAATCGAAGGTTGTTTTCTAATTTTCTAGTGGTTCATCATTTACGACGGGTCCTGAACGTCAAAAACTAGACTATAAATTAAATAAAACTTAACTAATAAAAAAAATGTCAAGACTTTGATGAGTTTTGATAAAATTTGAACTTTTAATGCTTATTTAACAAAAACTTATTGCTAGGTATGTATCATTATTATTTTAGTTTCTAAGTGGAACGATGAATGTATTGATTTTACAATAATGTGTGTGTGTTTTTTTTTTGTATCTGTCATCACCTTTTAGGACAGTCAAAATGCTTAGATTTTCTTCAACATTATCTTTTCTAATAGGGAAATGAATATAGTTGGTACTTTGGGGGGTCAAAAGTAAAAATTTTCCAGAAGTTTTCAAAAGCACCATGAAAAACAAAAGAAAAATAAGGAAAAACGGGAATTTTTACGCAAAATCTGTTTTTGAGAAAATCGATTTTGGTTTTTGGTGCAACTCTTAAACAAATGACTGTAGGTACATGACATTTTGACTGAATGTTTATACTAGCATTTTCTATACACCATACAATTTTTCAAATATTTCGATTGATTTTGAGCTGTTTACGGACATTATCAGTTTCCATTTTTTTTTCTATAAATATCAATAAAATTTGAATAAAAAATAAAAAAGCGTGAAAATGTAATAAAAGGCTACTAGTATAATGATTCAAAGGCAGATGAAAAAAATTAAAAATCCATTGTCACAATTTTTTTTTATAAGCATTTAAAGTTCAAATATTGACAAAATACGTAAAATGACAACAATTTGGAAATTATTTTGAGTTAGAAATTCATAAAAAATTTTCTTTTTAAATCTAAGATTTTAAAATGTAATACAAGATTCCTCATAAGTTTTTCTACTCTTATCAAACAAAAAAATTTCGAAGAAAGTCAAATTGAATTTTTATGAGCGTTTGAAAATCATATTTTTACAACATTTGATATTCACTTGATTTCTCATGTAACGTTTTTCTTATTTTGTTGTAATTAAAAAACGTATAACTGTAGATACTTGAACATTTCACTGAATGTTTATATTAGCAATTTCTATACACGATAACATTTTAAAAATAATTTGACTCTTTTTGAGCTGATAACGGATATTGTAAGTTTTCAATTTTTTTAATTTTTTTTTCTATAAATATCAATAAAATTTTATTTGTTGGGTAAAAAAGCGTGAAAAATTAATGCAAGGCTCCTGATATATTGTTACAATAGCAGTGGAAAAATATTAAAAATTCAGGCACAATTTTTTTTATAAGTATTTAAAGTTCAAATTTTGACCAAATTTAAAATATAATAATTATTTTGTAATTATATATTTATAAAATGTTCAACTTTTATAGTTAAGGATTAAAAATTTAAAACAAGATTCTACGTAAATAGGTAAATATATTAATTAATTTATCATTAAATATACTTAGTAACAGGAACTACTACACAGTAGTTCGTACTTAGTAATATCATAGGCTGACTGACTGTTTTCGCTAAGAATCATTTTTCTTATATAATGATATTAGATTGAATTCAAATTTAATACCATTTATTACAATGACCTATTTGTAAACTACTATACAGCAGAATGACATCCACTTACCCACCTTTTTAAACTTAAAAATCTTATATTGTTCATTAATCATTATCTATATAATATTATATTATGTATGTAAATGTATTATATAATTATTACTTCAGTTCAATTGAATGAATGCAATTTATTTTTAATTGTTTGTATCTATTTGTTACATTGATATATTTGATATACGATAATCATTGAATTTTCAATCAAAAATAATTTTTTATACCCTTCTATTGTGATGTACGATAATTTAGTGCAGATAAATAGACGATGAGCAAATGATATACAGCCAAAAATTTTAAATTAACTAAAAAATTTAATTTTTCATCAGTGGTTTTTGGGGTTTATAATGTTTTTAAAGATAATCTATATTTTTAATTTTATAAACAGAATATATTTTATCTTAACATTTTGGTTTACTTACTAATATAAAATATTAAATGAAATACCTACACCTAGTCTAATTAATATGAATTTATTTTTTTAGATAAGTGTAGTAAAATTACAAGGGGTATGGGTATACCCAATATAAGCTGTTGGTAGTCTACTAATCCACTCCTAGGTAAAAAATAAAAAACAATTTTTATATTTAAAAATGTAGTGTTATTTCAAAACAATTTTTAGATGTTTAGCAGAGCGAGAAAGCTAGTGGTTTTACAATGATGTTTCTTTTTTTTATCCTGTTAGCAAAATTTCTACTAGAAGGAATGCTTCGATTCAACATATAATATCTTATCCTTTAGAAAACTGGATCAGTGTGGTCTCTTTAAAGAGGTCATTTTTCGATTTTTTTCAATAATTTTTTAACGCCACGGGAAAAATCACCAAAATACCCTATTGCTAAATATTTTGTTTCTAACGCTTTGTTTATCACCATAGAAACGAATAAAATATAACCGCTAAAAAATTAAAATGTATGAATTTATATTTATTCAATTTACTATTGAACATAAACATAATTTATGAATCTAATTTCAAATTATATAATACTATTTATTAAACATACTAATATCTATATAATAATAATACACTATCCTGTCCGAGGACCGAACGGCCGGTTATGGACAAACTTGCAACACCGCTGACACACTCCACCCCCCTGCACTTACCCGCTTTTTCAGAAATGAATGTATAGTCAGTTTAACCTAACCTAACCTCAACACTTAATTGTACCCATTTACATATATTTCATAATATTACGGTACATCACCAGCGACTTGGACGACGACGAACACGACGCCCGAAGCTGTAAGTTGAGCAGACACGGGTCGCTTTGGTTTAGGCATGGCTCGTCCAAGTACTCCAGACCAAGGCCCGCCTGTATGGAAGGATCGGGTGCAATCACTTTGATAAACGCATCGGCGTCACCGACGGCAGGCAAGTAATCCGGTATGAAGGGCTGCAACCTGAACTCGAGCTTCGCCTTCTGGGGGTAGTACCTGCAGAAGGACAAGTCTACGTGCATATTATACTATATACCCAATGTATGCTATATCCAATACGGAGATGATTGTCTTACCAAGTTTGTCCTCAACGATAATGATATATTTGAATTCGTCCTAATGTAGGTGCATATTTGTAATTTGGCTTTTGAAATATTCACATAAATTAGGTCTACGAATTGGGGGATTGGGGGTCTTAGCTGATTTGATACGTCGAGTTTAAGAATCCGAACATTTTAAACATAAAATTGTATAATCGTTATAGATCCGTAATAACATAATCATTTTCTAAAATAAAAAAAAAATTAAGTGGCAAGGACAGACATGTCGAGACACTCGTCGTACAATATTGGAGTTAAACATAAATGTATAATATTATAATGCGTATTGGGGATTCGATACCAACAGTTTTTAAAAAGTTCAATTATATTGGCAAGTTCCCAAGTGTGTGCGTTTAGTAAGTGATCACTATTGTGTGCGACACTGTGACTGGAGTGTAAAAGAGATACTCACACACGCAAACCCACATAATCACATATCATCATTCTGCAATTAATGAGCCTCTAACATTGTTCACTAAAAGTAAGTAAAGTATTGCGATAAAAAAAAATTCGATCCCCCCACCTTTTTTATTTGTTATTCATTGGTATAATCATCATTTTTTTTCATTTTATTTTAAAATCAAATTTAAAGGTCAGATATAGGTGTCAACATTTGAAAAAGTGGTTTGATTGATCTCAAATAAACTTATAAAGAAATAAATTTTTTATCAATACGATAGACACGGGTCCATTAAAAAAACAGGTGGTATCGAATTCTCTTAAATACATATACGCCTTATAGCCACATAGATATTATTATTCTTACATAATTTTAAGATGCTATATACTTACATTGATATGTATTTGAACACGTCTTTAATATCTTGGGATAAGTGAAGAAGATCGACGTCTTTATTGTAATCCCTACCAAATATGCAGTATAAATAAATTTCATATATTAAAAAATATTTATTATTTACCGTATTATATTTAAATTATACATTTAATAAGGTTTTGTTTTACAAAGACAAAGGTCACACAATGATTTGGAACATCTATATTGATTCCTAACGCCTTCAGATGTTAAAAAATATTTCTATTTGCAAGGATCTCCTGCAATTTGTGATTACATTTTAAGATCATAGAAAAACGACGATGGTGTTCGATATTCTCTCGTATTATAGTAAAATATGATATGAGTTTTTTGAATATTTTTTAATTTGATTTAAATAGTTTAAATAATATACAATAATGATTAATGACATTATTAAAAAAAATCACAATAGTAAGATGTTTCAATCAAATTAACATGAATATATTTTTTTTTACAAATTAAATCAATACATTATTATTGGAAATAAACAACAATATGAGTGTCCCTGGATAGTTTTAAGTTAGGTATTTCTTCAATATACCCACATAATATTATATTTTTGATGTGTTATTATTTTTGAATTATAAACAATGTTCATGTTGATTTACATGAAAATTTGTATTTTCTTAGGAATTTTTCCCTTCAAATCAATTATGTAATATGATGATTAAATCTATAAAAACCGACATGATAGTTGGAATTTTTATGTACCTAGTTAATACTAGAGTTATTAACAAGTATTGCAAAATGGAATAAAAAAAATGAATAATTTTTTTGATAAATATTAGTTTGTGACAGGTGTGCTATTATATCATAATCATATATATTAATTATTGTACTCGAATTTATTTAAATAATATAGATAACTAACGTGAGGATTAAAGCAGTAATTATGGTTTGTTAGCATACGTTATAGGTACATAAATAATTGTTGTGAAATTATCAAATTATTCACCACACTAGAAAATGTAATGCATTATTCATTAAATGCGTTCCGTGCAGCTGTTGATGTGATTATGAACGAGGCCCGCTAATTGGGTCTTAGAACCTGAGACGTTTACGAATAAATGAAAAAAAAAACATAAAAAAATCACTTAAATCACTTAAACACGACATTTAAGTAAAATGTTTAGTGAGTGTGTTCATGAACACCTTACAATATTTTATATTTATATATAATGACATGTAATATGTATAATGTATATAATATAGTGTAATATACATAGTATTATATTATAATCTGACATATTGACATTATATTCCTTCAGAAATTGAAAAACGTGTTAAGTGATATATATTGCGTAATTATTAAACAATGTTTTATGGAAGAAAAAACAATCACGATTATTTCGCTCGAATCAGTATATTATTAAAATTTAATGCATTTGATAAAAAAATTCATCTCATGGGAGTTTACCTCTGAGCTTCGTGCACGTCAAAACTGTCTGGATCTTCTTTCACGGCCGCATCCACTTCTTCGTAATCCACGGCTCTGAGTCTGGACCTGGACCTTCGACCTGAACCACTGGACATCTATTTGAATATAACATATTATGTTATATTTTTTAATTGTATATATTAATGAGATTAATCTTAAACATTAATAATATTATTTTACAGGGTGGGGTAGTGAAACTGGCAATTTCTAAATATATAGTATAATAATCGCCCATTTTACTGTCCCACCTCCTGTATGTATTCTTCAAAGTTCAAACCGTTCACTTAACATATTCGCAAAAGCATAATTTATTATAGCCAGCGTTAATGGGAAGGAAATAAACATTTTATCATAAAAGATCAGATATGTAAATATATTATGTATTTATAATGATTAATAATTTATTTTGAGTTTAATCAATTACAATTTACAAAGTAACATTATTAAACAATACATTCAAAAATAATAATATGTAGTCAATAGCGTTATTATCACCACAATAATAATATTATAGATTTACAATTTTTGGCTTCATCATAATTTAAATTTAATTAATTTAGAACACCATCTGGATCTACCTAATATGGCAATGGCGGTGATTGTCCGGATTAATAATAAACGATCTGACAATAATAAATAAAACTTGGAGTAGAAAATAACTTGAAAAGTTATAGTCAAATCTTACTAGGAATTTGATAGTTCTATACAATATACTACAGTATTACTATTTTTCAATGATACTATACGTAATAAAAATTGTACCAAAAATAACATTGAGTATATATATATTGTATATAATATATAGAATTATATATACTCAATGAAAATAATAATGATTTATTTGTTTTGATAATTTATTTATTTTTTTTATTTTTTTTTAGAAAATTTACAATCTGTATTAACAAAAACACAATAAGTACATGAGGTAAATGTACAAAATAACAATATAATAAAATGATAGAATGGCACGATTGGGGCGACCATCCAACGATAGAGAACCCTTCAGACTTAAATTAAACATAGTTTATTGATTTTTTTTTTTTAACTAAATTTTTTATCATCACGATACCAGCGCCTTTTAAGGCGACGATGGGGTTGTCAGGTAGTGTAAGACGTGAGGAAAGGAGGGATATAAGAAGATTTTGGTGCTGTTGTCATTTTTTGTGAAATTTAATGTAATATTGTTTGGTTAGTTGTTCAATTTTATATACCTAAAATCTAATATCACAATAACAAATGCAAGGTGAACTCTTGCTCTGGATAGAATCACTATAACAAATATCATAATACTTTTAGCTTACCAAAATTTTTCGCTGCTTGGCACTGGGCGTCCTCAGATCTCTACTGCTGTCGTTGTCGATGCTACTATCAGACGACTCACTATCGACGTCCTCAGCATCCTTTACGTCTATCTCTTCGTCGTACATTGTATGTATTTCACAGCGATTCGGACGCGAATATAATGCGCTACGACGTGTAGGTGTTACGACTGAGAGTTAATATTACAGGTATAAATAAATATGACGTATCGACGTTGTCTTCCGCCAAAAGGCCATAATATTACACGCGCAGTATACATTTTATACGCGCTTTATACCCGATAACTACTGTTTTGGTTACCGGTGACCGGTGTTGCCGTTGGTAACTGCACTTAGGTACCAGCTGCTGCTGTTGTATACCTACGTCGCAGTGGTCGACGATTGATTTTCTTTTTTAAACCGCCGCAGGCATCGCCAAAGCGCTCTACGATATATTATATACAACAGGTACTTTACGATATATTATATACGATATAGTACAATATACTGATAATAGGTACATTTATGCATAATATCAGTGTCATATCGACAAGTTGTACTTAGCCTTAAGATTTTTTTAACGAAAAGGTAACGTGTGGGTCTTTGCCCTACAACTACCTACATCCAGATAATAATAATATGCAATTTCGCAATAACTTTTGACTACCTAAAGTACCATTGATATCGTTTTGAATGCAAATCATATGTATATAATATTATCCAAATCTGCAGAATCATGTGAGAACCTAACTATGTAATTTATAAGTTTAAAAATAGTTATTATTTCCAGTTTCTGTTTTATATTGAATCTTTTTTACATGACGAGCGACAAATGGCTGAAAATATTCGCAAACCACTACTATAACACCATATTACTATAATTTATGCTATCATATTAGATTCGACTCCAGCGTTCAATGCCCTGATTGTAAGTCTAAAACGGATTTTCTCCGTTATCCTGCAAACTTATCGTAGTTATCTGTACCGCACTGGTGAATCGAAAAAACGTATTCTCAAACTATCGTACACATCCGGAAAAAATACGGACGTACAGATTTTATTCGGTTTGTAGGAAAATGGGATTAAGGAAATAAAATGTATAATATCCAATGTTTAAAGTGGCGTCGATACGAGAGAAAGTCATAATAACGTTTTTAATATCGTTTTACAGTTAATAACTTATCGTGAATTATATAAACTAGCCACTAAATTACAAACTAGCAAACAAATCCCAAAATATGTAAAATTATTTAAATTGTATACACGTCATGGAAAATTAACTACACCGAAACAGGATCAATATGTTGCATAATTTATATTATATTATTCTTTCGTCGGATATCTAATATATGAATTGAATGTGACAAATTGTTTTAAAAATATTACTATAATCAGGTAGTGACAACAACTTCACATTATTAACTTTATATAACGAAATCAAATAATTATTATAATTTGTAACGATACATTAATATTTTAAAGATTAATTTATAATACGGTTGTATGCTGTTGTGTATTACTAATTTATTGAGTTTAGCGAAACATTTTACAGGAACACAAAACACACGATACACATAGCACACATGTATATTTAGTAGTAAAATTATAACACTGGCGGGGCAAAATAAAAACTTATTAAAAGCCCCTGCAAACCCTATTAATTTTTCATCAAAAAGTTAGGTTAGGTTAGGTTAACCAACCTTAGCGGTTGAAAAAAAATAAAGTACTTCTAGTGGTTCGATTTAAAAAAATGTAAAGATGTTTTAATTGGTCAACAAGTCTTGACTTTGCATCAAGACTTTGCATCGGTTGGAACATATTTTTTATATTTTAGATATTTTTTAATATATTCAATATTAATAATTTATAAATTTATTAAATGTAAAATTATTCATTATTATTTTTACTCTCGTCAAGAATTTGCTGAAATTGAAAAAGTGCTCCGACCGATGCAAAGTAAACTTTTTTACCAACACAGACATCTTTACATTTTTTAAACCGAACCACTAGAAGTACCTTAATAAATTTTTGTCAGTGCGACGGCTATTTCATGTCCAATAGTTGGTTTTCTAATGACTTTAAATGACTTGTGCATGTGCGTGCGTGCGACCATAAACCAGATAAGAAATAACAATGAAGTATAAATTGATGCAGGTCGCAGGTGATGGTAGGGGAGTATACACACACTAATGATCATTTACTACACAACCAAGACGATCCGTAATCGAAGGAACGATATAATTGCCTAAGCACAACTCCTTAAAAATGACACATTTGCAGGGGCCTTAATAAAATATTATGTACGGTGCTGTGCTATTTGTGTTGCATTCTGTTTAATAGAAGGATAATATTAGTTGATGAAAAACTACTAAAATACTAAATTACTAAATTACTACTTTATTTTAAAATAAAAATATATACGGTAAGTATGGTTATTTTTGTTTATTATTTTAATATTTTATTGTTTATAATTTATAAAAATAATAGACACATTATATTATTTCAATAATATAATGTAAATTGTAGCATTGATAACTACAATATAGTATTACAATTAGAATGCATGTTTGGTTGAAATTGTACTCCTTTAAAATTGTTAATGTCCAGAAATACAATTTATTACTCAGCAACAGAAATGGAGTGCTATATTTTTGATAAAGCACACAACCATTCAACACATTACGAATTCAAACATAAGTGAATAATAACATAATAATTGAAACAACAAAATTATACAAGAAAAATCGTTGATTATAAATACTAGTATATTTATAGCCAATGGCACTATGTATAATAAAATGTTTGTACACGTTTTATCATTTTTATTATTTCATGTTCGGTTTAAAACGTATGGAATAGCGACAAACACACAGATAATCGTTGAAATCGGACAAAAAGTCCACGTGAAAAAAACGTTTTATTATATCAATAAATAACATAAGAGAAATATGTTTTATATTACAACTTAAAAACTAAAAAGGTGGCTTGGCGTGGCGCGTTGGCTAGTAAGTAACGGCCACAGCTACTAGCTCCCCGATGGGTAACCACTCGGGTTCATAGTAGTTAAAAACCTTGCCACACATACACGAGTTTGCTACCTATCGTAAAATCAACCTACCGTTCCAACCTTACCCCTACCACAGTTCATAACCCCTACAACAGCTAATGGCCTTAGTCACCGGGCTTAAGTTCAAAAAAAAAAAAAAAAAAGTAATAATACAAAATCTACAATGCAAATACTTCGATGGTTTGGGGTTGTTATTTGATGACAACAAATTATTTTTAAATTTCAATGTGTTGTGGTTACTCGAACAATTGAATACGTGAGTACAAATGTTCTATTAAGTTACATAGACAGTCGCCTTGTAAAATAAAATATTGTCATAGTACTTTCTTAGACATGATGAATTGCCTATACAATTCTCCTTGGAAATTTATAAACTGGAACCACCAATGATTCATTTATTTTGAGTGCCGTAACTGTTATAAAATACAATATAAATTCATTTTATAATGTTAAAATTGATATGACAAACTTAAAAAAAAAATAATGTATTTTAATTATCGCTGCGATTGTATTTACTATACTTTATTATTTGAAAATTTAATAGTAAATAATATTATATAAAATCAGGGCTTTGAACCTTTATGTTTTTTTCGGTTTCGATTCTGATTTGGTTCTTTTTCATAAAAGTAAAAATTCGGTACCGGTTTCGGTTCTGGTTTTTAAAATAACAGAATTAAGGTCTCGGTTCTGGTATCGGTGAAAACCGGTATTAGAGGTATTTTTTTTTTTTCAAAAAGCAAAAAAAAACCAAGTATAAATTTCATACATATATTATCTAAAATGATAAAATAAAATTATTAACCTTATTAGGTTAAAGGACTTTCTAAGTTAACTATAATTTTGATTTTAAAAACATCAAAAACAAATTTTTAAAAAATAAGGTTGGCTCATGTTGTAAGAAGTGGAAGTCAGTGCATCATATAATTTGATACAATCAAACACTCAAATACTCAATGGTCTCTATAAAAAGTGGTTTTATTTAAATGATAGCCTAAAATTATGTATGATGTGCATGTAGCCAAGTGACCAACTTTGTAGTTGTTTATATCACCAATTAGCTTAGTCAACACTTGAGAATGGAACTCTGCCTCGATATTATGTAGGTTCTTTTAAATTAATTTTGTTATATAGGTAATTTGTGCAAGGTATACATAATTTTCTATTGAAAAGGATATTGAAATGAATTGTCATTGTTCAATTGATTCCAATTTATACAGCCCTTAGATCAAGAGCTTACACTGTAGCTGTGGCCTATGAGTCTGTGGCCTTGTGAGTTGTAATAGGCTACAGATTCCAGGTATGAGTTATAATATATTATATTAAGAGGACATCACACCCGCATGTGTTGTCTCCGTTTTACAAATGTAGAACATAGCAAAAACTGTTTTGCGCAGGACAACTTTTCTCGCACCATATTTGTTGTAGAACTATCAAATTTTCACAACACGTAAAGAAGAACTTTATCCGTGCAACAGATTTTTTTTTATTAACACTATCCAATCATTTTTTATAAGCAAGTAAAAAAATGAAATGTTTAAAAGCAAATAACTTTTATTGTATTTATGTTATCTAAAATATAGACAGGCTGTTGCATAGATAATTTTCTACCCTATATGTTCAGAAATTTTGGAGCCACTACTACAAACACAGAAAGATACAAGTTGTTCCACGCATAATAGTTTTTGCTATGTTGTACATTCGTAAGACGAAAACAAGACATGTGGGTGTGACGTCCTCTTAATATTGAAGGTATGAAAGTTGGACTTGGTTAAAAAAAAACTGATCTATTTTAAAATAGATGTAGAAGGGAGTGTATAATAATTAGGAAAAAAATGTCTATCTTATAATAGTAAAGATAATAGATCGTGCACAGAGTAGGTAGATGGAAAAACACGAAAAACGTTATAATTATTTTTTCAAGTTTTTGTATGATATTAATATACTATTATTGATATTAGAACGATTTTTTCTGGATCATTTTGTCGCGATTATTTATTATTATAAGAGCTATGCGGTCATTAATATTCACGTGATGACAAAAAAAGGGGAACTCATAAGAAACCGCATTGTATGGACAAGCCGCAGTGCCACTGCTCAGTGCCAGACACTTAAATTGTTAAATATACGAGCACGAACTGCTTAGTGCGATACCCACGCTAATGATCTTGTAATAATAATAATGATAATTGACGTGTCAACAACGATAGAGAATAATAAAAAAAAAAAAAAAGGAAAAAGATAAATTACTTATTGATTGATATACCTGTAATAAATAAGAATCATTTCCAATAGCTGCAAGGTTTTGGCCGGGCATGTATATATGGACCGTGTGTGTAGGTACATGTTTTTTATTTATTAATAATTGAATAATACAGTTTATAGACAGCTAATATGCAACACTATGGGTACGTCATCTCGAATGACGATTGTTATTACCTACGATTGTTGCCTCGCATTTTTATGCAAATACGGCTCACGTAAAATATGTATTCAAATGTGTGAAACAAAGTTTTAGTGTTTGCGTTGAGAACAAACATCTTTTTTTTTTTAATTAGTTGTATTTTTATCGCGTGTATATAATAACATAATGCTGTTATTATATTATTATTATGAAAGTTTTGTCATTTTATTGATGTACCAGCAGGCAGCAACTCTAATCAAGTATAAGACTCTGTGCGATTTAAATTACCAATCTTGTGAAGATTTGCTACAACAGTGATTTCTTTTATACTAGCTTATTTTTCTTTTTATCACTTATTTGTAAATACACCTATAGGGGGAACATAAATAAAAAAATAAAAACAATAAACAATATCATAAAATGGAAGATCGTGATAATGTCTCGTAAAGAGTTATAATGTTTTTTTTTTTAAATATATTATATATGTAGGTATGTACCTCTGGTACCTATACCTAATACCTGTATACATTAATACATTATATAAAGCCATACAGATGGTAGATGAGCCAATTTTCTATTCACGACATTTAATATTTCTTAACTGCAGATATGATTATCTGTAATCATGCCATTATAATCTGTTAAAATAAATTACTTTTTAACGAAACGTAATATATAATTATTGAACCTATGTTCCATTTAAAAATAAAAATAAGACTAATATTACTATTAATTTATTTTTCCAAAAATTGAACACCATTAGTATTATATTATAATATTGTGTTTAATGTGGTAGGTAGTACAGCGGTTCCCAAAGTGTACGCCGATGTTTCTTTTCAGGGGCGCCGTGCTGCCGTAGAATTTTATTTGGTTCAAAAATATATTTGAGAACCCGACAATGACGGTGATGGAAACAAGTACGATTATGTAAACAAAAATGTATAAATTATCTATAATTAAATAAATATTTTCATATAACTCATTACTATATTTTCCAGGTTTTATTTTTTTTCTATTTATTATGATTATTCATGCTATGACTTGGGAAGAAAACCTTAGTTAAAAAATGGCACCACGATTCAAAAAAGTTTGGGAGCCACTGCGTTAATACATATGCCCCATTTAATACAAGGAGCTGAAGTAGGCATCTATACATATCCCAGAATTTGTATTCAATACATTAAAATTAATTTAAAATATATAGCGCATAAAATATTATCACGATATAATCGATAAAGGTGTTTTTATTTTTACCAATAACTCACTTGTTTGATTCAACCTATTATGTGTCTGTTTTTAAAAATGCTAAAAAGAACAAGTATATACTTGAAATGTATATAATATCAGTGTTTTGAAGATATTAGGTATAGGCAAACAAATATTTTAATAATTATTTTACTACTCATGCGTGTTTATATTATAATTTATAATACAGTAACCATGTAGTCCACAATAACTGAAAACAATCAAATACTTAACATAAGTTGTTTAATATTTTTAATCGTGATTTTTTGTTTATCAAGTAACTAAATAATTCTAAAATTTAAGCTATTTATAATAAGATTTTTTTATTTATTGTTGTATAGTATATACAATTGCTGTAATGATTTTTCGACCTGTTGAATCACACAATATATTTTAAAATCCGATATTTCTTTATGTATCATATTTTAAATTTTAACCTATTTTTTTATTTTTTACTTTTTCATAGCATCATATGTGCATCAAAAGTTAACGGAAATCCCTAGTTATCAACATCAATTGTTTTACAATATATTTTTTTATTGATTTAAGTGATTAAACCAACTTTTTGAGTTTAAAAACTTACAATAGTATTAATTGATGTATTTCGAATATTATTTATCATTTGCATGTGAATTATTTGAAGTTATTGTAATTAACTGTAATTTTTTACTTTTTCAGCTATGATTTAGTTTTGTTGGTGTGGGATTATAAATAACATTATTAAAATAAGCTAGTATTTTCTTTCTTAGGAGATTGTCAAATAAAAATAAGAATATAAAATCTTAAAAGCCTTACTAATAAATAGTTGTACCGTAATTTTATTATTTTGAGTTTATTAAGAAGTTGTTAACAACAAAGAAACTATATTATTGGAATTTCAAAAAAAAATATTTTAATATTTTATTTGTATAAAAAACTAAATTAGCTATTATAGCAAAAAAAAAAATTACTGATTAATAAAAACATAATTATATAAATTATATAAATATAATATATTATATATTACATAAATATAATTTTTCTTACACGTTACTCAATGGGGATTCAAATGAAATATAAAATAAAAAAATTCAGCTATTGAATTTTGGAAATCATAAAAATGTGTAATTTGTAAATAGTTCATGGTGAAAATAGTTGGCTTACAGAAAAAGAAGTTGCACTTATGCGTGAAACTTGGGTTCATAAAAAAATATATTTATTTGTTATTGTATATTATTATTTGCTTAATAGTGACAATAAGCGCCAAAAATCTATAACAAGTGTATCAGGTATCTGACTATTAATAAAACATGACCTGAAGATAGCCTTAATTCAGAACTAAAATCAGATTAAGAACTTCATAATATACAAACTATAATAATTAATAACCTAACCATATAAGTATGTGACATGTATATTTTTAATTAAATTTTGCGTTTATCTATGCCTTACGGCTATATAATATATCAATTACAAATGAATGATATTTTAAATATTTCATATCTACATTAACGTCATTAACTTATAAAAATATCATTAAATTTGACGTAAAAATTAGAAAATTCGTTCGGACTTTCGACAACATATATTATACACTATATTTATTATATGTACTTATATACCTAACCTACATTGTACAATTTAGCTTTATCACAACTACACTAAAATTATTATTATTTATTTTTTTATAATATTTACCTAGCAATTCGCAGGCTGAGAACGACAAAGTTCAACCTATGTCTACTTTTTTCGAAAATCGTTTTTGCATTCATTTGTTTGGTTTTCAACAGTGCATTTTTTTATTCGAAAACGGTGTTTCTACATGCAATACTTAGTAAAATACAGTATGATAATATTTACCTTTGTCATGAAAAATTATTGAATAATGATTATAGTTGTAGTTTGATAGAACTTTTTTATTCTGATAAGTGATAAGCTTACGTAAGTATGAAATGGTTCTATCGTCATGTTATTCCATGTTGGTTTTATCATTGATTAAATATACATGTACAAACGATTTATAATTTTAAAATACTCATAACTCGTTTTAGAATTAAAATATAATAAAAAGCCCATAAGATTGCCTAGATAATAATCTTACCTTTAAATTGTATAGAAGGTCAATAATTCACTCTAATTTTTAAACTAACGGAGTTACACGTGTTCTGCTGAGCGTGCAATTTGCTATGTTGCGCACTTGTAAGACGGAGACAACATATGCGGGAGAGGCGTCCTTTTATAAGACGTGTTAACGATCATGTGATAATGTGATATTACTTATTAGTTATAATATTAGCAGGGTTATAAATTATAATCTAGTCTCAATCTGCAATGTAATTAAAATAATACAATTAGGTCATTAAGCAATTTAATTATATTTTATTCAATCAATTTTTTAATAATTGTTTTCGATTTAACATTAAAATAATTTAAAAACAAATTTATTATAAATATTGATGTTGCTCAATATGCTTTCTTTGCATGTGTCGGTAACTCTGAAAATAAGTAAAAATATTGTAAGGAATTACAAAAAAAAAAAAAATCCTTTGTATATTATATCAGTTGGAAGAATGAAAAAGTTCTATACCTACAGAGAACTTGTTTCTTCTTATACCTACACTTTTTTTCTTGTTTTTTGGGTTTTATAACATTTGTGGATGCCTAATACCTACTTAATATTCACAATGTATTTGACAATAATAGTATTCATTTATTCATTCAAATTATGGTTATATTCATAAGATAACCTGAAAAAAAGATATTGGGTATATTAAAGTTAAAAATCGCTCTGCTGAACAATTGGATATTGTGATACAGAACCTTTTCATTCTCGACCCGCGAATTATCATATTATTTATTATTTACATTTTTACAAAAGTATAAATCATATTATAATAATATAAAAAAGATATAATAAATTAAGTGTACCCTAATCAGTAATGATGTTTACCAGATATGTCACGTAAACTATAACTGTATTGTTGGTGAGTATTAAAATAGCGTTACAAAACTGGTTTGCCACAATATGCTTTCTTTAAAAAAAACATTTATGAACAGAAAGATTAAACACTAAGACTAGCAAAAATACATGGTGTAATTCAACTAATTTATTGTACACGTAGACGGGGTATTTTAATAAACATACAAGCAATAATTGTTCTTATAGCAGCATTATTTTTATAACAATTGTATATACAAAATATCTATTATTAGTATTAACACCTAATAAAATGATGGCATTTTCAAAAGTGTGTCATTTCGAATTGATGTTATAGATTTTTCAAGACACAGTACACCTATAGGTACTTCAATTGTTACACATATAGACGCCTCTCATATGGCCGAATGGTGAATGCTATATAATAGTAAAACTGTAATGTCATCTTTCGCCAATAAATATCTAAGAAGAGTATCAACATTTTTGAGTTTGGCTATGCTTTCTTTTTATACTTCTTATAATTAATGTTCTAACCAAGCGGTAAGTATTTAATTGGGGGGCTAGGGGGCTAATTATTTCCCTTTTATTTTTAAAAGCTATATTATTATTTTTTAGTAGAGATTATAATATAAATTATATTAAATTGTTATATGTTTTATTTTCTAAGATCTACTCCGGTTATCCTAAATCATAATTGTAACTATAAAATGCAGCATAAAAGTAATACAAGCTGTACAAGAAAATCTTTCTGATATCAAATATATAATTTTGAGTTTCTCCAATTAATTTTTATTTTAAACGATGATGTCAAAAATGCAATATTTACTGACGTTTAACAATTCAAATAAAATTAATTTTGATACCTTCCTATTATACATTTATACACTTCTAGTTACATTTCATTCTATTAATTATGAACACTGTATAGGAATGAAACAATATTATAAAACCTCACTACCAAACCTAACCTATTAGTTAATATTGGTAAAACAATCATAAATTCTATGTATCATTCTGTGACAAGTAGGCACATTTCACATTTTTTTTATATTCTTATTTAGATATTTTCAAATTATAGGGTTTCGATTTTACATAATATTGTACCTATATACAATATGCCTAATATATTAATTTAAAATATAAAATATGAATAGGTAGTAGGCATTATAATATAGTCTGGGCATATGGTAAATCAATTAATTTAATAATATAAAAATCGATCGTATCTGCGATTATACGTGTTTTCACGCCTAAACCAGAAACATTACAGTAGGTACACCTAGTTTGAAATTGTGATAAAAGTTTCCGCTTGTTTTTAAACTATCTACACAGGTACCCACTACACACAGCTAGCCCACAAGTCCCACACATTATATACAGCATACACGCCCTATTTTAGTCGTGTATATCGAAAGCGCTCATTTTAATCCGGTTTACGTATAACAATAGCGGCCATTATCATGATTATCAACACACCAATGCCACACTTTACCACTGCAGTCTGCAACGCGGACTTACAGGGTAAATGGAATATTCTCGTGGCACGATTTCTGATGAGGCAATAATAATACGGATAGAGGTACATACAGTCCAAAGTTTGGCAAAATCTTTCGAAGCGGAAGTTCACTGGGATTTAGCCTCTTTGCGTGGTGCACGCCATTTCGACTTTCCTGCAAATTATTTATTCGCACGCGTAATATGATTTTCGTTAGGTATTGTAATATTATTTATATTAAATTATGTACACAATAGACAATTTAAATTGGAAATTATATATTTTATTTATTTCAATAATATGAGCTTTGAGAAGTAATAATATCTGGTCTCGTTTAGGTTGATTCATTTTTGTATTATACTTATTACTCGTTGGTTTATAAATAATTATAATAATATACAATATGGTATAAATTATTATTATTATGTATTGATCTGAATCTGAAAAAGTACTGAACTATTAAATCAAACAATATTTTAATAAATTATAATTTATAATAAACAAAATATAAAATATAAGTTTATAACCATTAACCAAAGTTACATATGCCCTTGACATTTTATTCAGTTTCCGCCGCTTGTAACTATATAATAATGGATAGGTGCTCATAATTATGCATATTTATATTATTCTATACATCACCATAAATATAAAGCAGCACAATAAGCAATTTATTGCTTTTATACTCCATATAGAATTTAATCACGAACAATTAATTAATCAACGCAAATTAATGTCATCTATAATATTGTATACAAAATTAATTTTTACCAACATTTGGATAGTATTTTAATCATATTTATCTACTCACTTCGCTACAAATTATAATTTAGGTAAAACAATATAAAAACTAAAAACTAAAAAGCAAACGTATGCGAACATCATGGAATTTAAAAAATAGCCGAATCGTCAATATTGTACCTATACATTTATGAATGTATAAAACGTATATAATTATTCTTATAAATGAATAATAATAGTAAAACCTAAGAGTTTTTCATAGAATCGATTCGTGCGCGATCTCGTTAAAAATGCATTAGCTTTACCTAAAGCAGTTATATTTCTAGCTTAATTATATAGACAAAAGACTATAAAAAAAATAACCAAGTGTACGCTAACCAACTATACGCTACAATAAGAATATACATATAAGTACTACCTACCTATATACACCAGTCAATCAACATTCTACTAAAAGTTAAAAATAAATAAATAAATAATTACAAGTCTCGCTGTAGTTCAATTGTGTAGCTTGCGTTATAACGGAAGTAATTTGATCTTGTCATAAAATGATTTGATAAAAACATGCAATATTTTACTATAAACATAATAATTTTATATTATGTGGGGTGCACTAACAGGTAGGCGATCGCCCCCTCTGTAAGTCATGAGATGTTTTGTTTTTGCTAATATATAAATACATTTTATAAATTTCGTTAGTTGTTTATACTCTGATTATACAGACAGTTGATACAAACATCAAACATGTATAGATTTTATAAGCATATGGACGTTAAGTTTTTGTTTAGCAAAGCGGTATTCAAGACTAAAATAATTTCGCCCGTGGAATTGACCTCAAGACGCCCCTGTGCACAAATACAGACTGATTGATTAAGCGTAAAACACTCATTATCCCAAAAAGTATTGATGTTTTTGAAAATATTTTTGTACATAGTTTCAAGTTGTAAAAAAACAACGTTTTTATTAAAATATCAATTTTTAAATATTTTTTATCCTTATAATTTTTTAAGTTTTTTGAACGACAGCATAGAGTTTTAATTTCATATTCCAAAGCAGAATATTTTTCTTAGTATTTTAATACATAAAAATCGAATTTAGCGCGAGTGGTTTATGAGTTATAACTTTATAAGTATTTAAAGTTTAGATGTGCGGAGTGGAGTGGTATGGGGTTACCCCGCAAAATGTTTGTCCGCTACTCCGCTTGTCTAAACTTTAAATACTTATAACTCATAATCTACTCGTCCTAAATTCGATTTTTATGCATCGAAATACTTAGAAAAATATTCTGCTTTGGAATATGTCATTAAAACTCTATGCTGTCGTTTAAAAAAGTAAAAAACTTAAAAAATTACAAGGATAATAAATATTTAAAAAATTTATATTCTAATAAAAACGTTGTTTTTTTACAACTTGAAACTATGTAAAAAAATATTTTCAAAAACATCAATACTTTTTGAGATAATGAGTGTTTTACGCTTAATCAATCACCCTGTATACCGAGGTTGAGTTTTTATTTATCTCAGAATAATGCATTTCAGCTATAAAAATGATCTCGTATACATGCCTGATAATATTATGTTGAATACTTGAATGTATTTAGCGTTGGCCTTATAAAATAGATACTTACCTATAATTAACAGATAAGTAATATCCCATATGCTTTAGAAAATAGTATAGTAACTATATGTATATACTTCAACGCCGCAGAACGTTATGAAGTGCTGTTTTCGCTGTAAGTGAAGGAGAAACAGAATATTATCTCACCATAGTTGGCAAGGGCAAGTTGAAACTTGCACCGCTGCGTCGGTCAAACTTCATGCCCGCACATAATCGATTGATCATCAAAATACTGACTAACTGACTATATGGCGGCTAATACGAAAATAACAAAGTTCGGGTGTGCGTGAATCCATGAAGTAAATGTTTCAGTATAACATCCGTCCCGCTTGACCATTACAGTAACATTACATATTTATGTGTATCAAAATGCGTATAATATTATGGTTGGTCAGCTAATAAACGAATATCATAAACGTAATACTTGATATTTATGCGTCATAGCCTATGGGGTTCAACCAAATATGGCGTTACAGCACGTTACCCAAATATTCTACCAAATTTTGATCGGATTTTTACCTTAATCCCCAAATTATAACAATATACGTAAGTGCATTTAATTGTAATATTTCTTAATTTAGGTTGAGATATATCATTTAGTTTTACACAAGCAAGCTAGCCTTAACACAGGTGGAGTTTCCATACACCCATTCCAGGTGAGAAAATAAAACTGATGGCGTGTTTACAATCGCCCAAATTATCTCAATAACGATCGCGTAGAACTGAGAAACGTAGGAAAGTATGAAACAGTTTATAGAAGAAACCTGTGAAGAATATTTAGGTGACTTTGTGCACTACCTTGACGCCACCTGGTGCGTAATAAACACACAATTCTCGGAAAACTCGTAATATCTATAGATTGATCGATGAAGACTCGTTTCGTTACTGCGCAGCTCTATAATATAATAATATAATAATAATATGGACACACGAAAAACACCGTGACGCGAAAATGGTCGGTTTCGCAAGATTTGCAAGATTCGTTGCCGGAATTTCGTTACACTGCACAACAGTGCAGTTAACAGTGTCAACAATTGAAAACGAAAAAAATCCTTCAAAATGGTGTGATCGAAAATCAGACAGCAAGGATGGGCGTTGACAAAACAAACGCCATGACCGTTTCACAATACTGGCCGAAGAACATATTGTACGCAGGATACAATAGATCGTCTTGGGTAGATATTCCCTGTAGAGAATAATAATATGTCGTGGTAGCAGGGTTGTTGTGTTCAAAACGTTTGTTTAAGACACGTTTAAAAAGTAAACGAAAAAACAAATATTGATTTTGTTTTAAACGTTTGATGCACATGATGTAGGTAAACATTAATAAAAAACGCGTGCTTAAACAATATTTTTAGTAAATTTTAAATTAAAAATATAATCTATGGATTTTTTCTATTCTGCAGAATACTTTTTTTTAATGATTTTTTTTTTTTTTGAATATCAACAATTTCATTGATTTAAAAATTAAAAACGATGGCATCAAAATAATTGTTTTAGACAAAAATCCATTACTGAACAAAACTTTAAACAGCTATTGGTAAAAATTACAAAATTACAAATTGTTTTATGTCTATGAATAGAGTTTGGAATTCTTAGCTCTGTATAAAACTATAAAAAAACACTAAATTCTAATAAAATACACAAAATCAAAATATAAATAAAAAATTCTTATGAAAAATAAATATTTAAAAATTCGATGATGATGACTAATTGACGCCTTACGTATTTATTATTAATCAAATTGGCTAAAAAGATAGAATATTTATAATTTATATTATTATGAGTTATAATCAACTTCAGAGACTTCAGAGGCTCAGGCATCCACCATGGGATGGTGACTGCCACCCTCGACTGATGGTTTTAATGCCACTGATTTCTGTGACAATGCTTCCCATACAAAATATATACAACCATACATTCATGATTCATACCCGTACGTCATACCATAATAAATAATCCATCTAATCATGTATAGGTTGACTTATTATGTTTAGATAATATGAAATAAAAACAATTATGAAACCTACCACCTATACGTCGATATGACTAGAACCTATGAATGACAGCTGACAATGCATTATAAAAGGTAGGAACTTGGAAGTCAGAGTGAACTTTAAATTTTAATGTTCAATAGGTATCCTTAATACACTGAATACTAAAAACAGTAAAACTTAAGACACAAGACCCTTCCAAAATTAAGCCCTGGATCTGCCACTGACACAAGAAGTTCTTAGTGAAAACGAAATACAGTGTTCAACTTTGATTACCAAAATGTCCTACCAAAATCATTACAATATAATTGATAATTATAATTTATAGGGCTTCATTAAAAATATTTGTTTAAAAAACAGTTTAAAACAACAACAAAAATGTGAGCAAGTGGATTTCAATATGCTGCAGAGTGGGTTACAAATGGATCACTATAGATGGTGTTAAATTTTAAATCAATGATATAATACAATTAAATGTGAAAAACGATTTTGATCGAAGACGGTCAGTCAACCTATGGTATATTAAAATATTGTATATTAGGTATATTATCAAATATACTAAGTATATTTGATGATATTATTGTGAATAAAGTAATTTATTCACCTATTTATGAAGAACTTTGTTTTAAATTTTAAATCCATACCTATAAAAGTTGAACATTTTATACATTTTTAACTACAAAATTATTTTTAAATTTTAAATTTGATAAATTTGGTTAAAATTTAAACTTTAAATACTTATAAAAAAAATGTTTGCATTTGTATTTTTGATATTTTTCAACTGCTATTGTAATAATATATCAGGAGCCTTTTAATCAATTTTCATACTTTTTAACCCAACAAATACAATTTTATTGACCATTATAGAAAAAAAAACTTAAAACATAGTTAACTGAAAATGTCTGTAAACAGTTCAAAATGAGTCAAAATATTTTCAGGGAATTGGTAAAATAAACATATGATATAAATGTCAAATGACTACGGTTATTTGTTTTTGAAAAACAGCAAAAAAATAAAATCGCTACTTGAAAAATCGAATGAATTTATATATATTTAAACTTCAAACGCTCATAAAAATTTAATTTGACTTTCTTATATAAATTTTTTTTTTTAATAAAGGTACCTATAGGAAAACTTTTACGGAATCTTGTATTACATTTAAAAATTTTAGATTTAAAAAGATAATTTTTTAGGAATTCATAAGACCTAACTTTTTTGTGATTTTTCCGTATTTTATCAAGATTTGAACTTTAAATACCTATAAAAAAAATTTTAACCATGGATTTTTAATATTTTTCAAATGCCATTGTAACAATATATTATGAGCCTTTAAGAGAGTTTTTACTTTTGGCCTATCAAAGTACCACCTAGATTTACTCTCCCATCGAACAAGGTACTGCTAAAAAAAATCGAAGCTCTGTTACTGCCCCAAATGGTGATGACAAACACAAAAAAATTAAATAAAAAAAAACCATTATTGTAAAATCAATACATTTGTCGTTCCGCTCAGAATCTAAAACACATTTTTTTTTTCGAAAACCCATGTATTTTTTTTTGTTCATGGTAACTTATGTATACAGCATCAACTACTAGGTTATGAGCTTGCAAAAAAAAAAATATTAGTTACATATAATTAATAATAGGTGTGTTACACTGGCACCCCAAGGTCAAAATTTCGACCCATTTTTTTTTGTGGTTACAAATTGTTACATAATAAATTTCATAATACCAATCGGTTTTCAAGTCGAAATTTTATATATTTAATGTTTCGGGTGCTGGGGTAACATTACCCTGACACACGGAATTTGGATCTCGGTTTTCCGGGGCACCGGTTTGGTTACAAAATTTTTATTTGTGGTTACAAATTGTTTCATAAAAGATTACAAAATACCAATCGGTTTTTAAGTTGAACTTTTGACCTTGGGGTGCCAGGGTAACACTCCTATTAATAATAGTAATAATACAATAGTTTCTTAGATTAAGTTTACATATTAATAAGTTTTAGAAATTTGACGATTTTGTTGGTAAACTTATGTATTACAACTAGTTAAGAACGATATTGCTAAAATTATTACTAGAAATAATTAGTTTTTTGGTTATTCTCTTACAAAGTAGCCAGTAATTTGAATTAATATTATAAAATTACAATAAAATAACTAAAATAGTTATTCTTGGTTATTTAATATGTAATTTTGTCCAAATTTGAACAAAAAATAACTATAAAAAACTATGTTTTTATATTATTGAGATTTTTGGTTACAGAATAACCTACTTACGTAGAACCCTTTGTTTTACATTTTTAATCCTTAGCTATAAAAGTTGAACATTTTATACATTTTTAACTATAAAATCATTTTTAAATTTGATAAATGTTGTCAAAAATTGAATTTCAAATGTTTATAAAAAATATTGTGCCAATGTATTTTTAATATTTTTCAACTACTATTGTAACAATATATTAGGAGCCTTGTATTAAATTTTCAAGTGTTTTAACCCCAAAAAAAAAACATTTTGTTGATATTTATAGAAAAAAAATCTAAAAATTTGGAAACTGAATAATATTATGTCCGTAAACAAATCAAAACAAGTAAAAATATTTTTTAAATTGTATGGTATATAGAAAATTCTGTGAAAATTTAATGTATCTATGGTAATTTTTTTTAAGAGTTACATCAAAAACCGAAATCGATTTAGTCGAAAACCAATTTTGCGTAAATATTCCCGTTTTCCTTAATTTTAATTTTATTTTTCCCTGCGCTCTTGACTTTGGGTTTATTAAATTTTGAACTTCTCAAGCACCAACTAGATTGACGTTCCTATCGAACAAGATTCTGTTGAAGAAAATCGAAGCAGTTTTACTAGTCCAGACGGTAGATGACAGACAAAAAAAAAATTAATTAAAAAACACATATAATTATAAAATCAATATATTCATATCCGATCAGAATCTAAAATCAAAAAAATATATAAATATTAACATTTTAATAAAAAACGATAATTTGTCCGCGCGTATCTGAATAATTGTTCCAAACAGGTTGTAATATTTTTGTACTGTATGATTTTTTTACCAACTGGTCAAAACGTGCCATGCCCATTTCAACAACTACCAAATTAAAAGTTAACCTACATAGATTTAATTGGTTTGAATAAATTGATCCAACAAGAAATTATATATGGTTTTATAATATTATATTTTGATTCAGCGGGTATACGCTTATACTTAACGTATTATTTATTTATAATTATTTTATCGAATAAATCTTATTTTTACATAGATATGTATAATTTTTTAACTAATATAATATTAACTATAAGCAGCAAGCTTAATATAAAATACGGTTAGGCTAACATTAACAAATATGTTGTAAAAAATAAATATAAGCAAACTTAACAGTGCCTGTACCTTCACCGGGGATTGTATCTTAGCAAATGTAAAACCTTATAGTTTATACACTTGGAGATATTGAGTGATAAACCCAATGTACCTACTAATAACTACTCCGAGAAGCTATATCGAAGTCAGGTGGTTTAACAACTGGCGTTCATTAAAAAAGCATTGGACCGTACTCGCATAGATTAAATATACTAGTATACTAGTATATTTAATCTATGGTACTCGGTACTTGCATATTATAAAGTTTGATGTCATCAGCGAAACAGATAGTATTATATTATTCTAATAACATCGAGCATCGTAGATTCATCTTAATTTTGAAAATAATGAATTAAAATAATACTCTGCAACGTGACTATGAGAATTTACATCAGTTATTTGTAGAAAGTTTAGATGGAATTTAAAATGTATTAACCACTGTATTTAAAGCTTAATTATGATTAGACAACAAACGTGAAAAAATTAATGAGAATAAATTAAAGTTCCTTAAAAACCTGTACTAATACGTACACTGTACTGCAGTAGGTATATTAAAACCGGTCGACCTGTAACTGATGTGTTAAAATATGTTCAAAGTATAAAAATAGTTAAATTATTAAAACTAGAACGGAGATCTAAATAAACAATTTCATTTTTAATATTATTATGATCATGCCGGGATTTTATGTGTTACAATCAAAAATCCATATGTTTACTGAGAATTTATCTAACACTTTCTATCTAACATCGTAAACAATCAGTGCACAAGTTAAAATATTATACACGCACGTACCTATAGTAATATATTATTATAAATCGACAGAGTCAATGAACCTTTAAAATTCTCCAGGCAGAGCTGGTATAACTTCAATACGCCTATATCGTTATAAAAATTATGATTACAGTTTATTAGAAATCAACGACGAGGATTTGAAGTTTTTCCTAGAAAATCATTCTAGTTTATTATATGATTATTAATAGTATTCTATGAAAATTAATATGTATTTTATGTAAATCATTATTCAAAACACATGTAGATAGGTGTATTCATACAGTTGTTATTTTCCGTGTACAAACACCACGGATCTTATATAAGTAAGCTATAGTACCTAACTATAGCAGGTAGTATATATAAAAATAGTTGGATTGCATAGCTCCATAGAAGTGTTCAAAATGGATACGTATAGGACGTACCTCACATTATATTGCTAGTGAAATATTCGTGATGATATACCTACTGAAAATTCGAGTCATTAAAAATCTACGAGAACTTAAATGTTTGTCACTACATTATACTATATGGCATATACAATGTACATCCCTTATATCTTTACTCCTTTTTTTTTTCAACTCGAGAACGTACTATAAACGTTTCTATCTATACGTAGGTATACCTATAATATAATAGTGTAAGTACAAAATAACAGCTATTACGACTTACGAGCGTAATATCGAAAACGTCCCGTTATGGTAAAATTACGAACACGCTCGATAATCATCATCGTGGATATGGTGACGACGTCTGTGCCGGATTATCGTATAGGTATAATATATACCAACGACAAAACAGCATATCTCGAAGGTATGGGCTCACTGAAGCTTCAGGCTGTTCGTATAGGCACGTTGCAAATTTAAATAGGTAATTTATACGAGTACATGTGCTGAAAATATGTTGAATAAACTGTTGTTCAGTGGGAAAACTGATTCTCCTGTATTTTATCATCTCATGTTCGCTGTTTAAAGTTCGTCGTTCTAGTCCGATCGTCGTTCCGGCCCCTTACCTATCCTCAGTCCTTTCATGATGCGCCTCGCAACGTTTGTCACTTGTCACGAGGAAAGCGATCCACTTGGTCGCTCAGTCGTTGTGTATACCCATGATGCTATTAGCTTGCGAATGTCCATACCTATTTATTTGTACATGAGTATCTGTGAAACGTTCAACTATTGACTCCCTTCATATGCCTATAAATATATTATATACATTTAAAGATTTCTCATCGTTATAATAACTATGAACAATAGGATACTCAGTGCACTAAAAGCCTTTATAATATATGCTACAGACATGTTTCAATATGTAGTTAAAAAAATTACATTGAAAGAAGGTTGATTCGCCAAATTAATATGGACAGCAATCTTTATTAAACCTCCACACCGCATATTCATTATTAGTATTGCTTAATATAAATATTATATTATCTCTATACAGAAACAACACACACAACTTATAATATAATTGTAATAATAAATATTTTCTATACATATAGGTATGACTAAATAAACTATTGTTGTTCAAATGTTGAGTCAAAAAATATTTAACTATACTTTTTCCTCATTTTAAAGATAAATTAAATATGAATACAAAATATATACAAACTGTTATGCAAAATATCATGTGGTATAAAATATTATATTTATAGATTAAA
This sequence comes from Sitobion miscanthi, assembly GCA_008086715.1. NCBI lineage: Eukaryota > Metazoa > Arthropoda > Insecta > Hemiptera > Aphididae > Sitobion > Sitobion miscanthi. The sequence continues at coordinate 30,131,970 of CM017797.1, forward strand.
AATAGTAAAATATGCAATAAAAATTGGTTTACTATAAACTGGTATTATGAAATACTATTGTATACATTAATGCATTTCTACATCATTTTGCTGAGTATTCTGTGTTATAAATGATTAGCCTACATTATTTTATAAAATATCCATCGCTTTGGGCGGATAATAAATATATAAATATACCTACTAATAAAAAAATCCAATATATATAAAGGTCGTAATGTTTTCATAAAGTGCTCGCATACGTCCAAGTTTTGATTCATTAATATTATTTATGTGCCCCGATATGTCTTGATAATAATTGAAAACAGAAAATAATGTCCTGCAGACAACATTTACAATAACATGCTTTAAAATAAAAATAAAAATAAATCCTAATCCAACCCATGTGGGGCCCTGCCGCCCTGGATAATATTCTTAACTTTAAATTGTATAATAAGTAAATTTACTCTATTCTTAATAATAACAGAATATTCTGAGCATAAAATTTGTTATGTTATGCGTCAGTAAGACGGAGATAACAAAGTCGGTTATGACGTCCTCTTTCCTAAATTTTCTTCGATATAATCCCTATTGGATATTACTATCTAAAATTAAAAAAAAAAATATGAGAAATCGTAACGTATTGTAAATTATATGATATAGATATAATTTATATCTATTTTGCTTTTCCTCGAGAAGAAATTGTTTGTTAAACGCATTTAATTCCAACGCATCTTATCGCATCTTATCTGTATCAACTATCTAGTTAAAAATAGTTGGGTATGAATATGTATGACTGCGCAGTCATGTTTAAAATTTTAATTTGATATATTTAAAACTTATTAAAATATTAATACAGGTAGTAACTATAACTATAAGAGTATATTATGATTTATCAGTAAAGTAAATTCAGTAAACGTAATGTAGGTACCTAATAAGTTATATAATGGGTATATAGTGGTCATATATTTTATAAGATAAGTATACCGATGTTCAATATATATATATATAATAAATAGATACTTTAGTTATATTAATCTTTTATATTCAAGTCCAAGCTACCTTATATACCTAAAGGCAGAAAAATATGGCGTTGGTTAGTTAAGACTTAAGTTTAATATCAATATATTTCATTATATTTGTAATGAGATGATGGCCGATGCCCACTATGACGCGATTACTATAATAGTGAAGTATGATAAAACAGTGAACAATTTGAGGGTCGACATGTCAGTATTTTGTAATGCATATACCTACCTAATATCTTTTATGAAATATTATCGTCTCGAATGTGAAAATATTTTTTTTTAATCTGATCATCGTCACCCTTTAATCACCTTCCGATAGGTTATACAGATTACGTACTTACACACAGATAAACAAATAAATCGGCTAAACCTATATTATAGGTAGGTACAGCTATAGCCCGCATGGAAAACATACTTAAACAATGTTAATAAAGGTGTACCTGTAAATTATGCGCTGTACACCGTGCGCGATTTACCGTACGAGATTCATATAATAATAGTCATAATAATAATAACATATATATTATATATATATATATATACATATGGGTACATCATTACGGGGACGACCGACAAATGAGTTTAAAAAAACGTATAAAACGCGTATACCGTCGGCGGCGGCACCGCGGTTTCGGCGATTCACACACTCACACACTCGCGTAGTGCCGTTGATTCACGCGTGTGTGTGTGTGCGCGAGCGCGCGCGCGCGTGTGACCTGAAGCCGAAGCAGCAGCTGAGAGATTTAACGGAACCCGTCGGTTGTGTGCGTGCAATAGCGCCGCGAGAATGCGAGTGCGTGCGTGCGTCGGCGGTGGTTCTACCGAGGCGGCGGCGGCGGCGGCGGAATTAGGTCTTTGGGTAACGACGATTGGTCGTCGGGTGGGAGGCGGATGGACTCGCGGCGGGTTTTCACGTGGCGGCGGCGGCGGCGGCCTCCGCGCGGCCGGCCGAGTTGAGTTACCTGCGTGCGTGCAGTGTGTGATTTACGGTCTCGCCGGTCGCCAACCTGCAACCGTCGTCCGTCGTCGTCGTCGTCGTCGTCGTCGTCCGGGTCCGCGTGGTCCGAGTGTGTGCGCGCGAGCCGTGTGTTCAAAATTTTCCGTTGAACCTTTTTTTTTTTTGTTTCGTCTACTCCTCCTCGAGTGCGTGGTTTGCAAGGGACGCGGCCCGAGAGATTCTCTGTCAACGCGGACACTGCGCGTGTAGCATAATAAATATTAACATTCGCTTACACATTACGACGATACAGTGTCGGGTACGACGTAAGATAATAAATATTTTTTTCAAATTTTATTTTATCCGAGTTTTGGATTACACTCATCACCGTGTCTGAAACGCACGCACTATCTCTTGGTTCACGGTACGTACTATAATATATTATATCAGAATTTATATTATTATTATTATACTTAGAACAACGTAATATCTCTCTATCTGGTATAGTGGTATTCACTCGCATGGAGACATATTTTATCTCTATTTAAAAAGTCTATAAATAACCACCGTTAAAGTCTCCAAGGATTTTTTTCCCACTGTTAAAGTCACCGGAGACATTTTCTTTAAGCGGTCGTCCCATCATCTTTAGTTCCCGATTTTATAGAAGAGAATTACCTTCTACAGGATAATATTCTAGTTACCTATCAACAAGAGTGTTTTTTTTCTATCGGTAGTTATATATTCTTATAGGTTATATAGTTTTGGTATTCGACCATATAGTCTATTATGATTATAATTTAAACGCGTGACTTGTCACAAAATAATAATACAACTGCAGCACGTACCCACGTACCTGTACGCGCATACGTACCTATATTTAATAATATTATTGCATATATTTTTCTCACCTTTCGCGACAGCTTATATATATAAATTTGAACATCTAAATATACACGTTTTTCGGAAACCGCTTATATTATATGGGTCGTGACAAAAAAAATGCATGTCTGTCGCCGGTAGACATATTATACCTATATATTATATATTATATATAATGATGATACTTGCGTTGCCGTTCTCCTTCTCCGAAGCAATAACATTTTGGAACCCCCTAAAATTATTAGCTGTAGAGCCAGTGTCCAGTGATGGTTCCCCTCACCATGACGTTAATGACAGCGTCAATAAACGAAACCTGTTACACGCCACGGACTTGTCTGCAAACACTGTGATGTGTGTGATAATAATAATAATAATGTATATTATTATTATTGCTACGCTGTTTTCGGTCAACTCTTTAGTTTGCTCTTTATTCGGATCGCGCCGTTTTAATGACCGTGCTTTTGCGGCTGTCATTGACGGACGGCCAATATTTGTAATACGCGCGCAAGTGGAAGTCACGATTCGTACGTTTCGTGCGAACACCACGCGTAAGTCGTATATAATATGACGCGCTTTATTATTTTTATATTATATTATCATGTTTCTGGTCGTGGCGGTGATGTGCGCAGTTGTAGGTATTATATTATGGTATAGGTACACCGCGCTGACTTTTAACGAGGTATATATATATATTTTATATATGTAAGTGGTATATAGAAGGTCTTGTTATCATGCAGCTGCACACTTCCGGGACCACGGCGGAAGCTAATAAGTAATAACCCGCGAGAGGTATTTTCTCTCCATAAAAAGGCTTCGATCATTATAATATTATGCGCGCTTCAGTGTTATTTTTTTCGTCTTTTTTTACGATTGTCCATTGTCTGTTTTTCTTCTCGCGTATCGTAGATAGGTACCTTATACCTGCAACGCCCACGAGTTGTAGTATGTGGACAATGTATATATAAGAAACACCACGCACGCGCACACGTAAGCATATCAACGGCTTTTTTACGATCTCAAGAAATCATAACACGCATTATATAAAACGTATATCTAACCTGCACTGTTGCAGGATACTCTCGGATGCTAAGCGTACTATGAACGCTTGTATACAGAGTGTGTGTGCGTGTGTGTGTAAGTGTATCCAGGTTAGAGCCGAATGTGCTACCCCTCGGGGCACCAGTTTCTACGCACCTTTATAACCTCGTAGGAATTTCTTTCTCCACCGCGGTCTCGTTTATATACGTATACGACACTCTTCGTCGAGCTTCATCTTGTTTAAATCATTGTTGTGTTTTTTAAGTCGTATTCGGACATTAGTTTTTAATGACTCCGCGGTTTATATTTAATTCATATATGATATATATATATATATATATATAGTGTATTATTATATTCCTTGTGTAACTGTATCTATATAACGAGTAGGTATAGCTGTGACGCCGTAAAGAAAAAATAACGAATCGAGTATAATATATAATATTCTATATGGGTACCAGACTTTTCCCGTAGCGTTCCTGTTTTTCAACCTTTTTGATTACGCTACTACTGCAGTTCTATGGCCGCCGGTAATGCGTTGTCGTCCGACAAAATTATTATTGACAATACAACATATTTAACGACGTCGCGTCGTCTGCAATTCTGATAACCATCGTACATTAGCATATTGTTATAACCTATTTTTATAGTATTTTAATGTTAATTCCATTTTATAGTAAAAATTATCCTACGAATGAGAATATTAGGAATTCAATTTAGTTACATATATGAGTATAATATGACTGTGAAGTCTGAGGGTAGGCTAGTGCGAACACATCACACTGTGCAAGAATGTTAACACCTACATAATATAATACATTTTTATATAATAATACCTATAATTTATTACCCCAGATCACAAACCTGGTTTGATTTGAATCCAATAATACCTATTTAGCATAAAATATGTTCCAAAATAAATTTTCATTAAATTAATAGGTAGTGACTTTGTTTATCTAGTAGGTATACACTACACACACATACAACGCTAGACATTTTTATGGACCAGTTTAAAAATCTTATATTTAATGTAATTTGTTAAATACGTAACTCATATTGGTTCTGATTCAATATAAGTATACCTACTAGATATAATTTTAGTAAACTAAAGCATATTATGTATAGTAGGAGAAATATTGTCGTACGCTTAACTGCTTAAAGTTTTTGTAGTTCACAGAAACAAGTTGTTATTATACATATAGGTATAAATTATTCGCCGTTTGTTGCATAATTAATGTAATAATCATTATTGTACACATAATAACGGGTCTGGGCTGAAGATTATCGCTAATTGTCGAAGTGAGTTTATGCACGTAATATAGTACTGAAATTGAATATGTGTATATATAATTAATATATCCATATATAGTAAATTTTATTATCGCACGTATACATTATAACTACTACGAAAGTCCGTTTTCGGCTAAAACCGATCGGCTTTGTCGGAGAAATTCGACCCCTGACACGATATAAGAATTTATTCGTGCCTCCGAGGTCGTTGCCATTTTTTTTTTTCACTCTACTCCGAACGAAATCTCTACATGACCGCCGGCGCAAATAAAACGCTGTGATATAGAAATCACATAAGTGTACAGTTTTTACACACACGCACAAACATGTATGTACATGCACACACGCTAACGTGCGCGCGCTCGTACATATATACACATTTTAAAATTAGCGAGTGCTTAAATTTTGACGTGTAACGGATCCCCCGCGAGTCATTATAGATCTGACAACGTTGGAGTGCACTTAATGTCTGACTAGGTACGAAACGCATGTAAAGATCATAGACGAAATATCCGTATAATAATGATAATGATGGTTTTTCTCCTTTTAGCTTCTCTCTTTTTTTTTCCGAACACATTTGACCTAGAAACTTCTTTGGTTTTTTCTTCTATACTATATTTAATGCTGCATATCGTCAACTTCCAATAGTAATGTTGCACTGTGTCCGAACTGGTTATACATATAATAATTTTGTATATTATTTTTTTTATAATGGGTACCTAACCTAACCTAACCTAACCCAACCTGAAGTTTTTTTTTATTTGTTTATGCTTGAATTAATATTATATAATATAATATTATAAGTATATACAATTACTAAATTCAACAATTAGTCAAACCTATAGTTTATACATAAATATAGTAGGCATATAGATATCGACAAGTGACAACCAAGTTGGTTAATAAGGCGCTGTTGATATATATATACAGTCTATTGTGTATAGTAGCCATTTTTGATAGGAATATGCCTAACCTAACCGATAACAGACGTGTGCCTGTGTAAATTATTAATTAATAATATACCTAATACAATATTATTATTTATAACACATAAATGTCTTATATACAGAGGGTCCACTATGTGTGTCCTGCTACAGCCGATCAGCGATTCACGTAAAACAAATAATGTATAATACATCGATTCGAATCCGTAGAAAGCAGTCTGTATGGAAATAATATTATTGCATAGTTTTCATAATATATAATAATAGGAATGCCTGACGTCATGTGCGGTTCCGTTGCCGAAACGACGTCGGTCTGCATGCGTATACCTACATATTATATTTACAGGTGGACACACTGGACACAGCTTCAATAGCACACACACACACACCACACACACACACACACACACACACACACACATAGACACTCTACACGATTTCGCCCTGCGCTACAGAACGCACGCTTGGTCTATAATAATAATAATCGTTTTTTATCCTCCACGTCGCGCGTCGTCCTAATATATCGTGCAGGCCGCAGTCGGTTCTGTAGAGTAGGTACCTACCTATATACGAGTATATTATATACACACATAAAAAATTGTAACAATATACATCTGTATATATACGCGCACGCGAAGACACGGCAGACGTACACAATACACAATAAGATGTAGGTATATACGGTCCTAGAGTCGGTTTTTTTCCATTATGCTCGGTTCGTCCGTATAGCGCGAGTGGGATGTGTGCGACTCATCCCGCAGTGTGTGTGTGTGTGGTGTGTGTGTGTGTGTGTGTGTGTGGTGTGTGTGTGTGTGTGTGTGTGTTGTTCTTATATATATATAAGTACGTTTGAGACTGTCTCGAGTCGTGATCCGCGCGCGCCGCAACGTATTTTCACCCGCAACGCTCGTGGATAACAATATATTATAAAATAATTCGCCCGGACCAATTTGCCGAGTTCCGTGTGCGAATCTCGAAGAATATATAATATATATATATATGTATACAAAAACCACACGGCTGTATTATTATATGAATCACCTCTAGTCCGGTCAAAAAAAAAAACTGGATCGTCACGTTTCGCTCGCACCCGAATCGGGATCGAGCCGACGAACGGTGGAGATGTTTTCACGATACGAAACTGCACGTCGACTGCAGTGTGAGTACCTAACTTTAGTAGGAATAAAAAATGTTTTGTAACTTCTATACAAATTCTCCACCAATAAACCCGAGGGTAGCGGGTGATCGTCGTCGTCGGATATATTATATGGGGTGCAGACAATACTGGTAGGCGCCTATACAAGTCAGTTTGAGTTAATATATTATATCATATTATTATATAGTATCCGATGTTCGGATGAATTAGTTTTTTTTCCATAATATGCCGAATTGTGTGACCTCCGTATATTTTATTTTACCGCAAATCAAACCATTATATTGAGTTCAACATCCATACCTATTATTACCCAGAAAATATAAAAAAAAACATGCACTTTTCATTCGGTCTGTGTCTGTTATATAAGATTTTTATTTCCGGTGCACGTTCGCATTCATAATTAAAACATACGGACACAATTCTCGTTTTCTATGCGAAATCATCGTGTTTTATGATCGGAGAAGAAAAAACGATGTTATCGAGATAATAGCTGCTGTACCTATAGCTATCGCCATAACGTTATATTATTATGCTCGTTCTTCATCAAGATTGCTGCAGTATACACGCGTTTGTTATCATCAGCTCATAACGATATATAATAGTATAATACACAGCCACACCAAGATTGTACAATCAAGTGGCATTCAACGAATTAGAAAAAGATATTTATCCCATTGTTGTCTGAAATATAAAGATTATTGCAAAATATGATGGTACCTATATACATTTATATATATTCAATACCCGCTAGGGCTAGACCATCGGCTAAATTATTATTTTATTGAAGCACCCATAAGACGAGTGCCTATTGTAAATACTCTTAAAATATAATACGGCGTTTGTATAAGTGTATAATGATCTATAATATTATTAACGACAAATTATGACACAAAACTCATTTTAGTACAATATTCACCAGTATAACCCCTGTATAAGCATATGTTTCAGGAGTTGGTACGGGGGTCTATATCAAATACAATTGATTGCTCAATTTTCCTTGAATTATTCTTTTAAATACATTTAATGTTAATTGATTTTATAAGAAAATAAATTAAATGCATTAGCTTAATCATTTAATTGTATTCGTAAAGTTATGAAATCATAGATATAAAAAACATTTTCAATTTATATGATGAAACTAAAAATGTGAAAAACCTTTATTATAAAATACAACCAAATATTATTTTTAAACAATTGAGAATTATTAAAAACTTAAAATAAAGGAATAATACGGATATGTTTAGGGGTAATGGAAAATCGGTGTAAATGTATGTACCCTTAAAATGTATATCAAATGTTGTGGTAATTTCGAAGCACCTATTCAGCGGAGAAGGAAACTGTATTTTATTTGAAACGATCGAGTGAAACATAATTTCGACGTGTCACGAATTTAGTCTAAATAATTTTATTTATTATTCTCTGGTTCTCTCTCTATAGCCGCAGTGTTCCATTGAAATGCGCGACGGATTCAAAGCGGCTTTGCGCTGATTAAAAAAATATATAATTCACAATATCCTGTAATTAGTCGTCAACGGGCGTTCATAGACGACATGGATTTAATTTTGTCTGCTATATTAGTATACAATATGTATAGTTGCAGACTCCAGTACACATTTCTAGGCATTATACGATAAGGTTTATTACTATTTTTTTAAGAATCGTAATTAATACTCACTACACGTACCTATACGTACACGTCTATTATATACACCTAACCACAAATTAATAGCCGTGTTTTAGCTCGGTAAAAAAATAACGTGTACCTAAAAAGAAATCTTGAGTAAGACATCATTTAATAATTATTATAATTTATAACGGTCGTTGCGCTCTGTGTCAAAACAATAAATTATATTATTTTTTATTATTATTCTTAAATGTATTTAAAATATACGTTCTGCGTTCTTATATCCATTGCACGAGACTTTGATGCTGGTCATTGATCGTTTGCAATCTGCATTTATTACAAAATATCGTTTGTCGACCGCGGTCTTTTATATTGGTATAATATTGTACGTTCTGCCGGTGGTACTAAATTATAATAATTGTCTTATTAATGTCTAGGTACTACCTAGTTTGGTTTTTTGATTAGGTTAATGTATTTTTATGACATATCATAGGCGCACGTTTCTTATAAAAGATTTGTTTCATCGCGTATCATATACAGGATCTTATTGGTTTCTGTAATCTATAGAGATAGTCTTCTATAATCTATATAGAGAAAATTAAAATTGTGAGAAATCATACATTATATTATTTATATTCGTTCTACGTTTCCTCGAGAGAAAAAAAAATGTTTTTTAAATTGAATCATGATTATTAATTTATTTTTTAATAACATAGCTATATAGACTGATTTGGACTTGAGAGTTGGAAAATAGGAGTAGGTAACTATAGTTTATTTATTTTAATTTGTACACAATATAATATAAGAATTATTTTTTTCTGCTCGGTGGGCTCGGTGGGTTTTATACGGTTGTGTATAAAAGATCGAAAAAATGTGTCCTGTATTTTGCATACATCAGCTGTCACATACGCAAAACAATACCTATATAACATTGTAATATAATATGTATACACTATACGCGCTTATTATTATTGATAATAACATAATCGACAAAATCCGAAACCCGCGGACAGTCGTCGGCGGCGGCCACCGCGTTTCCCGTACGGATCGCATTATAACGAAAATCTACTATACAATGGAACACAAAAAAATCATGACCGACTGTAAGGTTCCTATATAATATACATATATATATAGTAGCCGTGTGTTTAGATCCGGGCTAATTATCCGGGCTGATATAATAATGGTTACTCGTGTTTAAACATTGAGACCCGCCGTGGAAACTGGTTTTTAATGCGGTCTGCACACACACACACTTATAATATATATATATATAACAGGCGTTCCGCTCCGCCAGCGTAGTGTTTTCCTTCTCTCTTTATTTCTTTCGTCTAATTTTTATTTTTACTCGTGTAGTTGTGTGTCGTTTTTTTTTCCGCTTCTCCTACGTTTTTTTTTTTCTTTTCTTATTCGGCGGTTAAGGTCCGTCAACACCGGGGCCGCCGCGCACGAAGCGGTCCGAGAAAAGCCGGCCGCGGCGGCGCGCGTTAGCAAAGACGGTAGGTCGTTGCTGCTGCTGCTGCAGCAGTGTTTATAGGTATACCGTTACAAATAATATATAATAATATAATATACGCGCGACGTTTGTATACTGCACACTCGCACAATAATATAATAAATATAATATAATATTATTATAATATATAGGCACGACATAATATAATCCGACCGAGTGTACCGGGCGATGATCCATTGTTTATCGTATGACTCTCATTATTTCTAAAACATAGATAGACAAAATTAAACGTTTTCCAAAATAAAACTGTACTATTTTTTATGTTACTATATTTTATCGTTTTTTAAATGTTTTTTAATGTCAACGTGCGTTTATTATTTGTTATTCGAGAGCAGAATATCGTTTGGAATACCCCGATTCGTAAAAATCGAACTTTGCCAAAATAGTGTATGAGTTATAACTGTATTTAAAGTTTATAATATGATCGGAGTGGAGTGGTATAGGAGTACCCCGAAAAATGTTTTTATAGGTCGAAATACTCCGAATAATGTCCTGCGTCATTCAAATGAGTAAAACAACTTCCAAAAAATAACGCGATAAAATATTAGTAAAAATGTCGCTTTGTAACGACTTAATTTTAGTGTAAAAGAAATACTTTCAAATATGTTGGTTAAAATAAAAAGTGTTTTACGTTAAATGTATCATCCCATACCTATATATATATATTATGTTGTGGTGTGTGCATAGTTATAAATCTTTCAATCTTTGTTCTGCAGAACGAACAATTTCGATCGAGATAATGCGCACACGGTAATTCGGTATAATAGTCTCTGCATTATATTCTAATTCTAATTATATTCTAGTCATAATAATATTATAATGTTTTATCACCGAAACCACGCCGTGTCCTTGGACGTCGCATGTTATAGGCTTATAGTGATTATGATATATTTTGTTGCTGTTTTAGACACGAAAAATAACATATTTTATAATGACGGCCGCGTACGTCGCACAACACCGTAGAAGGTTTGATTATCAAATCAATTGTTTGATAGTAGTTAACGCATGGAAAAAAAGTTAAAAATCAAATATATTACAATTTAAACCTTGTGTACGAACAAATTGTTTGTAATTTTCAAACGCATGTCAGGAAAATATGTGTAAGGCGTAAACCAAACTCAATATATGAATAAATCGCAAAGACATCGCGGATGCCAATTTCCGACAAATGCCTAGTCGCAACAACTCAAAATAAAAGGGAGATGACAAAAATTGCTTTGGGATATGTATTGTTCGAAATAGGTACAGCTATTTTAAATTTAATCTTACCTTATCTCAGGGAGAATAAAAAAAAATCGAGTTGCACGTTTTTCGAGTTATCGCGAGTTGACTGTAATATTATGACGTATTACACGCTGCCCAACGAGTTTATACCGGAATATGTTTCGTATCTCTTGGCTGTATAATCGTTTTGAATGTTTATATACCAATATCACGCGTTAATGCACCGCTGCACTTATTATTTCGAAATTTTTCCCGATCGCTAACTGGTTTTCGCAGAATTATTTTCCATCGAGAACCACGAATTCGTATTCAAGAATACAATATTATAATATTTAAATATACCTATATAGATACAACTGTACAATGTGTACAGACTTGATGCTGACCCAAAAAACGTCCATCCCGAGAACAATTTTTGTGTTTTACTATCATTATTGTATGTATATAATATAACAGGTGCCCACAATGTTTTGGTAAATAATATATATAGAACGTTTCGGTATATCAAAGCTACAGTTTCCTATACTTATGTCTTATATACATTATATATATTGTAATTTATAATACCATAATAACTTATATTATTGTTAATAAATAGCGTAGGTATATATAGTAGAAATATTATAGTATAATATAGTATTGTATAGTAGTAGCTGCAGTATTATACTGTCGGTATACAAAATGTAGGTGACGTCGTGACTTGGAACCACACCCGAAGTCGAAACGGATCTGCCCGTACCCCTTATACTAGCATACCCCTTCCCAAATTGCGGTTCTACTATTCTATATTATACGGTACGAAACTAGATTATAATAATATATATACCTAATATATAATATATATAATATGGCGGACGACGGGGAGGTAAGCGGTCGCGAACGGGGAACGGTCGGTCGTGGAAGGAGGGGCGGGCGCATGGTATATATTATACTGCACAGACCATTGCGGCGACGAAGTGAGAGGGGGGGGGGAGCGAAACTGCCGTGGTGGACCGGTTTTCTGTATATCCCGACAGATCGAGTTACCCGGACCAGATTAATCAAAATACGTTGCGTGGGTGCTCTCGACTTATAAAAAGTATACATATACATATATAATACGCGTATAATATGTACCCGCGAGTCGGCAAACCTCCGCCGCACGATTATTATTTTCTATTCTCCCCCCGCTGCCACAACCAAAGCATGCCGGGACGGAGACTATAATATTATTATGTAGGCACACGAATTTCGAATCGTAATTATTTATGGTGACCATTTTGTGTTCATCGCGACCCCCCTCGTGCCGAAGAAAATAATTTAATAATATGCGATACGCGATTCGACGAGGTTCGTCACCGGGTCGTGAACCAGCGCGACGGTACGTCGGAATTTTTCAGAAAATTCTCATCTATATCCTATGATAATAGTGCACTGCTCTACTATAATACCTAATAGTCGTTAAAATAGCGCTGTATAGAAAATGGGCTCTCGTTATAATAGAATTCGACCAAAGAAAATCTCATAACTATTATAAGTATAAAATACAGGTAGTGTGGTATACTTATTATAATACGCGTCATCGATTTAACGCGTTCCGTACCGTTAATCAAATTATAACAATTGCAGTTTAATGTCGCGTTTATGCGGTCGTAAACCGTTTTTAATCGGTATATAATACCGGCTGTGAGTTTCGAGCCAATCAAAGCGCAAGGCGTTTTAATATAATATTGTATGTATACGAGTGACCTATATTTTATCGGATTTTCGAGACGCCCGCGCGGCAACCGCTACACTTGACTTTGAACTATGAAATTTCAAAGTTATAAAAAAAAAAAAAAAACGTGTCCGCGACAATAATATTATAATATTGTCACAATTTTTTATGGCTATCGCGACCCATACCTTCGTATACCCACTCTGAGACTGTGCAGTGCCATTGCCTATATTATAAATTGTATTGTATATCGATGGGGCTGTACCGGCGGCGGCAAGTGTCATTATGCATTATTATTACGTTACATATTTATTGTATAGTTGACAGCGATGCCGTTATTGGAAACGGGGCTGTACAGGTATAAAAATATATATGAGAATAACTGAATGTAAATCGATTTTTCGCCCACTCGTTCGGCATTCCCTCTCCTCAGAGGTATACAACGACGAACAATCCTAGTCAATATAATATTATATGAGTACATATCTATTATAATATATTTTGCATATCGACTATATAATATTATGCGTGTGTACGATGCACGTGTGTGTTTGTGCGAACACAATGTAACAATATGTGTTTTAACAATAATTTGATATAGATAATAAAGAACCACGACGTGCTCGGAAAAGCGACTGTTTTCTTACCTTTATATATAATATTTTTTTTACGACGACAGTAGGTTTTGCAAATCCAATTGATTTTCATAAACTGATATCACCCAATGTAACCTATTATCTATAATAGTATATATATAATATATAATACGCATGGAAAAAATGATCTTCATATAGTTTATATTATAATATGAGAGGTGGTTAGTGAAACGTTTCTCTGGCCATCCGGTTGATAAAAATCAACGCAAACACATGCGGTAAGATAGGTCGTTTTTCAGACGAAGATTTATAGTGTTCATCGGCCTGAGCTCGAGGTGTTGGGCAATCTCCCGATTGTGTTATAATAATAACACGAGACGCGAAAATCGTATATGACTCACATTTAAGCGAGTCCGCCATAAACGGTGCGGCGGCGTCATCGTCATGAGTATAATATTTATTTTTTTGTAGGTCGACAATATTATAACCGCATGTACGGTATGTACACCGTTGTCGGTATATGACTATACCAGCGAATAGGTTCGCGTATATATAATATCCCTCGGACGACGCCCGTTAATTTATTGTCTCTGACGAAACGAACATGCGCGAGCGGATCACGACCAAGTCAAAAAAATTATACTCCGATCACGATTTCATTTCCGTCGTACATTATTATTATTATTATTATTCTAATTTTGTTTTGGCCGGACTCCTCCCGTCAATCGTCCTAATCCCGGCTGCCCCGTTTTGTGTCATTTCGCACATGCGATGCTGTGCCTTATATATTATACACCAGCTCTGCGTACGTATTTTAACAATATAAATAGATACGTACTATATAGTCTATAATAGCTGTCGCATTATATCATATTGTCTGTGTCGAGACGCACACTATCTATCGTGCCTCGTATCCCCCGGGCCACCTCCACCTCGACACCCTCCCCCCGCCACTCATAATCTGACAATCCGGGCGTCAAATTCACGTCGCGGCCTTCGTCTCACATTTTATCGGATCTGCGCGCGTTCGTGAGACTCGAAGAACTAGGTTACACCGCGTGGTTTAATATCATAACGTGCCCGACCGAACCGCGTTCAGGCCGGTGCAGCAGTAGAAGAATTCGACGGGGATAATAATATATAAAAAGAAAAAAATGCGAGTTTTATATAATATATATATATACATTATATTATAGATAGGTACATATTATTATTATTATATGCCATGTACGGCGTAATATTATCGTATTATATAGCGTATTAATTTTCGTTCGGTTATAACCGTACGTCATTATCGTAAGACGTATGAACCGATTGCAGGTTTCTGCAGACTGCCAGAATTTTATCAAAACTGCACTAGCAAGTACATCAAAAATAATATCTGATACCCGTACAATCCTATCATTATCGTTTACATTATTTTTCTACTGCAGAACGTCTTTACGTAATGCGGTAGAAAAAAATTAAGTATACCCGCATTTCAACATTTAATGCATCGCATATTGTCATATAATATATTTATTATAATACATTACATATGTTTGTGAATCGACCTTTATATACCTATAAAATTGGTACTTTGTACACGACGTCACCGTCAATGCTACTTTTTTTTTAATACGTATTTGCATACAACCGTTATAATATGTATCTTTGACTTTGGACGCAAGAGTGCATTTAGACGCACCGCGTATATATTGTATAATTTTTTTTGAAACTTCGTTGTCAGACTGCTTTTATAGATACATTACGCATAGACTGAACCCCCTAGCGTGGTTCGGAAAGAACACCTTAACCACAACACCGGATGCGAGGATATAAGGTTACCGAGGTTCGATATACATCATTGTGGTATATACCCTGCAATAGTGCAATACTGCAATAGCCATATTTATACCTAAAATAAATCCATAATCTAATACAGTAGGTATATATATTGTATAAATTATTTTGTCTTTTTTACGTTTAATATTATCATTATAATATTATACATCAGCTATTGTTCTTTCACACTGTACATATTATTATAGGTGTTATTGTTACTCAAGTACACCGCCGGCTTTACGTATAAGCTTTTCTAAATGGTTTATAATATACATGGCTTATAAAATCATGTATGTAAAGAAACCCATTTCTCTTTTGAGACGTCAAAAAAAGACGTCTCACGTTATACTTTATTGTTGTGTGCATACATGGACTCGGACTAGGTTGTCTAGAAAACCGTTTAAGTCGTGTGTGAACTCCTCCCCTATATTGCATATAATTGGTTTTTCGGACTGCCGTTTATAGTATATACAAACACATAATATATTATAATACAATATACTTCGAGAATGTAATATTCTGTCGAGTATTTGCATAACACATCTCAACAATTTTCAGGTCCGTTCCGTCGGCGGTGCCTTAAAATCTCGTCAAATTCTTGACGTATATACACTATTATTCATTTATTTACGTTATAATATGTTATGAATAATCAACTTTCGCTTGACTGATTTGTTCGTGCAATCTTCAATCTATTTTAATTAAACATTTATTTAAACTCGTCAGCGTCCGTCCGGCGTGATAACGTATAAATACGAGCATTAAAGTGATGCGTTTTTCTCCGAGCAAATGCCGAAACGTTAAAATTGCTATTTCGAAAAGGGAAAGTTGCTTATCTTGGCGTATAGGTTTTCAGACATATCGCTCACACATTTCACTGCTATTCATCATTAAATGTTATTTATTTTAGATATTTTTAATTTTTCGTAATCTCTTCTTCTCAGAATCTTCATCATTATTTGCCATATAGCCGGAGACCGACGACCTCTGGGATTGACCTGCGTCAAAACCGGTTCATCGTTTTTCGTTACATTCCGGATAATAGTCATTAGGAAGTAGAAAGATGGTACCTATATAATATATAGTAAATACGACGGTTTTAATAATATAATATTATAATCATATTTTGGAATATTTTTCACGTACCGATTATTAAGATAATTATTAAATTTAATTGATGATTAGACTATGCATAATGACGTGGTCCATGAGAAGTTTTGTATTTTTATTAATGGTCCCGCGGTGGAGACTTGAACGCTATTTTGAGCAGTGCCTTTCGACTGTGACGGCGGCATGCACAGCACTTACTATATTTTATAATGATTAAAACCGTCTCGAAATCGATCAAGTGGTATAAAAATATCTGAAACCAAACGTTTACGAATTTTTAAATATTTATCGCACGTAATACTGTTTCGATAATGTGGCATAATAATTTATAAAGATCACGTTGTCTGTGATATTTTTTTAATGCACTTTGTATAGCCACAACAAACAGTTTTAATTGGTCAATTTCCATAAGTCTGTTTTATATAACAATAAGGCTTTCGGATTTATTATCTGATAAAAACCACGAACGACAAATTTCATCGGAATGCATATTTTATTACACTCGTACGTGGTAAAAATCATTATGCGCTTATAATTTATAGTTAACTGTAACTATCGTATATTATACACATCGATGACATAACACCGTGTATAGGTAGGTACGCTATTTATTATATTATATTATGAACGTTTACAGCATTACAAATTAATTTAATATATCATCCGATACTGAACCTATATTCTCCTACGCTTCAATGTGTACAGACCGTGTTACGTCTTATAATAAAACATAACTTAAAAATATAATATTTTAGGTATTCAAAGTTAATTGGTCCAGTGTTATATAATGCGCACTATGTCTATATAATATTATTATAATACCTGTACATAATTATTAGTATTATTATTGTTGACTCTTTGTTTAGTTAAAATAGGAAACTTGGTATCAGGTACGGTGCAATAATTATAATCGGACTGCGTATTTAAAAATAATATTTCCTTGAGTTAGACGATAAAACAAAAGCAAATCTAGAACCACCTATAATTAGTCTGGAACGTTGTAAACGCGAACTCTGCGAGAGGAATCGGACCGGACAACCAACCTTTAATTGTTACGATGACGATGGCCATTATAATATTTAACCCGATTTTATAATATACCTCATTCGCGGCGTCTAAGACGAACTATTAATATACGACTGCAGCAGCCGACCAAATGATAATTGTATCTACATAATATATACATATTCGGCACAATCGTGATTTATCAATGGCGTATTATAATACTATACCTAATAATATATTATCCCGACCTGAGAACGTCGCGTGCAGAAACTCGACGGAGGTGCAGCGTCGTCACGGTGTGGTATATTATAATATTATAGTGGTATATGCGCGTGCGTGGGTAGTCTATACCCAATTATTATTATTATTATTATTATTATTATTACGATAGTAATAATAATAATGATGATAATAATAATAATAATAGTAATGTTATCTCTAGTGGATATTTTTTTGATTTTTTTTTACTCGAGGTTTCCTGTAAATTCCGGGCCCGTGACGAAATAAATAAGAGTCGCCTCGGCTTGGAGCGCTAGCGTTTTGCCCGCGCGCGTCCGTGTTTCGCCGTCGAAAAATCGCGAGGTATATAAGATATAACGGTGCTGCAGCTCGCTCGTATAATATTCGTGTTACGCCCACCCCGACCGAAGACGAAAAAAAAAACGAAAAACGAAATAAATGATAATTGCACGACACCGTGAGTCGGGTGCACCTATATATACAATATAGCATACATAAATATATAATATACACGAGCGTACGAAAATTCTCACGATCCGTTTCGCGGCTCGTCGCATGTATAATAATATAATATTGTGTACCTGCAGCAGCGGCGTTTTTAATAACGCAACCCGTTCTTCGTTGTACATGATTTTGGGAAATCGTCGGAAGTGTACATCAATTCTTCGATCGAGCATTCCACGATGAGGATAGACTCTCGCTTCCGCATACCGTCGTCGTATTTTCTTATAATATTATGGCTGAAAAAACGATTTAAAATAATCGCATCCACGTAGGTATATCGCAATAATATAGTATATATATGCAAATAAAGCCGGTGTTAAATAATGGCATAAACGAACAATATTATACTAATGCACATTTTACGTGCAGTAAAAACCGGCATTCTTCGAGAAAAAAATTAATCCCTCTTCGAGGCCGCTGCAGATAATCGCAACCGCCGAGACGCGTAATTTTTTGTTTTCGTTACTGTATATTATTCGTCATGCATCCATCATCGTGTCGCAAATTTTCGATTACAATTTATTGTACGCAAAGACATTATCAATTTTTTACGATGCCGGTAGTACCTAGATAGTATAATATTTGCTCACTCAACAGTCGACAACGATATATATATATATTTGATAAGTCGTTTTGGACAAATAATAATTTCTCCATAGCACCCGACGTGTGTAAATCGTGCAGCTATATAGTCAGGTATACGTCGAGTGCGTGAACTTAAATTATATATATTTACCTATATACCTATATATATATATATATGTTATGTGTATGCAACGCCGGCGGACGTTATAATAATATAAGCAGAATCGAAGATAAATACGATCACTATAATATAGGGTCCCGATAAATCGCGATACCATATATTATAACGGCGGCTGTGCCGAATAGAAGTTTCACACAAAATGTTGCGGGTCATCATCCGGACGAGAAATCGTGTACACATTTTTAATTTTAATATAAAATATGCATATAGTCATACAGATACATCGCTGCGGCGCGTTTACGCATCACACGTAGGGATGGAGATCATCTTAATCTCCGATAGCGAATCCAATATAAATGTGCAATGCAAAGGGGGGAAGAAAAAACTGCACGAGTTGGACCGCCGCCGCCGTCGGAGAGATGTGCAATGGGAAACGCAACGACTGGGCGTCGAAGTCTTCGTCGTCGTCGTCGTCGTTGCCGTCGTCGTGGGATCCGGACGCGGTGTTGCCGTTTTGCCAGCGCGATCACGTCCTGGAAATATTAGACACGCCACACATACTTAAACAACTGGTTTTCGTGTGTCTACGCGTATATACCGTGTTTCTGGTCAAACATTGTTTACGTTTTCTCCCGATGCAGAAAAACAATAGCGCAGGATTTTTAATCGGACGGAAAATAAAAACAAAATAAAACCACCAACACTGCCATCAGTTTCGTCGGCGAATAGACTCAACACCTGCATATTTAAGGTAGGCTAGGGAAAACACAATTTAGCATTACTAAAATTATATTTTTAGTTTTTAACAACACAAAAATATTATTTTTACATGATTACCTACTAAAAAGCAAATATTAAAATTAGTAGATAATTACTTTAAACATTAGAGACATCTCATTAGTTATTTTTTAATTATTCTGTTATTTTCCCGCGCTTGTTATCGTTTGAAATTCAATTGTTATTTTTTTACACAGAAATTTCCAATATAAGGGAGACCACCTATATTAAAAGAATATATTATAAAGAACACATTTATATCTTATAAAAATATTTTATTGAACCAAGGGAGGATTGTAAACACCCAAAATTTCCCTTTACTGCAGTATACACGCCACTGAGTGCATAATAATATTTATAATCTATGAACAATATAATTATATTTTTTGTTTTATCAACATATTAGTATTTTTCTTTAAATTCGATGGCTGATATATTTCAGCTTAATATTAACATTTAATAATTATATATAGGATTAATGATTATATATAAAGTTATGTATTCTTTATTCACCAATAAATGTAATAATGTTCAAATAAATGATAAGAATAACATGATAGTGTATTAATTTTGTTATCTGTGACTTGTGAGGGCCTCCAACTCAACAATCTGGACTCGCACACATTAATCACATCCGACATCAATTACTAGCTAGTTATTGATATTATCCTCGGCATTATTTTAGCATGAGTACGTAGTGTAATAATATACATGTATAGATTGTATAGATACATTGTGAGCGTTTGCATAATAATATGCACCGTGGTCGGGAAACGCGATTATCGGAAATTACGAGATCGGTTTCAATGTGCCGAGTAAACCGAAGACTCTCGACCACTAATGACCATATAGTGTCTATAATTGATCATCATCATACTAATATAATGGGCATTATAATATTATTATTATCGAAAACTGGTCGAGACTTGAAAGTACAACGTACCTACTGTATGCTGTGTATGGAAAATCAAACACCACACCGTACTCCGGTCATATTACTCGTATATTCGGGTAAACGAATTATTTATAGAGTTATATGCACAAGACCAAAAATGCTGAGGCGATCGTCCGCGTGGAATCGAAGTGTGACAGTGAGGATAAAAATAAATACGACATAATATTATTATATCGCCGCCATAATAATATAATATATTATAAAGCCAGTGTATGCGTGTTGCGTATGTCGCACTGTGCCTACATTACAGCCGTGTACGGAGTACATAAAAACATATATATATATATTTAAATTTTAAATATATTATTATATCGACGCGATACGTTTCCGCGTGTGTATAATGTATAGTGTGTGTCCGCAGCGACTATGTAACAGACCTTTCCATTGGCCTCAAGATACGACTATTATATACGAATAATAATAATAATAATAATACGAAAACAGGACGTGTGGTAGAGTTTCGCGTTGTCTGTCGGATAAAGTGTATAAATTCTTTGATAATAATATCACATATAATAATATATATATATTCGGTATACTAGAGTGTAAGTTGCGCAACTGTATAGGTGCATATATATATTTTATATATTATATTATATACCGGTTGCAGTGAAGTATAATATGTTCAATTATATGTGTGTGTGTGCGTGTGTGTTTCGACGTGTTTTATCTTGTAATAGGTAAAATAATATAAGTACATTGTATATTTTGTATGTGCACTTTGTATGCGTGCTTTTCATAAGAACGATAATTACATTTCGAAGATTTTTTTTTCAAATTTTAACTTTGCAGAACTAAACGCACTGCAGCCGTATAGAGGGGGGGAGCGTGAGACTCGAAGCCCCTGACTTTTTCGAACGCCTATATTATTATTTTTTTATTATTATCGTTATTATTATATTACCACGCGGTGCGTTTTTATATTTCTATTCTCCTAAACCCCCCCCCCCCTCCCCCACCCCCACACGGCGAACAGATTTTCTCCGACCGGTTAATGCCCGGAGAGGCGGCGCAGTGGCGGTTGAAATCGGAACCCATTCCGTCCGTGTCTGTAGCGTGAACTGAAGGGGAAAAAAATCGTGAACTCGGGAACCGGCTCTCTAAACCGCTTCGGTTCAAGTACCTACTGACTTAGTTTCACGTCGTCGGCGGTGGCCTCGTGTCAGAGTCGTCGTATTGCGTGTATATATGTATAAAGAAATGTATCTGTATAAACGTATTTTTTTATAACCACTATGATTTTATAAACAATATTGATTCAATTTTTTTTTTTTTGACACCGGTTTCCTGTCTCGAGTAAAACAAAATATTACAATAATAATATGGCCATCTCATATTATACCTATGTGTCCTGATATTAAATTATTGTCCATATGCCTATGTATAATATATTGTCAAACGCTATACGTGTAAGCGTGTCTCGATATCCGATCGACGGCTTTGCCCAATTGGCATCATCTCATAGATCATAGATGTGATATCGCATCACAATATTGTTTATACATATTTTCAAATACGATAACACTCACGGCATGTTATATTACTTTTCCGGTTTCCAAGTTTCCAACTAAACGTTTTTTATATACCTATTATTTTTATTTTTTTTTCGGGGGATTGAGGCTTCGACTACTGAGGTCATTAGCCTGTGGAACTGTGGGGGAAAGTGCTGTAGGTTTTGAACTCGTGTGTGTTTGTTTTGGCAGAATTTTCATGTGGGTACCCGTAGGTATCTGCCATGCCCCAGGGGCGGCCTCTCTCTCAGGACACCGTGATTGCCAGAAGGAAAATGCCGCCCGTGGTCGAGTTCGAATCGACGACGGTGCCCGTCGCAACCGACATCTTAGTCCGCTCGGCCACTCCATCCCCCATACCTATTATTATAATATAATATTATATTATATTTATACCACGTACACGCATATCATGGAACATGCATTTTTTTTTACAAACGACATCAAATCGGTTGATTAGTGGAGAAGATTTTAATTAACGAGTGCACTTTAACATTATTACATCTGAAACGATGAATCAATATGCAAATCTTGTTGGATAATGCATCTAGAATATACCAGACTGTCCAGACTATACCGCAGTGTAATGAATTACATGTGTATATATAATTACTTGTACCTGTACAAATCGTACAAACTGCGGTAAGCCGGTAACGATGGTCGACGTCCACGACAACAACAATTAATTCCAGTCCTGCAGTAGCACTACCTAATGTTATATAATATAGTTATTATTGTAATTCGATATGTGGTATCCTTAATCGAAGATCGATTTGTCCGTTAATCGACTATAAACTAGCACTTTTAATAGTGACTACTGCCTTGGTATTATTATACACTACTTACTTATAGATACGACATACCTATATAGTGTATAATAAATAATAATGCATGTACACTGTTTTATCATATGAGTAAATCCAAGTCTGTATAGTTACCCACAATCCGTGCGTTTTAGTGGCACGTACTAGATGAAGATAAAAATAAGTAATAATCAGTTCTTTCAGGTCTACATATTCGGGCACGTAGAAAAAATGTCCTACAAAACGATTAAAATTTATAACGTTATAACAATATCATTGTCATTGTACCAACAATAATATGATGTATCGACGTATACCGTAATTATTGTTCAGAACCCTTGTATTATTATACATTAATAATATAATATTGTAATATTATACAACTATATGAGGTCATTCGGGTAATATTTCTATATTTTTAGCTATCTAATAATATCAAGAAGAAAATCTTTATTCAATCATTGTAGATGATTCAAAGAAAGCTACTCGTCTTTTATTTATTTAAAAAATAACTTTCATCAACAGTTTTGTCTAACTATGATTCTGGACATCATATTAACCATGTAACTTTTGATCGTTAATACTCAATAATAATTATTAACTCAAAGGAATAATAATTACAGCCTTACAGTCAATTACTGGACACATTTTTTTTAAGATAAATCTTTAAAAACAACGACAATAATTAATTTTAATTTTACTAAATTTCTTTGGTGGATAATAAACAGTATCGTGAAGGTATTTTCGCATAAAGTTTCCAGCTCATAATCCCGTATAATTATGGAAAATTTGATACGATGAGGAGAAAACGGACCTATATCGGCGTGTCGAAAATTGTTCTGTTGCAGTAGCGAAGGCGATATAATATAGAGGATTGCCCACACTTTCTACAGTCGACTGGCTGTCAATTTTTTTCTCATTAGCAAATCGACATGTACCAGACCTTTAATAAACTCACAGCCGTATAGTAATTACAGGGTATCTGAGCAATGATGATTTACCACGTGGTGGTATACCTACGCTACAGTATACACGTTTTTCTCTAGAAATATAACCGGTCTGTGTATATAATCATATAATATATACCAGCTAATACATGTGTATGTATATTATAATCTCCTCGATGCTCATCGTTTTTCGCGTTTTGTCGACTTAAAATGTATAAGTCGATATTATAAATATCTTATGCTACTAGCTATATGGCATACCGAGTTAATTATGATTAACATTTATTCGATTTCTCAGTTACCCATACGATCCGCGGTGAAAAGAAACCCGAAACCATATATATTATACCAGATACCTATAATACTATACCTGCATCTATCGAGTGCCAATTATACCGACCACGAATTGCTGAAACGGTATCATACAATTACTGTTGGACCACACTGTCAAATATGCAGGAAGGAAGAGTATGACACGTTCCACATCAATATATTGGCAAGCTACATCGCGTGTCTCACGATTGATCATGATATGGTCGAATAAAGTTTACGAGCTTATTTGTCATACGATACGATACGACCAATAGCTCTCCAAACGCATACAATAAGAATACAAAAAGACTTTGCGCGTAAACGATAGTCCTGCTGAACAGTACATATACGATTTTCCAATATTGTTACCCATATGGAAACCCGCCATATCGATTTAGGCCTGAATGAGCTTTGTGCCTAATTATTATTACATTCGTATAGCATGCTACCTATATAATATAATGTGTATACGGTTTTTGTCGACCGATTGATTTTCGATGTCCCCGGTGCACCGCGGTGCAGCAGTATATAGTAATGGTAATAATATCAGCAGTCGACACGGACGAATCGATCGGCGCGTAACCACAAATGGATATTATTATTATACCGTGGTCGCCGCGCGCATTTCGGTCCAACGACGTTTTGTGAATCGATACAGACATAACAATATACATTATATACCTATACATACATACGTACATATATATACACACAAGATAATGATATGTTCGTTTTATTCTTTTCGCTGTACATGGACGTTATTTAAAAGAAAAAAAATAATATATAATGACACGTTACGGTTTACATTTTAATAAGGTTCCGAGAATCGTGTAAAAAGAATTTATAGAGCGAAACGCGGCGGTGTATTACGGTTTATTGTATACATTTTTTTTTTTTCGTGTGTGTCTAACACTATACACTGTTCCGTCAACGACCTATCGTCGATATAATAATAATAATAATTTATAACGACTTCAAGTCGAGAAAAGTGTCGATTAGTCGGATTTAATTATATTTAAATAAAAAAAAAAAAAAAGAAAAATGGACTATTAAAATCAAATGTAACAATATATGACGTGCAGAGATTGTAGCAACAAGAACGGCCGCGAAGACTGTCGTGGTCCGTACACAAGTACATAATTATACGACGACGTGTAGAGTTATCACGACGTTATCATGCACCGCACGCGAGTCCGCACAGTGATAACGTTTTCGCTGATTACACGTCCGGCTGGTGATGTTTTCGGGACGGCGACTTGTCGGCGTGCAGCTGGGCGCCCTGCGATTTCCTGCTGGTCGCGCTGCACCTGCTCAACGTCCTGCTGCTCTCGATGTGCACCAGGCCCACTTCGGCGCCGGCCAACAGTCGGCGGATCGTCTGCAACTTGCGGCGCGAACGGGCCTGCGTCCGGTGGTCGCGGGCGATCCGCTGCTGGATCTGCCGTTCCCGGGACGTGTTGGCGGCCAACCCTTTCTCGGTGTGCTGCAAGTTGTCCACCACGCCCAGCACCTTCTCCGCCGCGGCTTTCAAGTAGCTGTATACGGCACGGAAGACATCATTACCACGACGTGAAATCATTAAATGATAACATTATCACAATATACGTTTAACGCCCGCAATACACTATAATACTAATATTATCGATGATAATCGACCGGTGCGGCGGTTTTATATAACATAGGCATGCTTGTACAATGTAGGTTATTGGCTAGTGGCTACAGCCTACAGGCGGTATAGAATACAAAGCTGGGAAACGAAAAAATTCAGTTACGTAACCTCCCCCCCCTAGTTGTCTTTTTTTCCACAGTAGCTATTAACGAGTAAAGTTTTCTTTTAACGTATGCGGAGTTATTGTTGTTCAATTAATTAATTTCCAGTCGCGTTGAGTTATTTATTTTGCTCAACATTTGTCTCGCGCTTTTATCTCGTAATATAAAACTTTTATTAAAAAAAAAAAAAAAAATGGTCAATGTCTTATAACAACACAACATTATCATGGGAACATAAATTTAAAATAAAAAGCATATCGACGTTTTTATAAAAATCAGTATGTCGTGCTTCCATATATTTTTGAACTTCACTCATATTTGTCGGTACTAACTTAACTTGACAGAGTCAAAATAATATTTTAATTAACCCGCTCAGCCTTACATCCCATATGGATCTGTGAAACAATAATACAAGAGCGCGGGACTATATACTATACTCCACAGGTACCGACTGTACAGCGCAATATATTTATATTATTCTATAAGCTCATGACGATTATTATCGTACATCTGATGTAGTTACCACCGGCGTCATAATTTGACTTAATAAACAATAACTGATTTTTTTTTTAACATAGCCTATTACCTACTAATGCAATACAGCATTGAAGCAATGCAACCGATCTTAGCTTTCTCAATTTAGCAGAAATAAAAAAAAACAACAGTTTCCGTGCTGATAGTGATTTCGTGCATAATGTTACAAGTTTTTTTTTAATTACCTATTCTATTGGCGCGTACCCTGAAATTTACTTTGCAGTAATAATTGACCCATGCAATCTTGAATAAAACAGTGATATTGCTATCTATAATTCAATATTCGACTAAACTCTGAGACGGACTGGTGATGATTTACATATTATTATATCACCGCTTACGTACAGTCGCACAAATAAAGAGCTACATCGACTATACTTGGTTGTATTACATATTATTATTAAAATATCTCGGCACCTGTATTTCTCTCTCTCCAACACGGATATCTTTCGTTCGCGTTGCTTGGCAGTGTGCAACGCCGCGACTGCTTTGCTCAGCTGGTTGGTCAGCAGCATTACTTGATCACGAAGTCCTGCGGCAATTGCCGCAAGGTCACTAGTAGTCGAAGAGGATGTGGTGTCTTTGACGTCTTCGTCGGCACAAGGAACGCGAGTAGAATTTTGAACACGAGTCGAAGGTTCGCAACTGTTTGTAAATTCACACCGGATCGTAGGGTCGTTCCGAGTCGTTGATTCACATCGGGTTGTAAGTTGGCTCTGGATTGAAAGTGGACTCTGAGTTGAAAGTTGGCTCTGGGACGATGCTATTCCTCGGGATGTAACTTCCTCTTGCAATGGAAGTTTGGTCCGGATCGATGATTCGCTTAGGTTTGGTGGTTCGGTCCGGGAAACTCCTCGAGAGGATAGGCTTTTGGTATCCGAGTCATCGTTGGTAGATAAGGGGACGTCGGCGGTCGTCAGATACGCCGCGCCCAACAAAAACATCAACTGCTGGTATCGGTACATGAATGAGTTGGTGACGATTGTAACGAGGTAGGTATATATATTAACTGTTAACGACGTGGTTATAATATAATGCTAAGTAAGGCACTGCGATGCGCTTACGATTGAATATGATTCGACGCGAGAACCACAACTGTTGCAAAGCTTTTCGCGATCACTGTTGGTCCGGCAAGATTTTTCCACTCGACATCTGCATCGTCCAAACGATCCACATTGTAATTGACGCGAATAGCATTTATCAGTATAATGGTAGACCGATATCGAGTTTTACGCCTTTACAAAGATAACAATATTTATATTTAAATGTCTAAAAGAAAATACAAGTGGAGCGTGCGTGTTATATGGACAGAGGTGGACGGCCTTATGTCATATATAATATGTACACGTATACGATCCGGTTCCCGGGCAACCCGAAGTACACGTCACGATTCTCGCCGAGAGAAACTTTAGACGTTTGTTAATAATCATATTGTTAGATGTATATGACGTATTCCAGCTGTATTTATGTATGACGGGTCCATCCGAGATTTCAATCCTTCCACAGTAGGTATTGAAGGAAAAATGAATGAATATGCTTTTTACTCAAATCATTATTGCGGACCCCTCGACAACTTAAAAATCATACCAAAATAGATAAAAAAAACGTTGCATTGCAATATCTTTGAAATATAAATTATTGTTTGTATGTTGTTAGGTACCTATACTTATTGTACTAGGTTGATATTTTCTAATCTGCGAGTCACACCCCAACCTTATACATAGGTACAGGTGTGATAATAATATTATTATATTATTGTATATAATATCGTTTAAGATATGCGCGATTTTAAATGTAGTGATTTTTTTTTATTACATAATATTATTATTCACATCGTTATCTCGTGTGTATAATACATATTAAACACGCGTCTTATTATTATTATTATGATACACATCGTGTAAATAGGGATGTCACGGGTGAACAGGATTGACAGGAATAGAGCTATAATAATAATAAATAAAAAAAAATGTAATCTCAACTATCCCGCACGCACTAGGTTATATTTTATTATTATTTAGTAGTTCACAGGACTTGAACGGAGTGAAATCAATTACGAGATGGCTACTATCCGTATTATTATTATTATTATGTTTACACCTCGACCACTCATCACTATTTATATATATATATATTAGGTCGACGAGTAAGACTTCAATATTCAGTTTTTATTCTCCTACCATCTTATATATAATATACATATAACACATAGGTAAAACCCACACACAGCTCGATTTATAATATTTCCAAATCATCATTCAGACGGTTCTCATCATCGCATTGTGAACTGTCCTTGATTCCAGTGGTTCAAGGATCTCATTTCGGATTTCACGCTGCCCCTGTTCCGTTAACCGATCGGAGAAGACTGACGCGTTTGTATTACCTAGTCATATAGTCGATTTTTATCACTTTGTACAGTTAATTTCTTAGTATAAATATTACTATTATAATATCCAACTTTGGTGAGAAACAAATCCGTGATGTTTTATGTTTAATGGTGTAAATCTAATATGATATGCATACCAGTTGCAAATATTCCTTTGACTATAGTTAAAAATTATTTTTCATAAACCACACCATAATGTAATGTACCAATAGAATGTTCACATACTTTATCATCGGGCTTATCGACACGGCGGAATTAATTTATATTATTTGTAGTTGTTTTTTTTTTAAAATTGTATCGTATAACAAGAGTAAAAGATTGCAGCGATCGGCAACATAAAGTCATTATAATTTATATACGTAATTTTGAACAAGTACATGGAATTCAAACAACGCGATTTGCGTGTTTTGCTAGAATTAATATAAAACCGTGTGTCGGAGGGTCTACAATAAAACGAACGTTAAACACACCTCACCTCTGCAGTTAGCCAATTTAAATCCATTACTTTATATTCTACCTGCTGTAATTTTAACGAGTAGACACATTATTATATCTGCTACAATATACATTAGCGGACATTAGGCGTAAACTACAATATATCCGCGCGTCGTGTGTACACAATATTTAGGTAGGTATATAATACAATATATTATATTACGCCGAATGGCAGGCGCCTATAACAATTAACTAAGCGTTTTACGTACATATTTTCAGATCGCCAACGCTAAAATAACATTAACTCAAATTGGAAATACAACTTAAGGACGCTATAAAGTGTGCTAAAAACGAGTGTTCCACAATATAACGACTTAACGACTTACATCGCAGTATGTCATTTAGAAACATTTTTGATATTTTTCCCTACTCCCTCCTACCACCTCACAGACACTTTATATTTTGCGTCCGCGTATCATACACAAGTGTGTTATACATTATATAGGTACACTTTTACGTTTGGAAAAACGGACAAACAGCGCACCGCCATTGCACAATAATTATTGTTTTGTCGCGTCCGTACACGTTTATAATATTAATACAATATTTAGGAGGTACCTGTGCGGCATTGCGGCTGAATAATAAATAAAATTATAAATGTTTTTTTGTTTCGGCGTCATCGTCCGGCGCGCGCTCAATGAAAGCGTGGTGGTCTCCTGCAGGCTGCAGCACATGCACACGCCTCACACTCTACACCGTAGGTACTTTGTATGTGTAATGGCGTAAGTATACATAGACACACACACACACACACACACAACACACACACACTCAAACAGTAATTGTGTACTACCGGCTACTAGGTATATATACGTCTATACTCGTGTACGTGTACGTACAAAAATGAAATAATGTGCCCCGACGTTAATGATTGTACAAGGTGCCTTTATATTTATGTATACATGTTACATACAATATACTAGCAGATCCGGCAATTAAGGTCGCGAATCACATTATATTTATATACCTACGTATTATGATGTAGACAAATTTATAAGACTTGTTATTGTGCTATAATATCATCATGACTCAAAAAAAAAAAAAATGATTTATTTTTGGTTTCCTATATATATGCGTGTTTTGAGATCGAAGCATAGATTTAAATAAACAACATAACATCACGTCTATCACATTCATGTAAGAACCAAAAGTCAGTTATTTTGTTTGCATATAGATACCTAATAGGTATGTTTAATAAAATTAATATTTTAAGTTCATTGCTAGTTTTAATGATTATAATGGTGGTTTACTATAAGAAAAGAAAACAATTAAGAGGCAGGTATCGCTTATGATAGTATTTTGTATGATATTATGTTTAATAAAATGATTTCAATATTTTAACTTTTAATTTAAGTTCAATGCCCATTTTAACAGTCACACTTATTATAGTAATATATAAATAAATATATTAGGTACTTAACTATTTTTATTTTCATAATAGATTTAATTCGTTTTATTTATTGAAATGAAATAAATATAATATTACTCTGGTTAATCAAAAACGCTGTTAGTTTTAATATTTTTTCTGCATTGATCATCGTGATTCGTGATGGTCATGTTCCATATCAGCTGGTCTCTGTGCACGATTTTTAAACTTTATCCTATGTCCCTACCTCAAAAACTAAAATCGGAATTTCGAACAATGCCCGATTGCCTACTTTGCTCGTAACATAATAATGTTGTATACATAACAATAAATAGCAGTACTAAAACAATCACAGACCTATTAACTAGTTAATAGGTCTGTGAAAACAATATAATGTAGGTACAGTGTGGCACAGAAATATTGTACGTCAGATAAAAGACGCGTCTCCCATTACCATTATGGTATATAATTTAGGCTGGTCCGTAATTTTACACACAACCGGACCTAGAAAACGTTTCCTAGGAATGTCCAGCCATGTTAATACGAAGAAATACAACGAGCGCGTGGTCGAGCACGTGACTCGCGAGGAGAGACGGTTTTTTAAATTTTGACGCTTTTCCCCTCGGACCGGGTCAACGTGCCCGACGGCGGCGATACAATAGCTATAGGGTTCCTGTCGGTCGCGGTGGTGGACGTCGACCGCCCGCCGACGGACGAATCGGACGAAACGCGCGCGCGGAACCACCGGGGCGGCGGCGGCGATGGCTGGTGCACGCGTCCTTGGACGACGACCGCGACCACGATCACCATCGCGTCTAACGGTATATGGCGGCGGCGGCGGCGGCGGCGGCATACGTTTTTCCGTACGGAAAAATAATATTGGAAAAAAATAATAATAGAACGCATCGCGCAACCCGCCACGACGACGGGAAATCTCGGTATGATGTTGTATTATATGGTCGAGACGTGCGCGTCCTTGGGCGAACACGATCGTGGTTATAATAAAATATTATAATAATAATCCGACGGCCCACTCGAGGGAAAATAATAATAATAAAAAACGTAGTCGCGCGCGCGTGTAAAAAACTTAAGGCACTGTGCGTGAGTGAGAGAGAGAGAGGGAGAGGGAGAGGAAGGGACAGAGACAGAGAGAATCGGACGGACCTGACGACCGACCAGTGTCGGTGGTAACGGGACGTGCCATCGTAGTCGTCGCTGCAGTCGTCCTCCCCTCCCCTCCCCCCCACGCCACATCAAACTACCGTCACGGTCCGTACTCGACCGCCGCCGCCGTATACGCTCTGGTACACACGGAGAATCTCGACGCGGTGGAAATAAAAAAACGTGTTTTTTATTCTTTCATTCTTTCTTTCTTTCTTTTATTTCTTTCTATCTTTCTTTCTTTCTTTTCTCTGCACACACGCACGTCGCATATATATATATGTATAATGGTATACGCATAGTATAGGTACCTATATATATAAATAAACGGTGTGTCTTTTTTTGTGTGAGCACGCTGTATTAATAATAATAAAAATAATAATAATGATCAAACGAGCTCTCCGACCGTCACCCACTCACCCACATCCCTAACCAGCCACAGATTGTCAATTGAACTGCACCGTCGATACTATATAACATATTATTAGGTATAATATATTGTACTCTCTTAGCAGTTTTCACGGTGCACGGTGTACATCACGTGCAGTAAACGTAAATCGTATATTATTGTTTTTTTGTATCGTATACGGTACCTGTGCCTATACCTATACTTATGTAATAAATATATAGGTAATAGGTTGTGTTTAAGGTTTTATTAAAATATATATTGTAGTTTTCATATATTCAGTGGAAATGTTCATAAAACATTTCAGTTTACTATAAAACATTTAAATTGTTTAGTTTTTATTAATTCACAGAACAAAATATTGACGTTTTCATTGTATGTGCCGACCTTCATATTTAAAACTACACATTTATATTTTTTACCATGCGATTTATCAGTAAATTAATTAAAAATTCTCTACAGGAAAAATGTGTACCTACTACCTATGATGTATAATATCTAGTCTACATTTGCGTTACAATTTGTTCATACCACTAGCAGAAGGAAAAAATGTAAAAAATGTAAAAATCTTATCATTATTCGTTACTATCAAATATTGGTTACCTATGGTAACATTATATTATATGGAAGGTACTTACCTTTATGTATACTGCAAGACTATCTTTTTCAATTTTTCGAACGCTTAATATTATTATATAAATAATATTTTCAGTCGATGCGCGATTTAGTGTAACCGTTGTGGGAGTAATCTGGGTCTCGTCTTTACGCGCGCTTTTTGATAAAATATGCATACCATTTGCAAGGGTGTATCGTGAATACTCCGAAATTTGATTATCCAAGTTCTGAACTAACATGTCGTCTACCTATGTAATATAATAATATATCTAAATATTTATTTCTGGATTTTTTATTTTCATACAATTTTAAAACAATTTGAAATTTGAGATAAATATTCGCGTGACGCGAAAATTTGACCTACACCGTACCTCGGGCTGCACTCGTGTCCGCCATTTCTGCTATTTACGCTCCGCGGGTTCAATGAATATGATATTTTGTAAATAATATAATACATTTATTTTTCAAAAACTACAACATGTAATATATTTAGTTACCTACGCGTTTACCGTTCTTATTATTATCTCATCTTCTGATTATGATACTTTTTTTTTCAATGTTTCTATATCAAATTTATGTACAAGTTATATGTATATAATATACCATATTATATGTTATTAAATTTTTATTGTGTGACGTATATACTGTAACTATCTTAACAAAATGTATCGGTATTATACGGAAACAATAAGGACATGACACATGGGTAGATTATGGATTGATAAAACAAAAGTTAGTAGGCACAGTAATTCATATATCTGGTAATAATAAAAACTGTTGATACGAGAATATAGTAGCGATGTAGGGTTATATAGGTATGCAGGTTACATATTATTATCTTTTTTGAAAAAAAATTTGTAAGTTATGACAAAATATCATCGCATTCAATCGACTGATCGCGACGGGTTAGAGGGTAAAGCGTTTTAATTTCTTCTAGTTTTATCAATTGTCTTGTTATATTTTATATTTTATAAACGATTTGATATATGCTCACAGGAGCACTCTGCACGGAAAATCATGTCCATAGAAAAAGATAAAACAAAAAAATCTATCTTAACCGTCGTCGCTAAATAAATAGAAATATTTTGTGCCCTGTAGACAATGGTGCATTTCTTTGAAGATCATTATTTCCTCAACGTCTAACTATATTATGAGTCATTTTTTCTACACGCATAAATAAACATCTGAATATATTATCCACCATATCGAATTAACTCGGATTTGTCGCTATAATTCTTCAACCCGCGTTTTTTTTTTACCGGTTTTGTTTTTAATTCGTCCGCATGCTAAATGGTAAACGATTTCTCCTTCGGAACTCAATATACCTACGGTCGATTTGTAAAAAAAAACCTATTAATTTCACCAATCTCGACGCTCTATACGTATATTCGGGTATTCCTTGCTTTTAATTAAAACGAAAATTGTAATGACTATATTATAATATACACATGGTATACCGTTACAACGCTCGTGTCGGTCATAATAAAAATATTTTTTAATTGGTCACATCCTTTGAGAGTTTTGAAAACGATATTACACTATATTATTATAGCTTTGCAGATTTCGCTTAACCGAAAATATTGTTTTACTATTAGATTTTGTTTACATATTGTAGTGTTTTGAAAAAATTGTATTTATTTGTTTACATTAAATAATATATTACGTTCGGATATATTTTTTTATAAATTCAGTTTCAGACTACTTTTGAATGTTTAAACAAATCCCGGGAATGGAATAACCCGTATTGACAGTTTTATTGTATATTTTATAGTTGAAATTCAAATGAAGTAACTTTTAGACATGATACCGCACGATATTTTCTGCAGTCACAGAAACGAATATTATGTAGGTCGAAACGGTGTATATTTTAGTATTTTCAATTTGTGTGTGAATCGTACGATAATAATAAATGAAATATTAAATAGAAATGATTCAAATCGTGGGAATTTACATCTATTTAACATTAATTCTTAAAATTCAATTGCATCTTCTTCGAGACAATCATAATCCATCATAGATCGCTAACATGCTAATTTTTTTTCTCGAAACTTCGAATTTAAATTAAGTATATAGCTGCGCGTGTTTATTCTATATTATCATTGAACCACGCATCGTCCATCTATAATTTCGAGTTTCGGCCATTCGGGCGTTGGCTCAATGAACTGACCTAATGATAATAATATATTATAACGTTTTATTTTTATACACTTCGCGGTACTTATAATAATACTATATTATACATGAACCCCGCGCGAAGAGTACCTACAAATTGAATATTATTAATTATGACGAAACCGTCAATTTTTTTTAATTTACTATATTATTTTCATTTAGTGACGTTGATGTTTGAAAGTAATATAATAGTTAAATTTTAAATTAAATTTATAATTGGATAGGTAGTTTTTTATGGACCATTTAAACAGAAACCATTTTCACTTAAACATTTATAACATACTTGATTTATCACGAGGTAAGGATATTTTTGTATACAATATATTATAACATATTTATAGAATTCTATTATATGATTTGAGCTTTTCTATTAAATTTAATAGTGGATATGATATAGTCAGTTAGAGATCATTAACATGTCTAATTCAATAGTATCCGGGACTGGATAACTGGTCGTATTTTCCGTACTATAATCGTAACGGGTATTAATATATTCACATACTTTTCTAGTTTTCTATTTTAAAAGCATTTTTATAGTATTTTTAACGAAGTCGATAGTTTTGTAAACATTAAATATTTACTTTAATCTCGAATAGGATATATCAATAATAAACACAAAGACCAATGCGTCTTTGGCCCGGAACCAATTCGGTTATTATTTTTTACGTTGGAATGTGAGTGCCGTTCCGAACATGTGAATATATACCTACCTATACCTACCTACAACCTACCTATGTAGTATCAGTAATAGTATAGTACCAACAGACTATGGCAGAAGTAGTAGTATTAGCAGCAGTCTGTAGCAGTAGTAGTGGTGGTGGTATTATAGTAGTATAATAATATTATAGCAGGTACCTACCGTCGAGGAAACGATTGAAATGAGTGGGTCGACCGGGACAGTACCGTTGGAAAATCCATAGATCGAGTCAACGATTTGTTTAATAATTTCCAAAGATAAAACCAGCATCATGTCAATCAGTCTCTACTATAATAGTATAACCTGATCGAAAATAAAAATTCACTTTTCGTTTGAAATGTATTATAATGTACGATTAAACACACATAATATACCGGCTGCAGCTATACGTTAAAACATTATAAACCGGAACACCGACTCATAATATTTTTATGACGTATAATTTTGACATAATTTCTTATTCACCAAACCGAGTTTCACTAGCCTCGGGACAATATATAATGTAATATAACTGTGTACGATTGATATTATAGATATACCTACCAATAATCTATATTATAAATAAAAAAAAAAAATTGTTTTGTTAAGACCGTGCAGCCACCCGGAGGCGAATAACTATATTGCGAGTTAGGTTTTTAGTTTTTTACATTTAGCAAATACCATATAGTATGTACGGTGTAATTGGGCCTCTGCATGTACTCACGACCGAGTACATATAACGTTACTATAAAATTCCGCGCCTGTCACCCGAACTACAGCGAGTGACGTGTTTTTTTTTGTGTTTTTTTTTTTTCTTACCGTCCGTCCCCCGCAATGGTCTTGTGCATGTGACTACTCCAAAATCATATAACGACAAGCCGGCAAACGAGATTATATATCATACGTATATACGCGTACGTGCAAGTCTGCAGATTATGAGCGTTTGACCTACATATTTTAATATAATATATATATATATTTTATATAGTCTCGTGCGAGTCATGCATATTATACGACGTGTATAAAACCACTATGCATTTGATGGACGCGGACTATACCTTGATAATACCATTACACATATACCGTCAAAAACAACCCTAAAACGCGTACAGAGACGTGCACGGCTGATCTGAATAACGACATACCTACCTAATAAACGTGTACACACCGTCATTATATATTTGGCGTATAATAGTATGATAATATGATCTCAGACGTAGGTATAAGACTTGATGTTTTAGAGAGAGCTGTGATGTATTACGGCGCGGTGCGGATTTCGCGAAATAAATAATATTAGTATTATTATGTACGCGAGGAAAAATATTGAAAACCATTAATCATAATTGTATGCGAGAGGTATACATACCTATATAATGTATAGGTATATATATATATATAATACTCGTCATATTATTAGCCGCGTGCTAAGTCGCGACGGGCCCGACGGAAGTACTCGGCGTTATGATAATAATGGTATTTATTATTATTATTATATATAATATGTACGCGTTTGGCATTTACGCGTGTTTAGATTTCGATGGCCTCTCCGTGACCCGCAAGTCGAAAACGGACGCGTGCACATAATAAACGCATGTCGATTTTTATCGCAAAGTCGCGGCGAGATTTATTATAATACGCGACCGGCGAATTCCTTATAGAAAGTCCTGTATATGATGTTATACTATACGCCTATGATATACGCGTAGTGGGTACATTACATTATATATTATTATTATTATTATAATGAATCGCATGTCGCGCTCGCGACAGAAACGTTTTTGGCGAAACGATCCGCAAGACATTATTATTATTATTATTATTATAGTCGTTATACTGCAGCAGCAGCTGCCGTCGTATGGGTGATGGTAATAACAATATTATTTCTAATAAAATATTACAAAGTTGTCGAGGACTTGGGGAGTTGCATCCGCGTGGCCGCTCGAAATTCGCAATCGTATATAGAAGCCGTCGTTCGCGATAGAAAAACCAACGCTTTGATTTCGCCGTGACAAAACAAATACCATCGCATTTCTAGAATATTAATTTTGTAGTTAATACGTTTTATTTTGCAACCTCGAATGAAGCCAATAGTCATTACCCGCCGAGGGTAATATATGCGCCTATCTCAGCTGTTCCGGTACCTGCGTGTAGTATACCCGTAAAGGCTGTGGGTAAATTAAAAAGTCGTTTTATGACAGCGAATATATTTTCAACACTTTTGCTCGAGGCACATATTAATTCTGTACATTGTAAATTATAATTAGGTATCATATTCCGTTACACGTACCATTTCAAGAAAAAAAAAACACCGATATACGATTTATG
Organism: Sitobion miscanthi; assembly: GCA_008086715.1. NCBI lineage: Eukaryota > Metazoa > Arthropoda > Insecta > Hemiptera > Aphididae > Sitobion > Sitobion miscanthi. The sequence goes on from CM017797.1 coordinate 30,170,474, forward strand.
GTCGTACAGCTAAGTTATAGATTTAGAAAAAAATCGAATGGTGTGCCCCCTTCTCTCACTATACGAATACATCCCCGTAGGCCAAAATGCATACTATATAATGTAGTGCACTGTACTACCTTTATCGTACTTCGCTTTTTACGATTTTTACGGATTTCACACGTGTTATCCAAAAATTCGGAGTTTATTCTTTTAGACGTATTGTACCTATACATATAACACTTGATTATACTACTCAGCATAATCTATGAACATTGTGCGCACAATGTTATATACTGCGGCCAGACTACCTATTATATTATATTGTTCTACAGTCGTATGATGACGAAATCTCGCGCGTTATTATAACTCTACACTATATATATATATATATTTATAACATGATGGATGTGTGTGTGTGTGTGTATATTATATAGTCGTAGGGAATAATAATGTAAAAAAAAAAAACAAAAAATGTATTACATTATAATAATTTTGTTTTTTTTTTCAGCTCACCGGTCATGTGGAACAAATCGTCAGGCGTAAAAACGTTTAATCAACGTGACTGTCAGCCATCATATACATATTTGCTGCAGGTAAGCGGTCAGAATTTGACACACAATGTTTTTCCCCGCCCTAAAGGTACGAAATAATGCATGCTCGCGATTATTTTAAAAAATCTAAACACGGGTCGCTTATCAATATTATATTAATAATAAAATATTATATATATTTATAACACCCGGTGTGGTGCTGCAGGGGTCCAAAATTGGCACCGAGTTTTAACTTGTCATCGCGATTAAGATAATAATTTAATTTGATATATGGGAGGTACATTTACCAGCTCACGTGCATAATCTAATATTATGTGAAGATGGCTGGGCGGATGTAGTTCTTTTTTCGCGGACTTTTTATCCGCGAGTGCACTCTAGTAAAACCGGTTAAACGAAATGACCAGTTTTTAGTGCCTACTATGAATGTATAATAGGTTTACCTGTTCACGCATAGTCCAGCTTTATTTTTGTTATTGTCGTATGTAAATACGTATTATTTTCACCATAATTTCGGCCTGCACAATATGATATTTTATGTTGCGATTGAAAAATTGATATTATATTTGTTCCCTCGTTACTGTACAATTATAAATACTATTCAAATAATTAATAAATATAAAGCCATAAACGCCTGTTCGAACGTTAATGAATTTATAGCTTGGTCCCCGGTATATACCACAAAATCGTCATCATATTTTACATTCCCATGATTAGTAATATTTCAATGAGTTAAATTAACACTATACACCAAATAGTAACCTACTTACTAATAAGTATTTTTGAATCGTAGTGCCTTATTTTGTTTAATTTCTCAAAATGAATGCCAAAAAACATGAAAATCCCATATTATATTTTCATCAAAACTATACCAATTTGAAATAAAATTAAACATGAGAATAAAAGATATTTTTTTGTCGAATAAAGTTCAATTGTTTCTAGACACTTCCTCAACTAAACTTCTACATAGATAAATCTTAAAACATTCTAAAAATCCCAGGAATTAAACAAACAATTAATATGCAATTATCATACAAGTAAAATTTACTCTACACATCACTTCCGGCTACTGAATTTGAGCCACTTTCTAATTTCTACAAAACTTTTATTTTTTTCTTATATTAAGTCCAAATAATTTAATACAGAAAAAAACATATAGGTAAATAACCAATAAATATTCTGCTTTGTTGAAATTAACAAAAATTTGATTTAAGTTGGGCTGTTCAATTAAAGTATGTAAAGAAATTGAATATTTTTAGATTTTGTTATACCTATCATGATCTATGTTGTGAATATATTATATTAAACTATTACGATAACTTAACCTCTTGCCACGACGATGGACTATAAACTATGGTCTAAAACCAAGTATCTTATCGCAGTGCTTTGAGGTAATGAACATTTGGAGTTTAAAAAAATATCAGAAGTATTTTTTTTTTTGAAAATAATGTATTCAAAACATTATGTTATTTATTAGAACTTATTTACTCGTAGGATCTGCTAAAAATGTTAGGAGTAATTAATCAATTAATGAAACCTTCAAAAAATAATTAATATCATAATAGTTTTTTATACATCACAGATTTTATAGATTGTGTAAGCATTAATCTGTTAACAAATATTGAAGAATAAGAAAAAAAAATATAAATAATTAATTATTATATAATCACACTTGGTTAAATTAAAAACTACGGAAAAAGTATTTGAAAAAAAACTCAACTAAATAATAAACAAATTCAAGTACCTATATGATAAAAACTTAGTTTCGGCCTTCATTTATACTGAAGTATACACTGGCTGCTGAAATATGTTATTTTTTTATTATTATTATTATTACATTACACATTCTGTAAACAATTATTTTACAATAAGGGCTAGAGATAAATTATATTAATTAAGTAATCAGGAGTTTTGAATGGAGAAATCATCCATTGATAGAACTTCAGTGGTTTCAAGGTGTTGTGTGGTTGATTTTACTCCGATTTCAGTCGCAAATTGGTGAAATACATTTTAAACTGATAATCGATTCATTAATTATTAGAAACGCCTTAATGTAAATCAGTTGTTTTCAATATAAATCAGTCTCGCTGTATAATTCTAATAATAATCTATATTAAAGTAAATACAGTAAAAAAATGTTCATCACTCTGAATATTACAATACCTTACAATTAGGTACAGTGGTGGATGACATGGGGGGTTCATTTATTTTATATTATATTATACACTATAGCATATAGGGTTATTTATACTGTAGGTATACTTGCCTATATTGTTACCCGATAGATTAGTGAATATTTTTTGAATTTATTATGGAATGAAAACAAAAATACTTTTAATCGAGTTTAAAAAAATAATTTCATAAGTTCAAAGTTCAAAGTTATTATTTATTAGGTTTTCCAAAATACCTGAAATAAGATTTTTATTTCTTAATTTTGGCATGGTTTATTATTGGGTATTTGCGTAGATATTAATCACTAATTATATGATACAACTCCCACATTATTAACTGGCCAACTTGTTAATACTAACAGCTTATTCGAATTACTTCAATATTAAATATACACTTAATTACCTAACACCTTCATTAACTTTATATCTCGGCCATCAAGATAATAAAATAATAAAATATGAGTATAATATAAAATATAATTGTGCCATTTAAAAAACAAAATATACCAATAAGACCTTCCGTTTGTAAATCAAAAGGAATCAAGCTCAATAAATATTATGTATTAAATATATTCACGTGTACCTATTACAAAACATTTTTTTTTAATTTTATTATTTTACGATATAGATACCTATAAACAATTATCAGTTTTTTTTTTACTTCTATAAGGTCAAATTATCTACATTTACAAAAAAAAAAAAAAACTGGGCTCTACAAAAAAAACTATAAAATTTCAATATTTTCATTATTTTTCATTTAACATTATACTAATACATTTATAATATCTTTCTGAGTAATCAGTATAACGTGGTATTTTTTTTCTAAGCATATAAGAAAGGAAGTTTAAACTCCCCACCATTTTTATTTTATATACGAATACGTTTTTTTTATACATATATAACATATAATATTATATACTCATAATCGATACTAATCAGAACTCCCGCTGTTTGAATCGTTGTTGGATACTAATACATCATAGCCTGAATGATTATGTTATGATATGTAATTATAAGAGCACTCCGAGTCACGACCTCGCGTGCATCCGACGTCTGCAGCAGTGCTGGTGGGCTGTATGGTTTTTACTTCGTGCGTATTAGAGGGATTCGTTTTTTAGATAACGGACAGTCATAAAAATATTCCGCTATACCCATAGTATAGTATATAATAAAATATACAACGACCATCATGCATTTTAGGTTATATTATAATTTATAGTGTATACAGAGTGATTAACGAAGCATGATCAGTGATCACCCCCTTGCTTACGAATTTATTAAAACTCTTTTTCTTGAGGATTTGAATAATACACTCAAAAACCATATTTCTCCACGATACCATTTAAGGAGACAGTGTTTTTTGATGATAAAAACTAAACTTTTATTTAAACCGATGACGTTTTCTTGTACATCATTGTTCTCCAAACATACAGCTACGAAAACATTAAGGTAATATATGATAATATATATGTTAGAATTATAGGTACATAATATTATACAGCGTGAGTGTTTATTTATCACATATAGGGTTTAATGTGATCTCCGACGTTTTAATAGAATCTGTCTTTATTAATTGTTATTAATAATATACTAAATCATATTACTTATGAAAAAATATTGAAAAATAATTCTACCCCTACCCTTAGACGCTAATAATAATATAATCGTTCGGTTCTGCCTATGGGCGACACGTGTGTGTTTTCGTGCAAATGTTATACACACGCATGTAAACATGAGTAGTTATCCGCAACGTCTTATCGTGTGTTCCTCCTAGGCTCCAATGCACACATAAGTAAATATAACCACGACCGATTCTATACGCGTGTGCATAGATATTACTGCATACATCTGATTAATTATTATGTTGTTTTTCAACGAGTGGAAGACGAAAGTCGACTTGCCGCTGCACGGCGGAGATCTGGAAAAGTCGGCCGGGCGTGCGAGATGGTCGCTTTGCCTCACATCGTATATGATTTTCACTATAAATGATCGTCGCCTAATGAATGATACACACCCAGTCGTCATCTTTGTACGGATCTCTGCCCGTGAGTACTATTCAAACATCGGACCGTACGTATAGACACTGGATACACCTACGTGAACTTAGCAGCGCAATGATAACGGTCAACTTTTAAAACAGTCTGACAAATTTGTTAGAGATTGTTAGACAACTTTTAAACTTAGTTAGACTTTATTTTCGACGCTAGACCACTTTTATTTATTGCACTGCGTCGACTATCTTCACGGCAGTAGCACAAAATTTTGTTTGAACATTTTTTACTTCCTTGATCTTTAATCAAGTAAGTATGGAAATTGAAATGAAAAAAGTCTGAATTTTGAAAACTTCAAGAATTTGTGTTAAATAGGAAAATAATAAAAATTTAACTAGATGATAGAAGATGAGTAAGTGGATAATTTAGCTAGCTTTAATATAAAATATTAATGAGAGAGATTTGATATCACACCTAAGCGGTACAACCACTTGAACCCATAAAAACGTCGGCGTGAACAGTCCCAAAATTTCTATTTTTTAACTTTTCTCCTAAACTATGATAGCTAGAAAGTTGGTTGATAACTCATTAAAAAAAGATTATCAAGTAGATACTAAATGTGGAATTTAAATTTTTTTTAAAAAATTATTTAATTTTTCACAGATAAAAAAAGAGTTATTTTTCGCTAGATTTTCATTTGACGAGGTAGATTTCCGAAAATAGTGAGCGGATTTTGTTTTTAGAAACGTATTAACTGATATCACACCCAAGCGGTATTACAATTTGATCCAGAAAAATATCGATGTGAACAGGCCCACAAAAAATCATTTTTGTTATTTAGGGTCGTGTTAGATTCACATTAGCTAGGAGAAGTGCAGTGAAGTTTTTCAGAATTTTATCTCCAGTTGTTAATTCACTACAAAGCTGTAAAGCTGATAAACATCAAAAAACGTCCAATAAAATTTGTTTTAATTTTTTTTAATGTTCTGTAGTGAATTAACTGTTAAAGATAAAGTTCTGAAAATCTTCACTGACAAAAGACACGAACACAGTGCAAAAGTAAAAAATTTCTAACTTCGAAAATAAAGTCTAACAAACTTTGAAAGTTGTCTGACAATCTATAACAACTCTCCAACAAATTTGTTTGACTGTTTTAAAAGTTGACTGTTGTCATTGCGCCGCTTAGTTCACGCAAGTACCGGATACCTACGCAAATCCTGTTGCTTTATATGAGCGGCTGCTGCGTTTGTCACCGCGATCCACTCGTAGGTACATATGGTTCGGACAACCGGCTGCCTCCGACACATGGGGTTGCTAGAAAATCACAAACCGCATTTTAATATCGGTGCGCTATACATAAATATAATATTATACATTATACATAATAATAAATAATTATAATATACTGCGCACGCGTTGCAACGATATTATCCCGTTTTATGGGTCACGAACGATTTAACGCTAATAAATATTCATATACGAGTTACTTATTATACGCACACACACAAAAGTATACACTGCAACAGCGCGATGCTAATAGGCGACTTTGTTCTACATCATGCACTGTTTAATGCAATTGCTACTATAAAATTATATATATATATATACATACACATGCAAATATATTATATGAAATTCCGATATGCATTTTTAATTTTCACGTACTTTTAACCACCACAATAACAAGTTTGGCGCATGTAATTCCGCTCTGGATTTTTACCGGTCGTTTATAATATTTTAATACACCAGCGTGCATATTTACGTACCTATATAATATATAGGTATGGTATATAATCTCATAATAATTATTTGTGGCCGCCGTCTCGAACCACCGTAGTCGCTATTAGGCATATGCGCGTCCCCGGCTGACATATTATGTGTGCCAACTGCATGCAATTATTATATTATTTCGATATCGGATAAATAAAATTCAAAACATTTGGACCGTACCCGTTATTCGTTATTGTCTGCGAGCTCTCGAATCCACGACGGATCGTATTTATAAATACACGATCTTATACAGTATATAATTTCGGATTATGCGTAATAAAAACGCACGCCCGCGCAGATTTCGGCGATTATAATATTCCGATACGGTGGGACGTCGGGTATACCTGGCCATGTAATGTGGCTATATAGTGTTATATACCTGTACATTAAAAAATAAGAATCGCTCCATTTTCCGCAGTGGGCTACATCCGCGGGACGTCTCGGCGCGGTGCGATCGAAAGATCTATACGAGATGTAGTGACTTCGTGCAGACGAAATCTCTATGGTATAATATGTATTATAATGCATAATAATAACATGACGTATATGTACCTGCGACGGGTTTGGCGTGTCTAAATAACGTTGGCCGTACGAGGGTAAGCTTGGGCGCATGAATGAAATGGAACAGACAATGTGGACACACACGTCTGGGGAAAATTCGCGTCTGACTCGCGTTGTACACAATCGTCTATATCTATATAGATACACACACTCGCGAGCGCACTTACACGAACACGGACTTGATATACATTTTTTTTTTCTCCGTTGGCAATGCGTTTTCTGGTCACGATTGATCATTGTCCGCGCTGTTCGAATACCTGGGCATACGCATATACATATTATATTGCATTAGTCATGCGGCATTACATCTGGGAATAAAATTCGTGTACTTAACGACCTCGACGCCGAAGAATATATTATAACCTCCTAGATAAATGCGACTAAGACAATTATAATATCTATGTGGATTATATTATTTTTATTTTCGCAGCAGGAATTTATAATGCGAAAATAAAATATGTGTCAACATTTATGATCACTAGCTGGGTCAAAACAGCTAGTGAGGAAAATTCAAAACGATAACAGTGCGTACCGCTAACAAGGGTTTATAATATTATTATGTACACCTCGTCTACTCCCCCACCACCGGAGAGAGAGGTGAAAAATGTCTAGGGTTATGTTTTTAACGATTGCAGGCGCCCATAATATTGTTAAGCATTATAAATACATATATATGCGCACTGTCAAAAGCGTTTCGAAACGTACGCGGTTCGTGAAAACGTCAGTGGATATGTTTATCTGGCCTAAAAAAGTCCTATACTTTGACACAGCCTTGCGTTACAGCCTTGGCCTCTTATGAATTCTTTTGTGCTCCATCTATCTAGTCACATTTCCAAGAAACTAACCGCAATAATTATGATGATAGCACAAAGCACACGCATATAGGTACAGCCCGCGAGGAAGTTTTTCCTAATTCACCTAATGGGCGGCCGAATTAAGAAAACATCAATCATTATAATGAAATTGAAATGTCAGCTGTGCCCATGGTTGGTTGGGCGTGTATCTCTATAATATAATGGTCACCCGAGTTTCGCAATACAGTTCCAATTAAACATTTGCGAATATTATATTAGTGCAAGGACTTGGGTAAGAAAATCAGTTAGTGCTGGCATTTTATTTCTTTTCATCTCGAAGGACGTTGCATTAATTTGGGTCTCTCAATTGACATGGACTTTATTAAAAAAAAAAAAATGCAATGTGGCACAAAGCTATTTTAACAATCATAATAATAACAACTCGTCATAATTGAATATAGGTTTGATTTTTAGATTGAAAAAATAATATTTGATCAATTGTAGTCGTATCTACTATCTAGTAATTTCCAATAATGTTGCAGCATTATACAATTCGGAAGCCCAATTATTGCAAGCTGCGAAACGTGAACCGCAGTGGTATACCACATAATATATAGGTACCTAGGCGTCAATAGAGTTGACAGTAGTTGTGAACTAAAATTCAATACACTCAAATCAAATATAATTCAGAAAAATAAATAATCACCGAGGCACTTTGAATTCTCCTGCTGATAATTTTTAAAGTACCTTTACCTACCTACAACAGATAGTACCTACATCGTTCAACTCTGTCGGTGGCCCGGCGCATCGATATCATTATAATCTATGCGTTTTAAGCAACATATCGTCTCGACGTAATATGGCGTATTGTTTTGATTATAGTAGGTATTTAAATTTAATGAAACATCTATTACCACGTTATAACCATCACTGCCGTCCGCACACGTTCGCCAACCTTCCCGGCAAAAGTGACTTGATGCGTATTATCACCGATTTGATAACAAAATCAGTGGCATTAATAAGTTAAATAGTCCATGATAGTCGGCAACGCGTAATGTACCGGTGTATCTGTGAAACTGTGAAAATAATATAACTGCGGTGGGACTTAACGATGCTTCGCAAAGACGCTAAATCATCTGACATTACACTGCGTCTCTGAGTAATGAGATTAATATTTTGTGCGGCGATATAATATTATTATGGTTGATGTTTGTAATATACATTTTACGCAGCCACTGACACACGTTTGTATCTCTCAACCTGCAGTGCCTTCAAAGCGCTTTTGCCGCAGTCGTGTACGTAACAATATTATTATATATATATATCGTTGACTGTTTTTCTTTAAGGTCGTTATAATATTATAATATAATATAATGTACGAGTGCCGTATCGCTTTAGAAAACGACACGAAACCGTGACAATCGTCACGCAAGTGCGTAGTACCTATATGTTAAGTCGGAATTTTATTGTTTTATTAATGCGAACAAACCATCTCGTATCGTTATTGTTTTAATATATTATTATTATTATCGTATTCGCACCAGCGGTGCCGGCGGCGGGCGATATAATAATAATAATAATAATAATATTATAACCATGTTCCACTGCAGCAGCCGGCTGGCCGTCGTTTCCGAGCACCTTTTGATTTATTTATATGCTAATGAGACCGGAGAAAGTCTCGTGGTTTTTTTTTTTTTGTTTTGCTTTAAATATATTGTCGAGACAAATCCGCCATGTGCGGGTAAATGGTTTTAATGAGACGTAAAAAGGTATTATAATATAAGACGTACTGTGGTCGTACGGGAAAACGACTTATACCTATATGTAAACACGACATGATTGCGGGATTTGCAGATGTATACTTACGCGCAGAGATATTTTAGGGACGATAAGAATATGTTGAGCGATCGTCACGGCAAACGAATCGTTTTGTTTACGTGTGGTTTACCGTTTCCGCCGGTTATTATTACGTGCTTATTTTTTCGCGATCGTTAATACAAATATGCAATATACCTAGGTACAATATTATTGTTATAATTTGGACCGCTGACATTTGTCTGGTCCTTAAAATATTTAGGTACGTCAGTGGTCAGTGGCACCGGTGCGCCGACACAAACTAGCTGTATTTGTGTTTTCGTATCAATATCAGTGATCGACTTTGTTCGATTAACTTTTAATGTAAATAATTTATTGTATAATCATTAATCATACTATGTAACAACATTATTAGCGTATAAGCAAAATACAGATAGGTGTCACTGATACCGTATCAGGGCATATCTGGTGACATTACCGATACGTTTTCACTCATCACGATGTAATGCCGGGTTTACACCGACAATAGAGCAACTTTCTGTCTCGCTACGAACAGTCGACAAAATGGAAACATTTCCACGACAATCCTCTGCAGCGATGAAATGTCTAATATTATTATGATTATCATAAAATGCACCGACAACGCGCTTAACTGAGCCGTAAACCGTATTCTTCCATAACTCTTGTATTTTTATATTCGTAATGAGTACCATTAGGTACCTATATAATATTATGTATATTTTACGCATGTAGGTACAGTCGTTTTGGCATTTTTTTTAATGTAACATACATTTGTAAAATAATTATATTACAAAGTCGACCTAAAAAAATTATGGTGTTCTTATACCTGCACCGCTACGATTGTCGGGGTATAATGCCGATACAAAATATACAATACCCAAACAGAACACGTTTACACATCGACAAATCCGTTATTATACCCGTTTATTAGGTTTAGGACTTTTTTAAACAGCTAATAAACGACATTTTAAAATGAAATATTTTTGTGACCGCTGCCGCCGTTTGTGCAAATTATAGTGTGGTCGCCAATAATATATTATATTTTATAGCGCATTTAAATTATATTTTATATATTATAAGTGTGTTTCTTTGAATTAATAAATATGATTCCGAATTCCGAAAACTCTGTTCAGAATATCTGCGGTTTAATAACATAATACAACCAGTACTCATTTGAATAATATAATATATTACACAGGGTTTTTCAAAACTATTCATCTGGTTTAAATGATTATAATTTAATTTATTTATAAGCTTTTATGTTTAAAGTGATAATTATTAGTACATTAAATAAAAATAATAATAATAATTTTATTTTAGTTTACGGTACTTATAAATGTGTTGTTTGACTTCCCTTTGGTTACATAATCAACATCTTATAAATAGCCAAATTTAACCCGATATATTTGTTCCGGCGTATCCGACATTCGTATTTCGTTGTAAATAACTCCGTCAAGTTTTTTTTCCTCTCGGGTTGCTAGTAATATAGTGGTACGTACACATTATCAAACATATTATCCCCAAAAGAAGTAGGTCACATGGCGTAAGATCAGGTGACCTAGGAGACCATGTGCCAAGCAACAAATGAATCATTTTGAGTAACCCTGTGTATTTAATATTTATATTATGTGAATTTACAACTAAATGTATATTATGCTTTACTGAAATATGTCACTATTTATACGATCCAACTGCACGACATTATGATGTTTTTTCTTTTATTAATCGACATGATTTAAATACAAACGTGTACACATAGTTTCAAATAACTTCTTTTATTTTAGTTTTTCCTATTTAATATGCTATGCTTACAAATTGTTTTGAAACAATTTATTTTCAACTTAAACACTTCAAACATTTTTACTCTTACATTATATTTAACTGCACCAAAAGAGATTTAATTTTATTGCGAATCGTGTTTAAATAAAACATTATAATCTAATAATACTCCGTAGGTACACATAAGTTAAAACTTACTTAAAAATAAAATATCCTTAATAAACCGTCGAACACTCGTACATACTACATACATAGCGATAATGTTCTTACCTTTAAGTTTGATCATAAATCAGTTCCTACAATCATTAAAGCTAACAACACAAAATTGGTTATGTTGAACGCAAATAAGCTACGTTGTACGCTTGAAAGGAAACAACGCGTCATGTGGGTGGGTGTCTTATTAAAATAAAATTATTTAACTATGCTCAAAACATATTATAATGTTATATTTACGTAAGTTATAATATTATATACATATATATATATATGTATATATTATATTTGTTGCAAAAGACTTTGTAACACTCTGTATAATCTGTACAACAAAATAGTATTGTAAGTTGTAATTTATTAGATATAAAACTAATTTATCAATAGAATATGATGTGTCCGGTATGTGTTCGTTTAATTTTTAAATATTTTAATGATTACATGCAATCTACTTATACATTCCAAACATAATATATATTATACATCAGTCTAGGGCCTTAATGCACTTAAAAAGTACTGAATATTTATGCACTTATTTTTTTTTATTGCAACATTTTCACAAACTCCAATATTTTACTAAACTATACATAACATAGTACAAATATTTTACTTAACTAAACATAATTTCAAGGTATAAATAATGTATAGTATAAAATAAATAAATAAATAAATAGGTAGTGATTTGGGTAAATATTTATTAATTATTAATAAAAAATTGGAAATTTTATGTCAACTTGAGATTGCAGAGAATCATACTACACAACTAATGAAAATTTTCAAAATAAATATATTTTTTTTTTATGGAAACATTTTTAAACTGTAGGTATTATCAGTTTTCATTAATCGTCAAATATGCTCCAAAACGGTAAAATCAAGACATTTGCCTTTAAAATTACAAAATCACTAAACATGCAAAAATATGCACTATAAACTTTAATAAGTCTTTCGTAGTGCCGTGAAAGTAATTTCGTGCTTACTTTTTAAACCCTTCGACTCCCGAAATACGTCAGGCTATCCTCGAGACAACTCTTTTCGGGCCTATATACGTATGTATTATAATTTATAATGACGGCAAATCTTCCGGCCAAAATTTTTATCGGCAGTGCGCCAGTGCCGCATAATCGGCCTGCCTTGGTGTACGCGATCAACGTATTATAGGCACGTAATATAATTCACCCAATTCCGTTTGATATACAATATTATAATACCGTCAATTAGACCGTATTATTATTAATATTTTAAGCTTCTCCGGTATACAATGGTAATAGTCGTAGGGTAATACACTAATATAACAATGTATAATAATAATATAATATAATATCGCGCTTCACGTGCCCGTTCGGTCAGAAATCCCATAACACACGTACCGACCGCGCACCATCTACATTATACATTAGCTGTAGGACGTATACTTACCTGATTTCTTAATTACTCGAAACCAGTTTTTTGATTTTCTCACCACTTTTTATAACCGTATAATATTATTATAGCTGTGTTATATATATATATATATATTTTTAATTCTCGGAACAGTGTGTATTATTAGTATTTGTTATTCTTCTACGGTGCGTAGGCACACACTGCGAGATGTCGAGTGACGATGATGATCGGCCAAACGATACAGGGGACGCATCATCGTGACTCCGGGTTCCAGCTGTAGCAGAACGTGCTATTAAAAAACATAATAATAATATTATAGCCGATATAAACGAGCGTTTGGATTGTAGGTCATTTTCGTCAGGTCCGGATTCCTCGCGTAAAGTGCAATAAACTTCATTTCTGTTATTCGATATTTCACTGTATAATATTATACACCTGGTAAAAGAGAGAAAGAGACAAATAATTTTCTTCTAACACGAGACGTAGGTACCTATAGTAACATTATGTTGCGCGACCGTACATTTATTTATTTATTTTATTCTTTCAGACGTGGTTTAATGGATATCGACGCGCATAATTCAGACGGCCCAAGTCGGTGCACGATGTACCAAGTACGTAAATCGATAATAATATTACACACGTTCTAGTCCAATTATCGTCAAAAAAATATTAAAAAATAATGATGTGTAGGAAAATCCGCAAAACCGTCGATCGCCTTATTATTTGCCCGCAGGTCGCGGTAATAAATTTATAATATATTACAGCCGCGGATTTTATATTTATTCGGACAGAAAAAGAGTTTGTCACGACGAACATCGTGTTAATTATAATATCAAACCGTACACGTAAAAAATAATAGTGTTAATATAATGATAAATAACAATTTAACATACCGCGCCGCATCGACATGTAAATTAGCTTCAAAAAGCAATTAGTATAATAAATATATATTTTTTAAATTACCCGAAGCGTCGTCATGCGTTTTCTCCGTGAAAATCCACACGGGAATTTAAAATGCAGAGGGCATAGCGGTTTATTTATTAAATTTTTTTATACAGCCGTCTGATTCTTATAAAATATATGCATACTACACCATACCCCTACACCTATAAATACAATAATATTATTAATAATGCTATGCGGATTTCTATTATATGTTAATTTTTTGGTACTATCTATGGACATACATTGTGTTTATGCTTGCGGTGCCCGGCCGTGTACCACTTGATACGTATGACCGGTTTTCGGCTGGGCAAAATGTTATGTCTGTTGCCGAAACGAATAATGTTAATATAATATTATGATAATAATATGGTTGTAGTGGCCCGTATGAATATTACGATTAAATGTGACACACCGTGGCGTATATTTGTTATTACTTATTAGATTTCAAAACCGTTGTTCCTATAATATGGCTAGTAGCTACTTGAATCCCGCCGGTTCTATATAGCGTAGAATGCTCTTGGTACGATGTATAAGAACACAATTTATTTTGTTTTTGTCTTACTTATCAATGTTGGATTAATTCCAAGAATCATCCAAAGTGTTAAAAAATCTCGTCTAGTAGTGACAAGTTTATTATTTAAACACGCAGACGGCTTATTATCATAACGATTAAGGTCGTAAATTTACCGCCTCACAATATATATTCTTATTCGTTTATACTAAATAAAATTTTCGAAGTAAAAAACAAATTATAAATACCATTCGTAACGGTTCCTTAATTACTATTTAGGTTTTTGATGAGAGAATATACTGAATAAGCACAGCTAATTATTTCCTGCGTGAAACTATATGCATGGTTGAAAGAGATGACTGATGTTTTCGTAAATTCTTCTCATTTCGTAACAACACTTTATATAGGTACACGTATACTACCTACCTAATACGTGTATAATTACAACTTTTAAAACGCTTTCCAATTTATGAGATTTATTGAAATCGATTGAGTGCAAATGTTCTTTTTAAATAAGTAATTATTCGTATTTTTGAGTACACAAATTATAATATTTTTATTAGTTTATTTTATTACAAATATAATGGTTTAAGGTGTGAACACTAGGGGATGCTCAATAAATTAAATTGCTTCATCGATAATAATATTAAAATTATACTTTGTTGAACATTTAAGATGCGATTTAATAAGATATTCTATAATAACAATTATTCATTGTATCTATATAATATTATATATATATATTTTCAAATTCAAATATATATCTAAAACAAGAATAATTTATTAGTAAAATTCCTTCGAAATATTTAACAACGTTGCTTACGGTTCATTTTATTACAAATCTACACTTTAAAGCATATAGTGTATACCTAATTATATAATACAAATATTTAAACAATTATTAGCGTACAACTTCAATCAGGTTTCAAAATGTTTAATACCAACTCCATAATAGAGTTTTACAGTGATATCCAATCAAATAACCGAAAATAATTGTATAATAATTTAAAAAAACAATTAAAACTATGTTAATACATAATAAATTCTAAAATAAAAATAATTATTCAAACGTAGATTTAGGTGTTTGAAACAAACAATAAATATAAATTACTTGAAAAACAAGTAAAAAATAATGATCTTTTAATGAACGCTCTTTGCCTCTCAGTCACAATTTTATGAGTTTGACGTATTAAACATTATTGAAGGCTAACAGAGAAAGACATACAATAATAGTGCGCGATGAAAATTGGTAGTTTTTTCTTTCATTGAAACTGTTGAATGTTTTTGTCACTTGTTAGTACTAGACATGAGACTAAATGAATAACGAGAAAATTTCGTGAGTACTAAGGACAATGTCAGCGGCTTCTTGTTAAAAAAAAAATAATAATAATAATAGAAATGTATCTACCACTAGGAATTAGGTCACGTTTGTGGTTGTGTATAATATATCCGCCTGCGCCAGAGGAGTTAAACCAGTGAAGTAATCATCGATGAGCAACAAAGCGTTTAACCGATTAAGTTTAAGTTTATTTTTCATTAAGTTAATAATCCATTCTATCATTCGGTACTAGAATCTCAAGGGTTTTGGCAGGCGTGTTGTATAGGCAATTCCGGTACACGAAGGAGTGTACACATGTCGGACACCGATTATTTGAAGTCTAAACGCGGCACTAAGATAATCATTCGAATAAAATAGGTTTACCCATGAATCATGTTAATTTTATTATTTTATAATATAATAATTTTCTAGAATGTTACTGAAATTTCTTCTGAAGTAAAATGAATTTGATCTTACTAAACGACTGCCAATGAATATGAATTCTTTAGCTGGTTATAATATTTTAATCCGTAATAGTTGCACCTAACATGCAAATTAAAATACCGTCTAGATCTAGAAAACTAAATCGTATACATCAACGTAATGTTATAAATACTGTTTTGAAATATTACCCGCTAGATTTGTCTGTGTATTTAATCCTTGTCCTGATTAAATGAAGTGCTGAGTACCTAACCTATAATACATGTGGGATTAGCGAAAACCGGGGCGTTAAAATTCGATCCTGTTTCATAAATAACAAAATCGAAAGAATAACCGTTGTACATTTTCTTTTATAATGGATCATAAACCGGAGATGGATCGACACCGATGATAAATTTGGTATTTTTTGTCGTAGTCGCGTTCCTGGTTGGCTCGGCGTTCCAAATGTTTGTTTACTAACTACCCAACGCGTTGTCCATCTAAAAAGAAAAAATCAGTAAATCATTTCGAACCACTAGTTATATAGCGAAGCTGAGGCTCTACTATACGACAAGCACTATAAACATAATATATTATATTTATATGCGAACACGAGTAGGAAAAAAATACATTCGTTTCAAGACGCCTTAACCTCAATCTATTAATGACGAATATACGCCGGTCATTTCGTATTGGGACGACATATATTATATTCTCGGCACAATGAACGCAATTTATTATTTATTTTCTCTCGTTTATTAGTTTTGCCGCCCAACAAAACTAGAGTTCAATTTTTCTTTTTAGATTAAATCATTATAACTATTTTTTTTTTTACCGGTGCCAATTTGCTATAAAGACATAAAGACACAATACCTAGTATATACATATTACATATATAGTATACACACATACGGTGAACTGCGATAATAATGACTTGTTTACCACTCTGTGAGTGCGACGGCGGCGGAAGGAGGACGCGACCGTCACATTGTGTGTAAAACGATATAGGATGAATTACAATAAAATTATTTTCACCCACTGATTGTCAAATCGACAATGGGGCCCATATATTATACAATATATACCTAGGATTGGAGCGCAGAATATGTTATACACATAATATTTATTGTATTATAATATTATATTATGAGGAAATGATTATTTTAATTAGCGTATACTCATGTTTTTAAATGTCTGGTATTTTAGTAAAAAAACTATGAAATTAAAATGTGAAAATAAGATTATACCATGATATTATTATTATTATTGTATTATACACAACCTAACGTGTTAATTATATTAAAGTCATTAAGGAAGTAAACGTTTACGATCCGTTATCAAACAATACGCGTTACGTGCGTGTGTACATATTTTATACACGCGTGTGATACGATTTCTGAAGAATAACTTAATTGCAACTGCACAAAAGAATACATACATGAGAAAACAATCGAACTTGTCGAAATTATAAGGCTAATTATACGACGATGATAATTCAAATATAGTATAATATATACAGGATCATCATTCATCAAAGATAAACATGATAAATATAAAATAATATTATTCTGTTTCATAGGTTATCGACGCGGTATATAATATGAAACTCGTGTTCAACGACAATATAATGATAATAACTACATTATTGTAGTATTTGATGACACCTACGACAATCAATTTATACCTATAGTGTCCATATTGTTATTGTTAAACGGTGCATATTTGATTTGTTCGAGAAAAATATTCCCGGTACCTAATATTTTAACGCATACTGCGGCGTCAAGTCTCCTTGATATAAAATTTGTCATGAGAGGTACTCTCGATATCTTGATCACCGCAAAATAGCTCATAGTATATAGCAAAAATCATTTCACAATTATAAAAATAATGTGATCTTGAGCGGGAATAGCACAGCTATCAACATATCTGCAGAAACGATTTGAGTGGTTAACTATAGTCTATAGACCACAGAAAGTCCTTAAATCAGTTCCGTTTCAAACGCCTACAGCTACTGGATCTTCCGAAAGAGTATTTGATACCAGTTGAGCGATGAGCTTGGATTTTTATGATCATCAATATCGATGTTGGTAATTTAAGTTGGACATTTTTTATATACAACGGTTCTACAGTTTCATATCGGTGTTTGAGATATTAGTAAGTCTGATGGCGGAGTGCTACGTTGATGGAGCTTTGAGAATCATACTATTATATAGGGCAAATGGATTGGAAAGCTTGAACGGAATGCATCAAATAATATAATATAAAGGAACCACGTTTTTCACAATAATGAATCGTCGTTTTATATTAATATTACATTATGTTATTAATTATTATTATAATACGGCGTAGTACAGTGGCATATATATTATATATTATTATGTTAGCAACAACGTTCAAATCAGAGGCAATCGTTAATAATATATATTCGCATAACATATAATGTTTGATCAACGAAAACATTTTCGAATATCTGTAGGGTATACACATATACCTAGCACTGTAATAATATCATTATGTTATTATTTCTCTGCTATTGCATTCGTGGCACAACAATTGCGCCCACCGGTATCCGCGCTATAATAATATTATAATGGATATAGACATATCTCGTACATTATATATATATATTATATTTGTAAGTATAGAGTTCTGAGTTTATTATGTACATAACGCAAACCTCTACATAACATATATCTATATATGACGTATAGTCTGCAGGTATTATACACACGCGCGCACTACGCGTTGGCCACTGTTATTATAATATTCGGAGGTACCGACAGATAATATATTATAAGTCGATATATAGTTAGACGACCGCTTCTGAACCGTATAGATATACACGACCGATATAATAATAATATAAATATTTTATTCGTTTGGTTATTTATTTATTATTAAATTTTTAGTGTGTTGGATATATAGAGCAAAATGCGACCCGAGGCTATAAAATAAAAAAACAGGTTCGCCGCCGCCGCCGCCGCTTTCGGTTGAAATATTAATACTTAAATACATACATGAGTGTGTGTGTGTAAATGCTAAAATATCGCATGCGTTGGCAACCTTGCGAGTTTTTTTTTTCTTCATACATTATATACTATGCTCAACTCGCAAACGTTTGCGAGTGTGTGTGTGTGCGTGTGATGAAAGAGAAAATAAGCGACATTACTCATTCATCGGTATCCTAATTGCTAGCGGTTTTTTTTTTTTTTATGTACTCCTACTAGACCCGTACACACGCGAGCACACCACCGTCGTGTACACGTCATATTATATATCGCATTTACTATTATGTATTTTTTATTCAAGAGGGAAAAAAAAGCGCACGCAGAATCCGGGGAGTGCTGCTGCAGCAGTCGCCGCAGAGTGAAATTATATTGCAGCGCCTCGCCGCGCGCGCCGACCACCGTCTCGCCGAAAGATCACGAACGCTCGGTGTTTATAAAATAAAATGTCCAAGCCGCTTTCCGATATTCTAGCAAACGATTTTATTCGATTTTTCTCACAGCCACGATTTTTATAACAATATAGAAATAGAATTATGTCCTGCACGGCCGCAAATGTATATGACAACGGTTTTCAAAACCGATCGGTGCAACGCAACAGTCTTATAATAACAGTACCCTGCAGCAATAACACTCTGTCCACGTGTAAAATACTAAACGTGTCAAAGAACATATTAATATTATTATTGTTTTATGGGTTGATCAGAATTTCATCTCGCAGAATTAATGTTATCGTACAAACGTGCAAAATAGAGAAAAACGCATAATACTTGAACGTAAAAGTTGATAGAAATTATAACTGTTAAGCAATAATTACCCGTAGATAAGGTTAACCTATAACTTAAAGAGTCTTACGAAAAATATTTTGAATAATTTATTAGATTATTATTTTATACAACATCTTAAACTTATATGCATCTATTAAAGAATCACTACAACCTGACCTCAAATTAAGTATCAACGTCATTAACTTCTTAAAGGTAATTGAATTATATAACCTAATATAAGCATAACAATATATGTAGGTACAGTGTACTATGTAAATACATATAATGCAAACCAATGGCCTGCAGGTAGCGCAGTAGCCGATGTGGCAATGCAATTAAAATCAATAAAAATAAACTTAGTTACCCATACCAATTTTTTCTAGATTTTGGATATTTCATTAAACACACGTGTAATTATGATCACTGTGTTCATTACATACCTACGTGTAAATACATTAATTGGTGATCATTGTCGCCAACATTTTTGCGCACTGTAGCTCGTACGAAATCGAATAACGAATCATAATAATATAATATATTATATTTACCCCGTTCGCACGTGATCGGGTGGCATCGTCGAAGGCGCTAAAACAATTATAATACTAATAATACGATGGACGTAGGTAGTTATGGTAATTATTATAACTTTCTGATAACAAATTAATTATTATTTTCGTGTTATACTAATTTAGACCCCCGACAGCCACGATGCGGCTGCCTCGTATAATAATATTAATAATATGTTATAACATGAATCGGTAATTAGACGCATTTATAGCATTTCAGTGTATAAGTATAATATTATTGTTATTATTATTATGTTCCGGCGACGGCGCATTAAAAATGCTTATCGGTTACTGGTTAGTGGTTAGAGGTTAGGTGTAGGAATGCATATACGCGTATAATATCTAATAACGATCTCCCTTTTGCTCGTGTATCATTAAACTGCCGCAGCAGCCGTGGTGGTGTCTCTCGTCATAATAATTTTCTAGAAAGCTATATATCGTATTGTTCGTGATCGTTTCGGACATAGGTTTCTCGAAAACTGTACGTATATATGTATAGCAGGTACACTGGGTAAAGTCGTCCGACCGTGCCATTAAGTATTTATTATATTTAAAAAAGAAAAATTACCGATTGAACCGAGAGCCAAAATTATAATTATATACTCTACCGAAACATGCAGAAGTTTGTAGATGAGTATTTGATGATGGCTTAACGAGTATTATTAAATGCGATTTTTTTTTTTTTACATATAATTTCTCTCCGGTTTCCGTTCAATTGTTTTTGCCAATATTATTGTCTAGCGTTCGTGATTTGTGCTCAGTACAAATATCATCTACAATATTTTTGTGGGTATTATTCACTCTGGCATACGGCAGTGGTAAGAAAAAAAACTGTTGGGAAAAATAATATCATAGTTGCGAATATTTAATAACTATATTTCTGTCACGCCTTATCGGGGGTATATATATATATATTAGCTTTACTGCAAGTCGACTGTATAGAAACACATCAAACTCGTTTTTATATAAACTGCAATTGTTTAGTTGCCGCTTTTTTTTTTAACCCATCTAGGTACACCGCAGTGGTTTGATTTCGAACGGCCACTGAATCATTTCCCACGAAACAAAGTTATTGCGATGATTCTTATCGGCAGTTCAAGTAAAACTTGTCAGACACCGACACCATTATATACAATAATGAACATTTTGCAATTATTTACTTTTTTTTTTACAATTGTGTATTCCAATAATGCGAGTATTAGGCCGCTTATTATAATGTATAATATTCACTATAGGTACCCATATATTATATATGTAATGTCGAGAGTTATAATCAATTACATTATTACAATTTAAAGTCGTAAATCAATGAACTTATTAGACGTTAACTAAACGCAAATATATATAAATAAATAATATGATATTTGAGTTGAAAGATGTAATATATAAGGTCCAAAATCATTTTTCTTATAAGCACATTGTGATTAGATCCAATGAATGTTGTACATGTAATTAATGTCCAATATGCATTTATGTCTAGTTCCTCTTTTTAATTCGCTATTTAGACCACCGCAATCAAATAAAACATTACTCATCAAAGAAGGGTTGAGAAATAAGAGCAAATCGTCAGAAACTATGAGCATCATAACGAAAATTATGAAATCATGATTCGTCAGAGAGGTTTTTATTATGAATTAAAAATACAAAGGAATCCACATGAAGATGAAAATATTTAAAATAAAAACCTAACTGTATTTATATATAGGTAGGTACATATATCAACAAAACCACTTCACCAGCTCAGTAAAAAAATATGGCTTGATAAAAAAAATACAAATCATTCAAATTAGAAAAGTTAGCTATCTGTTCATATGTAATGGACGTTTGTAACAAATATGTAGACTGTAGCCTGTATAAATTGTACGACTAATATTGGTTAATATGGACTAAATACTAAACAAATGTTGGACTAAATTCAAATTAGACTTTATTCATTGAACCTAAGGTCTGTAAATCTAAAATTTATTTAAACTAAAATGTTGCCCTAATTCTTATAGACTCAATTATACCAAAAGGCAAAAATAACATAAAAGCTTTTATTGTATTAGGCTATAAGCATAAAAGTCAAAATGTTTGGTTTTAATTTTAATCTATTTAAGGTTTTATAATTCAATTCGCGAGTATTTACGATATTTTACGTTAGTATTATGACAGTATTGCAATGACCATTAAAGTCACGAACACTTTTTCATTCATATGCGAATGATTTGTCACATGACCACTCGCCGCAAATATATCATAACGACACAGCAGTACCACATATACTTGTGGTTGGCTGCTTTGAGACTATTGACTATTAGGTGTATAATATTAAGTTCAGAAACTATTCAATTTAGACTTTAGAGCGTGTGATAATAATAGCAGTGACATAATGCCGTTTTTTTTTTTTTTGTAATGTTACATAAATCCGTATATAATAATATAATACGAAGGTAATACAATGTACGACTCATTATATTATGGAACCCTCGCTGATATCCTACCCTCATGCGCCGCCCGTCCGTGTTCGTGACACACATATTGTCCCGACTTCGTGCGCCGAAACTTTCTCAGCTTCCCAATGATTTCCATCATACACACACATACACACACATTATATAGAAGATATAAGATATATATAATACATCTCACACACGCATGTATAAGTACACTCCGCGATTTAGCATTGAAATGCCGTGTTTCCGACATAATAATATTACATTGTAGGTATAGTGCGCGGTCACCGCAGCTCTATCGCGATTTTCTCTGTCGTCACTTTTCGCATGATGTGCAGATACGTGTCGTACGTATACCGCGATACGTGATAACGAGTGCTCGGGGGGGGGGGGGGGGGAGAGGGACATAACGTCGAATTCACGATTTCAACCCGTTGAAGCATTGCAGCAGACACCGGCGAGGGACGAAAACAAAAACCAATTAGGTACTATTCGAAAACCGATTAACAATCGCGTCGTCGTCGTCGTCGTCGTCGTCGTGGCCCGCGCCCGAACAACACTATAGGTACCTATAATATTATAATATACACCCGACAATAAATTATAATATTAAAATAGCAAGTCCGAATCGAGAAAATATTATAATATTATTATATTATTATGTGCGCGCCGGTGCTCATACCCATATACATTATATGTGCGCGTGTGTTAAAAAGCCGACGCCCGTAAGTAGGTTACTACGGCCCCGGGCGATTCGTGTATCAGTGGTATACGTATATAATAAATGTTTCTGTGTGTGTGTGTGTGCGTGTGCGTGCGCGTGTGTGCGTGTGTGCGTGTGCGTGTACTCGTTATGTAGTACTGGATACGTTTCGACATATAAGAACTATCGAAATAAATAAAAATTACTTATCTGCTGCTGCAGTTACCTGTAGATCACTGCACTGCAGAGTAATACATATTTTCATGAATTATAATATTATATGGGCTACCTAGCCATAAAATAACTGCAGCTGACTGAGCTGTTAAAAACGTATCTATACTGTAACTATTATTATATACCTAGTCCTACTGTACGTTATTACTACCCCGTGTTCATCACATCGTATAGATTACACAGATGTATGGGTAATATTATATTATTACTATTATTGTTTGGTTCATAGGCGGAGATCCTGTAAAATATTGAGAAGGGCTCAAATATTTGGTAGCAAACAGATACCTGCACTCCTAATCCCTATAAAACTAACTGTTACGTGTATCCATGTAACACGAACATATTTTATTGTCTTTATAGAATGTAGTAATAAGTGTGAGTTTCTCGTTATGATAATATTTATAATAACTATGGACATAAAAAGAGAAATTAATGAAATACAATTACAAATTTAAGTTAATGTTATTAATCTATTGCACTTTTTGTTGAATGTGTTTAAAATAGGACAGAAAGAATATTTAATGAGGAAAACTTGAGATTATAATTACCAGAAAAATAATTGTATTACTTAATACAAGTGTGGACAAAATGGGATTGTCCCATTTTACGTCTTACCCAGGTTTCTCTTAGGTATATAATTTTATAATTTATTGATAGAAAAATATTGATACAATAGGTAAAAATCACAAATGCACAATAATTATATGAACGCAATTAAAATATAATATTATTTGGTTTTGTAATTGTGACATTGAGTATTAATCGGTAATCGTAGTATGTTATCTTAAAACTAACGAATATCTGCACATGGTTTCCACATATAATAAATTAATAGGTATAATAAAAAATTATTCATAAACAATCATATTATGTAATCTGTACTAAAGAAGGATATCGCTTATTTTCTAATTTTTAGGGGGGCTTTAACTTCAAATAAATTATTTTGGTGGGACAAAGCCCCACAATTTTCGTCTAAATGCTACAGTCCGACGATGATAAAATATAGTGTACTATACGCGTTCAAACGGCTTTTGTTTTCTGTTATCGAAGTGTCGAATTATAGTTTTACAATAGAGAGATTATACCGAACAATTCTGTATAAGACCGGCACATATATAATATGCTAAATATGTCTAAATGTTACCTATATACACAACTACAACTAAACTTCAGAGTTATAATATATAATGTACTTGTGTCCTATACTTTTATGATCGACGTATCGAATATGGGTCTTGTACGTCCTATAGCACCTATATGTACCTAACATAAGAGTTCATAAGCGATGAGTGTGTGAACCGGTAGCAGAAAATATGTTGTTGTGCAACTGAAAGACGTGCAGACGGAATATAATATGCGCTGCGGTGTCTCGTTCATTATTATTTTATTCTCTCTTTATTTTATCAGTATTTATATTTTATTTCAAGTAAATTTTTTTTCCACGAAAACATACGGTATAATATTTTTTTTTTCTAATAAACCTTTTGAATAAATCGTTGGTCGATTAAATTTCACCGCTAATAATCTTAAAATAATATCGTGTCGGATAAATTATTTAACGATTTGCCAAAAAAAAATAAAAAATTGGACACCCGGAAATTCCACTATAATTTCCGTCGGGTCCTTTACCGGGCGGCCGGCTTTACGGACGAAGCGTTTCACCTTTGATTATGATGATGAGCTTCGGGCCATACCTACGTACCATATTACTGTTGTACGTGAACTATACTGCGTATGGGTCGCGAGTGCCGCCGACCAGTAATTAGTTTTCTACCAAATAATGTTTTAACAAACTTATGTTGTAATGACGTCATGACATCACATACATTTAATACATTGTGCATATAAAATACAATTATATGTTGTACCGACCGCTATTAAGAAATATGAAATGTAAAATAATTTTATGGAACACTGCTGACGGGTGTATGACATCCGGATGCGTAGTTAACTCCTTGAAATTTACATTTTGTTTTTCACTGCCCACTCGACACCACTAAAATTATACCAATATTATATATACCACCATCCCATAACGTTGTGCAAGTGGAATTTATAATATAAGCGCGTTTAAAATTATATAAGTCTGATAGGTATCATATATATAAAAAAAAATATTGTGTACTTAATAATATTATTTATGTAAAAATATAAATAATCAATTTCTTTCAATATATCGATGAAACATTATGACGTATAAATATCTCCTGACCTCCTCTACATTATAGGTACTTACATGCATTAATAATACTGTATTAATTTCTCCTAAATTATGCGGGCCTTCGGCCTCCCTATATACGCAGCCACCGTAGTTGGACTAAGCTTATTTTTTACGACAACTGCTCTGTATATAATTATATATTGTGCATGGTAATATTTATGTACGATGGTATGAATATACATATATATATATATTTAAACTTTTATACAATTACCGGTTTATGATAATACATATATTTAAGTAACATAATTTATTTTTAATTGTAGTATTTCTTTTAAAAAAAAAAACTTTAGTATGTATGTATATGGTTAATCAAGCATATACCTAATGATAATTCATTAAGAGTTCAAAACAAACGTACTTAAACTTCTTTACAGACTTTCCCAAAAATATTACACTACCTACCTATAATATGCTTTTTATATACATGACGTCCGGTTTACAACATGACGCGATGTACCTAACTGTTTATTCGAAAATTATTATCGTATTCCAGATCTACTATAGTATAAGATTTAACGAAATATTATACGATTCGCATAGGTACTCTTAACACCAAATCAGTTTTTACCTAAACTTTCAAATTTTGTAGAACCTATAATGCTTCATTAATTCTCAATATACGTATATTATATTGTATTATCTTCGTTCATTTTCGTTTATGACGTTACTCGTTATTGCATTAATACGCGTTCTATTTTTGTTTTACGTCTCGAACACGCATAACGTCAAGACACATTTAACCTACAAATTCAACCATATATGCGCTTATTATGATACGTATATTCGTATATAATATACAACGACCACTACTAACGCTAAATAACCCAGTAACACATAATATTATAATAAGTATACAACCGTAATAATATTATATTATACTGGTATATTAAAAAAAAAATATCTATGTCTACAAGATGAAAAATAGACCTAACCTTAAACTCAAATTAGACTTGATGGATGTTTTTTCTCCTTGATTGCGCGGAAAGCGATTTCGTTAAATCAAACGTTCGACATGTATCATATTAAACAGTTATATTGTATTTATATATATATATTTGTCTTCCTTATAAAACCCACGCTGTCGTTTAATCTACCACTTATTTCGTATCGTCATTGTACACCGCACGGATACCGGATGTATCTGCGGTGGCCGACCGATCCGATCGTTGATTTATAATTTTACAATAATAATAATATTATTATTATGCGTTTGTCTTGCAGATTGAATTGTCGCCGTCTCGTTCCGCGATTACTTACGACAGTCGTTCGCACGTCGGTTCGGACACGCGTGCTTCCGCGTTGAAAATGTGATTGGGTGCACGACCTGCAGGTGGAATACCGTTTGGACCGAAATTCGATTTCACAATATTATGGACGTTGCGTCCACCGACTACCTAAAGACTGCACTGTATTCGGGAGACAACGGCCCGGACACGGGTAACCGAGACAGCCTCCGACTAATGGAGCTTGGGCTCCACCTGGAGACCCTTCACGACGGATCGCATCGGATCAACACGTCGGTGGATCATCTGCTGAACGACCCGTCCCTGTCAGGTGAAGAGCACTATGATTACCGATGTTATTACAATAATATTATGTCCAATCAATTAACACGACAGATTTTTTTGATACTCTCTCTATACCTATATATAATATAACAGGCATGTGACATTATTTGTTATTGTACGGTTGCACCGTGCGTCTTATCAAAGTGTAATATTATGTTATAATGTACGTTTGGTATTACTTTAATTATATTATAATAAATTATACTTGCATGTGTATAAATATAAACAATATTGTGCATAAAAATGTTCTTATAAATCGAACTTATCTGAAAATATCGTGTTTTTCTGAGTGCAGAGAGGAACAACAACGAATTCACGTTCGCCAACAACAACAATAACAACAGCAACAACAACAACAACAACAGCTTCGAGACGATCATTAGTGGCGACCACGGCTTTGATTTGGACTGCACGCCCAGCTCGTTCAACGACAAGTCGGACATAGTAGACCAATGGCGGACGTTAAACACGGACGGTGCCATCTACACGGTGGAGGTGGTGAACAACTCGGATGGCGGCGTCGGCGAACCACTGTGGTGCATGCCTGCGCTAACCGAACACCACCAGGACTCCAACGCAGTGAGCAACTTCGACGAGACGCTGTTGTCGATGAACGGAGCCGAATCCACGGACCAGGTGGGCTCTGGCAGGTACATCAAACAGGAACCTTTGGGGGAGTACATCAAACAGGAACCGTTGACGGAGTACATCAAACGGGAACCGCTGCAGGAGTACATCAAACAGGAATCCGTCGAGTATACGGGCGATGAGCTTCTCCGGAACGCGTTGCTGGGCAAAACCAATCATAACCACCATCAGAGGTAAAACCACACATAATATATTTCATATTTATATGTATTATGCATATTATTATTTCAAGACAACAAAACACTAAAAAGTGACTAAATGCGCAAAAAATATTTTACAATTGCATAACATAATGAAACTTCACGCATCGCATTAAAGTTCTTTCAAATACTTAGGATATGAGCTAACATATAATTGTATCTGGTTCTTTTATTGAGTTTCACTACACTAATGCACGATGTATAGCCAACCTAAAACGTGTCAACGATCGTGACAAACAATTTAAAAGTTTTAAGACAAGAAATCCTTAAAATTAAAAACAAAATGATAATAAATACAATAATTTTCGAAGAAAAATGAACTAAAAAATGTTTAATTTGAACTGTATAGGTACTATTCTGTATTCATGAAACGCGTTTTTAAGCTATTACTATTACTTTACAACTCTTAAAATAATGCTCTAGAAGTCTAGACCTAAAGTGTTTATCATGCAGGCACTATGCCGACGGGCGACGAGAGTGTATTTTAGTTACATATATTATACGCTCGTTATAGACTGACAGTAAATTATAAATCTAAACACCATTCGGTATTTGCTTGTCCAGTCGTGGTAAGTATGGTTTTGAAGTGTTTCTGGTCGCTTCTGGTTGTATAATAAATAGTGATTATTAAGTAGTCGTGTGTACGCCTATAGAAACGGTGACTTAACTTTGCTCATGTGCTCAGGTACGGCGACAAGGACGTCAAGCCATCGGTGTCGACCGCATCGGACAGCCAAAACTCGTCGCCGGGACCGCAGTCGATGCAAGATGTCGCGTCGTACCCGTCGACGTCCACCGTGGATATGCAAGACGTGCTGGCGACGAACAGCACCTGCAGCAACGGCATCAACGGCAACACGATCGTCATGATCGACGACGATATGCCTTCGATGTCGCTGCTGGTGGCCGGTGACGGGGCCTCCGCGCAGAACGTCGATGATCTCCTCTTGCCAGACTTTGACTTCCAATACATTGATGGCCTGGACAGCGACATGTCTCAGTCGTTCCAGCAGTACTGCCCCACTAGTCAAGGGTTCGTGTCCTTCATCGCCGCCGAGGTAAATATTATGCCTTTTTTGTCCGCCCCATAAAATCTCCACCCGATCGCACAACAACCATAACAATATAACGTAATGTACGCACATGAGTACGTCGCGGACAACTTTGGAGTTTGGACTCGACGCCGAAATCAAATATTACCAGACGGACGTTGTTCATTGTAGACATTTTTTTACGAACGTTTAACACCACACAGGTGACTAAAATATCCTTTCGACTGCAGATCTCTATCTCTATACATATTATTGGTACTTTCTTAAATCGATAATTTTTTTTAAATAAATAAATAAATCATTCGTATGCATTTTCAAAATGTATAAACTACTTTCCAAACGTCTTTTCGTATTTTAAACGATCTGTTAACACTGATTAAGTAAAAAAAAAAAGCTATAAAATTGTAGATTTACGCGAATCCAGTTTATTTGCGAGAAGATCTTTAACCCCTGCATTAATCGAATAATTCTGCACCGTAAAAGCTGTCGATCCCCGTCATCTATATATACTAAACAAATATCAATCATATTTATTACGTAATAACTATTATATTAATATATAATAGTTAGGTACGAGCCACGAGGTGCAGTGTTGTTATACCGTACATATAGAACTGACATAATATTGTTTTAAACCAGTTGGCATTAAACGTTTTGCGAAATCATAAATGATCCTGCGGTGAGCTGGTCTTAAAATATAGTACTTATAATATTATGTTCGTGTATATTTATAATGTGTGTACATATAACAGCAACATTACTTACCTATATAGAGCCGCCTTATGGAGATTTAATCGCTGTATAGGTACACTAATGCTTCGTTATAATTATTCGTAAAATATTCGTAAAATTATAGCTCGAAAATTATGTTGATTTTAATCAAACGCCACGATTGGTTGCAGATAGCTGTTATTAACAGACAGAAAATATCTTCGTCTAGAATTGAAATAAGTGTGCAATGTTTATTTATGCCAATATAATTTTTCGCATTTTTTTTCTTAATATACAGTTAGAGATAAAATACTACAATGCTGCATATAAATTGAAATTAAAATTAAAAGTAAAACTTAAGTGCCACATGAAAACAATACTGTAGGTATTATAGGTATTATATATATGATCTATGTACAATAGTAGGTTATAATTATACATAATATATAATACAAATAATCAGCGGTACACTCAAGAAGAGTGATGCCATTATACGACGTTAAGGCCACTCAAATGTGATCTAAAATTTAACACTTTAATTCATTGGTGTACACTGTCTTAATGCGAATTGTAAATAGCGATTATATAATAATATATTATCCTTGCTGTAATGCTGTCTCCCGATTACTCAGGAATCGAAAAATTTGATACCTCTTAAATCATTACAACCGCAAACGAATTATATTTATACCTCGCAGGGTCACCCACACAGTCAAACCCCAAGCACACCCATTCAGCCGGTAATTTATACATACTCAGACCGCTGTTTATTGTTGTTACCACCCGGGATGTGAATTTAATGATTTCACATTTGGATGAACCAATTTCATTCAGAGTTCAAAATAATTGAGATACAAATTGAATTAAAGATATTAGCAATAAGAAAGTTTATTTTGCATGTTATCTATCTGTTTACATTATTTAGACATAGTATATTGATGTTAATTGATTCGAAAGCATATTGCATATATAATATGTTATGTGTTGTATAAATGCATATTTATATTATACCTTTATAACTGTAATTTTTAATTTTTTTTTATAGACATTCGGTGAAAACTTATGGATTTGGCATTAACACCAATGTATTATAATATTTAAATATAAATAGTTTATTTTACATAAATTATTTTAGGAAATAATTTTTATATAACTATCTATTATTTGTCATCTGTTTATTTATTTTTTTCATAGTAATTTTGGAATTTTACATATATTTTGTAATGGCCATAAACATAATGATTGGAAATTTATTTTAATTTAAGCTTTTGATTCATACTATGGTGCTCGTAAATATTTCATGGTTGTTTCTCGTGCCTTAAATTCACAGCCCCGATAGTCATCACCATCGCCCATATAATTATTAACCATTTTATGACGACAACAATAATAATAATGTGTTATTATATTCCGTTTGTGTAGGTGGCGAACATATCGCAAATCCCGGCCACGGTGGTGCTGGACCACCGGGAACTGGAACAAGTGTCCACGTCGTCTTCATCGTCACCACCCGTCCGACCGGCTAAGAAGTATAACCGTCGATCACACCACGCCAACGGCAAGACGAAACAGTCGGCCGGCGGCGGCACCGGGACGTCTATCGCCGGTTCTGGTGGCGGTGTGGGTGGCGTCGGCGGCGGACCAGCTTCAGTGTCGGGTGACGACCAGCCAGCCGGGCACCCACCCGCCAAGAAAGAACGGTCGCTGCACCATTGTCATATATGCAGCAAAGGCTTCAAGGACAAGTACTCGGTGAACGTGCACATACGCACCCACACCGGCGAAAAGCCGTTCATGTGCACCGTGTGTGGTAAGAGCTTCCGGCAAAAGGCTCACCTTGCCAAGCACCAGCACACGCACACCACGCCCGCCAAACCGGCGCAATCTCTGTCGTCCGTCACGCAATCAGTCAAAGGCGGCAGCGGCGGTGGCGGCAGGAGGTCCACGTCTAGATAGCCCGGACCGCAGCCGAGTATCACCACTGAGTCACCGTCATTACCATCGCCACCATTACACTCACTATCGATACTACCACCATTTACCACCAATTATCATACCAATACCAACGTCTAAAACCACCACCACCACACACCACCACCACCACACCACCACCACCACCACCACCACCATTGACCTCTGACCTATATCTCCTACGGCAGCCTGGAAACGCGCCGAAAACAAATGAAAAAAAAAAAACAGGACGCATTCCTCATCCGCGTTGTTGTAACCATACATCCGTTTCGCGCGCACTGCACGCAAAATAATATTATTATTGTTATTATTATAATAACGACAATAATAATAATAATAGTTTTATTATTATTTTTATTATACGTATATAAAGGCGATGATCGTGTGTGTGTGTGTGTGCCTACACACTACACACTATAGACACGCGTGCTTTATTACGACGAATCGGCCAATCTTTTTCTCCACCCGGAGAAATCGTTTCTAATGTGATGATTAATAAGTTAACCTCATTAAAGAATATTAATTTAATAATAATCGCTTTACGAATCAAAATATTCAAAAGTATTGTTTTTTTTTTTACGTGTAACTTTTTTTTATAATTTTTAAGTTTATATACGCCTTGTACATGTACATGATTTAATATTTTTCTACGTTACAATAAGATTTACATTTTTTTAAACGAATAATTATAACACACAAATATAAATATATATAGCATATTACATACATTATATCAATACATTGATGGGTTTATAAAAATATTTGATCTATATTTATATAATATAATTCTCGTGTACTATTCCGTCCTGAGGCCTGTGATAGAAATGAACACATTGCAGCTATAATAATGTTGCGAAACGATATTGATGTAATATTATTTAGTCACGTTTTTTGTGTATTATAAAATATATATATTATTATTATTATATTATTATTATTATTATTATTATTATTTTGTTGTTATAAAAATGTTTAGTTTTTATGTTGTATTCGTTTTAATATGCGTGTTATAGGTGTTCCTAAAGATTACCTTGACACCGGACTTTGATTGATAATATATCATGTATATATATACGAAAGCAAAATAAAGTTTAAAATAAAACTAGGTAATTTATTCGTGTTACTTAATTTTTTTAAGAATTTTAGGCCTATAATACTTAAATTGAATTAAACAAATTAGAAACGTAAGTATTATTTAGATAGCCAAAATGTTTTTTTTCTTATTTTTTTTTTCTTATTATTCTTATTATTATTATTATAATTATTATTTGTATTATTATTATTAATATTATTATTTAAAACACGTAGTAATATTTGTACTAAAGTAATATTATTGTTATTTTTAATTCCATACGATGACGATGAAGTTTTTCATTTATATTATTTGAATACTTGCCAAATAGCAATAGGAACAATTTAAATTTTATTAATATCTATTTCTTGTGCCATACACAATAATAATCATGACATATAGTAAATAGTAAAATGTTCTAATACATGACAATTTTAACTACTACGCGTTTACAGTATTATAAATAAGAACATCGTTTTAAACGTACACTTTTCAATTGGAAATGTATATTTATATATATTTTCTTTTAATAACAAATTTTAACTTTTATATTCATATATTATAATATGTATCTCAATTTGTTAATAAATACTTATATACGTCATTCCTGCAATAATTTTGACTGTGATTTATAAAATGAATTATCTTTATGTATTTTCTCATTATATTTAAAATAGTAACATTCCATTATTTTATTTTATAATATATAACTTTAGAGGAATTTTTTTTATTATATACATGCGGTTTTATTTCGAACAATAATTATTAATGTTATCGTACATGTAGGCCAAATGTATGTCATTTTCATGTATACCAACTCAGTATTTTTGTAAGTTTTTTTTTTGTTCGTATCTGTTTTGTAAAATTAATGAAAATTATTTATTCCTAATGAATTGTACATTTATAATAATTGATATACATATATATATATGTATGTATATTATATATTTCATATTATAATGTGTGTATATACAATATACATATTATGTAGACATATATATATATACATTTTATATTTTCATATTAGCTTGTTTTTTTTCTTAAATCCCATTTTTGTGTGTATATTATGTATATGAAGATATATGAATATATATAAAATGTAATTTATTATCATTATCATTTAACAATATCAATTTTTTTTTTTATTAAAAGGAACATCAAATTATTATAAACGATTATCGTATTTTTGTTTGTCATAAATCATAATAAATGGAAGTATAAAATCATTGTAATAAAAGCAATAATCACGTACTAGTATCATGCTAATAATATGTAGGAAGCATGGGTAAATGAAACTATTTTGGATCAATGCGGTTCATCCAAAATAAGCTAATAATGGCTATCACATTATTTTATTAGTTACCTACTCCATTCCGATCGAACACTGATCATACGTCATGTTAAACGATCATAACTGACAATGTACCTAGATTTCATTATAATATGTATTTATATTATATCAGCATTTTAATTACTAAGATACACAAACAACTCGCCTGGACAAATGTTGGTAAGTTAAAAATCATCAATGCGATTCTTAAATTAAGAACTTGAAATAAATGCAATTTTTGTTTAGTATTTTATTTTATATAATTATACAATGAAAATGGTTTACAATAAGATTGTTGGATTTATCTAAACATTAAAACTAAATAAACAGCACACTAATGTTTCATACGAATCTTAAAGTTAATTCTGAATGTATTATTTTAATTTTTACGTTTTTTTAAGGATGCCATGGCATTGTATATGTTAAGTTAAAGTACAATAATTGGTGTTGTTATTAGAATTTCAATATCAATATAATATATGATTAATACTATACACAAATAATACTTACATGAAACCGTAAATGTTCATAACCATTATATTATTAAACTAACATCATGAAATTATTATTGAGTTGATAAATTAATATTCAGTTGTAACAAAATTGCCTATACGAACCCCTTAAAATCGTTGTATTACAAATAGCATTCCGGCGGCATTCCTATATAAATATTATAATATAGTACCTACATCGGATCGATTTATTATTATCAAATGATTTAATTTATAATTGAAGTATAATAGGTATAATCAATTATTATGTGAACTTGTGTATAAAATGTTACAATATTTCATATGGTCTAACCTACAATAAAAATATATTTAGGAAGCATCAATAATAATAATAATTGATTGTAAATACTAAATAGTTAAGTAAGCTAATGTGTACGTGGTTTAACAATTTATTGAAAAAATTTAATAAAATACTACATACATCTGGGGTTTTCAAGTTATCAATTCCATATAGGTATATGCGTACAATACAATTAAAATAGGTACTTAATAAATATACATCTATACTGCTAAACGGTAATAAACTATAGACTACATGTACTGTATGTCAAACAGTTCACATTTTTCCAATAAGACTAGAGTAACACAGGTTTTATGTATATTTAAGATATAGTTATAGGTAAAATATTATATTTATTTTAATTATAATTCAATCTATTCATCTGTAAAATTATCGAAAAAATAATATCATGTCGAGTATGGCAGACAGTCATTGATGGAACTTCAAGTGCTGTAAAAATTAAAATAATCGTAATCTCGAATAACCGCTGAATTTAATACAATATTATTTCGAGTGTTTATAATTGATGACGTCAAAATTTATCGGTACGACACAACCCAAATATAATAATATATGGTATGAGTCGTATATATATATATTATATAATATGCATGTGTAACCATTGTGTATACATAGGTGCACGACATTGATGGAAAAATATTTAAAAATA
The DNA here is from genome assembly GCA_008086715.1 of Sitobion miscanthi. Lineage (NCBI taxonomy): Eukaryota > Metazoa > Arthropoda > Insecta > Hemiptera > Aphididae > Sitobion > Sitobion miscanthi. Next base: position 30,206,638 of record CM017797.1, read on the forward strand.
AAAAATGGAAAGGAAAAGAACCATGTGACAGTATAATGTGTCGGTGTTGAGATGCAGACATCCCACAGGGAACGGACCGGAGAATTTTTATTGGCTTTAATTAAACTTAATTGATTTCAATTGAAAAATGCGCCGGCGACCCCGTCGTATACACGCTGGTGATGCGATACTGTGCGGGTATTTTTTTTTTTTGTTTTGTTATTATTATTATTATTATTATTTTTTTAGAGGAAAAATAATGCACTTTTTTTTTTTGTTCGTCTAAGGAACGGAACCGTTAAATCTACCGTCGTCACGTTAACTCACGAAGAATTGAAATCGGTCGTTTTCATTTGTGCGTGCGTGCTTTTTTCGACTTGACTACTTGAGTGTCACAAATTGTACGGATACGATATAAAACACAATATACATTACGATGTGATGTAATGTTATACGGCCATAATATAATATAGTATATACCTACTGCGCGTACGGTTTTATCTTTATATCGAGAAACGTTATTACTTAATAGTGTTATTATGCGGTACATTTAACATTTTTATTGTTATTTTAATGACCATAAATAACGCTGTAAAGAAAAAAAAAATATACATATAAGCCCAATTAGTTAAAATTTACGCTCGCAATATTTAGACGAACTCGGTGAAATAGGCACTAGGTACTAGGTATTAGGTAGGTATATAATAATATATCTACCTTTACATTTTTCCCGATTATGACGCAAGTGAAAAATCTCAATAATATATTAGTCAGTACAAATATAAGGTTACAAGGCGTTTTGACGACACTTAAAACGGAATTTAGACGGATTTCAATTTTTTTAACCGAATATCCGTATTAACCGTCCTTGGTCACCGAAATGTATGTGTATTTTTTGTTTGATTTTAGTTAGGAATTTAAATGGTTAATTTCATCGTTTACAGCTCACGCAAGGTAATTCTTTGATGCCGAAGTAGATATCCGTCAGATAGATGTAAAAATCTTTATTTATATTAAATACCAAATATTTAAATGATAGGTTAGGTTACATAACAATTAAATCATAAAAAAATAAATAATCATCACATATCAGTTATGTTTGTAATTAATAATTACTGCTAGTTTGTGGTTACAAAAAAACATATAGTAATGGGCATATCTTTAACAAAATTGATATTTTGATATTAAACCTAAAATATGTTTTTGAATTTTCATTTTAAACTTTAGTCTCTACTACTCGAGTGGACAATTAATCGCATCGTTGTTATTTAATTATAAGCATAAATCAACATATTATAATATATTATGTAAACCTAGAAATTAAATTAATATTTATGAGTTACCGCAACTGTCCACTATATTTATATAAAATAATACTCTCAAAATATATTATACATTCTAACAAATACACAATTATTTATGTGTTCATAACTAAGCCTATAACAAGATGCTCGTGTCTTAAATATTTTTAATAGCATGAAGGAATACTGGAAGAAATTTATTACTTTAAAAGTTCAATAATATAATATTATAATTTATAATCATGCACATTATTTATTTATTTATGATTTATAAGGTAGCATTTAGGTAGCATCAAATTATAGGATAATTTATTACCCGCGGGTGGGTATCCAAAATTGTCTTATGAAAGGTAATTTTTCGCACAAGTTTGATTCCAATATTAACTATGTATAAATACAATAGGTAGCATATGCATTATACATGTATTCATGTAGTTATCACTATCATATTATACTATTAAACCGAATGCAAATCATCTTTGTTACTGTCAACATTATTTATTCCAACTAATTTCGTAATTGGACGACACATCCTGTATTTACATAAACTACTTAGGTTATTTAAAATGTTAATACAAGCAGAGTAGGGCATTATTCAAATACTTTTTTATTCATAGAATCATCTAAATATAATTTTTCAAAAAGTTTTTAAATTCAATTAATCGAATAAAAACGTATTCTAATAATTTTAAAATACAATTATTTGAATAGAAACAATAATTATTATCTGAATAACAAACGAAAAAAAAACAATTGTGTTCGAATAGTTTTTTGAATAACCTGTTTGAAAAGTATCCAAATAATTGTAAAAATAATCAAAAATTTTCCCAACTCTGGATAGGTATGGGTAATTTGTATGCCTTGATACCAGATGTTTCTTAAAAATTAATAATTTCCAATAAATATTAAAGACGTTAGCTCAGTTAAATCATATACCTACCTACTTACACTTATTTTGTATAACGTTTACAGTCAACTATACTATGAATTATTGTGAATTTTGATATTATTTATATAAATAAACTACTTATAAGAAATTTCATTTATCATCGCTTATTAATAAAAACTTATTGTGGTCATAATCCTAATCATTAATAAAATATTAATAATAGACTGAGACTTCATGTTTTAATATACTAATTCATTTTTTCTAAACTAAATCATACCCTATAGAATACAGATACATTATATGTTGTTAGGTATTGAAAGATTTCTCACAAAATTTGGTGTACAATATAATGTAAAAACGGGATCAAATATTTGTATGCTCCATAAATACTAAATTAAAAGAAAAATAACTTAAATTAAAATGTATGCCATAACTAATATGTTGATTTTTAAAAAATAAATACGAAATTACTACAATTTAGCAAATATAAATGCTAATCTGATACATTATGCTACTTAATATATAGCATTTTAAGTACCCATATAGTATACTACATGCAAATTACTATGAGCTCATTATACGAAACTAGTGGAATTAAAATAGGTAGTCAAATTTATATCAAAAGTATATAACATTATATATATCTAATATCTATAGTTACGTTATTATTTCGTTATGAAAAAGACAGAAAGTAGATCTAGATAATTGATCCTTAACGAATCTTCTTAACATCATCAGTTCACAGTCATAAATATAGTCGAAAAAAATTCCTTTTCAACGAAAACGAGTGACGAGTACTTTTATCAATTTATACGGTTTGTATATTATAACAGTTATTATTCTACATACTATATACTAATTCCTATTATCAAGTTGTTTATTGACAAACAATTTAACCGTCTTTCTCTTTCAAAATTAACTTATTGACATCTGAAAAATTGTGTACAAGAAAATAATGTCAACCAGATAAACACCATGTCCTTCAAAAGACTAACCCACGTGAAATATTTTTTATTATAATTTAAACCAAACAAAATAAATATTTCATAATAAAATAAAACAGAAAAAAGTTTAAATTAAACGAATTCAAGAACTCATCTAACCACGTTTCAAATATTTACATTTTTTTTTAATGTCATACATTAATACGAGTACATTATATTCCATTTTTTTTTTAAATATTAAATTTTGGAATCTGTACCTATATGTATTACGTACCGACCTATAGTATATAATAATTGCATGATTTTTACATCAATACAAAGTTGGAAACCTTGAAATAATAATTACAATATATATATATATCCATGGCTTAATACTTTAGCCGTGTCTAATATATCCTTATTCCTTATGCTTTTTGTCATTGTATGTAATATAATACATTTCAATGACACATACTCGATTTAAAGTCTTTAATGGAACATACATGTTTGTGAATTCATTTTTACTTGACTTACTCGACCTATATAATATATTTATTTTTTATATTAAAACAGGTACCTACCATTACTTTTTTATAAGCGACAAATTTTACAACCTATATTTACCCCGTGTATTATAATATATAACATGTACATATTATAGATAATTTGAATAATGATTGAAGTTTATCATTTATTATATACCACAAACTAGTTTTAGTTGAATAATATAATATTCTCTTAAAAAATAGATACAAGGAAAATTTTGAACATTAAATAATATATAGGTATCTTATGTGTAGGTTATGTATATATTATGTATATTGTATACACATATGGGTACTACATATTTTGCATATATTATAATTTACAGACTCAACAATAAAACAAGATATTTAATAATTTAAATCAATAAATTAACTTTGCATAATACTCATCATATAATATATTAGTTGGCGCACACATGCCGTATCATAAGTTATGCTTATACTTTTGCTTAATGAAATATCAAATAATGATTAAAATGAATAATACTTTAATAATAATTAGATAATTCATTTATATAGGTAGGTATTTGCTTATACGCTTACATAAAAAAACAATTATAGTACCTATCTATGTTGATATAAATATTTAAGCTTTAAGACTACGGTAAATTATTATGTGCATTTCTGTTCATTCAAATGTAAGGATACTACAGAAAAATTCTATAATAATCACGTTGATCATTAAAATACAATTTTATTCAATTATGATGAAATTTAAATGTCTTCAGATTTTAGAAACGAATTCATATGATTGCATTTGTGTACAATAAATAATAAACAACTTTTTTAATAACATACATCATAGAAATTTGATTCATTAAATGTATATTATGTTAGGTACTTTACGCATTTATCCATGTTATTGTGCACAAAACTCGATTTTCTAATTTGCAGACTCACAGCCCGTTATGGTTGTATAATTAATATATTAATCTATATATTCAACAATGGGGAATGAGTATATACATGCAGACTTCAAATCTTTATATTATATTCTTAATATCTAAATGTATGGAACGTCTGAACATCGGAGTAAACATTTCAATTAACGCAACTGAAGCAAGAACTCCGAAGAGTCGGAGATAATATTATATTGATTAATTATCAATCGTCATTTTCTAATATAGATTATCGACTCATGTTTTTACGATTCGTTATCGTTGGCATGCCGATGTTTACAAAGTAAATATCTGCAATTTTGTTCCAAAAAATTTAAATACATTATCTTAGTTTTTCTCTTTTCTGTTTACTTAGGTATATGTAGTCGGTTAGATATAACGACATATTGTGTACATAATAATATAGGTATATTTTTATTAAATTGTTTATAGTTATTGCAAGATGCAAGTATATTGTAATATTTATAAAAACATTATACTCTCGTGGGGTCCAAATAGGACGGTCGTTGATTTTACAGCACGTTGCAATAATAACGCGCGGGAATTTGAGATTATACAAAAATTCTCCTACGCAATCGTGCTGCAGTCCTTCAGCAAAATTAAATATTTTTAATAATACAATATATTTGTAGGATTTCAGTTTATATGAGGGAAGCATTATAATTATATAATTATTATCAGTTTATAATGGGTGGATCCTCCCTAAAGAGTTGGCCTTGTTTTTGTTTTTTTTTTAAAAATATTTTAGTTGTAGATTTAATGATACAATAGTTTAAAACTGTCGAATTAGCATTGAATAAATTCAAAATAATATGTTGCCAAGAAAAAAATCCAAAAAATTGATTGATGTGGCACACCACGGGAATAACCTGAGACGTATTAAGGGTTGCATTCTTAACAAAAATAATGTAATCTCCCACCCCATCATGTTCATCGAGCTTCGGATGTGACGCCGTGCGATATATAATAAACGTTGAGATGAAATATCTGTCCCGAGAATACAATAATATATAATTTAAAATAGGTACCTAGTTATATTATTTATTTGTTTTTATTATTGTAATTCATTATATAATAATAATAATAATATTATGTTCTGCATCGTCATGATGGTAATAATAATAATAACAATAATATAGTATACCCGGTTTAAGTACCTACCGACGAATCCGGGCGACGGCCGCGGCAGGTCGTCACCGTGGGAATTACACGTATTATAATAGTACGTAAACGTTAACGTTCTACATAATATTATATACAACTACATAAGAGCGTAAAACCTCGGGAGTATATACATCATCGTCGTTATTATATGTATATATGTTTGTGTCGATATGGGATGAAAAAATAATACAATAAATATATGTTTGTGCGAGCGACGACGAGGCCACCATGAGAAACCATATGCTCGACATGAGGGCCGCCGCCGCCGCCGCCGGGTCGCGTGCCGAAATCCCTTTGCCCGCGCGCACGAGCCCTTCCGCGCCGAGCCCGCACCCGCATAGCAGCACCCGATGCAAACCTGACTGCGACCCGAGCACACCATAATGTGTATAATATTATTATATCGCATATACGCGTGTAATATCTGTACATGTATTACTACTACAATGGTAATTTCGAGTGCGTGTGATATTACGACCGACCCGAACCACCCTTCACACCTCCACCTACACCACTACTACCACCACCACTATATTACTACACTACCCACCGGGATCGCAGAGCAGTGGTTACAGCGACAGTGACCCCGGATCGTATTGAGATATTTATGTGTTGTCGTTTTCCCGAGATGATAGTAATATTCAAATGTTATCTTCTCCGTCTATTCTGCACGAGATAATTGAGTAGGTGCAGCAGTTGCAGTCCAACCACCTTGTCCGGCTCGTGCCAACGTATAGATAATATACTAAGATATTCGATAGTTGCGATCGATTTGTAAAATTTCTATTAGGTTCGTCGACATTAAGGACGACTAACATTCAGCTACAGTGAAATCCTTCCAGCTTGACAAGGTATAGGTACCACAAACGGCATTGTATAGCGTCAGGTCCGATCGATTGTAAGTCGGTGCAGAGGCGTGGTTAACTGTATTCCACTGTTTAATCAAATAAACATCATTCAATACCAAAAAAATACCAAAACGTTGTATTTAAAACACCTCTTTGATACTTACAATAAAAGTGATTAAAAACGTATTTAATGCTATTATAATAGTGTTTAATATGCGAAAGGTATGTAAAAAATGTTTCAACATATTTATTATTATTTATAATAAACGTTACAGGCAATGTGATACATTATACATAGCCCAGCTCTTATATACTTTGCCAGGTATTTTTGGTAACTCATTAAAATACTATTTTGTGTGAGCAATGTAATATATGTGTATATTATATTTATACTGAGTTATAAGTATATATAGGCGTAGTCATCAAATACGGGCTTTACGAAAATTACGATTAAAGTTTGTGTCGTGAAATGTTTAAAAAAAAAATGTTTAACAATTATTTTTGACAAACGAGTATACCGTTTAAATTATGCACGTCTACTGATTGAGTTGTACTCGAAATTGAAGCGAAATTACTAGCAATATAAATTATAAATTATGATTCATATTAATATGATTATATTATATACATTAAACATGCACTAGTCAGCTATATCACAAGGTTAATCGGCAATACGCTAACTTTCGTCGTTGTCCAAAACGTGTGTAATGTGCTGTATCTATAATATAATATATCAGATATCTACCTACTTGTTTGAAATCGGGTTACCATGACTCATAAATATCGGACGTGATCCAGTATTGTGATACATATATTATACGGGCTACGTTATTACTGTTATTAGTATTTTTCAAAATTTTAGGTACATAATAATGTAATATTCAGTAAAACGATTTCTTATATGTTATTAAATTATTATATTATAATAATATTGTATGGATATAAAATATGTATTGGGAACATGTGTCTCTTATTGTAATATATATTATGTATACGACAAGTTCAAATTTACTTTTGAATTAAAAATTGTACCTATTATACTTACCAATTGCTTGTGCGACAATATTACATTGCTCAACTTGTAGGGAAGCTCTAACTGACAAACACATCATACTTTATTGTCGCAACTATGCAGCTACCAGAACAAGTTTAAAATATTTACCTGAGTACTTGTACGAAGCATTGGGACCTGTCCAAGAAAACATCAACAAAATTCTAAAATTCTTAATAACAAGTAAATTAAATAATTCTATCTAATTCTTTTTCATTTTTTTTCCATCTTCTTGTAGACACTCGTCGCATTTTTTATTGTAAGATTCACATTGTTATGTTTAATATTATCGTAATGTAAATTTATATATTTATGTTGTAAATATTGAAAGCCAATAACCATAGTACCTAGTGTGGCTCAAATAAAAAAAATCGTTAAATGATTTCCAATCCACACTTGGTACCGTTTCATTCCGATGATGATTATAGCCACCTATAATATACTCCCGGCGATTGCGTATTTATAATGAATGATGACGAAACTTCTTACTAGTAAATCAGTAGGTTAGCGTACAGGGTTTTACGAGATAAATACAATATTACAAGAATTAAGTCAGCTACTACCAGAAGCGGTTCAAACGGTTTATTGTTTATTTTATTACATTATAATATCCGTTGTTATCGTCAAAAGCGTAAGTGTTAACAGGTACATATATATGCTATATAGGTATTAATGTCAATGACCATAATATAGTCAATGAAAATATTTCCGATTTAATTTGGTATTATTTGCTATAGGGAATTAAGATAAGTGGATTAGAGAAGGAGAGTGGAGTAATAATATAGGGATATCCCACGTATACACTACTATATAACATCTATCCATCTAAACTTTAAATACTAATTTAAATTTAATAAAGAAATGAATAAGTTTATACGGAGATACTGAGAAAGTGAATTAAATACGAAACAAAAACTGGTTGCCGTTTAGGAAAAGTTAAAATAATCTAAAGGATTATTATATTACTGTAGCTGCGGGTATTAAGAGGACGCTACACGGCCATATTTTGTTGTCTCCGTCTTACAAGTGTGTAACATTGAGAATTTACGCTCAGCGGATCCCGTTTAGCTCCGTTAGGTCAAAAACTAGAGTGAATCGATCTATTATGGAACTTGATGGTAAGAACATTATCCGTGTTCCTGTGGGGTTTTTTTTTACGATAGTTAAATTTTTTAGCGAGTTATGCGTATATAATATAGCGTAGATTAAAAATGCCCATCTCTCGCTCAAAAACTGAATTATTGTAAAAAAAAAAACCCACATAGAAACACGGATAATGTTAATACAACAGTTATTGCCATCGAGTTTCACAACAGGTTGGTTCGCTGAAATTTTTCAACTAACGGAGCTATAATAAACGCGTTCTGCTGATCGTAAATTTGCCGTGTTACGCACTATTGTAAGACGGCGAAAAAAACCAATATCTGCGTCGTGTGGCGTCCTCTTGAACGAATTCGATAAATATTCGGTCGAGTGCTCGAAACGTTGAGATAAAATGCATCGCTTTGTACGCTCAGTCGCGTACATAATACACTGCAGGTATTATTGTGGCGATAAAACCGCCGACATTGTACGTGCTGCAGCTATATAGTCGTACAATACGCGAAAAGATTGCGTACTCGGATAATGCGCTCAATTGGTGCGGCGGACGCCACCACAGGTCTCGCGCGTCTATTATACATAGGTATACCGTACATATTGTATACCGCGGTTATGTGCGGCGTGTGATGAAAGGGGCCGTGACTTTTGCGTGTTAAATTACCCGCTTTTCCAAAACGGCGTGCAGCAGCGCTGCAGGGGCAATAGCATAACATATTATACAGCATTGTACATTAATCTCGCTTGGACACTCTTCGACGGAAATATGTATACGCAATAATAATAATATTATATATATTGTATTTTTACCACTTGTGTGATGGGAATCGACGCGAGAACAGACGTTTATCACGGAGACGATCGCGTCGGTCGTATTATTATTATATATATATATAGGCACTGCACGCAGAGCAGCAACACGTCGTATGTAATATGTTATGTACATAATATTATATATTACGCGCATGACGATGAAAAAATATAATAACAATAATAATAAGGGCTTCCGTAATAATCGTCCCGCATTTTCGAGGCTAATCACCCTCCGCATCAGTGTTAAAAGGTCTATATGTATGCGACCATGTATATAGTATTATATATGCTACTCGGTTTATAATATATGGTGCACGTCGTTACGGCTGAGCGACGTGTGTGTGTGTGTAGAGGGTCGTTACATGGTGGGACACACTATGCAGTTCTATACGAAATTCTTAAACAAAAATTTCTGGCGCACGATCGGTTGAACAAATTTGATAAACACAGCGATTTTGAGGTAATTTTCGAGAAACGGAACCGCGAATACGTTCGGCACTTTTGTCAGCGTTTGAAATTGGGTACCCCGTCGTTTAGTCGGCATGTTTGACTTCCGGAAGCAATACGGATGTCATAAATATACTATTATATTACTTATCTGATCGTCTCTCTACTCCCCCCCCCCCATAAATGCACAGTGACGATCGGAATATTAGGTTTCCTTGACAAAGTCTCTTGATAATATATCACCGTTGTTTATTTATAAAAAAATAATTATGAATTGTCATGTGCATAATATTATGCATTGGCATATAACCGAATTTGCGACTGTAACCGAATTGTTGTATATTATTTCAATATATATAATCAAATTTTGAGTGAGTAAAGTTAATAAAATTGCTACCGGTTAATTAATGGCACTAGGAATACTCCACCAATTATTGGTCCTCCACGCCGCTCATCTGAACTTTAAATACTTAAGCCTAATTATATGTACTATTATTGAGAATTCGATTTAAATACTTAAACAAATCAAACAGGTTAAATAACCAGATTACATGTACAAGAAGTTGATTAGATTTAGTTAGAAGCAGTATAATAATAATAGTATATTATATACAGAAGGAAAACAAAATAAAAGATAAACAACTAATTTAAAATTACAATTTTACAAGAGAAAAAATTATTTAGCATAATGGTTAGAACAAAAGAGTAATATATATTAATCTTTATTTTGAAATTTTCAGAAAATAATCTGCTTTAGAATATGAAATTAAAATTGTATGGTCTTTTAGAAAACAAAAAACTTACGAATAAATGATATAACGATAGAAAATAGAAGAAAAACACATGTGTTTTCGAACACATTATTTTTTAGTAATGATTTAAAATTATGTAAAAGTACAGTTCCGAAAACGTTAAAACTTTTCAAGAAGATAAAAGTATACCTTTAAAAGAAACTCTTTGTATAATATTATATAGTTATAAATTTTAACTGTAAGTTAGGTTAGGTTAAGTATACATGTAATTTATACATAATTATTTGACATGTCTTAAGATTATATGGTAACACTGGAATTGCCTCTTAAATTTAGGTAGGTGACCTTTTTTTACTCGAATTGCCTCCGAAAATTCGAGTATACCCAAACGGTCTACTCGAATTGCCTTCCATGACATACCTGGGATATTAATTAATATATCGATAGTTCGATAGTTGTACGTGTACTATCGATTATTATATTATTCCGTAATGGTCAAAAATAAAAAGTTTAAGACAGTATTTCCCAGACAGATTAATTTTTCGAATGCAATAATCTTATCCGCGATTAGTGATGATTAGTTAATGATTAGTCTATAATCACTAGTTCAACACAATCAGTTTCGTTTTCGCAACCACGATAAATAACACGTTGTTATATAGTATACATATACGTACATATATTTTTATAAAAATGAACGTGATCAGCGAGATCAGCGAAAAAGGTAAAACCATTATAATATGTGATGGTTTTAAGTTTGGATGCCAAAAATAATTAGCTAATGACATTAAACGGTGGAATATACGAAAAAAATATGTACAGCTTATTTGAAAACCGATCAATGCAATAAAATCCAGTTCGAAAATAGTAAGCTTAATCAAAATTTTGTGAAAGACTCGGAACAAAAAATCAACAGACAGGTACTCAGCAACAAATTGAAACGAAAAGCTTCAGAACAGATCTCTGAACGACCAAAAAAATTATTTTTAATATTATTAATTATTACTGCTGTGTCAGTTTATTTATTACAACATTTATTTTATACAAACTTAAGTTTTTGACTGTATAACAGAATGATATTTCATCTAAATTATGTTTGATTTTTTTTTTATAAATCGATTAATTATAGCTATCGCAGGCGATTCCAATACAAGAGAATGTAGTGACTTTCTTAGGAAGCAATAATTCGAGTGAATAATATTTTTGAAATCGGGAGGCAATTCGGGTAACCATTTGAAAAAAAAATTCACGGGAGGCAATTCGTGAGCGCCCGATTATATACCATTGTGATGTTACTCTACCCTGCGCAACGCATCTGTTCAAGAAAATGAATGATATATGTCTAGGTAAACTACCAACTAACCTAACTTATGCATTTTCAAATTAATTATCAAAAAAAATTTAGTAAAAATCATAATATAATATATATAACAATTATAAAATTTCCTCCTTTAGAAATAGAAAATTTTTGGATTATATAGGTATCTCCTAATAAAAATATTGGGGGACTCAACTCATTCAACTCTGCATACCTTCTGACTTGTGCCTATGTTATTATTACGAAGTGCAGAATTTCAAATTTGTATTATTATTTATGCTTTTTAATGTGAAGATTTTTTACGTTCCCTCAATTCCAACTATGATGACTACCTAGTTATATATATTTCCTTGCATAAATTTGCCAAAACAATTAATAGGATGAATTAAATTTTAAAAAATGTACAGTAGTTGTCGAGTATGTCATTGTAATGGATGTGTTGTATTTGAATTCAATGATAAATCATAGCATACGAAAAACGATTCTCAGCAGAGATGTTGATAAGTTGTGTCCTCCTATAAAATAATAATCAAATTTAATAATAAAAAGAATAATTAATAAAAATCAAAAATATTTCATGGCTATAAATGGCGTAACTTTTCGGTAAACTGAAAAACGATTTACAAAATTGTTAGTCCTAAGTAAAATGTTTAAGTACTAACGCATATTATATAATATAATATAGATAGTTTGACTTCTGAATTGCAAAAAATTCAAGTCATGTAGTAAGTATATACAATTAATTTTTTGAAACAATCTAGATATTGGTTGTTTATGGATAGATACGTTGAAAATAACTAAAATTATAACTTTAATTATAATATTTTGCTAAGTAAAAACTTACCCGTTGATACCTATATATATAAACTTTAAATTAGTTTAAAGACTATATGTTTAGATGGATAAGTAGATTTTTATACCGTTTTTAGAGTGTTCTATAGACTATAGTGATAAAAACTGTCTGTTATATATATCTATAGTCTATAAGAACTACTTTTTCTAGTTTTACTGTAAATTGTAAGACAGATGATTATTTCTTTAAATGTGGATTCATCCTGATCGCAATTTGAACGAGTATAGTTTATAAGTTAATATACTTTATGCAAGTACTAAGAATAATAATCCATTAATAATAATTTTTTTTCACCAATTATAAAATAAACGTAAAATATTTTAGTCTATAGTACTTATATTATGCTTGCTCAGATAATTTTTGCATATTATAAAATACTTATTTATTATGTTATTAATTAATGTCACTCATTATTAATAAGTATAATTAGGTAAGTATTATTCTCCCACCAAAACGAAAATTGGCTATATTATAAGTTTATAACAATCGAACCCAACTTTAAATGTTCGGTTTGAGTTCGAAAGTCGAACCAAGCTTCAAACAAAATATTTAATTCAAACTACAAAAAAATCGGTCCTTAGTCCTACCCCTTAGCGGCTTAGCATATAGTTGTTAGCTATTATTATATTAAACATAAGACTATAAAGTTTTATTTGACATTTAATTCAAAAGTTTAGTTTGGATTCAGTTCAATAATGAAATATAATAAGTAATAAATGGTACAGGATTGATTTGATGTTGAACGAAATGTTCTGTTCAAGTACGATTGAAAAAGTTCGGTTTGAGTTCGACATCACACGGAATTTCCCGGTTCGCGTTCGATTCGATATACGATCAAAAAGTTCGGTTCATCATTAATAGGTTCGGTTTGAGACTATATTTTGAGGTTCGACCCATCTCTAATAATAACACCTAAATAAAACGTAACACACTCTAACTTCTTAAATACACAATATTTTACTGCAAAATGGATACGACATTATCTCGAGACTAACCTCCCCTTCGAATTCGGTGAAAATATTAAACTGTCTAAGCTCGAATATTAACCCTGCATGCCACGATTTATAGTAGGGTTTTGCGATATTATAGTATTATATATACGTTAGATGGACGGAGACGATAATATATTATATTATGGTACCTATACGTCCTCTGTATTATCGTCAAAAACAGCGTTAATTGTATTATTGTTTGTTATTATTTCGCAGTGTTATCGCGTACTTGGTGCGTCGTCGTACGTATTATTATCATGTTAATATCTTCCGAACGGGATTATTTCCGTCTACCGCAGTGACACTATAATATTATAATATTAATATCGCGTCGGTACAATATAATAATAATATTGTATGTGTGCGCGTGCGGGCGTGTGCGTGCGTGTGCGACACTATAATAGTCGAAGGGACCACTTCGGTCCCCGCGAGCCGTATACCTAGCTGTGTGTACGCGCGTCGCATTGGTCGACGGGCCACCACTCCCAAAAGCCCCTATTGGTCGCAGCCCACGTACACGCGCATATATATGCACGCACGTCCCGTCGAACGCGAAAACTTACATCGGGCACACGGTACGTTTTTACTTTGAACTTCACACGGTCCGAGCACGACGTACACCGCAGCGGCCACACGCGTTCCCATCGCCGTTTGAAATAATAATATAAGTCGTCGCCGCGCGGACACATTTTTATCATAATAATAATAATAATAATAATTAACAAACGTAATTTGTACGTGCGACGCGCCGGCGATCCGTATTTATCTGTTTTCGTTTTTTCCGATTGCGTCTCCGAAGAGACCGAACGAGCCACTCACCCGCGTCGGAGGAGCAGCGACTACGCGAATGCTCCAAGTCGCGCGCGCCCGACCGCTATTAAAACCGGGTTCGCTTTTTTTAAATTGCCCTTAAACGAAGTTTATTTAATATAATAATATCAGGTCCTCTATAATTCAGCCCGTCGTCGTCACCGCCGCCGCCGCTTCAATTGTAGACAATCAACAGAAATTAACCGTCCCTCCACCACCACCGCCGCCCGTCTCTCGTTGTCGCGACGCGTGCGCGTGCGTGTGGACGCCAACCTGTGATAACCGCGATTATATACGACGAATACGCCAACAACAACAACCGCCGACGGGTTTTCACCCGTTCCAACCATGGACGAGGGTGCGTTCGACGAGTCGATGATGTTCAACGAATACCACCACCAGACCAAGCCCGGGTCGCCGCCCGCGCACCACCAGCACCAGCCGCTGTTGGCGTTCCAACAACCGAGCGACATGATGGGATACGCGCTGCCCGTGCCCGACCACATGGACTTGCAGCACCATCACCACCATCACCACCACCAGCTCCAGGACATGGACATGCATCGGCACCATCACGGCGTCCAGGATCAAATGCAGCAGCAGCAGCAGCAGCAGCAGGACAGGCAGGTACAGATCGGCGATCCGCAGGACATGTTTCAGATGCCGGTCACGTCCACCGTTCAGGTGCAGCCGGCCGACATCGTCGTCAACTCCAACGGCCAGAAACACGCCATCAAGTTGGAAATGGACGCGAACCCGTTGCCGACCACCGGTCAACAGTCTTCAGGTATATTATTATATTTTGAACAGCTCGCTACTATGATATTATAATGTGCAGGTGTGTGAAGTCATGAAATCACGAAATTTCGTATTGACACAACAACGTACGCAGGAAATAGGAATAATAAGATCAATTTTTATCTTGTGGTTATAGATATTGACTTCTATTAGATAGATAGGCGTAGCTCGATAGCTGGTTGAAACAGAAAATAGTCTAATCGTTTAAAAAATGATTACTAAATAATTTACTGTTATAAATTACATAAGTATCTATAAAAAACGTATAAATTATAAATAGTTGAAAATAAGAAGAAAGAATTTAGATTAACATGACAGTTTTTAATTATCTACTAAATATACTACTTTTATTTAAAAGTTGTATGTTTGATGCAATTTTTCAATGGTAAAATACCAATTTATTTATTGTGAACGAATACCACTGCAAGATACAAATGTTTCTTTTACAAGTTATCGTTTTTTTACATTTCCTTATCGTTTGTTTTGTTTGCAGGACTACCGGCTGATCAACCGGTGCCAAAGAAATCTAGTTCTAAATCGAAAAACACTGACAACAACGGTACGAAGAAGAAAAAGACGAGGTCAGTATACTCATAAAATAGGCACCTTGAATAACATTATTAGAATAAAATATAACATTTTTTTCTTGTTTGGAATATTTTATCCATCACTTTAAATATAACATTGTAACGTGGCCCAGAACATGATTTCCAACTAATATCATTATAATTTATTATATATTGTACAATAATACCGTTGTTCGTTTTATATAATATATCACTATCGTTTACTATTTGTAGAACAACGTTCACGTCTCATCAATTGGAAGAGTTGGAACGAGCGTTCGAGAGAGCTCCATATCCTGACGTGTTTGCCAGAGAAGAGTTGGCTTTGAACCTTAAGCTTAGCGAGTCTAGGGTTCAAGTATGGTTCCAAAACCGGAGGGCTAAGTGGCGGAAGAGGGAACCACCCAGGAAAACCGTTTACTTGACTAATTCCGGTAAGTGTGTTCTAGAATATAACTGGTAACAAACTATATACATACATGCTAAATACACATTTTGTCGCTCAAATAATCAAAAATATATAACGCTTAGTCTCAAGTGTAACATAAAAAATGTCAAATTATATTATATTGCAGTTGGAAAAAAATATAAATTACGCGTAAAAACTATAAGCTAATAATTAAAAATATTTTTTTCTAAGTTCTGATCGATAATCTGAAAGTAAATTTGTTATTCATATTCTTTATTTTTTGCTTTTTGTGTACATCATGTAATGACCGGAGACTGGTTAATTTTATAAACGGATATTCATAAGATTATCCTGTCAAAAATAATATTATAGGTAGGTAGCGAGCACTATTGTGACTAATTTCAAATTTACATTTTTTTCTGTGTACCTACATCAAAAACAACTAACAAGTGATAACGTAGTATAACGTATGTTAAAATGTTAACATATTTCATCAAATTAATTATGATTAGATAATTATTATAATATGCCTGAAGCCCTGAAATCATCTTTATATTTTACGTCCTGAATACTATAGTACTAGGTATACTAGGTACCTACTAAATTATTATATCGTGAGTCTTCTTAGCACATCTTTGCAAAATCATTTTTTAAGCCACTGAGCTATAGTATGCATACATGTTTATTGGTAGTTGGCCAACACCCTTAAGATTCAACCTCCTCACAATAGAAGACGCTACACCGCAGCTACCATGCATTGTCACCATTTTACAAACGTAAGACATACCAAATTTTCCTTAAGCGAGACAAGTTTTGTATTGTTACTTAGCTTTAATATTATTAAAGTGAATTAATCTATTGAAAATCTTAAAGGTAAGAACATTTTATAAATGTTTGTACGTTGGGTTTTGACGATATTTCTATTTTTAAGCGAGTTATGACTAAACAGGTAGCCCTATGAAAAAAATTGCAGTTTATAAAACCAAATTACAAATTAAAATAGTATGCAATCCAATTGGTACGTACAAACACAAATAATGCTCTTATCTATAAGTTTAATCAAAGATAAATTCACTCTCATATTAAAGTTAATAATTCACAAAGTCGGTCAGGCTGAACGCAAATTGTCTATTATATAATTCGTTACACGTGTTTATAAAACGAAGGCAACACGTGCGGGTATGGCGTTCTCTTAACCACCCCTCTCAAACACGACCGTATGGTTATCTCGGGAGTGTTTATCGACAAGACGATCGATGCTCTTGACGTCTGCAGTAATCTTATCATCATATTACGATTACGTTACAGTTTTCCCGTCCGGATCTCCGGGATCGTCGGTGAGCTCGACGTCATTCACCACGCTGACGACGTTCGGTGGTAACGTGTCGCCGTCGTTGGGCACGTGTTCACCGGTCACGCTCAGCGGTTCGGAGCCCTGGGGCTATGGCGCCGCCGGTTACGGGGACCTCGCACACCTGAACCTGCTCAACAGCAACGGGTCGTCGCCGTTCGCGCAGAACGCGTTCCACGGCAGCGGCAGCAACAACAACAACAACAACTTCGGCGGCACGCCGTACGCCGTCCAGCCACAAGACAGCCCGGGCCTGTTCTCGGCCAGCATGCAGTGCCTGGCCCGGCAGGACATGATGGGTCCGTTGGACCAATCGCCACCCGACCGCGACTATCACGGGCACCAGCTCAACAAGCACGTGGTCGACTCGTACGTGATGAGCCAGGACATGGCAGGACTCCTGCAGCCGGACGCCGAGTGCGACATCGTCGGAACCATGGGATACGAAGTCCAGGATCACCAGCAGCATCAGCATCAGCACCAACAGCAACAGCAGCAACAGCAGCAGCAGCAGCAGCAGATAGACGAAGACGGGGAAGAGGAGACTGCGATAAAAGTCGAGCCACCGTTCACGCCACTTCCGCCTTTCATCAACTGACACAGGAGGTTTCAGTTTGACACGTACGAGTATCAAACTGAATTCGAATGAATCCCGACACGCCTCATTTCAAATCTTTCATGTCTCCTCAAATAATTCGTGTGTATAAGACGTGTTCGCTCTACGTGTTCTATGCGCTCCGCTATATAGGCGTTTTGGTGTGCAGGCATGAGAAACCATCTTCTGCATCGCCCACGGCAGGGATGGGTATATACTAATGATGAATAATTACCGATAGACGATCATGGTTTCGTACAAATCACCGTCGTCGAGAATTATGTGACAAGCACATTCACAGAGACGATCTATTAAAAAAGATCAATATTATATATTATAAGAATCGATAAATATAAGGTCTAAAATAATCATTTTTATGTAAATAAGTATTAATTTGAATTATCAATTTTTTTATCCCTAATTTATGTAGGTACAATTATTATTAAAGGAATAATATATTTTTATTATATTTGTGTGTCGTGTGTGTACATTCCAATTGGAACTGTAATCGTTCGGTATTACTCGTCCAAAGGAAACTAATATAAACTATTTATTTATTTTTGTATTTAGATAAGAAACACTACCTATTACATAGATTTAAAATTGTACATATAATATTATTATTGTATTTAAGATAGATTGTCATGTACAACAAAATCGCATTATTCTTCCATAACGATTAGGTGTATATAAATATAGATATAGTAGAATGAATACTGAATATTATTATTATTATTATTATTATTATAATTATTATTTTTTGAACTTCGATTATTCGAAACCTTGTGTATTCTAGTTGTGCCTTATTTGCTTGTAAGTAATTTAAATAACTTAAACAAACTACGTATATTATACACTTTTATGTGGTCTAATAGGTTTATAAATTATATAATTAAGGACTATAGGTAGTAACTACATAATTATTATGTGTATCTACAATAAAATTATTTATTTTTTTTTATTTTTATGAGAATCGGTGATAAATTATTTTCAATAGCATCTGGAAAACAGCTCTTATCAAATTCGTAGTTTTGAAAAAGAAATCTTTTTAGATTAAAATATTAATTATTTTATGCTTTGTTTAAATAATGTCACGATGTTGACCGCCCAACTTATAAGCTATAAAAGTTTTTACGGGATTTTAATTAAGTCAGAAATCTCGAATTTTGGTTTACATTTGGTTACAAAATGGTTACATAATCTTGTGAAAATTTCAAATCTAACAAATCATTTTGAAGGGCACCTGGTTAGACGTATAACGTCACGATGATGACCACCCAACTTATAACAATTTTCGCAGGATTTGAGTTAAGTCAGTTGAGTATGTTTGCATAATCCTATGAAAGTTCCGAGTAAAAAAAAATCATTTTGAAAAGTACCGGGGTGCTGGGGTGACGTTTCGCTGGCACCCGGCCAACTTGAATCGGTTTTAACGGGATTTGTGTTAAGTCAGGAATCTAGAATTTTGGTTCACATTTGATTATAAAATAATTACATAATCTTGTGAAAATGTCTAATCAAATAAATCTTTTTAACGTGTACCGAGTGCTGGGGTGACGTATTACCAGCCTCCAGATTTAAAATTTGGAATTTTGAACTTTTTTGTAAGTTTCAAAAAAAGTATTGTGATTACAATTTGTTACAAAATGGTTACATAATCGCGTGCAATTTCGGTAAAAAAATGTAGAACTTGGAATGCTAGAGTGACGGAGCTTCATATTCGAAATTGAATGAAATAATTAATATTGGAACTTCTTACGTCAACATTTTGTCAAAAATCATTGCTTCCGATTATATGAACTTGAAAATATATGTCCGATATAGAAAAAAAAATCACAATGATGAAAACTAAAAAGTTGTAAAAATTACATACTTGAAAAAATATGGTGTTATAAATACTTAAAACTATATTATTATTTTTAAGTACACAAATTGAAAATTAGGTGGGACTATAAAAAGGATCTTTAATTAGTTATGCCGAGTCACGACTAATGATTATCTTATTTCATTAATTCAATACAGATGGGTAAATATCATATATAGGTGTATAATAAATACGCCCACATATTTTGATTTATTTGAAACATTTTTTACACACTATATACTAAGCCTTTTTTCCTTTTGTGGATTATATAATTTTTTTAAAGATAAAAATATAATATACGTGTGTGTTGTACCTATTTATATTAGGTACATACTGTATTATAATTTATATTGTTAAAAACAGATATTAATCCAATTAAATAATAAACTATAATCGAATTATGTGCAATGTGGATGTAGGTACACCTATTTGAATCTCGCATACAAAAAAATTATAAAATAATAGGGATCTATGTATTATTATAATATCATATGTAACCTAATCCAGTTGATTCATCATTTCAAAATACCATTGAAAATTTAGATTTAAACAATTTAATTAAAATTTTTTTTTTATGATACTCACAAGTTTTTTATTGCTTATTGTTTATCAACAAATATTTGCAAGGAATAAGAACTAGATATGTAGATAACTGACCAATGTATATACGATATTCATATACTTACTAGGTCTGTAGTAAGTACATGGCAGTTTATTATTATTATTATAATTATCAGAACAATCGGAATAGTTTGAAGTACCTACTTGTTTTTCGTAGTCAACCTTCGATCAAAATAAAATATTTTATATTGTTATAACATGTTCCAATACATGTTATAGTCCTCATATTTTTTACACGTATGATGATAATTCAAGAGAGTGAAGTGCTTATAGAATTATCTTATTGATACTAAACATGTGAAAAATTGTAATCTATTGATTGCCAATAGGTGTCAACTCGCACACCTTAGTGTTAAGTAATCACTTTTACTGTAAATTAAAATTAAATTTCATAATGTTTAGTACTTTTTTATTTTGTTTAAACATGGACAAGTTCAAATATATTCAAATTGTTTTATTCGGCTTCTTGATACTAAAAGGTAAGTGAGAGTAATATATTTCCGTTGTTTTCTGTAGTGTGCTTTTTATTTGATTTTTAAAGTTTGAACTGATTGACTAGGTACCTAAGTACATTTTTAATATTGACAATACCTAATAAAAACACTATTATTATTTTATCTTCCAATGAAATAATTTCTAGTATTAAAACTAAATGCACTGTCAATAAAATGCATCTTTATTTATTTTAATAATATACATTTGTATCGTTCGAGAAAATAATATTTAAGATTAGAGATAGCATTATATAATTATTGATAATCACTTAAGTTACCTACAAAATCTGTGTATCCGAGTATAATTTTTAAATTAAAATTTACCTATTGTTAAAATAATTATTATAGGTATATAATTTTATTTTATTTTTAATAATATATATATTAAATTTATATAGTATAAATTCGATACAAATATAGAAAATAAGCCTAACAACAATATTTTTTAGGTATTTCATATTTTTAAAATCAACAAGGAATATGTGACCTATTCCCTGCAAAACCAAACCTAATCACTGGACATTTCTTACGATTCATACTCAAATTTCAAATCGAATATATAAAAATGTAGCTCCCTAATAATTCTAAAAAATGAAATGTTATTTTTAAGAATCAAGCACAAACCCTTTACCAAATGAAAACAAATGTTCACCACCTTCACAGGCGCAATACGAACAATTCCCTTACATAGTAAGTACTTTGGTTTTGGTATTTTTCACATGCATTGAATATGATGGAATTTTATGCTTCCGGATGTAGGTGTTTCTTAGAATGCATTCAAACGGAAAAATATTATGTCAAGGTACATTGATCGATGTGAATTGGATACTAACCTCTGCGAATTGCATTAAGTAGGTATTTAATTTGTTGAATCATCACTTTATAATAATTAGTTATAAAATATGAGTTATTATTAATTATTGAATGGACTTTAATTTTTGTTTCCAGTACTACAGACAACATTCCATTGAACGATATTGATATTGCGATGCCAAATAATAAAACACATGAGACCATTTTGAAGCCGATAAAAGTGATACAAACAAAATACAACGATGTGGCATTAATTGAGGTAAAAAGTTTAAAATTACTACCATCTTAAAATATTGTTTTGCTACTCTTACGTTTTTTTGTAATTTATGCGCAACAGATGGAAAAAGCCATTATTGCCACTATTGTAGCACCCATCGAATTGGCCGCTGAAGATAAACTTTCGAACAATACGGAATGCGTTGTGACCAGTTTTCAAAAACAGTCAAACAATGATTTATCACTCATATATTGGAACGCGGCTAATATTTCAAAACAACCATATGATAAGGGCGACTGGTACTTAGAAGATACGATTTGTCATTCACAAATATGGAATTCATTACAGAACGTAAGTCTTCGTAGTTTGAAATTTAATCAATAAAAAGTGAATAAATGCACTTATTATATTTATAAGCTGAATAGTTAATTTACATACAATTCAACACAAACGCCTACATATTTTATTATTTCGAAAAATTACCGACTAGGTAGCGACGTGGTTTTGAAAATAAATAATAATAATTTTAAGAAATTAATCTTTACGCTATATAATATAAAAATATACAACTGGTTGTTATTGTCGATATTATAAATACAAAAAAATATTATAAAATAAACTTGTGAATGGATATTTATCATATTATTTATCTACTTAGATAATATTTATTTTAGATTAACGGTTTAATTTTATCAAATTAATGTATACTATTATATTCTATAATACAAAGTAAATCATGTGTGCATAAATTATTTGTTTATACATTAAAATTTAAATACTTTTATACGCATTTAAACTTATCAATTGAAACTATTAGTTTGAACTTTTTTCGCTAATCATTTTAGTTTAAAACTGAATTGTATGTAGGTAAGCTTAAAATATGTAATAATTGTGTAATAATGTCACTATTAACTCGATTAATATATTCTTATTTTAATTAAAATGGTGTAAAATATGAGAAATTAATATTTGTTTTACAATAAATAAGATAATATTACAAATAATAATATTATTCAATTTCAAATTAAGAATAAGTTTACACGCTACTAAATGTCACATATAAATAATAAATATTTACAATAGTCAATAACGTGCTTATTATGTGTATTAAATTTAAATAAATTATTTTTATCACACCTATTTTTTAGATAACCGATAATGGAACTCCTTTGGTCTGTAATAATCATCTATATGGCATATACTCACTCAATGAACCTAAAATATTTAATAACATTTTGAAGTACAAAAATTGGATCCAAAATGTAATCAACCCCATAACTCCTAATAAAATGTCAGAAAAACATGCGAACTATTTTGTATCCAATAATAATTTGCTGTCTGATACTAATTCAATGGTAACAGATGAAGACACAACAGAAACCGATACGAGTAAAGAGCCTTCAACAGAAACTGGAGAAACACGGATTCATTGGAAACCAACATCTTCACCAACTGACTTCACTCAAAAAGAAAGCAGAAGCACCACAGTGTTCGTAGAAGATTTTTCTGTAAGTACAGAACGCAATGAAGATAACGAAAGCACTCCGTCTGTTGATTCACCTTCAGATGATACAGTAGAAACACAAACTTATTTGACAACAGAGTCAGACGATCCTACTTCTTCAACACAGTCATATTCGTCTACTACTATTATTAAACCATTAACCACGGAAAAATCTACATCAAGCCCGAGTTCTCCTACCACTTTAACTGGAGAAACAGAATCAAACGAGGAAACCGAAGAAACTTCAGATAAACCCAGCTCTGAACCTCCTATTACTCAATCTTCAACCACAGAGAAATTTACTACGAGTTCAAATCCTTCGACGACTGTAACTGGAGAAACAGAAAAAACCAAAGAAACTAAATATACCGAAGAAACAGAATCTACTGAAGAAACGATGTATACCGAAGAAACGGAATATTCCGAAGAAACTGAAGAAACCTCGGATAAACCTAGCTCTGAATCTCCTACTACTCAATCTTCAACCACAGAGAAATTTACTACGAGTTCAAATCCTTCGACGACTGTAACTGGAGAAACAGAAAAAACCAAAGAAACTAAATATACCGAAGAAACAGAATCTACTGAAGAAACAATGTATACCGAAGAAACGGAATATACCGAAGAAACTGAAGAAACCTCGGATAAACCTAGCTCTGAATCTCCTACTACTCAATCTTCAACCACAGAGAAATTTACTACGAGTTCGAATCCTTCGACAACTGTAACTGGAGAAACAGAAAAAACCAAAGAAACTGAATATACCGAAGAAACAGAATCTACTGAAGAAACGATGTATACCGAAGAAACGGAATATACCGAAGAAACAGAATATACTGAAGAAACTGAAGAAACCTCGGATAAACCTAGCTCTGAACCTCCTACTACTCAATCTTCAACCACAGAGAAATTTACTACGAGTTCGAATCCTTCGACAACTGTAACTGGAGAAACAGAAATAACCAAAGAAACGGAATATACCGAAGAAACAGAATCTACTGAGGAAACGACATATACCGAAGAAACGGAATATACTGAAGAAACGGAATATACAGAAGGAACGAGATATACTGAAGAAGCAGATTACTCCGAAGATATTGACCCTGTTACTCAATCTTCAACCACAAAAGTATCAACGGCTGTAACTGAAAGAACTACACCAACGTCAAAAACAGATGCTACATCAGTGACTTATCATGATACGACACCAATAACTACAACAACTCTTGCTTCTACGAGTCAGTCATCCGTAGAACTGAAAACGACTACATTCGATTATGGATCAGATACAACGACGACCGCGATGGACACTACGTTGACTACAACTGAGATAAGCACAAAAGTAACATATGACATTTTTGACCCTAAAGAAACTACAACATTTGTGGACGAACATTATGAAGATAAATCGAGTTCCCAAATAATATCTATTCATACGAGTTTAATAACAGTTGTATTTTGTATCGTATATCATATTAATTTGTAATTTATCTATAGTTACTTGATTTCAATATGTACAGTTTAAAAAATTTAAAAATTTAAAAATTAGATACCTAGCTAGGCACAATTCAAAAAAACCAAATTCAAACGTATTATTATGATTATAAACAAATCGTGAAGTTTATTCAATAAATAAATCAAAATTATATATACGCATTGTATTTTAAATGTAAATAAATGGAATGAATAAAAAAAACACCAATTAATCGATATTAAAAATTTAACATATTGTGAACTACTCGAATATGGAGAGGAACTTACTGCCATCGTCCTATACGATGCAATACATAGGTGTACCTACGTTTATAACTTATGCCGAAACAATAACGAGTGCACTTGAAACAAAATATAATTATTGAACGAGAACCATTTTATAGTGACATTTCATTATATTATATTATGCCAATGTGTAAAAAATAGTAGGTACTCTTCAAAATTCTAACCTAACCTTGAAATATGGTATAGATATTAGTAAACATTTCAATGAACAAAATATATTTTGAAAAAGAAAATATATTGTATTGTAAATAATGATTGATAAATTTAGTTAAGATGTATTGATAAATATCTTATAAGAACAAAAAATAAATTTCAAACACAAAGGTCAATAAACATTATAAAATTATTACTCTATTAAAGTGTGTTTCTCAACTTGAGGATCACCAACTAATTATTTTCGATCACCAACTTTGCTTTATGATTTAAAGCAATACAATAAATTAGAAAACTCAATAAGAAATAAATATATCATGTTCTACAATTATGAGAATTAGCTTAATAAATTATTATTATATTAAGCCTAGAATAGACAGAATCATTTCAGATCATAAACATCAACAAAGTCATTAAGAATCTTAATTTAAGAATGATTATTATATTTAAACAAATATCTGTTATACAATATATACATTATACATTTGTAGTAAAATTATACTTTACTTATACGGTTTTTAACAAATAAAAAACTGCAATATCTGTGCTTTATGCTTTATAACTATCATAATACTAGTATTTATTTTTAATACTAATTTATACCTACCTGTAAATTAATATTCACTAAAAATGTAATATTCAGGTGTGGTTGCCACAAAAAAGGTTGAGAAACTTTACTCTAGAAAGTACAAAATTAACGGTGGAAGACTTAATCACCAAAATTAGATAAGAAAAAAAAAGTTGTATCGTACGAAGCGTCAAAATCCTAGGTACCTGTGTGCCACAGTTAATAGATATTAAATTTAGAACTATATAATATTATATTTTAATAATTTATTACTGACAATTTTCATAGGATCGAAAAAATCAACCGATTTATTCAAACTATATTTATTTGTATGTATATTATATTCTAACAATTTATTATTCACAATTTTTTATACGATCGAAAAAGTCAACCGATTTATTAAAATTATAATTTATTAATTTCTATTATATTTATTGACAATTTTTTATTAGATCAACATTTTTAAATAACTACTTATAAAAAAATAATATCTGGCTCAAACAATAAATAGTTTTTGTACCTTTGGCTCTTATGTCATAGGTATACTTATACTCATAGAGCTAAGATTATAGATTATAGATTATAGATAAATATATATAAAAAAAATGTTAAATTATGTTTTAAAAATTTAAAAAAACCAACAACCATGATGAATTATATATATTTATATGTATATAATTTATCATAATGCATCTTTTGACACCCTTTGACATCAAAAACCATGACAATTATTGTGTTATTCAAATTGTGTAATTCCAAGAATTGTGTCCAGTTCTTAGTCTATTTTAAGTATTGTTATTTCTATCCCTTTTAGTTAAGAGTTTTGGCAAATGTGTATTGTATTTTTGATTAACCATGGTTTGAATTTATTTATTTATTTTTTGTCAGTTTGTTACCGTTAGGTTTAAATAATGTCTTGCATTTAATTATTTATGTCCACATCAGTTGTGAATTGTGATCTGCAGGAGTGGTGTATTGGTTAGTTCTATCTTATCCTTCGGATTCTTGGTTCTCTTTATCATTTTCTTCTATATTGCTGTGTTTCGGTATCCATCAATATTCAAAACCTGTGGAGTGACACTAACTGATTGAGCGCAATGAGGCCCATTTTTGACTGTCAACTAGATTTTGATGACTGCCAACTAAACAAAGATTTTAGAATTTTGTTTTCTATTGCAATGGTATATAAAATTTGTGTTTATATTTAATTATAATATTATCTTTGAAATAACAATTAAATCAAGTTTTTGCTATTCATATCAAAATATTGAGTAGAATATGAAAATAATAAATTTAATAATATGAAACCGATAAATGAAAACCAATAATGTATCATATTTTAATAAAAGTATAAAAATATTAATGAAACCCAGATGTGCTTCTCATGTCAATGTAAAAAAATTCACCAAGAACAAAATATGGGTCTCATATGGCAACTTTGGAAAAAGCTATAAAAGCCCACATGGCGCTCGCTACCTGTTAACTGTCAAACACGTATTGACAGAGTGTCACAAGTACAAAGAAGAGTTCGGAGAATGTAAAATTGTTAATACATAGATGCAGCACTAGGACCGCAACGGTTAGCACAAACAATGTGATGTATACTGTGAAAATTCCATTGTGTTTTCCAAAACTAATGTCATATAATCAGCAGAGTTTTTGAAAATATTTGTTTGAAATACATACTATGCATGAAATTGTGGAAGAAAACTTTAGTGGTAATCGTATCGTATTATATTACGCTAGGTAATTTAAATTAATTAATTAATTACAGCAATTTCTTAATTCACATCAGCTATAGTTAGATATTCCTATACCTACCTACAAAATAAATACTTTACTTGTGATTAGGTATTATGTTACTGCTATATTATTATATCAAACCAATTCCTTGCCATTTTTAATAAGAAACAACCATATCGAAATAGTTGAAGAAATCAATGAAACTGGATTTGTAAGCAATACACTTCAATTTAATAAAAATAAAATAATATAAATAATAATTACCTATATCTATTATATTAATCTAAAATAGGTATTTTAAATTATTAGGGAAGTTAATATAGTGTAAACTATTATTGTGATAGGATAATAATTTAAAATTCGGGGGACGGAGTGGCCGAGCGAACTAAGGCGACGGTTGCGACGCGCACCGTCGCCGGTTCGAAACCCAGCCATGAGCGGCACTTCTCTTCGGGCAGTCACGGTGTCTGGAGAGAGAGGCAGCCATCTCCCGGCAGATACCTCCGGGTACCCACTAGAAAATTCTTCCAAAACTAACAAACACACGTGTTTAAACCTACAATACCTTCCCCACAGTTACAAACCACCCAATGGCCTAAGTTGCTGCGGGTAAATTAATAATAAAAAAAAAAATTTTAAATACAAAACAACTGAAAGATACATATAAGTACCTATCAATAATTTTATTAAATGTAATATAATATGTATATGTCAATGTCTAAAAACTGAAAGGGTTTCTACAAAAATTTTGTTAATCAAATAACCAGCTACTGGATGTTATGTACTGAATATTTTTTTTTTGTGTCTATCATCACCTTTTAGGACAGTAAAAATCCTTAGATTTTCTTTAACAGTATTTTTTTGCTAGGAAAGTGAACTAGTTGGTACTTTGTGGGGCCAAAATTAAAAAAATGCCTAATAGTATATTCAAAAGCACAGAGAAAAACCTGGAATTTTGACTTTTAACTGGTTGTTTACTAATTACTTGTTTATATTAGCATTTTCTATATATGATAAAATTTTCAAAAAGTTTTGACTTTTTGAGCTGTTTGT
Organism: Sitobion miscanthi; assembly: GCA_008086715.1. Lineage (NCBI taxonomy): Eukaryota > Metazoa > Arthropoda > Insecta > Hemiptera > Aphididae > Sitobion > Sitobion miscanthi. The sequence continues at coordinate 30,235,848 of CM017797.1, forward strand.
TGACATTTAAAATTTAAAATTTTTTCTATGTTTTTTTTATAATTTTCATTAAAATGTAAAATGTTATTTATTGGGTTAAAAAGCGTGGAAATTTAATACAAGGCTCCTGATATATTATTACTATAGCAGTTGAAAAATATTAAAAATACATAGGCAACATTTTTTTTTATAAGCATTTTAAGTTCAATTTTTGACAACATTTATCAAGTTTAAAAATAAAAATTATTTTGTAGTTAAAAATGTATAAAATGTTAAACTTTTATAGCCAAAGATTGAAAATTTAAAACAAGGTTCCACGTAAATAGGTTATATATAAATTACTTTATTCACCATAATATCATCTTACTTAGTAGTAATATCATAGGCTGTACAACGATGATTTTTGCTAAAACCGAGATAGTTGCCCATAATTCAGTCCGGTCGTGTCGCACTCATGGTAGCTCCACCAATCGTATGCAGTCATCATATTGTACCTATATACAATTTACCGTTGACTAGGTCTTATATTATAATATATTATAAGTATGTAGTTATTATGGTATTATTGGTATATTGCTTTGGTCGTTCGGTATAAGTATAATAATACTTATGGCAGTTACACATGGCTCAAAAAAACATAAAAATAATCAGGAAACCTAAAATCTATTTCTTCAGGTGATAGGACTATCAAATATGAATGATAAAATATTTAATACCACACGAAATCATTGAATTATATTCCAGGTTCTATAGTTTGCAAATATTATATAGATAAATGGTAGTTGCGGCAATAATTTAATGTTCGAAAAAACAGAGCAAAGACGTAGAATTTTCAATATTTATGAACCAACTAAATTCGGTTTGCTATCAGAAATAACCTTAACATCGAATCATTATATATGGAACGTGTACGCAACACACATCGTTGCAAGATCAATACGTCCTTCATCGCTCCGTTCAGAATCTAAAATGACTTCCCTACATTTGGGTTAGGTACATTATGCATCGACGAGCGCTGCAGTGCACCAAACACAAACCGAAACACGATTACTCGTTAAAATATTATAATATAATACATTGTTTTACCTAAACACTCGTATTTAGGTATCAATGATAACGGATTTGAAAAAATTAAAAATGCACGAAATCTTAACGCCGACCGATCAGAAAACATGACATTATTATTACCGTGCGCGTGCTCGCGGCTGGCCAGAATAATAACAACTCGGCAGCGCCGTCGTCTGGGAAATATTTGTTTTTTCGACGACAGCCTACGACGGTTTTCTAGTTTTGCGTTCATAACATTTATCATCTCCGAGTTGCAAACACCTTTCCATCATCCAACCATCATGACGCAGCGCGTGTACGAAGACGAGGAACTTGAGGCGTATTTTGACGTGTGTGTGATGGACGTGGTGGCGGCTCTATTGGCAAAAGTCGAACTTCTTCACTCAAGAGAACCCGGAACCGAAGTCCACGAGGACGACGGCGAGGAAGAGTTCCCCAAAGCAGCCTTAAACGACTACGTCGTCGCGGTGATGAGCGAGATCGTCGTGGGCTTAGGCGTCGAGCAGTCTCCAGAAGTGCAGTCTTGCAGCGATGAGTCCGAATCGTCGCGTGGACAGACTGCACTCCTGGAACTCGACGACCGCGCGGACGGCGGCAGAGAAGTGGATTGCACCGAGATGTGGCCGGCCGAGGCCGATGGTAGAAATCTGGACTGTGGAGAGTGTATTGTTCCGGTGGCCCAGCAACAGACGGGCGCACATCCACGCCGTGGACGGACTTTGCGTCGGTTCTTGTCCAGGGCGTGGATAGGCGTGAAACAGGCCGGACGCCTGTTCTGTTGCTGTGGCCGGCGATGTGAATAGCGGCCAGCGGAGTCCCGTTCCCACACCTCGGCCGAGGAGCACCAGAGACGAGACGGCGGCTAGACGGGGGAGTGGTGCGCGAAAGAGCACATTGTGTCCGGGGCGGTAAGTCACCATCTACACGTTTTTCGCAGGTCGACTCCGCGGACGGACGGGCGGCGGTCGACGGCGTCGTGAGCTCGTGCGCGGTTTTCGACACTCGAGACCATCGGGTGGCGGATCCGGCGAGCGCCCGGCCGCGGCGGACGGTATGGTTGCGGCGGTTAGCTGTGCAACGCGGCGGCGACGAGACGATGCGGCGTGCAAGAAGACGCGATTGGCAACGGCAGTTGCGGCAGTGGCGGCGGCAGTGGTGGCGCAGACTGCCGAACACGACGGGCGAGCTACGGGCGAGCCATATATTTGAGCTAGGACCTTAGCATCGCGGGCGAACCCGCAGAAACCGTTGCAAGGTTTCAGGGTCCGGCGGTGCGGCGCGCCGGTACGAAAACCGCGGAGGGTCCGCCGATCTTTCAGGTTTTCGTCTGCTCGGCGACGGAGGACGCAGACGCGGCAATGTCGGGATTTCCGCCGGACGAAAACCGCGGAGAGCGTCGGGACCGCAACGTTGCGGTCCGCCGGTGCTCTTCGGTTTCCGTCCGGCGAAATCCCGCCGGCCGAGTCTCAAGCGCCTCCGGCCGATTCCTCAAGCTCAAGTAAAAATGGCCGCCATAGCTCGTCCAGTGTTTTCGGTCTGCGCCGCCGCCGCCGTCGTCTTTGTCGCAGTTCGTCGGACCCGGTCTCGTCTTCGGCACTCCGTCGTCGTCATCGTCGTCGTCGTCGTTGCGCACTAGCCGCTCGCCGCCAACCGTCCCGTCGCGGCCGGGTCTTGCCCTCCGTCACGATGGTCGTCACCCGCGAGCAAGCGGCGCCGTCGACTCCGCTCGTCCGCCCGTGGGATCGACCGGGAGAACGTGTAGTGGTGACCAGTAGCCCACACTTCGCCATCGCGTACCACTCCCCCCGTGCTTATTGTGTCTCGTCTGGTGTTTTTTTTTTTTCTCATTTCCCTACTTAAATTATTATTGTTTGTGTTGACATTTTGTCTTTTTCGGTTTTTCGGTTTTTTTTACTTTCCATAAATTATTTTTTGGTTGTTTGCCACTTTGCGCAACATTCTTTCAAAATTGTTAAATTAAAAAAAAAACATTTTTTATTATTATAAATTTTTTATAATAAATAATTACTTATTTCGTTGATATTGTGTTTTTTTATTCGTGTTAAGAAATATATTTTTAGTTTTAATTAATTCTACAGAATAATGTTCATCACTGAACATGCTCGTGTGAGTTAAGTGTTAACCAACAGGGTTTTTGTTAAATTACAAATCTCAAAAAATATATTGAAGTTTTGGTCACGTGAACGTATAGTAGTTTACCGGTGTATGTGACACTTATGAAAATTAACCGGTTAATAACCTATACTAATAAAAATAATAATAATTCAATTTTTATTGGCCAAGAAATTACAATTTTCAGTAAGTAAATTAATAGAGCATAGTTAAATGGCCCATCTCACTACTGAGCGTAACCTCTATACTAGAGTGCCATTAAAAGACAATCATACATTTATACATTTTATAATATTTTATAATCCGCAAAAACTGCGTCTATATTTGACTATAATTCAAAAATATAAATATACATACCTAGTAGTAGTAGTTATTAATAAGTAAAATAATAATAAAAACTAATGGTATTAAATGAATATATAAAGAAGAACAACAAAAATGGAACAGATAAATAAGTAGACTACATTATAAATAATTTATAATATACGCTGGTAACATTTCATATAGGCCGTAGGTCATTAGTATTATTTAACAAACCATAATAATATAGTGTTTGCATAATTTATAAGACCTACTGATAATAATTTTCACCGGAATATCATTCAGTAATCTCGAACCCACTTGCGAAAAACATCGCCTAGATTTCATTAAACTGACTGTGATATCTAGGTTTCAACACAATAAAAATTAAATTCGTAGGTAGGTATAATATCATAGGGCATTATTTCTGTAAAATAATTGTTGTGTTGTAAAAACTTTCGTTAAACAGATCCTTAGCGGGATATGTTTTTTCTTTAATATTATGTATATATTTAAAAAAAAACATTAGATTCGAAAAAGACACTCTGGCCGATCAGTCGCTATATATAGAATAGTAAACGTTGCTCGAATGCCATAATTTAATCAGTGTACATTATTTTATTAATTATTGTCATCACCCTGCCACCGCGGGCGACCGTCGTTTATATTCGGAGATATTTTTTACACAAATCGTTACCAAATAAAAGTAAATAATAATAGTGTTAATGTTGTTTACCGTGTAACCACTCATAGCTAATAATATTAATATTTCATAATCACATTACACGTGAATATAAACTCTGTTTGGTCGAAAATATCCGATAGTACAACGGTCAGATGGGTGTGGGTGGGGTGGGGGTTTGGTAAATTCTACGCATGGCGCAATGGAGGGGAGAAGACAAACGAGCAGTCTAAAATTCGAAAGTGGGGAAGCCGCGGTCGTTTCGCTGGCACCCCCCAAATCAAAAGCTCTTGTAAATCGTTAAGGGGTTGCAGCGCAAACGTAGTTGGTTTGAATCCAAAATTCGCGGACTTGCAGGGGGCGGGTACCAGAGAATTAGGGAAATGCATCTTGGATCATATTATTATCATCGGCAGCCCATCGTTTGTTCTAATCGTTATCGCACGGATATTATAATAATAATTGGGTTATTATTCAAGGGCTTACTCGACGTTATTTATTTCATAATATATCGCATATTATTATCATACGACGATAATATTATATTATTGTATGCAAGTACCTACGTGAATTATTATACGCGTGTGGGCGTATGTAGATCCGAAAATATCACATCGGCAGATCACCGACGCGGTCTATTATAATATTTTACGCTTAATTAAAAAATAACTAACTAACCTACGACCCTATCAATAATTGGACATACGGTACCCCTATGTCAGAATCGTCTTCAAAAACGTATCTGTCATTAGTCAGTAACCAACTCGTAACCATTCGTAACCTGCACAAATTCGGAATCCGGCGTACTATACTTGATTTTTCTATACTGCGACATTTATACAATTTATATCGATCTGGTCTGCCGATGCGCTATACACCCTTTCGTCGTATAGTGTACCGTTGTGCAAAATGAAAACGGCCAATGCCGATCATCTAAATTATTATAATAATATTATGATATTATTTCCTTGTCGAGAAATCGCACGGCGAGTGACAAGCGAAATATTATTACCCGTGTACAGCGAGACGACCGTCCGCTTATTCGGTTAGTGAATAATATTCATTATTCATTAGGTAGGCATGGCGTATGGTATAATATTATTATTATTAATCGATTGACCGGTACCAAGGTTCTGATGAAAAATAATAATAACAGATCACGAAACCAATAACTCTGCCGCAGCTGTGATGGACGTCTGTGCGTGCGAGTCACTGGTTAGGGCCGTCGCCCTACGCCCTACGCCTGTCACCCACCTAGTTGGTTTCTGAACGCATAACTATAATTATAATTTATTGTAATTAAAATTTATTTATTCATTTGCCGAGTGCCGATCGATTTGTGTATTACGCTCGCTGTAGGTATACACCGAATGAGCTGCTGACGACGATGACGATTGGCCACCAGACGCTCATCCACAGCCGTCGCTCGTAAGCGGTTTCTCGACCTGCAATACAGCGAGACCTCTAAATATCGGACACTACAAGTCACTGACATTTCGTCTGATGTTCAGAAGGTTTGGCTTGTAAAAGTCTGTGGTTGTTCCCAAAAAACACGTCCCCTATGATCGGGGGTGTCCGTTATAAGAGAGCTCTTCACTAAGTATTACTCGTGTCGGTTAGGTTAGGTTAGGTGTCGGTATGAATTTACAATTATTTACAATGGATTTAAAATTGTTTACAATTGGTCCGGAGTCGATAAGTCAAAGTGGGGGGGCTACGTGAACTTGGCCCCCCTCATTTTGTTTTTTGATTTCTAAGTTTTCAGGTGATTTAAAAATTCAGGGAATGAATTTATAATTATTTACAATGGATTTACAATTGTTTACAATTTGTCCGAAGTCGATAGGTGAAAGTAGGAGGGGGGGCAACTTCATGTACGTGGCTGACTGACCGTCTTCGCTCAGCATCGTTTTTCTTATTCAATGATATTATATCATTGAATCCAAATTTTACACAATCCATCACAGTTACCCACTTGTAACCTACTGTACAGCAGAGTGACACCCACTTGCCCACCTTTTGTTAATTTAATTATACATAGAAGATAATATTAGTGGCAAGTTAAAAGTGATATTAAAAGTCAAAGATCTCCAATAATACACCACATACTTTTTTTTTTACAAGTGATAAAACAATTATAATAGCAGCTGGGGACTATGTCATCTACCGGCACCCCCTTCGGGCACCCATGCTCATGCTTCAAAATATTTTAGTGATTACCAAGGTCAACAAATGCGCATATAATACCTACAGTTTTGTCTATAAAATATTAAAATTATATTTTAGAAAAACTATGTTTAATGGTGAATATTATGTGTTGGTATAAGAAATAAATGCAATGAATAATTACTATTTTATAAAATGTAACTATTATTTTCCATTTTTAAATGAATTTCATTAAATTTACTTATAAATCATCGTTTATTCCTAATTATTTCTTAATCATTCCCAGTGTATAATAACTGTATGCTGAATCAGCCAATTAAATAATACCTATACCACTTTTAATAAAACAAACTGCATTGTCATTTTAATTCAATATTAGAAAACTATATCATTTTAAAAAGTTTAAGAACATTTATTCATATGTTTACACCTAAACTTGTATTATATTATGCTTATAAATTATCAAATAAAATATTGCCTACCAACTATATAAAATGCTCAACAACTTATACTAATGAGTTGAAAACATAGATACGGGATGAAAGGATGAATAGCATTATCAATAATTAATCTACGGCTGACGTCAACTTAAATATTTATCCAAAACACATTGTTTAATTACCCTCAAAAAATTATAAATAATTGACACGTATATCCTAAGTCTATGACTTGTATAATATGTTGTATTTTACATAATTATTTTTCATTGTATCATAACAAAATATTCTTAGATTATTCAGCTGTGAAATACCTACGATAATTTTTTTTTTTACATTGTTCCCAATAGTAATCTATATTAGAATATTAGACAACAATGAAAATATTTTTTTAAACTTTCTGTAGACTATCTACTTTTTCATTACATATTCATAACCAATAATTATTGGTTTCAAACTATACTGCTTTATCGTGGTTTGTGGTGTTGAATAAAACTAAATAAATACATTAAATTAATTAATTACACATATTTTTTTTTTTTATTTAAAATTTTTATAAAATTACAGATTAATAATTGAAATCGTCAATCTGCAAAACAAACGACGGCTTTCTTAAAAAAAAATATAGAGCATTTTTCCATTATTCGGTGAATATTAAAATAATGAAAATTCCGTATCAGATAAATTTAATTTTTAAACGATTTATTTCTTTACGACGTCAAAGTTGTTGGCTTTCAAAGATGCACCTCCAATTGCGACCGAATCTAGACTGGCAGATCCAAAGCTAGCGGACTTTAATTCAGATGATGCTAAGTCAGCGGAGAAAGTGTTGAATGGAGCTGGTGTCGAAGATCCGATGAAAGATTGTTGGCCGAAGTTGAATGGAGCTGCAGATGAACCAACGAAACCTTCTTGGGCGACGTTTGAGCCGTAGAATCCAGCTGGGCTGACAGTTGAACTGTATGTGCTTATTGGGCTAGCCGTAGAGCTGTAGAATGCACCAGCAGACGCTGGAGTAGAGGAGCTGTAGAATGCACTACCAGATGATGGAACAGAGCTGTACAATGCACTTCCAGAACCTTGAGCTAAACCAGATGAGAATGCTTTGTAACCAGATTGGCCATAAAGAGCACTGGATTCATATCCTAAAGCGACCGGAGATTGTTGATAATAGTGGACAGTGGCGAAACGTTGAGCCGGGGCTGCAACTGGGACTGGGACCTTAACTTCAACTGGAACTTGAACTGGGTATGGCACTCTCTTTTCTACTGGGTATGGCACTGGTCTGTCCACAGATACTGGTACTTTAACTTCTACTGGAACTGGAACTTTAACTGGAACGTCGTACCTGACTGGATAGGGCACCCTCTTCTCAACGGCATATGGGACTAATTTTTCTACTGGGTATGGCACTTTCTTTTCTACGGCATATGGCACTGGTTTTTCGACGGGGTATGGGTATGGGACTGGCTTTTCTACGGGGTATGGCCTGTCAACATTTACTCGCACTGGGTATGGGACTGGCTTTTCAACTGCGTATGGGACGGGTTTCTCAACTGGAACTGGAACTGCGTATGGCCTGTCAACTGGGACTTTCACTTCATAAGGTACTGGCTTCTCAACTGGGTATGGCACTCTCTTCTCAACTTCGACTGGGTATGGTTGAGGAACGTTAATTGGACGGTCTACATTGACATGTACAGCATATGGCACGTGTTTTTCTACAGTGACTTGGTATGGGTGTGGTACACGAACCACGACGGGGTATGGAACTCTCTTTTCAACTTGGACGTAGTATGGGACTGGAACTTCTTTAGTGATGGTAACTTCGTGATGAGGTGCAGGGGCGTTAGCTACTGCTGGTACTTCAACCGCATCGTGGCTAATTGCGTCAGACTTGACGATTGCACCTTGAGAGTATGACGGGGCATAAGCTCCTGAATAGTATGAACCGTATGATGTAGCGAAAGCTGGTGATCTGTTCAGAGAAACGGGTTCTGGGGTGGATGACACAACTGGTGAAGCTCCGCCCACTAAAACTGATGGGGTGGAAGAATACGCAAAGCTAGCGTCGGATAATGCGGCACCAGAGACAGCGGCACCAGAGACAGCGGCGCCAGACACGAAAGGTGCTGGGGTCGATGATCCGATTAAAGCTGCTGGGGTAGATGAACCGAAAGAGCCATCGTAGAATGGAGCGGGTGTGGACGATCCAATGAACGAAGCAGAGTCGAAGGACTGAGCTGCAGCAGCGTTGGAGTAGGCATTCGGCGCAAAAGCGTTGCCGAAAGAGTTTCCGAAAGAGCTACCGAACGCGAATGGAGCTGGTGTAGAGCTGTAAGAAACGGATTTGAATGGAGCAGCAGTTGACGAAAATGAGCTGTCAAACGCGAATGGGGCTGGGGTTGATGAGCCAAAAGTCTTGGCTCCAAATGAGAATGATGGGTTGAATAAAGTGTCCCTTTTCTTATCATTCTTAGCAGCCGGCTTGGTGTCAGCAAATGCAGAGGACACTACTAGGAGTCCTAGTAGAGCGATTTGGATCTAAAAAAAATTACATTTTTAAATTAATAATAATGTAAATTATGTGGAAATCGGAGAATATTGTAATAAATATAAAATATAATTCTGTGATCAACTAATGTCATTATATCGAAAGAAAAATCACGTATTTTTAAACTCGTATAATATTATACCTGTGTTTGAACCAATCCAATTTAATGTGTAAATTTAGGTATATTAAAATAAACTACTATGGAATCTTGTGTATAACTTTTTAAATGTCCTGACTTATTAACAAATAATCAGTAACCAAAATAATGTAAATCATATCACTATAATATTAAATATTTTTGTGTAAATCGTTTTTATAGGTACCTTAAGTTATTTTTACTCAAATATAATTTTTTATTAATTTATCTAACGTTTGTATTTTTAAATAATTACAAATTTATAATTTGACAAGTTTAATTATTATTATTTGTATTTTGTATAGATATCTTTAATAAAAATATCAATGCAATCGGCATTTCAAACATAATATTATAATTTTCAAATTAATAAAATAAGTTATAATACTTTTAGTGTAGGTACCTACAACTGTTTACTCTACGAGTTCACTAAAATTAGTATTTTATCGTTTACTATTGAATTTTAGATCCTGAGCGGACATTGATTTTACAATGAAGTGTTTTGTTTTTCAATGTTTACACTTACATATTTCAATAACAATAATATAGAAATACACATTTTAAGTAACTAACATAAATTAGTTTCAACTAATAAATATCTACTGCTATCGTTACATACTTTCAAATGAAAAAGAATTAAAGGAAAAATAAAATTTACTGTAAAAATCACGATTATGTTAATTAAACCTAAAGCTTTAGCAATTAAATATAAAATAAAGACTTGTTGGATATCAAATATATACTTAATAGTTGTTATAACTTGGTGCAAAAATTGTATTATGATATAGTTTTAAATAAATAAAATTAGAAGTTTTTGTTACGTACAATATTATACGTTATCTTTTAATTTTTACTTATATTTTTAACATCGAGAAACGCAAGTCGTTAAACTATAGAAGTATATTATGATAAGTATGATATTATATATAACTAAAAATAATGTCGTGTTCGTACTCACCATAGCACTGGAAGCCATAATGCTTGTTGCGTCTGCCTCGTTGGTACTGTTCAACCCTACAGCTACCAATGGACTGGATACTTTACTGAACGTCGGCCTTTACTATATATACCCACACGACTACACACCACAATGTATTGGACGGTCTCCAGCAATAATTATTGTCAAAAACCAGTAATCCGGGATGGGAGAATTTTTAAGAGACGTTTGAACGCGACGAGCCCCTCCCAACGATAAATGTTCGATCTCCGTTCCAAGTTTTGTTTTTTATTACGATTTTTTTCGTATCTTTATATAACGTAATATACTATTTATATGTGTGTGTGTGTGTGCGTGTATACTCGTTATGCACTGGATAATATGATTCAAATCGTATAATGCATATTATTATTTTTTCGTCTGTGTAAGTGTTATTTTTTGTGGTCTTCTTGTGTCGCGAAAACCGGTCGTCAGAATGCTCATCCAAAGGTTTCACAACCATAATATTATATTATTATTATTATTATATGGCCTCTACGACCTTCAACCGCTAAAATGTATTACCCCGTCCCATCTTCTCTCTGCCGTTTTGCACTTGCTTTAGGCATCTACTCCTTCGCCATAGTCACCGCAGTGTCACAGAATACGTATGAGGTACCTACGCACAGTAATCATAATGTTAAAATAAAATTTATAACACGAGCTAATTTGTAATAAATTTTTATAAACGTAAAATTTAAATAATGTAAATGTTGGCTCATCATAACTAGGTGTAATATTATATATTATTTTTAGGTAAATTGTATATTATTATATTATTATTATAGAAAAAGCCGTGAGTGTTAACATTGTCCAACTAAAAATACACTATAAGTATATATAACTATATATATATCTATTTCTATTTCTAATTGTACAATTTTACTTGTACCATAATACGAAATTCATAATACATCAAATATAACAATTTCGAGCACAGGAATATACCAAAGCCAACTATTATAAATACTGTCAATTTTAAAAAAATTTTTTTTACCACTATTTCAAAAATAATATTGTTATAATTTTAATATTTAGTAGTTATAAATTAAAATACTATTTTTCAAAACTTAAAAGTACAAACTAATATATATGTATAATATGTATATTTGAAGCATACACTATAGCAGTGCTGTACAATGTATTATTTCATTGTTAAAATTCACATTCATAAATTAAAGGGCCTATATAAAAATATATTCTATAACAATCGTGTACATCGTACATTTCAAATTAAATTAAAATTGTTTTAATACTATTTTTAAATATTTAATTTTAATTTTAAGATCATCCACACATCTGAACTATCCATTACAATTTTTTCATTTATAATTTCAGACTCTGAGCGGGATGATGAATTTGTTGATTTTATAATGGTGTGTTTTTTTATTGTCTGAAGATACTTTTTCTAGTGGAAAAGATTTTTAAATATTCAACTTAGATGTTATTTCTGATAAAATGATAACAAATTGGATCTAGTTGGTACTTTGTGGGAGAGGGGTGGAGTCCAAAATAAAAATGTCCAGTATTTTTCAAAATAACCATTTGGATTTGAAAAAAAATCGGTATAACTCAATAACGAATAAGAGATACCTACTTCGATTTTTTTCCAAATGTTTTTATTAACATTTTCTATACATGAAACAACTCAAAATATTTTGACACTTTATGATCTGTATTCAGACATTTCGATCTTTTTGATTTTTTTTTCTACAAAAATCTTTCCATTTAAATGTATTGATAGAAAATTGTTTGCAAGGTAAAAGAACCTTGAAAATATATTACAAGGTTTAACTTCGTTATACGTTTTTGACATAGCAATTTAAAAACATTACATAAGCATGATTTTTTTTTAAAACCATTTAAAATTTAAATTTTGACAAAATTCGTAAATTTACAAAAATGTGCAAATTATATTGTATAGTTAATTATATTGTATTGCGTGAAAAGCTAAATTTTTATAGCTAATGCTTGAAATATTGATACAAAGTTCTTTGTAAGTATTTCATTCTATAACCAAAAAATCTAAATAAATGTATATAAACACAATTTTACATAAACCATTAATTCAAGTCATAATCTTCACGAAATTAGATGATATTTAAATATTTTAACGAAGAATAACGATTTTAGTTATTTCCCTTTAATTAAAAAATATTTTTCTTTGGTACTTGAAAATTTTAACGTATATAATTATACTTTATACATACACAATTATATTTTCAAATGCAATGTTTTCGAAAAAAAGGTAATTTATTTTTAAAAAAGTGGTCAACTCTCTGTTATACCTTAGGTGTCTATAGAGAGTCACAGTAATGGATGTGCTAAATTTGAATTAAACGATATAAAATCATTGTATACGATAAACGATTCTTAGTGAATTCTGTCAGCCTATAATATTACTAACTACTATGTATATTTGATGATATTATTATGATAAAAATAATTTATTTTATAATTACTCGTTAATAGTAGGTTGAATTCATTTTTGACAAAACAATTACATTTTTAAATGTCGTTGTGTGTATAAAATATATAATAATAGGTATACTTACTATAAAAGTTTCATTTACCGATGAAAAATATTTTTAAGTTACAAAAAAATAACTAAAATCCTAATTCTTCGTTTATTAATATGTATTTCGACCAAATTTACCTAACTTGAATTTTGTCAACATTTTAACTTCGAACGCTCATAAAAAAATATTATGGATTTACGCTCAACTTTTTTATTTCCACTAACAACTTAAGAGGTACCTACGTTGTATTACATTTTCATGTTTTTTGACAGAGCAAAAAATGTTTTATCGACAATAGTTTCAAAAAAAAATATTAAAACTTAAAAATTTGTATGCTTATAGATAGCTCCAAAAGAATTGCAATGTCTCGAGGTTAAGGACTTAGGGTTATAATTTTATGGTACATAGAGATTACTACTGTAAAAATTCTTTAAAAATGTTATGCATTTACGGTTTACTTGACTCTACTAGAGTTAGAATAAAAAACAAAATCGTCATTTTCAAAAACTGGTTTCGAGTAAAAATCTCAGTAAAAATTCCTCAATTTTATTTTGTTTTTCCTGAACCTTATGAAAACTATTGGTAATTTTTTTCTTTTGATTCAAATTATTACTAGAGGTACCACATTATTTAAAATTGTTGCTTTCCCGAATTGTTTATATAACAAAACAATAAAGTTCAGTTCCGTCGGAAAACGAAACTGTGTACGCGGAATGCAGATTTAATTAAATATTATATTAATCATAATTTTTTCAAACATTTGAGTGCATAAATCATAAATGTATATAATTTGTAATAAAATATCCAAAGTACCTATAATTGCAGTGATTCATTTTATACATAATTGATATTGTCAAATCAACCTAATGATTAACATGTCTACGTAAGTTTCGCAGCTGCAAAACTAGCGATCACATCAATTGGGTATTCAGTTTTTCATTGTAAAATAATTCACACAACACATAACATTATCTTGATCTGAAAACAATATAACACATACATTGGCGCTAACTAGCGACAAACGTAAACAGTGGTTCTAAACGAACGTTCATCAAAAGTGCAAACAACGTTGATAGATAGATGGCGGTGCTGTAGAATGTTTGCTTTGAGCACAATAATTAATTACAATGGGGTTTTTTAAAATTTATTTTTAATTTAAAGTTTTCCCGACAGTCACAGAACTTATTGATTACAGTGTTTTTTTTTTTTTTGACAATTTAACATTCGATAATATATAAAATTATTTACAAAAATGTATAGATACATAATAATAATAATATAATATGGAATCAAATATTATAGAAAGATTTATTGCATGTAGGTTTTAACGGTGGGAAGTCTGAAGTCTGTGTGAAGGGCTTGTTGGCTGTGTTAGTATATTTTTTGGGCGTCATGCATTTGGGCGAATTTCCTTTTTACCCACATAATAAATGTAATGTGTTTGGGCGAGTTTCTTTTAATGTGTTTGAGCCAGTATGATACAATATAAAAGATAAAATCGTATGTTTGTAAATATTAAGATAAAAATAATATATAAAATCTATAGGGAATTGTATATCAATCTAAATATGGCACATAATTTCAGTTTTTATTTACACACACAAAAAAAATCCACTTTTCATGTGCATTTTTTAAACACGTTGAATTTTTTTAAATTCGCCTAAATGCAAACCGCCCATATTTTTTAGAGTTTTTGGTTACTATATTTATTATTTAAGAGAAACATTGTTTTTATGTACAAACCTTATAAAAAATTGAGCATTTTAAAAATTTTTATCTAGGCACAAAATAATTTAAAAATATTCGTGATTTTGATGAATTTTTGTCAAAATTAAACTTTAAACACTAATAGAAAATTATGCTTCTGAAAATATACAGGTATATTTAATACTTATAAACTACCTACTATTAAAATAACTTATGACGAACCTTTTAATACATTTTTAAGCTGTTTGACATGACTAAACACTTTTTATTGATATTTATAGAAAAAAACTAAAATTTTCTAAAAATGACTATAAATAGCTATAAAAGAGTAAAAATAATTTTAAGCTGTAAACTATCTAGCTTAGTTTTGAAGTTCGTTGGAAATCCTAACACTGCAAAATTCAAAAAACATAAAATTTGTATTGAAAAAAGCTGTCAACAGATGTTACCAGCACCTAAGTTTGAAAAAAATTAACATTTTTCACATTTTTATCAATGTATAAATCACCATTTAAGTAATTTGTAAAGCAGAGTTCTAACAGTCAGAAGAAACTCTTTCTACATAAACGTAATTTTGAAAACTAAGTCCAATCCCTAGGTAAAACTAACATTTTCCAATTTTTTCATTGCAAAATTGTTACTCAACGATGCTGTAACTATATCTAGCTTAGTTTTGAAGTACGCTCTAAAATCTTTCCACTTTAAAATTCAAAAAAAGTAAAACATGTATTAAAAAAGTCTGCAACTGATGTCACCAGCATACATACCTCCTAGCAGTAAATATTAGCGTTTAGCAGTTCCAATTTTGTGTTGTTAGTTTTTATGTTAGAGTGAATTGATAATCATCAAACTTAAAGGTTCTATATGGTGTTAGTAATTATTTATTGTTTTACAGCAAATTTTTTTTCAATATTTTAATTTTTAACAGAAATATGATATACCTTGGTACCTATCATATATGCGAATTATCAGAATTTAAAAATGTTCATATCTTGCTTTAAAATTAGATAGGTACCTATTAAAAAACACTAATGTAAAAAAACCGATAATGTTCTCGGAACATATTTTATGTTCTTACCTTTAAATTTGATAGTAAGTGCACCTAACAACACAAAATTGAATCTGCTGAACTCAAATTTGTTGTGTCCTGCATATGTAGGACGGAGACAACACGTGAGATTTGTTATCCTCTTTTACTATTAGACTTAATAATTAAAATTCCAATAAGGGAACAAACAAATTACGACATGATACAAAAAAAATCTTACAGTTTTATTTTACACACAATGGTCAATGAATATTACACCAGTGTTTATAAAAGGCACATAATACTTAGGTTTAGGTATTTAAAAGTTAAGACTACTACCTCAAAAATTAAAAAATGTATGATAGGTACTAGACAACTAAACTTTAGTTAGATCGTTGTACACTATGTATGTTACGATAAAAGTATGAATATCGGTATATAGATACTACTAGCGTCTAGCAGTAAATATCTGAATTCCGGCCTTTTACCGATCGAACTAAATATAACATAAGATATACATAATAATTCAGTTGGGAAAGTGGGTACCATTCTACTGCAGGTGTAGAGTGGGTCACTGTAATTTATATGTCAAATTTAAATTCAATGATATAACAATATTGTATACGATTATTTATGACTTCAATTATTGTTATATCTATACATAATTATGTTATGTTCAAACTTATATACAAAGTATAATTTAGAAATATGCATGCTTTAGTAATCAGATATTCCAAATTAAAGAAAATGCATGAAAAACAGGGTTGAAACGCTTAAATATATAATTTTGTTAATTTTTATTTATCACTATAAACAGATGAACAACCATACAATTGCTTACATAATTTTACAAAACATTAAAATATGTTTGATTTTCAATTTTAAGTCATATACTATTGGAAGAAGACTACTTTAAGTAATTTTTTAACATACATGGGTAAGCATTAACTACAGTGCATTTGTGCTGCTAGTGAGTAAATGTCAAAAAACAAATTACATAAACTGTCAAACGATAATTCTAAATATAAAAAATTATAGGAATTGTAGATTAATTAATTTTTTTAATTAGGCAAGAATATTGTTGAATAATGCTGTAGTTTTACTCTACGCATACTTAAACATGTTTAAATGTATAATTATAATAAGATGTAAATCTATTTAAAGGTCATTGAGGATAGTTAAAAAATTATACGATCAGGATTTTTTTAACCATTGAAAAAATGAATAGTAATTGATTAGAAGATTAAAAATATGAATAAGATGAGTTGCGTCGAAACACTATCAATTTAATATACAACATACCTAATTAAATATTAGAATAACATATATAAGTACATACAAGTATGATGGATTAGGTTTTTAATTGTCATAATAAAACACATAATAAAAGAAAGAGAAAATTAGATTTTAATATTTCATATGATTTTGTTTTTAAAAATATGTAATTAATAAATAATGTCGTTATTATTAGTACATACTATAATAACGATCTATTTTCGACTAGACTATGTTAATAATTTGGTTTTTTTATAACAGAACGGACACAACTCTTAAAACTATTTCAATAAGATTCGTATAACATATTTAACAGATATTTTGGTTTTTTCTTTTTAATCATATTTTACATTATTATAAATAAACTACTTGTATTTAAAATTAATTTAACTAGTTAAAAATTGAATTAATTATTTACAATTTATAAATTTCATACAAAAAAATATAATAATGACAAATATAAAATCTGGTACATGGCGCAATTTTAGACACCTTTTATAATGCTTTATACATTTTTGAAAACAACAACGATTAATCTTTCATAAATAAAACAAAATAATAATGACCATATTCAGGCTATAGCCTATTAACAAAAACACGCACATATATTAATGTTATACAACATTTTGCCAAAAATTATGAATTTAAAAGTTTAAGTAAACAACAGAAGAAAAACATGGGAACAAGAGGACAATATGAGCAACTATATTCTTTGGTATAATAATGTCAGCAATTCCCATTGTCACAAAGAAATATTGTGGTTGTGTTACTATAATATTACTACAATTATTATTATTATTATTATTATTTTTATTATTATTTATAACTTATTATTATGTATTATTATTGTGTATATAAATTAAATATCATCGTCGCTATCGCCAGCATAGTCAGACGAATCATTATCATCATACATAGTAGACGGTGAAGAGAAATCGGTGACCAAAACTCTAGGCTGATTGGATATTTTATTAAATGTACATGATTTTAATACATCATCCAAATTGGGTGACAGGATATCTTCAATATCAGTTCCATTTCTAAAAAAAATAATTATGGTATTAATGCTATTATAACTATAATCATTAATAACTATAATACAGAAGAATAAAACACAACAGTCTTTGTACAACATTAAAATGGTGTTATTACGGTGAGGTGATTAGAGCTACAGTGGTTATACAAAAAAATAAAACAATCGTAAGGAATGATCTAGTTAAAGGGTGTGTTACAAAATTATAGGATTGTGCTAATCAACAGTGGAGGACGGCACAACAGACCACAGACACTTACCACTGTCATATATATTTCTTCTTTCAAATGTCTTCGTCTGTTATTCTGTAATAATATTACCACCAATTTTTTTTTATATTTATAATATTTAGGCGGTAATGGAAAGTTAAAAACAATGCCTAGATTTCAGTAAAGAATCCATTGGTCACATCAATATAATACATATGAAATACTTACATTTCTTCTGGTGCATCATTTCCACCTTCTTCAGCTACTAACATTTCATATTCTTCAGCAGCATATTTATCCCAGTCTGATGCCTGAAACAACAAAATGGTTCATAAACTTACTGAGCATTAGACTATATAAATAATAACAAATAAAAGATATAATCTGACAACTCAAACAACCTATAAAGATTAAGATAACTGACCTTATAATATTTATTCCCATTTTCGTTATGCTTGAAATTATACATTATCATATAAATACACAACGAATAACAGTTTAAAAATAAATTAAATTATATTTTACTTACTTCATTTTCATTATCCCTCTGTGAAGCAAATGGATCACGTTGTTCATGATCCAGATATTTTTCAAGGTTAAAGAATGTATCAAAAAATATCGGAGTCATTTTACATGTTTTGAGATCAGCCAATGATATTTTGCCAGTACACTTAGGTTTAACCATGTCAAGCATCTAAATTAATTTATAATAATGACAATGGTGTAAACAATTATATTTAAAAGACATGCTTATAGCAATATGTATTTCAATTTTATACCTGGCACAAACAATCTTCAAATGGTAGACATTCAATTCCTATGCTTTCCATTCTTTGCAATTGCTCGTCATAGAAATATTCAAGCTCGTACATTGACAAATAACCATCACCATCAATATCCATGCATCTAGAATAGTTATATGTATATTCAAATGATGTGTGATATGACATTAACATATTAAACATATATTTTGTTATTTATCTTACCTAAACCAATATTCAACTGCTCTAGGATGTCGTTTGTCTTCTTCGGCCATTAAGAACCAAACAAATTCAGTGTAACTCATCTTTTCTTCCATGTAATTATTATTAGAATTCTTTTGCTTTCTCTTAGTAACAGTCCCAGAAAATATTCTGTCAATTATTCTTGTGGACAAAGCTATAAAAAAATGTATGCATTATATAAATTATAACAAATTAAATAATCTATAATACTATGCACATAAAACTAACCATGATCGCTATGTCTGGCTAAATCGGTTTTGCTAATAAATAAATCATGGTCACGGTCCAACTCCCAGAACTTACAGTATATGACATAGAAATGTTCATAACTGAAGTAAGCAGTCACTTGGTTAATGTCTTCTTCTTTTTCTAATAGGTCAATGACTCGCATTAGATCTGATCGTCTGATTTCTGCTAGACTAAGATCACCGCTCCATGATGTGTTAACACTGTAGAATATCCTTGATATTACCTGGAATTTAAAATTTACAAACATATATAGCATTAGTAAATTTGTAATATGTCTTGTATACTTGAGAAATTGTATTTAAATAGTTTTTTAGAAGGCTTTAAAATATTAATAGTTAAATACTAATTTAGAATAAAAATTTTGATTAACGGCCTTTAAAATAAACTGTTAACCACATCATCTGGTCACCAGTTGTTCTAGTATGATTATATTTTATTATACTACTATCACCGATTGATACTCTTTTATTATCTATTTATTGCATTAAAAATAATTTTGGAATTGATTTTAAGCAAAAAATAATAAAAGACAGTTTATTGTATAATTTTTTTTAAATACTTCTTTCCAGAAATTGTTTAATTAGTTGTATATTTGTATCTATATATAATGTTTATTAATATTTAAAATTGAATTACAAACAAAAAGTAACTTTATACATGACTGATTTGTTTAAGTATAAAACAAATTGGTTGTATAATGTTTTAATTACCGTGTGCACATATCTAGAATGGAACTCTGGCGCAGTTTTCAGGAATGTTAAACCGGGATGCGAATCGACCACATCTTGGACTAATAAGATGAAGTTTTCCGGTGATAATGTTTGTTTTTTTGAGTTTCTTGCCAATATGCGTATGAATATCGATGGCAAGTCGTGACACGAAGACCACACGCTGAGAAAAAAATCGATTTATTATTATTATGAGTGTTGAATAATAATAATGACAAAAATGAACTTACTCTTTCCAATAATTAAGGAAGGTATTTACGTCTATGGTACTTGACAAGTCCCCGCCACAGGCAAAGAACAGAGGTTGCTTCCAATAAAGCGGACAGTTACACAACTGTAACACGCACTCAAACGACAATATTGAAATATCGTATAAAAAATTACTATGATTATTATTATGGTTACCTTTGCGATTTGACCGAAATGATGTTTCGAAGCTTGCGAATTCGGCAACGACATGAAGAAATCTGTGATTGTTTTGACGATCGTATCCCACTGCTGTTGACTCTCGGGCTTGCCGAATGGATAGTAGAATCTAAAACAAAAAGTTGAATTTAATACGCCTCCTATATTATAACATCAAGTGTCGTTACGACACAAAAACGAATGCGTTAGTATACCTAGGAATGAATACGTTACGATTGGCCTTTGTATGTCTTTGTAACGTAGTGTGCGGTGGAGGCGCTCCAGGTTTCTGATTGGTTTCCTTCGAGTAGTTCTGAAACGATACAATCGATTATTAACACGATCCTGTCTAGTATAATCGTTTGGATAAAACTCTTCCTTTCTTCCTCCCCCCCGACTTGTGTGTCTCAATCAATGGACGACTCTAAATAGGGCCCATGAAACTGGAAGAATTGCCCTAATCATCTAGTATTATTACTTAAGTTCTAAATATCACCAAAATATCGGCCCAATTTATGAAAACCTCTTCGAATTTCCATATCACCATCCTGTCCAGCCCACCCTTGGAAGCAACAATTTTTTAAGCACATTTAAATGTAGGTAGGTATTGACATTAATTTTTAGAATGAAATACATATGGTTTTATACAATACACGAGTCACGAATCGGAATGATAACGAACCGTCGTAAATATATATATATACTACAAATCTGAATTATAAATTATTTACATAATAATATATATTATATACTTCAACAGAGATAACAACTCACGACCTCCGACTATGAACATTACGAGGGACAACATAATATTATTGCCACCGAAAAACAAGCTCACGACTACGTCACCGCGTCCATAATATGTTGATTATAATATTATCATAACACGAAGACTTCGTCCTGCACGCGTTGAATTCATAATAATAATTAATATGTACATAATAATAGGTACACTCGTTATATATATATATATAAATACAGATTTATTTAGATGCATGTATAAGAACCGGGTGTCGTGCGTCTGCAGACTGCAATACGTGCGTATGCCGGTTGAGAGGGGGTCCATTATCAATTATTTTAAAAACGATCTTGTACGTGACCTAAAGACGCAGAGCGATTTCGTTTTACATAATCCGCCGATTACTCAATAACATTATATAGGTACCTACAAATGGACGCGTAAAGCCGTATTCGAAATATTATGGTAATAAAAAGTAATACAATATACTATAGTAACACGGTATACACGAAAAGAACACATGCCCATGAGTTGAGACAAACACAACTCGATTTTCACACGATATCGAAATAGTAGCGAAAGACGTCGAAACATATAATACTTCATTTTGGTTCGAATGGGTTTCTCCGCAGTCCGCAAGACCCGTGGAAATGGCATTTGACGAACGCATATTATTAAAATGCAATACTATTGTATAATATAAATTATAATAATAATAATAATAATAATAAAACATGTAAAGGAGTATAGTATAGTATAGTATAGGTATTAGCATTGATTAAATATACAATATAGTATATTTAATCAATGGTATTAGGCATACATCTATGCACGTATTGCGAGAACAATGACAATAATTATTATATTATATGCATCACAAACGAACGAACGGATTTCGAAAAATGAAAACCACCTCCCCTTCGAGTTAGCCGAGTGCACAACTATTTTTTATGTATCACAGTCGCAAAGGCGTTTGGACATTTAATTTGATTCGAAAATTACGTGGACAGCTGCAGCTGCAGTGTGCGTATTGTATTATACAATATACATATATAGTTATATACATGATGTATGCATCAAATAGGTATACGTAATCGTAATGATGAAGGTAGCCGCTGTAATGTAGCGATGACCATGAAATCTAAATCGTTTGTGCCTATTCGTAATACGTCCGCGCCCTTTTTGCAAGCAAAACAAACCGTACCGCCGTAGTCAGTTTAACTATACACATTATACTTAAACAATATTACATATCCAGGCTGCAGATTGGATTAGATCGCTATTGTAATTTCGTACAAATTACACACAGTAAAACAATTCTTTCGTCTCCTCGAAACACACGAATTTCGTAGGTACGACAATTTACATTATTATACCTACTGTAGATAGCGTACGTATTTGCCTCGCAGACGATGACGTCCGCAGCTTACCCTAGCTTTAAATAAAATCTTTATTCCTATTTAAATTCGACTCGCATAGGTAAGTAGTATATATATAGGTAAGCCAAAAGTCGATCTGTACTAATTTCCATTCAGCATTTGAACATAGGTATAATGTTTAATGATGTATATACACAGCGATATATCGCATGTACCTATATAGTTACGAGTGTGGAGGCGGGCATATTAGTGTACGCCTATTTTATATATATTTTTTTAATATATTTTTTATTATCCATATAGTAGGCGGGCGGGCGGATATGTACGAGGACAAAGACAGGATCATGCCATCACTCTGTATAACGGACATGACCGCTGCCGGACAGCTGTGTCGTTATATAAGTATATAATAATATGCCCAAAACACGTATAGTACATTAACGTTTTGGTCGCATTCGTTGACAACTGCAAAATGTGAATGGGCTGTGGGGAAGGGAACACGGACAATTAAATACAAACAAAAAATAACAAACTAACCTCCGCCGTAAACGATTTGTGGGCTTTATATAATCTATTATATTATTATTATTATTAAAAGTCACTGCCGTCCGCCAATTTATACGAGTTGGAAGGAAATCGTATTGCGGGCGATTTAAACAAAAACGATATTCGATTTATATGGTGCGCGTACGTCCATGTATATTACCGGATACCATAAAATACCATATGCGGTATCACCAACCTTGTTGTAAGACCTGGGCAATCGCCGTTTCCAGGGTTTGTACGGAAACCTGGGCTGCTCGTGAACCGGATCATCGTCCCCGACGCCTGAACCGTCGTGCCTTTGCAACACTAGCACCTGACAGGCGTAGCACCAAGACCGTACGCTCGTCACCATAGTGTCCCGACGACATATCTCACACCGCGGCGGCGGATGCACGTCCGGTGCATACTGCAAAAGTCGCGGCGTAAGTCACACGGACCGCGGCGAGAGGCGCATTTGAGGGGCGTAAGCCACGCTGATGGAATTCACGCGTTTCAGCGGCGTAAGTGCACACGACGACGACGATATCGCACAAACGAGTGTTAAATTAGTATTATATCGCCGTCGCCGTCGTCGTCGTCGTCATCGGTCGGCCGCGGAGGACTGCGCGGAATGGCGAGCCCACGCGCGAAACGGCACCGCCGCCGCCGCGACGGTATATAATTTACGCGGATATACGAAAACGAAACGACCTTAGTGAACAATTAAAAGAGAAGAACAACAAGCGAAATGCTGAATAAAAACAAACTAATAAAAACGCGGTAAACCGATGACGGTCGCGATAACGCCACACAATACAATAATATTGTACATGTATTATTGCAGTGCAGAACGTACGCGCGACGGCGAGACCGCGTCGAGCGGAGGTCGCGACACAAAAGCCGTACGCGAACATCTGACCGGACGACTTTTTTCCACTCGCCAAACTCGCATCGTTATTATCATAACACTATTATTATTATTATTATTATTATTGTGCGCGACGAAGGCCGCACCACTCCGGTTCTGCAGCGGTTAGCGAGCGACGCGTTGACGCGTCCGACTGCGGCGGCGGCGTTATTATATTATATTATTATTATTATTATGACGAGGTATTATTACTATTATTAAGCCGAACACATGTTGACCCAGCGACTGTGAAACACATTCACTTGTGACTTTGTAAAATGAAATAGTAAAATATAAAAAAAAACCTGCCTTGCAACATTCTCCCTCCGCCGCCGCGAGTTCAACGCCGACATCTATAGCGCGATTGCTCGCTCTGCTTTAGTATAATATGTGATAAAAAATGAAAACCCACTTATTAACTCTGCCGCGGCAGAATCCGACGGCGTCCATTAACCGTTTACCTACTGCGATACGAAATACGTTTATATAAAGTAATACACGCGAGCTAGTCCTGTAGTAGGTACAACTACATCATATCATAAAAACACAATCGCGATGTGTACGGTGTAGGTATATATATAATATTATACAATATAGGGTTCAACGTCAAATGAGAGAACTCAAAAGCGTGAACACAAAAAGTGCAAACAGCACAATTCGAGCAAAAAAAACAAATACAGCGAAAAATTAAAATTGATTTTGATCGTGAAATGTAACACAAAAACCATATAAAAATAATATTGTGTAAAAATAATCAAAACATGATCATTATATTTACCATTTTGTGTTTTTTTTAAATATCAAAAATGTTTGTGTTCTATTTATGTACTTGTAACGAAAAATTATATACAGGTATCCCTTTTAAATATTCCAATATTGACGTTGTATTACAATTTCTTACAACTTTTGATAGTTTTACAGATTAACTCTTGAAACTTGTTTGTTTGAAATTGAATGTTTGTAATTTATCGTTTTTACTACTTAAATAATGTTTGTTGTTTTTAGACTGCTTATGTTATACACTTCCAGGTTGTTGGATACAACTTTACAAGACCAGAGCAAACAACAGTCATATAACATTTTAAATTATCGAAAAAAAAAAACGATTCACTCATTTTGTATTCTCGTTATTTGTTTCATTCTTTATTGCTTTCACTCTATATTGCAGACGGCATACCATGGAATGAATAGGTAGGTAGGTACATTGCGTATAATAATACAATATGAACACGACATTGTGATGTCATGTTCTTATACGTTTTGCAGGGTATACAAACTGCAGTGGGCGGAAAAGCGCATCCGTCAATAATAATTAATATGCTGATTTTACACACCACACCATAAGTAGGCAGTTGAGTAGCCAGGGGGTGTTTTGGATGTTGTAATACTCCTCGTCAGCTGTATTTAAGTAAACATTTTATATACTAAACAAATTTTTTTTATATGCTTTAGATAGGTATCGAAAAAATATGTTGTCATATGGTTATTCTACTTATACTTGATATTATTATGAATATTGATTACTATAACAGAGAGTATGCAATGAACCCCCCTCCCCACCCCCTTAGTGATATTTAATTATTTAAATATAAAATTGAAACACCCCCTAAGAAAAATCCCGACTACGTGCCTGTAAATAGGTACCTATACTATATATACCACTTAATAGTGATCTCAACGGAATAACTTCGAATCGAACTCATGATAAAGTTGTTCTTGGGTGTGCTTAAGTCACCTATACCTCATCATCAGCACCACCCAATCTGGAAAAACTTATTTGATACACGTTATAAGTAAATAGGTTCCATGCCAGTGGCGGCACGAAATTGTGGAGGCTTTGAAGTTTATAATTGTATATTTTAAATATTTTGACCGCCGCATCCTTCATTAAACCAAAACTAGCAGCAGAGGCCATTAATAATTATAATATTTGCCATGATATTTGTGTTGAGGTCTTAAGATAATATATATATTTATATACACACCCACCCACTCATTTCAAACATGAAGCAATTGCTTCAAATAATCCTATATTATCCCGCCGCATTATATACCTATTCGTATAAAACGAGCACGCGGCAAGCCACGTGGTGATACCTTTGCATCGTGCATAAAAAACGCCCCCGAGGAAAACCACAGCCCAATATGTACCGAACTCTGACAAAAGCTTCACAACTCCTAGTTACGTAATAACCTATGTTAAAACTATGGTTTAATAATATATTAGGTACTTAAATTATTTTTGTCCAATTTTACACGTCGCATAGATAAAAATTAAAGTTCGTAAATACCTATAACAGCAGGACTGTTATAGGAAAATGGCTACTGTAACTCGTAAAAACAAACATATTTTGATTAAAAAATATGACTTTAATAGACAATATCTTTCTATACTCTATTAATTTCCGAATTTAGCGCATAAAAATAAGGTTTTAAAACTTCATTTTATGATTTCAATCGAAATATCAATGATAATTGAATATCGAACTCAATATAGTATATATTATATAATGATGCGAATATGAGTAAAATAAAAAATATTTTTATCATTAATTTGAACAAAACAATCTAGTGACTTTGCAATTAGTAAACTATACCCCCTCAACCCAATGCACGCATATAATGGTTTTCGAAAATACAAATTTAAATTACAACTAACTATATAGGAAATATTGAAATACCAATAATATTTTTGTTTGTGATGTGAGCGACTTTTTTTTTTATATTATGATATATTTGACAATAAACTCACTTGGATTTTGCTGTGCACATCCGAGCCGATGTTCTTCCATGACGACTGAGCCGATGAAGAATTGCAGACGGCAGAGTTCTTCATCAGTTCGGTCGGACACTTTTCGAATATGAGCACACGCTCGGCGACTGAACCACGCGTTAAAAACGGCCGAACCGGGTTGGACTGGTGGTGATTGGATCGGATGTTGGCTCGCTGGTGGTCGGTGAGCTCAGGATGCGGCACCTGTTCCTGTTGCCGGTGCGCGTGCTGGTTCCGCCGGGCCGAGCTGAGCGCGGACAGCCCGATGAGAAACTCCGGCTTGGAACGGTGGCCGGTCGCCGCCGCATCGTAACCTCCGGCGGCCGATCGCAACAGGACGCCCTCTTTGCTGGGCACGGCCGGCTTTTCGGGCTTCCTGTTCTCGACCACCGACCCGTTCTTCAGCGCGTCGATCAACCGCTGTTCCTCTTTGGCCACCTCGTCCATAAAGTCACAGGTGTTCTGCTGCGACTGGACCGCTGCCGATTTGCCACCGTTCCGAAACGGCCACGCGGGACCGTCCACGCCCTTATTATCGTCTGCGTCCGGCGACGCCACATAGTTCCGCATCGGCGACGGCTTGCTGCAATACCTCTTGGCGGCACCACCTCCGCCGACGTTTTGCTTGCTAGCGGCGGCTTGCTGCTGCTGCAGTTGCTGTTGCTGTGGCTGCAGGTGCTCAGGGACGGGACCGGTGGACGAGGAAGCCTTCTGTTCAAACTTTTGCAGCGCGTACTGAATGGACGATGCAAACGGCTTGGGCGACAGCGAACGCGACTGTCGGGCCGCCTGCAGCCGGGCCTTGTCCTCCACCACGAACTTGTTCACCAGCCGTTCCAGGTTGTTGGTGCTGTTCGGGTCGGCCATCAGCTGCGTGCCACGGTTATGGTGGGCCGGGGCCGTCACGTCTGCCGGCAGTTTGGGTTGCGGCGTCAGCGCCGAGCCGAACTTGTCGGCTGCGGCCGACGAGTCACGGTGGCACGTCAGTATCTCGTTGGGCGCCAGGCCCCGGGCCTTCCATGTCTGGTATATCGCCTCCGCGTGGTCCGATATCTGTTTGGCGATGGCCGCTATGTCTTCCTCTGGTTCGGGAGCCATGTTACCTCCTGCGGCGGCCCGGTGGTTTGCTGTCGTGGTCATCGCTCGCCGAACCCGGCCGTGTACCGTTCAGCCAACGACGACGACGACTGCAGCGACGGTCATGCGATTCTTCGGCGGTCAGCGCGACCGTCGGGGCGTGTGGGACACTACACTGCTACAGCGGCGGTGACGACGATGGGCCTCAATGGCGATGACGGCGCTCCGTCATGATGACCGTGTATATACCTGCGGCCGCACGTCGGTTATGATACCACGCCTGAAACAGTGTTTGAAATTACGGTTAGACTATTATAATAATATATATAGTAACGCTGCTATATACACGTGATGCCGCAGCGTGTCAAAACAGTCACAAGGTAACTGTAAATAATATAAAATGCTTTTGTGCAACGACCTTCGATTCGAATCGGAATTATTTCACGAGCCGACTGCGTCATTTGGATATGAAGCGAACAAATTATATTCATTTTTACACATTATTTGAAACTAAACGATTTCCGATTCATCATCGAGTTTCATACCGTAGTACGCGAACGAGTAAAATTTTGAATTTTTAAAACGCGCTGATATATTAAGTTTTTTGTTTAAAATAACACGATTAGTGTATTATATTATTCTTTCGTAAGTTGAAAGTTGAGAGTTTGTATTACTTAATCACGTGCCAAAAAAATGGTAAGACCATAGGGATATTTCCAAAAACTTGATTATTTTTTTTTTATAGTATACGTTAGATATTTAAGTCCACGGAAACAGTTTAGGTGAGTATGAAAACTTTAACGTAACATTATAATATTATGTTTACATTCGATTAACTATGAAGTAACGTAAAATAGCTTGATAACATAATAAAGTGCAGTTGATTTTAAATATTTGGACAAAAAAAAACTCAAATCCAAATGATTCCAAACGCGATTTCACCAAAAAATATTTAAACGTTACTTTTGACTTTAGACACACTGCAGCTGTAGATTAACATAATATGTTGCCATGGGACGCAACTTCAACGCCGTTTTTCGTGAGAAAATAAACACCTATTTTTGTAATGACAAATCAATACGAAACTATAATAGTGTAAGTCACTCTCGATTTCACTGCGCTGCGTGAAGCGCATATATATATAAGTACGAGCATAACCGGTGTATACACAATAAGTACTTTACACCTGTTTTTCCGTCGATTAAAAAATCGTATTGTATCGTTATACCTCGTCACAATAACAGCACATCTCGGCAGCGTTTCGTTTACCGCACTAAAAACTCATGTTCAATTGCGCTGTCTATGTATAAAATTTATTATTCAGTGTTCCGTATTGTCTGCCGATATTCCGGTAAAGTATTAAAAATATAAAAGCAATTATTAAAACGGTGAATTGGAGTATAATTAAAAATGTAAAGCGACTAACCGTTATATAAAAAATTGGCAGACGTCAAACTATGTTATACAATATTAACTATATGTTAAGACAACTTTTGTTTCACTGTAAACCAAACGTTAATATTCGAGCACTACTCGCGGTACATAATATTATCGCTATTCGATCGAAAATACGGCACAGCGTATACACTATACGATATATAATATTATTATATATGTACACGATGCAATTACCGAAGAGTAGGTAGCAGTGTATAGTAGTAGTAGCTGCAGCAGACGAGTTAAAGGTCGCGTGCTCCAGAGGAAGGAAATGATTAACTAAGGGCGTTGTCAATTAATGTATTAGACACGCAAAAGGCAGCGGTGGCGGAGTGTCGTTTCCTCGGTGCGTATATACGGGCACGGGCGTGCTGGCTGGCTGACGGTCTGGTCGTCTCTCTGTCACCTCACTATCCCTCTCTCTCATTCGCTCTCACTCTCTGTCCGTGGTGTACACGTAAATAATATAATAAAACCCAAGTGCGTAATGTAATTAAACGAACCACCAGCGAGATATTACATCGGACAAATAACCAACGACGGCGACGACGACGATCGTCGGGAATCTCTCGTTTTTGCGATTTATCGAACAGGGATCGGACGGACGACTATCGGACGCTGGCGCGCGAGGGACAGGCAGAGCGGACTACTACGGCCGAGGAAGTACCGAGTCGCCGTCGGCTGCGGCGGTGACGCCGACGGGTTGAACGTTTGACTCCGATCGTACAACACCGCCATAGTGGCGTTTCTATATATAGAACCGGCGGCAGTTTATCTCGGTCCCATGTGCACATGGGTCGTCGACGAGTGGTTCGTCGTATAATACCGTATACGCGTATACTGAAACACGGTACCTATTACAGCATTACAATGCCGTACACAGAAATTTCCAGTTGTGAGTGGGAGGGTGGGGAGGAGGAGGATTCAAAAAAAAAGTATACACATAATATAATCATAGGCACAAAAGCCTGATTTTTTTGGGGACTAAAGCCTCCTGTCCTATAACATTTACTAAAAAATTTTATAAGCTAAGTACTAAGTGAGTACTGACTTTTAAATTGGGGGGGGGGGCTTGGCAGACCAAAGTCCCTACCCCTATTTTCACCAATGTATATAATGTGATTTATAAGAAAATTATTAGTTATAACGTTTTCATAGATACGGTGAAAAAAATGCCAAGTGACGGGGGTGGGGTTGAACACCAACGCCGCCGCTGTGGTATTATGGTATTTAATAACAATAAGTAATAACATATATCTAGTTTAAGTATCTACTGCGATTGTTGTACCCTGCCCACGTGATGTAATATAGGTGTGTACAAGGCGATCCATTCGATCACGACTACACTTATATATTATGTTTATCGGTCGATTTTTTGCGATTTCTAAAAAAAATATTTTTATGCCGTTTTAGTATTTATAACTATTTAGGTAAGTATTCATTGTTTAGAGTTTCTACTTTCTTTTCTTTTAAATCATCGATAATAATATAGCTGTGTCCTATATGATTTCACATTTTAGATCAGACTTTTTTTTTTTAAATTTCGATGTAAAAATACCAAAAACCAAACATGTAGATGTTTATTTAAAAGTCTAAATAAGCATTTTTTTAAACCATAGAAGCCAACCAATTAAGCTAATAAAATAATAATTTAACCGGTCATCTCTGAAATTACACGATTCCGGTAAACTTTATATCAACCAAAGTCTTGGTTAAAAAACCCTAAAGATACGTCCACAGGACAGCGGCATAGTGCGTAAAATGATCGTAAAAGTGACTTGGCACTTTAGAATATAACACTCGAGATATCATATTATTGGTACTATCCAAATTATAGTTTCAAAAGATATAAAACAAATAGTTTGTAGTAAGGGTGTTTTTGAAGTTTTTGCACATTTGCACGAGTGAAGCGAATTTGAAACAATAGAACTCTGTAGCTATTATAATATTATAATCTGTTCAATTCCGTTTTACCTACATGTAACGATTATTGACAACTTATGGATTTTACCTAGCCCACACCAAGTAATAACCACGGTAATCAGACAGCGCTGGAACTTTTGAATACTTAGCATATTATGTAACGGTCGGAATATCAGAACACTCTATAACAAAGTTAAAAATAACTTAACATGTAAAAAAATTCGTTTCGTCCACGCATTTCTTGGACATGGTCGTAAAACATACGTATCAATTAGATTTTTATACACTATACTGAATGTATTTTTAGGAATTATGATCTTCAAACTATATGATATAAATCAATTTATTAAACTGTTTCAATTATTATTATTCGTTAATATTTGTTTTTTCGATAATTCAAACTATAAGCCTATTGAGTTCATCATTTGGGATTTTGTCTTCACAATATGCTGTGAAGTCTATGGTTAGATATCTAAAAAAAACGGTTCTACGACTAGGTACCAAATAGTTTTTAAGTTTACTATAAATAACAAAAAGGTCACGTCATGTATTTATCGAGTTATATTATGTTCCGCGTTTATATTAATCCGATATTTTTCTTCACACACGACTACACGAGTAATGAGGGCAAATGCCAATGCGCATAGATCATCATATATCGATTACTGTAATTAATTTCCATTCAAAAAAAAGTATCATTATATAATATCATACTTCTACGACATTATTTCCACATAAATTATTGTTAATAATAAAATATAGTTATTATTATTACTGCAGTCTCTATTGAAATTGTATATAATATATATCATTTTTATAATTTATGAAATTCATTTTTTAGGCAGGCTTAAATTATTTTTACAACAGTTGCTGTAGAATTCATTGTTTATTATTATTTTTAGCTAAACCTACAGTACATTTAAATACAACATATGTGTAACTAATGTACCCACTACCCAGGTAACTTAAATGAGAAATTGAACTTGGTATTATGTTAAAAAACATAACAACTTACAAAATCCGCGGCAACCAAAAATATTTTTTATCTAATGGCTACTTTTTAGGTAATACCTACAAAATTAAAATTTCAAAAATATCTAATATCTAATATCTAAGTACTACGTACTTCAGTCCAAGTGGATTTAGAGGGGGTGCTAACTGCTAATATGCTATGGCCTATGATGCTGTATAACCCCTCACAACGTGGCTGGGTTAACCTTAATTCTTCCTCGGTAATGGTTAGACCTAGGATTATTTTATAAGGGGAGCTACAATGGTTATATTATTTTAGAAACTTATCAAACACAAAAATAATAACAAATAATGTACCTAAAATATTACTGGGGAAGAATTAAGGTCAACACAGTCTCACATGCTACAGCATTCCTTTTTCGGCTAAATCAAAAATAATTAATTAGAAAAAAAAATGTTAATTTACCTACCTATATTATTATTATATTTTTAATAATATTATTAACAGAAATGATAGGTATATTATTATTATTATTTATTATACACATCTTATATAACTTATATTTTTAATAATTTTCTAAATGTATAACACCAAGTACCTATATAATAAACTTATCGTGTTGGCTGAAAAGTGAATCTGCCGAAAGGTACGATTTTTGTGAAAACGGCCATACACTGCAGTATTATACCGCAGAAGTCAATATCATTTATTGTATTTAAGTAATAATAAGTAATGACTAAATACCAAATTTATATTATTATCAGTGTATCGGACATTCCTAGACATGAAAATGCACTTTGTGTAATCGTCTTGAGGGATTATAGCAGTTTAAGTTTTTGGGTAACATATTATAATAATGTCCTTTAAATTGAACATTTTATACTATTTACTAAGTGTGGATACATTATAATATATTATTGTATTTGTATTTATTATATAATGATATCCCTATTATTTTATCATAACACTTTTTATCACAGAAAAAAACGCTAAAATAATGTCAGCTTACAACATTCAAGAAGAGATTTTGAGATTTTAATAAATACGAATTAATTAAAATATATACTCATTTTATAAGAAAACAGGAATGATGGAAAAAAATTAATTTATATGAAGCACAAACAAATGTTTCAATACATATTATGTACAATCATCAAATAACTTCCAAAACCATCGGATATTAAATAAGATTTATAGACTGAACAGTCATGTATTTATTGTTTTTTTCTACCAACAGTAAAAATAATAAAACATTCTTATGCGCGAGAAAATACTGTAAAAATATAAAACGTTAGTACGACGAGTTTAATTATTATATTGACATAAAAAAAAACTCAATACAAACTACTAACATACGGACATATAAGACTATTGAATAAACACCGTAAAGTTAAAAAAATAATAATAAAAAAACCAAACAAATAATGTTGAACAAGGAAAAGAAATAATACCTGTATAATATAATATGTAGTAGGTAGGTACAATTATAAAAACAGGACTTCAGGAAAAATAATTAAAATATTTTTAGTTAGTTTGAAAGAATTTCACAAAATCTGTTTTGGTAATGTTTCATTAAACATGGAATGCAAATGATATTTTGAATGAAAAAAAAAAAGAAAAATATATAAAATAGGTAGGTGCCTTCTACAAACGTAACTGCCTGACTTAAAGTATATAAATTCAATTGTTTTATTATATATAGCTCTATTAATATTACTGCATTATTGCAACGTATAAAGTCATACAGGCTAACAAATTGCGTCAGACGTGATAAATAATTCTTAATAATTTTTAATAATTTTTTTTCAATTTCTCGAAAAAATGACGTCAAAGGGCTGCGGGTCGCCGCCACTTCAAAAATTTTATTGATAATACGGGATTTAATTTCGTATCAAATTAACGTAATACAACGTTATGCATAACATTTTTTCTATAATGTTTCCATAACATTTACCTATACTGGGTAATTCACCAAGTATGCTCATCCTCATTTTTTTTTTAAAAACGGATTTTTGTAAATCTAGATTTTTGGAATTTTTAAGTATACTTACTTGAGGACCATATTTAGTTAGATACCAATAATACATTAACATTAATTTATTAACGTTTTATAATTTGTAAACATTTTCCATGTTTAATAAATACTAGATCTCATATTGCATCTATTTCATAGTTTTGTAATGCCACTTTTAAGAGCTATCATCAAATATCAAATAAAGGTACTATTCGTTTGAATTTTGATTTATATAACATCTATATTTTCAAAAATAAATCAGCTGCTTGACAATTTAGAGTAAAAAGGTTCTCATTTGGAAAAAATAAGATTGCAACGTCACAGAACACGCTCCCTTAAATAGTGTAAAAATCCAAATAATTATAAATATAGTCCTTAAGTCTTCTTAAAACTTCAAAAAATCTAAATTTGAATAAATTCATTATTAAAAGATAAATGGAGTGAATATGATGCATTCAGGCAATGTCACAGAAGCAGACCATTTCAGATTATAAAACACTATAATTAATAACAGTAATAAATAATAATTTATAATTTATAATTTATTATTCAGGAGTCAAAAGTACACGCACGCGCGCTGAAGATCGGGAGATACAAAAGGGAAGACGCGTCGATGAAAAAATTATTTTTTTTCTTCTCTCCGTCCTATCCGGCTATCGGGTTGCCCATAAAAATAATTGAACAAAACCGGACGGATGGGATGGCTGTGATACAGATAGGAAAATAATAATAATAATGGGTTCTTCTCTTAAAGGTAACCTTACCTATTATATATATACGATATACTGCATAGTATGTTATACCTATAGAATCGACCGCTGTGGCGCAGTAGTACGCATGTAGATAATACTATTATATGTGTAAGTCTATATATGTATATAATGTAATAATATATATATTATAACGGAACGAATGAGATTGCGCGCGCACATGTTGTCGTCGATAAATTATGTAACATATACAGGTATATCTAGTATCCATTTGTAATTTTTACAGTATTCGCGTTCCACGAGTTATTATTAAATATTTGGACCTTGCGACCTTGTTAATATAAATTATAAATCGAGGTGTTTTTTTAGAGGGAGGGAGAGAAGTACTCAAATATGAGCTTCTGGGAATTATCACATATTCACATGTCAAACTCTTTGTTTACAGATTGCAGTTTTTTATTCACCATTTTCAGTGGACGTGTTCACAGAATTTGATTCCAGTTAATTTGACCCAGATTTTGACGTATCGACAATTATGAATAATAACACGGTTAACTTAAATTTGACGGTTTCGTAATTTAAAGGCGATACACCACTCTTCATATTAAAGATAATACACACAGACAGGACATATTCTCTGTATAACCGATAATACTATTGTGAAGAAATAACAATAAGAAGGTACCACAATAAATACTAAATTATACACGTATTACAATCACATTACTCGGGAGAAGGAGGGAAGGCGGCGGCATGAGCCATGGCCTGAGGTCACCGGGTCGTCTAAGTATGGTTAGGAATGTCGTAGTTTTTTCAGCAAACCTCTTAAGTGTTGATACACTGCGACACCTGCAAGTAATGCGCCCGCTGACCGTTTAACGAATATCTTGCACAGTTGTACCCAATTGCAGAGAGTTGTAGGAGATATATTATATTATACATATACGCCGAGCATGGCCCTACATTTTGCGAGTGCGTTTTGTGAATATCGTTGAAGCTATTGTACGCGCTGAGAGTTGATAACACGACCGGCGGCGGTGCAGGCAGCGGCGGCGGAGTCGTTTTTCTACGCCTGAAATAGTCGGGACGGCGCGGCGGCGGTCGGCCGGGCGTGCGGCGAAAAAACGCGCCCGGCACACGCGCACCAACATATTATACGTGCGCTCTGATGCACGTGTCACCTACGCAGCCGATTTTCCAGCCTCCGTCCGGATCGTTACCCTCAGCGCGCGCGGCAATAACTCTCAATAAAATATTTAAAGAAAAAACCCCAAAAGCAAGTTCGGCGGCCAAAAGTGGATTACCGTGTGAAAAACTTAAATAATACGGGCGAGATGCATACGAGATACATATGCTCATAAAATTTGTGTGTGCTTAATATTAAATTAATTATAATGTGTACGGTGTACGCTGTACGCAGCAGTTTAATATAATAACGCGCGCCATTTACAAGTGTGCGATATTATGAAATTAGAAACTGCTGTCATCGACCGGTATGAAAACAATACACGAAATCAATGTTAAAATTAATAGTATGGAGCTTATTAACCCACTATCTCATCCACTGTCGATTGAACAGAAACTCTACAGACTACTAAACTACCTACTGATCGTTATTTGAAAAAAAAAATGTATAAAGATTTAACCTATTTTTTTAGTACGTTAGAAAATAAACAGGAACTAATCGGAAGAGAAATAAAACAAATATCTATACAAATGGAAAGTCTGAAAACCAATTCTAACCGTCTTTGGTAAATTAAGACAAATTCACGTTTTATGTACAATATATATATAGGTAAATTATAAATGTATCTACTATTTATAAAGTTATTAAAAACTATCATCAGTGCAAATCGAACACACAATAATATAACAAATATCATTGTAAAAAAAAATATGATTTACCGTTAAAATATACTATTTATTCAACTAGAAATATTACTTTAAAAAGCTAAACTATATTTGTAACTTAAGTGGATTTAAACTGTTCAGTTATTAATAATATAATTTATTACTATACATTTTGATCTTATAAGATATCAATAGGTACGTATTATAGTACAACTGTTGAACGTATAGGTACCTAAATAATAATAATTGTATTTATTTTAACACGTGTATTTTCTTAATTTATATAATAAAATAAATTAATCATTAATCGTTTGTGTTTAACTTAAAAGTCTAAACATTTGTTTAAGTTAATTCGATTACACATTTACACCAATGTATTTGTCCTATTCAACTAGCTAACGTAATATTATTAGACTAAATCGTCAAACACTTAACCGTTAATAAAAAAATAACCCTTACCACAGAAGCTTTGGATCCTGTCCAGGATTACGATAAATTTATCACGTTCGCATTACCTGTGCCGTTGCCAGCTAAGAATAAAATCCTATAAGTTCATCACTGACGTATGGTCGATAAAAAGGAACGCTGTGGTAAATTTATAAGTAATACCACTGAGTATAATATACTATTATACATAGTGTAAATATCTATCAATAGGTAATACTATACTAATATTAGGTAATATATGAGGAAGGATTCGCGTGACTGTATATATAATAATATAATCGATTAACAACGATTAATAAAAATTAAATAAAAACTAGTAGTTCCTACAAACCATAAAATGTATTTATTTAATATTTATTGAATAGTAATCTATTAACCGTTCGCATTTTTGTATAAAATAATTTTAAATATATAATATATAATATACCTAAAAATTTGTATACAATTTTAAATTTTTCTCAGAAGTGATATTTACAGAATTACCTTGTCACCTATTATTTGATTAATCAAATACTAGTCAAAATGACCTCGAATAAAATCCGATTTTTCATTTTTGTTTGACCGTTGACCATGTTGATTGACGTTTCATACAGCCATAATGACAAATTGCTAATACTTTATAGTTTATATATCTATTAATATCGTTATGAAGTTGAATATTAAAGACATATTTATAGAAATATTTACATCCTACAATAATAATTAATTGATAGTTGATTAAATTATAACATTTAGGTATTGGTGTATTGACCTACAATCAAAAAGTTCATACCCTGTTCCCCATAATAAATATTATGTATTTATGTTTATAGTGTAATGCTAATGACCAAGTTGTCGAAGCAGAAGTTGTATAAATTTCAAGACCAAAAAAAAAAAAGTTCATATTATACTTGATTTTAATAATATAAATGGGTATGGTTTAAAAAAAAAATATACAGATGTTTACTTAAAATTAACAAACCATAAACAATATTATATAGAAACATTATATAACATTAATTTAAATAATTAAACAGAAAAAGCTTTCTAGAAGGGTAATTTAAAGAGTTTATTAGAAATAATAGTTATCAAACGGTTCATTTTAAAAATCATATGCGGTGCATATTATAGGAGTGAAGATGACGAGGACTTGAAAACAATAGATAAATAAAATATTTAATTGCAAAATTCAGTAGTTTGAAGTAGTATAAGCCATAGGTATCTATACTGTTTACAAACAATACATACATCTACCTATATATGCACATACCAATCGTTATTTAATGAGATAAAAATGAATATACAGTTTCGTCAATCAGGTCTCAAATTGATTTAAAAGTAGGTATAAACTTACTATATATTTTTAAGGTGTTATGACCAAAGTTTTGTTCATATTCAGTTAATGGAATTACCTATTATTTTTTGATTGTAGGTTTCAGCTATCCTGTTATTTATTGATTTGTGTTCTTTTAAGACAACGCCCTGTTAATTATAATTATTAGGGGATTAATATTTTTGTAAATCTGATAAATTTTTACTTAAATAATTAGTTTATGGCTGTGTAGTATTTTTATGCAACCTAAACATGGTTTAAAATAAAATTATGTTCGACAAACTGTCAGCATTTGCATGCGAAAACAAGCCTGGGAAGTTAGGAATCTGTTATTACTTATTTGATTAAATAATCGATACCTATTCATATGCCTACAAATGTGACCAAACTTGTGTCACTTGTCAGATACTATTACCAAATACATACAATGATAAATTAAGAATAGCTTTTTTATCGTAAGCTCAGCTCAGCTCAGCCTGCAAATAACAGGTAGGTAGGTACTTACTAAAAAGGGCGTTTAACTGCAGTTAACAAGATTCAATTGAATATGAAGGCATATACTTAATAATGTATGTTATCGTGAACAAAAGTTTCCAAAAATCAAGCTTATATAACTCGATCTTCTTTTTAGTGAGTTTCAATGGAAGTATATGTACTATTAGGTAACTGTTAATGGTAATACTGTGTCATGAATGTGTTGAATTTAAATTTAATGATAAGTTACTATATATTATTTACAAAAAAAACGACCCAACGGGTTGATTGACGCTTGATCCATTTCGACGGATAATTTATGATATATAAATTATTATTAGTATTTTCTTAATTAGGTAAAATTATGTATAGATTGGTGGAATAAATAATTTAAAATAAGCCTAAATGTTTTGAAAATGTAATGTATATTATAGAAACTAATACTATAACAAAAAATGAAAAGTTTCAAGTTTCTATGAGAATTTTTTTTTGAATTGCGACAAAAATTGTGCCTACGATTTTCGAAACTTTTAAACTGCATCAATTTATATACTTATTTACTTCGAGATTTTAGACTGAGAAACTAGATTTTTTTCAACATAAATCGAAAAAAGAACAGACTATTTCAAACGATTAATCATTTCTCATTAGGTCTATATAATAATAAAATGATAAATGTCGAATTACGCATTTTGAATTATTAAAAATAAAAATCCACATCGATAAAACGCATATTATTACAAGGATGAAGAAATCAACATACCAGTAGATACGTTATATTCGATCAATCGTTCAGAACACTACTGTAATATGAAAATATAATATATAATTATTATCTAATATCTGATATTAGTTTTTTGATGTAAAAAAGATTAAACACTATAATATTATATTATAAACTTATAAAGAACAAAATAATTAGATATTGTCGAAATTCTGCACTAGCTACGAGAATCTTCCATATATATATATAGAATCTTATATATTACTATCGTTATTATTTGTAGACTCGTCACTGCAGGAAAGCTAAATTAATATCAGAATTAAACAATATTACCCAGATGTAATTTTATACAATATTATAGACACGGATACTAAAAATATAATAATAATATATTATATTATAAAATATACCACGCAGAGTATGACGTTTTCTCGTTTTTCTATTTTCCAATAAATCGTTCTAAAAAAAAATGTTACTCAAATAAATTAAATAAAAAATTAACTTACTATGTTTATAATTTATACAGGTATTTTGTATACATATGTACGTAATTTAACAAAAAATGAAAAAAAGTCATGCAGAAAGTATAAATTAAATTTAAAATACTTGACGAATGTTGGAGCGACTTTTTATTTATAACCACCCTGTATTATTATAACAAGTGTCCAATATATTCTATAGATGACCAGAAATGTTCCATGTATATGTGTACCACAATAACAATATATATATAATATGTATACGTATACCTACCATGCTCACGCGCTAGATTTTCAGCGTACGCCAAACTATGTGGCGAGAGTACAGTTCATTACGGGACGTGTCGTACCTATATAACCGCGCCTACTGCATACCTTAAGACACATCTATTAGTATATATTGTGTGCGTATTAAACCATTATATTATATAAACCTACATTTGTATTAAATGTGTTATGACTTATTTTAACAGTTTAAAAACAATATTGGTTAAAACTTTTACAATACAAAGACTATAGTTAAGATTATAATAACTAATAAGGTTTCCGCCTTTAAAATACATTTACAATCGTATAATATTATATGAATATGACTAACATATTATTTCATTCGTCACTATTATGCCTACAGGGTCCTAAATCCTAATACTAAATCATATACTCCTATCATTTTGATTTCAACCACATGCCTTAAATGAATTGTAGGTGTTCTAAGTCCATATGATATCAATCACTCGAAATTAATCCTTAGGATTTAATATACAGTATTGTACCGTTAATATACCTTTACGTAAATGTAAAAAAGTTACGTTTTGCAGGCTCATACTAGGTGATCGAATGTCTGATAATACAAAGTATCGAGGACTATCATAAAAGTCCACCGACACAAGAAATCACTTGGGTCTAAATGTCTAGGGATTTTCAAATCACTCAAGAAACGTTCCAAAATGAAAAAGTCTGAGCACACCTTTATGCTCACCTTTATGGCTATAAAATATACCATGTGTCCACGAAAACAGGGTACACAAAAAAGTGAAGTTGTAGCGCATGTGTAAAATAAATAGTTATAAAATTGTAAGTCGAAGGAATTTATCATCTAATAGTTTAGATTCATTTCCCGCAAACAGAATTCAAAAAATATGTATGGGCACTGAGTGTCTAAGTAATATAAATAACAGATATATAGAGTATCGTGTTTTTGTGGATACGCGACATAGTCG
Organism: Sitobion miscanthi; assembly: GCA_008086715.1. Lineage (NCBI taxonomy): Eukaryota > Metazoa > Arthropoda > Insecta > Hemiptera > Aphididae > Sitobion > Sitobion miscanthi. Next base: position 30,277,399 of record CM017797.1, read on the forward strand.
GTTTTTCTGAAATATACAAAACCATTATTATCGTACGTTATCGTACCTATATTACCAGTAATGCAGTATACCATATATCTTTAGCGGTACAGTATATAATATTTACATATGAATCGTACATAAATACATAATTATTTATAATATCTAACTGTTGACTATTCGTTTCATAAGCCTGATCAAGGGTGATGTTAGTATATATATGTTTATACCGTCTCGTGACAAATATAAAAGTTCGCGTCTCGACTAAATTACACCATTCGGTAGATGGCTGTACGTTTAAGTAATAGTTAGCATTTAAGGGAAATTATAATAATAAAAATAACTATAATACAAAACTATTATTGATACTGGAAAGAAAAATGCGCGTACGAAATGGGCATACCGTTACAATACGTCGCCATCGCTCGTTTTTGACGCAGATATACTATTTTATACACAAGTATTAACGCCGGTCATTGACAGATGGGCGGCGACCGGTGTGCCTTTCTTTTTTCTTTTTGTACTATACTATCAAGTATCAGTGTGGTTGTCGTTATTACACACATGTCTATATATATTATATTATAAAAATATGAATAAATATAAATATAATATAGTTCCATCGGACGTAGAAATCGTCCCGATGCTACCGATGAAAAGATCTAGACAAAATGTTGCAAAATTAATACCAGGAATATATCCTACATAGGTAGTAGGTACCTAATATATTATGATGAACATAATAATATAGCGTGCATTAACAGAGGGAACTTTTAACACGAAAACACGGTCATCAGGGTTAATATTCGTAATTGGTCTTATGCAGACGTGTTTCGCGCGCACGTGTACCTATATTATATTATATTATATTAAGTGACGTAGACACTGCACGTCAACTTCGTACACATGCAATTATTATAAAGAGCCACACGCATAGATGATTAAGGTTTTGTCTATAGGTATATAATATATGTATACATAAAATTGAATTGTTTTTTGTTGTATTTTTTTCATCAATTACGGGTCAAGGTAATTTTAAGTGCAACGAGCGACTTATGATTGGATACATTGGCAGTGGACACACATAACAGAATTAACGTAATAATAATACAACATTCAACAAGTTCTCGCATGTCGTGCTCGAATTTCCATCACGATTCACGACCAATGATATAACGCGAGTGTTCATTGAAAATTTGTATTTTGTATTTAATTTTCATTATAGCTGATGTGTAGGCTGCTATATCATTATATAAATACAACATAGTACATCCTGGCTGACGATGGCATAATATTAATATCCGTAGTCTATAATCCGGGCCCAACTTATAAGAAACTAAACGACCTCATAAAACCCCCTTATTTCTTAATACGATGTATTCGATATACCTATTGAAATATTCAACTATATTAACAATACTATTAAAATTTAAAATTAAATCGAATTAATAATTATACTATTCTGTATTCATAATAATCCATAATACACATTAGGTCTTTACTTTGTAATATTAAAAAAAAAACAGCAGGATTATTTCAACCAATGTCTATAGAGTATAGAGGATACTGTATTGATACCACAAACCCCTAGGATTAAAATATAAATACTATAATAAACGTCTGTTTAATATTATTTCTATTATTTATTAGTGTTTTTTTTTTTGTAAACGTGTGACGATTGTCGTCATCGAAATTGACGTTACAAACGTATACCAGTAAATAGCACTCATAAATATTAATTATTTAATCAACTTTCAGTTATATATTATTTTACATGTTTGCAATTTGTATTGTTTTTATTTATTAATATGTTATGTTTTATAATTGATTGTGTTTAATTTTATAATTTATAAATTTATAAAAAAATGAGTTAGCGAAAGCATTAAGGACCCCAAATTTATGATTTTATCATGATAAAATCAGGGACTAAATGGGTCCTTTTGGTTGGGTATCGCCTTGTTGCATCTCAGACATTGTAAGCAAATATTATCCTTGATTATCAATAGAACTAAATAGTTTAATAGTTTTTAACAATAATTTAAAAAAAATAATATTATTAACTTAATTTATTATAGGTAAATATTATGTTAATTTGTATAAACATAAAAATATAGGTTCACAAATATTATTGATATTATGTATTATTATTATAAGCATGTACTATACTGTACTACTGTACCTAGGAAACGCCGAGTAATGACGAGTGTATAGGAAATTATTAGTTGAGTTCGATGTTGTTCAACAATTAACTATAAAATAATGAATTGTTATTAAAGTTAAAATGTTCCATTTGAAATATAAATTAATCTTGGATTAAAAAATAACGCTACCTCTGATATATATTATAATATAGTATTTACATTTACAGGATATAATTTAAAGTTAATAATAAATAAATGAGGTTGATGAAAATATATTTTTAATATGTGTATCATCATAGGAAGTAAAATCTTAACAAATTATAAAAGGTACCATGATTTTCATAGTTGAGTGATGAAAAACAGTACTGACTTCAACATGTTTTCTTTTTTTTATTTTTGAACAATATAGGTACACCGGAAAGACGGTTTTGGATACCATAATAAGTCATTACTCATTGCATTTCATGTTATACACATATAATAAAAATAATAAATAAAGTAATAAAATATTGTGAACAATTATTTTTATTTTTAGTTAGAACCATAAAAAATAAAAATACTAAATATACAATAAAATATCTACCAAAATACACACTCAAAATTTTCCTTTTTAATGAATATTTCAAAATATTATTATAATATTTTTGGATGTATAATGAAAATTGACATGCCTTGAATGATATTTTATTATCGGACGAAAATATAACTCTGTTAAGTTTATTGTTCACTCGATAGTTCATTACTACAATTACATAAACCAAGTTTTTAATAATACATTTTATATTGATTCATCCGGAATTAATAAACCGTAATATTTATCCCTATATTTATGATAATTTTCAATTTTAATCAAATATCATAATTTACCTTTTATAAATCAACAGTGTGTGGAAGCTAATTATTAATGTTCAATAATAATTTTATTTTTAAATATTTCTCAGATAATCTTGGTAAAGCAGAATTACAACATTGAATATTCAAAATTAAAACCATTCATCAATTAACATTATTTTTATTTTGCTTTAATATGGATTATGGATGTACCTATATTATACATAGGTATATAAAAAACATACTAACATGAACTTATAAAAATGTATATATTCTAAAACTTATACATATTTCATAATACCATTTACACTAACATCAGATAGTTACGTAAAGATAAATTAAGAAATATAAAATTCGTTCACGACTATACACATATAGTAATAAAAATATACTAATAATCGTGGTGGTCTTTTGGTCATGTTACTGAAATGTTATAACATTTTTATCGAACTATTATTAGTCATTTATGATATAAATCAGTATACCTAACATCAACAAAATACCTATGTACCTAATATTATCCGTCAAATCATACTCATGAAAGAATTTATTGAAAAACAATATATTTAATAGGTAATAATAATAATAATAATAATAATAGTAATAATTTATTCTTTCTCTAATAAGCAATATTTTTATTTGGAAAAATTATTTTGCACAACACAAATTTGTCCAGAACATACTTAATATAACGGAGAGTAAAATATTAAAATCGTAATTTGTTTTATGAATTATTTTAATAATGTTAAGCCCAATCAACTATCGTACATAGCATCTCTTGATAATAATAAATTAATATGTAGATATCTACATACAAAATAAAATAAACAATATTTTATTTTTATACAATATTTGGTAACAGGAATGTATTAGAACATTCAACTTAGTATTTGTACCTACAAATTTAAACTGAAGCCTGCAGATTATATCAAACAAAATTTAAATAATAATTAACGGATATGAATGATAAAAAAAATAAAGATAATAATAATTTATAACAAAACACGCCTGATTTACCATTGCGTAAAAGTGACTTGACGATCGTACAATAAAATATAGGAATTTTAGCACTTATTGTACCTATTTATGGGAATCCGGATGACGAAATTCGCCAAAAAATAAACTTAGAGAAATCAAAAATATTACCATATACTGGCCTAAACTCCATTCATTCAATCGCAAAAATGAAGTAGTTACCCGAGTAGTTATTAATTTCGTTATTAATAGACTACGTACAGGTCACTAAAAGATTTCCCATGGACATCTATGAACAGAGAAGAATTAGTTATGTGTCAAACCTGCGGAGAACCTCTTATAATCAAGCGCCTCCTTGTCTACTATCGAAACCATATAGAAACCAGAAAAAGCCTAGAAATGTCTTCAAAGCCCTTGTCCCAATCCATGACAACAACAACAAAATCATCACATTTCTAAAATGAATTGATATGTACAACTTAATCTAAAGAAACCACCATTGTATTATTTATATGTAACTAATATTTATTGTGTTATAAGCTTTAATAATCTAGTAGCTGTATACATGAATAATAAATAATAAATAAAATATAATATAATATACTAGTATCAGCTAAATAATTTCAAAAAACTTTTCATAAAAGGAAAATTAAAAAAAATAATTAATTCGTGTTCAATTTCTAATCTATATTAAATATTGACATTACACATTTTTGATATATTTAATGCCTAGAAACACACACTTTTTAAAAAACACACATAGAAAAATCCGAGGAAAAATCAATTAGTTCTCCGGTATTCTGAATATTATCTAAAAACAAATGTACCAATTTTAGAAATTTCTTGGAATTTACAGTGTTTATTTAATGGATTATTAAATCAGTAATATTTATATGAGTACCTAAATAAATCTACCTACAATTATTATTTTTTGTTACTTATCTATATAGTACGAAAATCATATTTTTTGCAATTGAGATTGGCACTGTAGGTATAAGCATTTCAAAAATAAATACTATTTAATTTAATAGAGGAAGGATATATTTTTTTATAGCTGTCGTAATTTTTTTTAACTAGAAGTTATAAAATGGCTAATTCGCTTGGAATGTATGTATATTATTTATTTTTTGATGTATACTTGGCTGATCCGTGGACGTTTTTAATGTCACTAAATAAAAACCTAATTCTTTTACATTTATAAATAAAGGTATTACTAATTATTAAAAACTTTTAACAGTTTATAACTACAAAATGTTTGAATACATGGTTATCGAGATGATTATATAGTAAAAATATAGGTACCAACCTAAACCTTCAGCCTGGTGATGTTGAAATAAGTAAGTACCTATATTCAAGTTATCCCGTTAAATTATCCTATTCAGTAGCGTATCTAGGAATTTTTCAAGGTGGGGGAGGGGGGGGTAGTATACATTTTTAATAGACGTTCGGTATACACATATTATATTTATATTATTGTATACATATTGTATTGTGTACAAAATTTGGTCACCGGGGGGGGGGGGGGAAATGACCCCCATTCCTATTAATGATAATACATTTTACTTTTTAGTTTGACTTATATTGGCAATAAAAAAATTAATTTTAATTATTAATTAATAGATTCAAATAAAAATAAAAATAAACAGTAGTGTATAATAATCTCGATAGTAATTATACAATAAAAGCATTTTCTAAACTAATCAAAATATTATCATAAAAGAACTTCTAATATATCATAAATGTATTTCACGAGGTATTTCATGAAAAATAATTCCCGTCAAGATATTCCAATTACCTAAATAATTTCATAAAAACCTTTATGCGCGCTAAAACATAATAGTACATGTATTATTTGGCTAAATACCAACTTTATTTTAATAAAAAAGGCTATGTAAAATTATAATATGAAAACTAATTTAAGAGGCTTCGTTAAGGTGCATTTTTTGGGAGTTAGGGACAAAAAAACATATTGCTTACGTACGTAATAATTGTTAATAAATAAATGAGAAATTATTTTATAAAGATCGAAATCATACTAATACCTAAATGAACTAACTAAAAGCAAAGTATCATAATAAAGATATTATTAGGTACAATAAAAACGCTAAATAATAACGTCGATAATAACATAATATGTACCACAGACACTCCGCACTATAGAGTATAGGACATAGGCACTTTAATAATATAATATATAAAATATAATTGTTATATATATTTTTGGTATTTTGCAACTAACAGATGTATCTAACATCTGAAATCACGACATAATTTTAAGAACACATGGTAGGTAGTAGGTACCTATATAACTGTTTCAGAATTCTTATCTTGCTCGTTTCATTATTTTTATAGAAAACCCTGGTGGTTGTTGAGATTAGTACAATTTAGTATATAGTTTAAATTTGTACTACATAATAAATAATAATTGATAGTCGTGACGTAATCACTGTTAAGGTAAACGAACTATCTCTGATCTCTTTATTATTTTTATCAGACGACCTATGCGGCTATATGCTACATGTTATAATATTATATAATGTAAAATATATGTCAAACGGAAATGCTAATATATAAATTCGAGTTTGTATTGAACATGCACTTAAATAATAAAAATAATAAAAAGATGAATGAATGAATGAAAATCTCGAGGATCCTCGTAGCCTACATGTTTAGATAATCCCACACAACATATTAAAACCTACAAGTTTAGATATGATAATGAATGGAATAAGGAATGTAAATACAATAAGGAACACCTACCTACACGCAATTTTAATAGGGTCAGCAAAATGTGTTCGTAGACTTATAAATTATAATACCTGCACAAACGCCCATATTTTACGCACGAACGTTCGACGCATCCTGAATATAATGTAAAATCGGATTTAAAAATTGTGGAGGGTAAAAATTGTTTCTTAAACTAATTGTACACCTCGTGGTACACTATCTCAGCATCCGGTACGAGTAAAACATCACACGAAATTCGTGTAGCTACATAATATGTATAGGAACTTTTTTCTTAATGTAATTATTTGAAAAATTTAAATTGTTATATTATATTACGCAGTATGAGATATGATGCTAAATGTAACTTGTATAAATACGGCCTCACTACCAAAAATTATATTCTATAGTGGTGAACGGCAGACTTAAAAACGAACAGTGCCTTTTAGGTTTCAGTTAGGTTTATTCCTAAACTTTAGTTATTACTAATTTTATTCTAGTTAGTTAAGTCAGTTAAGAATTATTTTTGCTTCTTAAATATTAAAATTATAAGTACCTATTAAAGTGCCTACAACAGGTAGGTACACAATAAAATAATATTGAGCTTATGGGTAATGTATTTTATAATACATACATACATATAAATAAGGAACATAGGTATTATAAAGGTAATACCGAGGGTAATACGAGTACATGATCAGATAATAAATATACCTACCTACATAAACTCTTTGGAAAGATAAAACTATTATAATTATAGTTCCCACAAAAAAAGTTACCTAGGACAAAGTAAATACCTATCATTTCTCAGTCTATAAAACAGTCATATTGAAATTTGAAACAATGGAAATTATTGAGATTTAATTCCCATCAACAGAAATTATTGAACTAGATGTCTAAATGTAACAACAGTTATTCACAAGTTCTATTATAGTTCTATTCACTTGGATGTCTTCAGATTTCTGTTACATGGTCCCTGCAGTTATGTCATGCAGTTATACCCATGAAATATATCTTATAACAAGGTTTTATTGAACTATAAATTAGGTATAAGCATTTATATTCATATTAAATTTATGTTTATTATTATTTTATTTAAATTAATATTTTAACATCAATTTAATACAACCCAAAATTGGGCTTGGGATTTAGAACTTGTTTTAATTTTGACACTAGATTATAGTAAATTTTGGAATTTTATAGCACATAAAATTGCAAAAATATGCGCTATATACGGCTATATATTACCTAAAATATTGTTAAATATATATGTGTAAAAATATAAAATAAAAACAACAAAATATGCAAAAACTGGAATTTTAAAACAAAGTTAAGTACCAAGAATAATCACAACACGTTCAACCGAAAACACAACTAGTAAAATAACTAATAAGTACAAGTACACTAGTCGGCTGTATTAATATAGTACTTTTAATATACCTAACACTTTCAACACTAGTTCGATGATAATCACAGCCATAAATGCGAGCATAAATGACAAAAAAGTAGTCCATCAAAATCAATAGATACCTAACAAAAGCTTAAAATTAAAAACCAATACCTAATACGAAATGATATGTCAGCGCGTTTGTTTAGTCGGTCTATTTTGCTTAATCTATATCTATTTTTAAAATTAGAGTAAGTAACAGTCATAAGTACATGGATATTGGATATTTTAAATGCCCATCTAAAGTTAGTTTTCTTACATAATATAGGTAGTATTTTAATGAAACCAAAATAATTTTTTTAAAGAAATATGTGAAGCATGGACAAAATACCCAAGAAAAATGTTAAAACCATAAAGATATGTATAGGTAACTACTCTAAATAAGCGATGAACGATGATGCATTTTATTTGTTGAAGGCGTTTGTCTATAAGATTGAAAATAAGAATTCATTTTTCTTCTTTACACTAGAAGAATCAAGGATTGGGAAAAAAGCAATAGAAATAAATAATAGTAAAATAACAGTTTGTCAGTTTATACTTTATATATGTATCTATGTATTACTTTGTTTAGTATTTTTATCAATATCACACATAAATGCATACTATGTTACATTGTAACACCATAATATAATATTATAAGTATATATATGAATAGAAAGTGAGTAGATCTGTATTGATTAGTAAATTTGAACAAATAAATAAACCCATAGACATAATATATAAATAATGACACACAATAAGGTTATCTTTAAAGTATAAACATTTAAAACTCCCAATAATAGGTAAACTTTATAAAGATACTATAATTGAACAATCTCTGAAATATATAATATTTTGTCATTATGGTGAAATATTTATATGAGTATTTATATATGCACGGTACAATAGGTACCTGCAAATTTTATTTATTTTAAGCTTAACTCTTAAGTACCTAGTTAAGTGAAAATAAATGTACAGCAAAAATTTGTTTGGATAGTCACTTATACGCATTTAAACATTTTTCATTATAGGTAGTTTGAGAAACAGTAGGTACTTATATAATTTCAAAAAGCTATGTAATGTTTATAGAAAAGATAAAAGAGATAAAAATAATTTTTATCAGTAATATCTTATCCGAAAATGGACATTTTATAAATAAATATATTATGTAAGTAGGTACCCCGGTAGGTACCTATATATTAGTAAATTTAACGTTCAAATTATAAAATATTGAACTTATTATTTTTAAATTTTAATTGTATAGGTAGATTGTAGGTACCATTATATAAATATAAATAATAACTATTAGAAATTAGAAATATTTTATTGATAAATAATTGCAATATGAAATATACCTACCCTTGTACCTACTCGAATAAATTACTCTCAGTTCATGGATAAATTTTATCCTGGGTACCTAAATATATATTTTTATAGGACCTCTATTAATAATATATAACACAGAAGTTTGTATAAGTAATGTTAATTAGTATACTTAGGTAATCCATAGTTGGGGCTAGGCCTTGTGAAAATAGTAGTTCCCGCATAATGGAACTAAAGCGAAGAAGGAAAAAAAAGTAAGTACTCCGTACTTGCCTACCTAAGTATTTTCTTAGTTAAGACATATAAGCTAGAAGGCTACCACTTTGGCGCTCTATGGTTACCGTATAGGTATAACATATATAGGTATATATATTATTTCCATATTTTTCTTCACTAAATATAATATTAGCAGAACAAAAACTTCTTCATCTTCCTAAACATAGACTAGTTGAGATGAGAGATAAGCAAGACTATTTCAAACATGTATATTGTGATAATAATTAGGTACCTACCTATAACATTAGACTAATAATGACATTTAGGTTTGAAAACCAACTATTCAACAGGAATTTGTTGACAAAATCAATCGTACAATGTATGTCACTTGTAAATGAAGAAAAAATAGGACATGTTGCTATGTTCCGACTGTGCCGTTCTTGACCATTGGCCAGAAATCACACATTGCATAGGTAAGGAACAACTGCCGTATGTGCTTGCAGGAACACATGACCAAAACAATGATGAGTACACGTTATGTCGCTTCGGTATGATGACACAATCGATTACAGTAGTATTTTTACAAAAATTGGTACCAATCGGTTATTATGAAAAAACGACCCACTATATGTGTGTGGCTGTGTGTGGGTATTGGGTGTACATCACAATAGGTACTATTATATAGACTCGGTACTATAAACACAAAAAGGTATTTACTCGGTATCGTGCAATCTCCGGATGTACTGCAGCGAAGGTCTGTCAGCCGGGCCATGGTGTAGCGGCCAGCTGCAGGTGCGACGTCGGATCAGACAGAATAGAGATCGATGTGGTCCGTCGATAATGTTCTATTAGAATACCGAACCAAAACCGTGTTGTTAAAATGTAATACGTCGGTCCGCACGCATCGCACCTACGCACGGTGAGCGGGCGTGGAGCGCCGAAAATCGCGCGACCACGGTCCCCTGGCGTCGCCAAAGAACTACGCTGGCGAGACGAAAGTCTTAAAACGATGATAACGGGCGGTGCTCGTCGGTTTCGATGGTGCTACCGGAAACGCGAACTTTGCACTTGCACAGCACCGGGTTCCGCGACACGATACTATATACAATATTTTATTATTATCACGACGACGAGCTGACGCACGGGTCCGCCGTTATATTTTATATCTCGTCAACCGTTCGCAAATCGAAAATATCAGACGCCGTCGCCGCCGAGCGGAATGCACGCCGAAACGCACCGCGGCCAGAAAACTGTGTGAGCGTATCGACAAGACCGAACGGCACGACGTTTGATTGATGACTGGGTGCGGCGGTGCGCCCGGCGCGACCGAGTCCGACGCCGCCCATTCGGTGTCGCGTCTACCCCTCCCCCCCCCTTTGCCAACCACCCACGCAGCAATCGTTTGGCAACCACTGAGTGCACGATGCATCGCGGTCGGGGCGTCTCAAAATCGTCATTGCTCGTCACAGATTTTTGTTACACGAATTTACCGTTTTTTAATAGAGTTACACCGAGTTTTTCCGGTGTCTGCGTATTTTGGACGTTTTTTTTTTATTTTCCGTTTTTCAGAGCACAATTTTTTTTATGCCGGAAAAATATCGACGTATTGTTGCTGTATATTGTGTATGTACATAACGGTATATAATCGGACCATCTGATTTTCATATCATTATATTTGTATAGGTATAGGATAAAATATATTATCTGTAGAAAATATTAGTATATTCGACATGATGGAGTGGGTGACGTTTTCAGCTGAACTCCAAAATCTGCCCGCTTCTACACAATACGACTAACTATTAACTAACTGTTGTCTGTTAGCCTAGTAAATAGCAATTCCATGTCTGTATTGTCACTAATCTGTGTAAAACAACATTCTCAGAACAAATAGTAAAAACCAAAATACTGTTAAAACCTACAGTTAAAAATTCCAAAAATTAACGAAAAAAAATGTATGAACACATTTATTTTAAAAGTCACCCAGTGTTGAAATTATATCGTATTTTCCAATTAGTTACGTCACAAAATTCTTAATATCCTAATATAAAATATTAATAACAATTAATAACCTAATTTACTATTATTATGGTACTTACTTAACTCTCTACTCTCTAGAAATCTAGACCCAATACGGACAAAGGCACAATCGAATGCTAATAAATCTTATAAATACTAAATCAAATCATAGGTAATAACATTGATTATACATACTAGTATTTATAATGAATGGTAATAGGTATACATACAATATACTATATTGTGTTGTTAATTCAGTTTTTATTACACGATTATATTATAATGAAAAAGTAGCATAGTGAAAAACAATATTTTGTACTATCTACTGATTACTTAACTGATTCTACTATATAATTTACTTGTAGAATAAATATACAAATATGTTAAAACTTAAAACTTATAACGATATATCTAACTTTAACCTTAAAACTTATAAATTATAGGTAGGAACCTCTATAATCTCTTCCGACTACCAGGTAGAATTTACGTGTTATACGTTATTATTTGTAATTTTATTTTTTATACCACAGGATTCACGCGTGACTGTGTGACCTTTTATTAATTTTTTTTTTGGAAATCGCTTATTTTAATACAAAACTGAAAACATATACGATATACCTATTCATAATAGTATATATTACTGAGTATTCTGTATTACCTATTTATTTACATAAATAATATATTTGAATATACCTATACTATATTATGTTTGTATACGAGAAATATAATAATATTTATAAAATGTGCGCAAGATAGTTTTCTTGTGAATTTATATTTTATACACATGATTATAAATGTTTAAGATTAAATTATTTTAAAATATTAAATAATGAGAGGGTGCGTTAAGGCCCCCCCCCCACATTGTAATATTGTAGGTACATATATACATTTATACTGAAAATCGTAATTTGCTATTACCATACCAATTAAAACACCAAGTGTTTACGCTATGATTTTTCAATAGAAGGTGTGGGAGAGGTGGGGGCTTGTAATTTGTAAATTATTGATTATTCACAGTTGTCTCAAATCACAAGGTAAGGTTTCAAAAATAATGTAGGTGCTTTCTTAGTTTTAACTGATGCGAAACATAAATTAATAATATGCATAGCTACACAAAAATATATTTAAAAAAAAAAACTTTTTGTAATAAAAGTAATGAGTAATAAAATACAATTTTATTTTTATTTTGTCCAGTTAATAATTTTAGACGTTTATAGGTGAGGTATTTGAAAATGTTTTACAAATACAACTTTTGTCAATTATTTTCAATAATCCAGAATAGTTTTGAAAAGCGTCAGGTAGAACAAAAAAATATAATTAAAGAAAAGTTAAGATTTTTATGCAAAACCAGTTTTATTAAAAAAAAATAACCGAAAACGTTCGTCACAAGCGTTAGCTGTAATTAGAGATACAAGTGTCAACTATACGAGGTGACATATCGAAATAATGTCCAAAACGAAGGCGAGAGAAAAAGAAAATTGTATTGCGAGATAGTTTTGAGTTATAACACCTTCAGGAGAGAGAAAAGTTAAATGGTATAGGTACGATGTCTCTATACCAAATGGCAAAATGAGGGAGAAGCCTTTCTCGTAATATTTATCCATACGCTATTTTTGAACATTGGACTAAAGGTATTATGCTGGTTTAAGGAAGGATGAACGGATTGGCAAACATTTTGCCGATGATACAGCAGCCTATATTATAATAACCAGAGATCCCAGCTAGTGTGGCCACAGGTAACTGGATGTTTATGTACTACTAAGGGTATTGAACAGTTTTGGGGAGTTATAGTAGGCCGGGTAGACCAGGCAGCAACACCCGTACAGCGCGATCCGCACCACGTTTAAGTCGATTCTCCGCGGGGTATAAAGACGAGTTGAGGTTCCCAGAGATGAGGTCCCCACACACTGCATCAATTCACCGCCACCGCCGCAGTGTGTGGGAGACCTTTACACGACGCGTCGTCCGAGTTTTGTGTTGCTGCCGATGAAATAGCGTCCATTGTTCCCCTTAGTTTAACCCACCGACCTTAGGCCGAAGACGTCAGATGACGGCGACGAAAAGGACGGGTTGATACGAGAAAGAGCTGCACGGGCGGTGATCGGCGGTATGTCACCTGCGATGCACGTTCTCCGGCCACAAACGGTGCGACGGGTTATTGGGCGTAGCGTGCTAGGTCGCCGATGACGCGAGACGCTCTGGCGGCTCGGCGGGCGCCCGGTTGCAGTTACGGTCACGTGGAGCTACGAACGACGACGAAAACAACCAAACTTTTTTTTTACAAAGAGGTACCGGTGCGGGCAACGATTCCGACGGCAGTGGCGTAGACTTTAGCACCGAGTCTCAAACTTTTCAGAGAGGTAGAGATTAGCTAGGCCGTCAGCGGCGCCAGACACAGCCCGGAAACTCAAACTTTTCAGAATCCCGGCGGCGCGCAACTTCATGGCCATGGTTATGAAAAATAGTGAACTAGACAAAATCAAATTTTGCCGCCCCTAACAATATAATATTATCATCATTTTGAAAATACATTTCCAGAAATTTTGTTCTGTAAACCGTTGATGGGGATAAACCCTCTCTATTTTACAGCTTATGAAACTGTACTGAACCTCGTTCCAAGATCCGATGCATATTATTATTGAAGAAATCGGAAGGTATTAATATTTAGTTTGGCTGTTACTTGCTGTTTCAAGTAACAAGTCACCTTAGTTGGCGACCAGTTTTCGTTGACAGAGTACTTAGTACATAGTTATTAGTTATATTGAAGCTCCACTTGGTGACTTTAGACGCCTTTAAGTGTCGTATGTTATACTTTTCCGGAATATTACGTTCCGTGAGATTACGGACCATGTCATTTAGCTTTCCGCACAATTCCAGGAGATTACGGTTTTTAATTTTCAAATCTTTTAATGCTTAGTTAGTACTTGGTTTCTAATATTACCAAGTACCTATTAACTAAGGTTAGTAATATATAATATATTAATATACCCGTGTATATTATTTTCAGATTAACAAACAATAATTCTTCGGAATTAAACTCTTAATTTTAAGTATAATTATTTAAATTTTTAATAAATAAAATAAGTTTTAAATAAATAATTTTATTGATATATATTTTCAATAAATTCTAAGCATATTGTTAAAGTGCATATAATTGCATATTTTTAAATTTTTTGGAGCATCTCTGGTGATAAGATACTATTTTGTATATTATATAGCGATCAAATATAATATACATAAAAGTATATAACCACTAAACCACGTCATGTAACATCATTACTTATCAATACTATACACGATTTAAGAACTATGAATTTGACTATGAATTTGAAGACTAGACGTGGAATTATCACATAATAATATTATTATTATTGTTATTCTGTGATAATACCGAAGTGGCCAATCAAGGTGTATTGATATCACCTTGTCGCCAAACTAAAATATTTTTATCAATGATTTTTAAGTATCTGTAGTCCGTGATTACAACTGTGAACTGTTGAATGTTGTTTGACTTGAAATTTAAATGCTAAAACCGAATGTTTATTATACCTACCTCGTAATCTAACCTATAACTACCTAATACCTATCACAATTCACAGATTTCTATTTTGTTACTACTTGCTATAATAATATATAGCATATTATTATAGTTATTAATTACTATCCTGTATCCTTAACTCAAGTCGTGCGTCGTACTCATTATAACTATAATTCAAAATAGTAAAATACAATTTTAACAGCATCACAAGACAAACACTATACATTTGTTTTGCCTACTAGATAGTAGATACCTACTACAAAAAAACATTTCAATGTCAGGTAAAAATAATATTTTATTTATCCAGCCAAATCAATTACAATTAAATAATAAATTACATTTAATAGCTGATACGAATACTAAATGAACCATAAGCTCGTATCTGATATACGGAATTCATTGATATTACAATTAGTTTTTTAGTAAAATACTTACACAAATAAAAATACGATTCAATTGATTAAACAACATAACACAGTAGATAGATACTTTACAAACAAAATTAATATCAGCGTTACATAAAGGCACATATTACCAAATAGGCACTATGTTTAGACATGTTGATTTTTTGTAATTTTATTGATACACACATTGCCATCAAAATCACTAACTATTTTATTTTATTTTTGTTAATTATATTTTGGTATTATTGGATTGACTTTCACATAAAATGTTTGCATTCTAATGTTATTATAATGTGTTATGCTAGATAAATTCAAAATTCAAATAATACTGAATCGATTACTGAAATATTTTTATGAATCATATATTAAATTCAAGTATTTTGCAGGAGTCAATCGTTATGGTCATAATAGATCCAACCAGGGCACATCAAACAATAGTCTGCAAATCCCTAAAAATTGGATGAATTGTCCTTCTATAGCTACTTTATCGGTAGCCGATTCATTTGTGACATTTAAAACACCATTAGATTATAAATATGACAGTAAAATAGCAATCATGAAGAGATTCAATCCACAAATGGTATTTAGTCATATGTATTCATATCAGGTACTTGATAATATAGAATTATAATCTAAAATCTTATTAAGCAACTTTTTAATTTCTATTAGAAACAAGAGTTGATCATTTTTTTAAATACAATGTTGATTATTTACATATGTTTTTTATTCGGTTTGTGAGTAATAATGATAGGTTGAACGCTATTGCTCTATGGTTTCAAAAAACCAAAAAAATTAACTAATTTAATCAAATGTATACTGTTACTAAACCACCCTATAATATTATGTTATGCCAGTTTTGTAAGTAAATGAAATTGTTTCAGCAAAGTATTGGTTTATGGATTGATCTCACAAACACTTCACGCTACTACAGTCAATATGAAGTAGAAGATATGGGATGTGCTTATGTAAAAATACCTTGTGTCGGTCATGGGGATTTGCCTAACCGACAAGTAGTTGAATTTTTTTTAAATATTTGCTATAATTTTCTTGAAAACAATTTGTCACAGTTCATAGGTAGGTTATAATTTATTGATTTAATTTATGTAATAATAAATAACTATATTGTTTGAAATTCAACAATTATTTGTTTTAATTAGGTGTTCATTGCACTCATGGTTTTAACCGGACAGGATTTTTGATAGTTTCTTATTTAATAGAAGTGTTAAATTATGATGTAGCAAGTGCAATACATCATTTTGCAGCAGCTAGGTAATATAAAATCTATTTAACTTACTGTGGCATAATTATTAATTTGTTATGAGGGATATTATTTTTTTAATTATATAATGCATAAATCTTAATTTTATTTAAAGTAAAAATTAGATAAATTCTGCTCATAGGTCATTAGAAACAAATATGCATTATTGATAATATTATCTTTATAGGCAGTCGGTAGGTTATACATATTTTATACATAGTATACATAAACCTTATACTTTTTAAATTATAATTATAAATTCTATGCCCTAAAAACTAAAGAAATTCCCTATAAAATTGCAATAATGTCCTAAAAATTGAACATGTGTAGTGTGTACATTAAAATATATTATTTTAATTATTTAGCATACCAATTTAGTTTATTTATTTTAAGTACATAAAAGTATTATGCAATAGGTAATCTCATGATAGGTTCCTAGGTAGGTTATATTATATATTTACATTGCCAATGGGCCAGTATTGATTTTATTAGTTATGTACTTATACCTATAGAATCGCAAATTTCAAAACAATAAATTTTAATTGTTTTTGTTGATAGAATAATTTAATATATAAAACCATGTTTGAGTTATGAAATAAGAATTTTTAATTTTAATTTACATATTCAATCTCTTAAAATAGATGAAGTTCCATTAAAAACCAATAAATTCAACACAGAAATCGATATATCCATTAAACCAATGGTTCTCAACCTTTTGAGGTTACTATAGTGTGAGATAACGTCTACCTCATTAATATAGAAAATCTTTGATTATAGATTTCCTTGAGGGTTGGCACTGATTGAAAATAACATAATTACACAATGCCCGACAAAATATAAATGATCAGAAATAATGTTTTCATGTCTTATGGCTTTAAGTTAATACATCCTCAAGATTGAGATTCATTGCAGCATCAAACCAATATTTCAATTTGTTTTACTAAATCAAGCATTGTAACAAAAAAAAATTCTAAGCGCACTGATATCACAGACTTATTTATTAGTTTTGATCAGGGTTTGGGACTTACAACATTTGCCTTTTTTTATGGTTCGACATAAAATTTAGCAGAGTGCTATGGAAGTGTATATCATGTTACAACATGTTCAATTATAAAAGTGCTTATTTTTCCTTATTTCCAGTTTTTCTGTTTATTTTGGTTTTTTTACTTAGCTATGATTTATAATGGCACGTGTCACTAACAAAAACCTAGAAATTTTATTTAATTTCTGGGTTATTTTGCTTTTGTTCATGGTAAAGTTAAAACTAAAAATAATTTTTCTCTTTTGTATCATATTTCTTAGTAATAAACATCAGGACTCTAATTTACTCGATTATCTATTAACTGGCCAAATTGATCAATTTTTTCTCCAGATTTTCTTAAAGGAGCACAGAACACTAAAAAAGTTTTTTTTTATTTGAAAGAATGTTAAACTTTAAAAATAATGGTATAGGTTTTACTTTTCTACTCACATTATTCAATAAGTTATAAGCAATTGAAAAAAGACGTGTGACGTCATTGAGCCCGGCTATCTTATATGCGTAAAAGTTTCTCGCATCACACCACAACGATATACCAACCTAAAAATTTTATTTTTGAATTAAATTTACTTATAAATGTGTGATTTTATGTGTTTAGGATGATACAAGTATCAGAATTACTATATATAACGTTTAGTTTTTTAAATATTAAAAATATTACAAGAGATAATATTTTAATTTTTGTTTAATATTTAAATAGCCACGGCTCTCCGTTTAACAAAAATATAATTTTAAAGATTTATTAATATTTACAAAACTAAACGTTATATTGAATGTCTGATACTTTTATCGTTTTAAATACATAAAATCACACATTTATACGTAAAGTAAATTTCAAAAATAAAATGTCTAGATTGTAAATCGTGATGTGAAGCGAGGAACTTTTACACGTATAAGATAGGCAATTACGATGAGCCGAACCCAATGACGTCAAGCCGCTATTTTATATTTCTTAATTTTTCCTAAAGTAATCATTTTTTAACAAAAGAATTTCACCAAATCATTTAATATAGCTATAGCTACAATAATTTAACATTAAAAAAAATGTAAAGAATTTTTTTTGTGTGCTTAAAACAATTTTAAGTTTATTTTTTAGAAAATCTAGGTATAGGTAGTATAATAAAAGAGTGTAAATATTTTCAAAAACTCAAAAAGTTGAAAAAAAAAAAAATAATAATATTACGTTGGAAAATTAATAAGTTATTTAACCGAATATAATATTCATAACTGGAAATATAAAACAGCATCTTTAACAAAATAAAACATGCAGGAGGGATTCTAATCAACTCTCTAATAATCGTGCCACTGATTATTTACATATTATATTATGTATGAAATTATTAATTATATGTACTTATATATTTTAATATTTTAGACCTCCTGGTATCTACAGACAAAATTACATAGATGAGCTTTACAGACGTTATTCAAATGAAGCACCTACCATGGCTCCAAAACCTCATTGGATTCATTAGTTCTTTAATTCTAAATTTTTTAAACTATTGACATAATATTTTTGTATCATTTATCGCCTACATTGCTCAAATTAAAAAATGTAATTTATATATGATTTTACAATTTGACACAAATTTCAATATTGGTATCATTATAATAATAAAAATATATCGGTATTCGTTTAGTACTTTAGTAATAGTGTATGACTTATGGGGCCGATAATTAATTAAAAATCATAAGATAATGTTAAAAATTATTGAGTTAGTTATCAATATAAAATAATACAGGATTAAATGAATAATGTAAAAATCAGGCAGATAAAATATCAGTAAAAAAAATTTATGAACACACATAAATATTACCTGTTCCATCTATTACAGAAATGTCAATATTATTCAAAAAATTATTTTATTTTTAAAAAATAGGTAATAGGTACACTTTTAGTACATCACTTAAAAAATTTAAAAAATGTATCTTTCCTGTTAATAGATCTAATAGATCGGTGTATGTTAATCGCACATAATATAGATAATCGTCTTGATAGGTGGTCACATACCAAACTCGATTTTTGCTCAGTAATTTACATACTAAACGAATACCAAAATACGTTTATAGATAATAATTTAATATAAATGTAAAAAATAAAAATAAAAAATACATTGTGCAGAATGTTCTACTATATTAAATACAAACCAGCATAAAACATATCCATAATTCAATGTTTTTCTGTGAATTTTAAGCTTAAAAACTAAAAATGTATGTTCATTTTAAAATTTAATAAAAATAAACAAATTAAGTTTTCAAGTAATTAAATATTTTTTACACATTTAATTTATAATTAAATACTTATATTTGATTTATTAAGTAATAGAAATAATATATATACAATGAGGCCCCATAACCTTTAGCAGTGGGTGACCATCTTTTTTTTTTACCGAGGGCCAAAAAAAATTCTTGACGGGGGTCACGTTCTTACTTACAATGTAATTGATGATAAGAAATGGCAAATATTAATTTGTAGTAAATCTGAATTTAATTTGATTTAGTTTTTATACTTTAGCGGGCCAGTCAATAAATGATTGCAGGCCGTACTTGGTCACCATTGTCCTATAGAACGAGGAGCAACCTTAGTGGCCCAGACAGATCCATATTCGCTAATTTAAACTACGCAAAACATTTCTCATATCCCGGCACCAACAAGGTAAAATTAATTTACTAACAATGGATCCGATGCAACATAAAATAGAATAATAATACATCAATGTTTATAAAGATATTCTTTATAAAATATCATTTTTTTTATTACATTAAATGCAATACACTTCATAATTATTTTTTATACACTTTTTCTTTTCATAACAGTAGTTAACAATGTACAAACATTAATTCCAGCCTTACCATACTTTTGGTTATGAAAGTTATCACAAAATAAAAAAAAAATATAATAATAAAATATTATTATTGAATTATGATACTGGAACACATAAAAAATTATCAAACTTCATGAATTAGACTTCTCCTGAATAAATTCATCAAAAAGCATAATCATTGAGTTTCTATTAATGGGTTAAATTGTATACTTATTATGTAATATAATTTACAATTAGTATAATACATAATAAGTAAACTGAGTATTACACAAAAAACCTTATAAATCGATTATCACTTTTTTCTTTATATAAAGGAGTTCATTTTTTTACATACAACAAAAACGCATCATTGAAATTTAAAAATATGAAAATTTACCATTACAATATTTGTATAATATATAAACGCTGATGTATTAAAATATAAACTTGATATTGATATATTGAGAGCTAGATAATACAGACAACTTTTAATAAATATAATAATAAAATAATAATAATAATATAATAATAATAATAGTAATAATAATAATAATAATGTATAAAAAGCAAAATTAATGTACATTTTACAACAAAAATATTAAATAAAAGACAGTATAAAGAGTGTAGGATTTTTGCTCACGCAGAAGTATATATTTATACATTTATATATAACAACTTGAATGTGCATGGTTCCAATCTGTACACAAAATAACTTTACAGCATAAAACAAAATTTTTCATTTTCAAGTATAAAATCGGTCAGCGATAAACTTCTGTACGGGAGGTTTTTTTTTTTTAAAATTATATATTGAATATTATTTACTAATTACTATTTCAAAACAAAAAAAAATTTAACTAAAATTTAATATGTCAGCAGATGTTAGATAGCCTAAGACACATCGTTATAATATTCATTAAATTGTCGTGTACAGAAAAAATTATTGATCGCTCTGGTTGTGCTAATTGGTAATTATATAATTGCAAAAGGATTAAAATACAATATTCTATAAATAATAATATAATGCATCGTTTGATAATATCCAAACAACAATAACTTGTTTTCCCGATAGTACATTGAGTTTTATTATTTCTTATATGATCACAAGTTAATGCATATCCGATGATTCAACAATTCGAGTGTTCACCAAATCAACGTTATTACCCTCACCATTATCAAAATCATCTATATTGTTGAAATTAATGGGAACAGAAGCATCATAATCGTCATCATTCCTAGATTTTCATTATGTTAGTTTATAATATTATGTTTCTTTCAAATAAAATATAAAAATAAACCATCTTACTCAGGTACAATGTCTGGTACTACTTGTAAAGGTTCATTCACCAGAGTTGTCATTGTATCAGTAGCATGTTGGATTCCCATTTCATCACCTTCATCAGATGAATCTTCTATATCCTGTGTGGTCAATGTTGGGATTAAAAAATCCTTTAAACACAATATTAAAATTTAATATAAAATTTTTTTGTAAATATTTTGTTTAATACAATTTAAATTAATAATGTAATATGTTTTAACTTACTTCAGATGGGCAGAACTCAAATGCTTTTTGTAGGACTTTACGAGCACTGGTTGACCTTTCTAAGAAAAAACTATTGGTGTTTTCATTGGACTGGGGTGTCCAACTATTATATGTATTATACTGGCCTCCAGTCAATGTTTTCTAAAAATGACACAAGAGTTAGTTGAGATAATGCTAACAAAACAAAACAATAATAGTACTCTATTAAGTTCTTCCTGTAGCCAATCAACTGCTTCCACCCATTTTCTTTTGAGATCTGTATTTTGCAGTACAACTTTATGAGCCATTGGTATTCTCATGAATAAACCAACTAATCCTTTGATACATTGATATGACCGTCTTTGATATTGATTTTTATGACGCAATATCGTGTCAAGAACACCTTCTCTATCTTCTAAAATAATAAAATATTAGTGTAAAACTAACAATAATATTCAGTGCAACTTACCATTTCCAGTCATGGCATTTTGAATGCGTAAAACTTGCCAGGAATCTTCAATACTTAATATGACAAATAGTAAATCCAAATAAAATTTGAGCTCTTGACAATATGTATACATAATGTGCCATAATATTTCAGTTAAAACCATACTACTACTCAGCGGATTCTCCCAACATACGAATTGTAGCATTTTCATACTTTCTTCATTCATTTGAGAATTGTCAATTAGTTTTTTCAAATAACTGAAATACATATTACATATTCCATTGATATGAATGTTTATTTATTTATTGACATTTTAAGGTGATACATACCATATTCGACCAAAAATACTATCTTTAACTTGTTGAGGAACTTTTCTTAGGTATGGTTGACACTCTGCAAATGGGTTCGGTAGGAAAGGAGTACCCTGTAAAAATCAATAAATTTGAATACTTAATTAGGAAAACAAGTCAATAAGGAGAAAGCAAAAGAGTAAAACGTATACAACACATTTTAGAGACAACGTTGAGCGCTATAGCCGTGGCTAATTGTCATTCATGCTCATGATATTAATATTTAAGTTACTGTTGACCTAAATATGTGGTCAGGGATAGTATATATAATGGTTACATATAGTTGTGGTAAGAAGAATAAAATATACTCTTTTATTCAAGTTAAGAACTTTAAACAGAGGCGACCAGTCAGGTAAAACTTGATTGGTGTCCTAGAGTTAACCGTCTATGCATTCAGAGAATGATGACAACCCCTGGGCACAAGTCAGCCGTTATACTCGCTAAAGTAGAAAATAACCATCCACTGTAGATGGTAATTTAAAAAAATACATACTTTCGTACTCCATCAGTAGCAGTTTGAAAAAAACTAATTTTTAATAAGGGCTAGATACAAAAAGTATTTATGTTGCGTCAGAGGCTTTTCATTTAGTGTTTAATTCCTCAGTTAATTTAAGTTTGAAAAATAAATTATTACATTTTAATTTACAAATAAAAAGGTTACACATAATATTGGCAAAATAAAAAAGGTGGGTAAGTGGATGTCGCTCTGCTGTACAGTAGGTTACAAGTGGGTCACTGTAATGAATGGTGTTATATTTGAATTCAGTGATATAATATCATTGTATAAGAAAAACGATTCTGAGCGAAAACGGTCAGTCAGCCTATGATTTTACCAAGTATATTTGATGATATTATTGTGAATAAAGTAATTTATAAATAACCTATTTACGTGGGACCTTGTTTTAAATTTTCAATCCTTAGCTATAAAATTTGAACATTTTATACATTTTTAACTACAAGATAATTATTAAATTATAAATTTGAACTTTAAATGCTTATAAAAAAAAATTGTGCCTATGTATTTTAAATATTTTTCAACTGCTATTAGAACGAAATATTAGGAGTCTTATATTAAATTTTCACGCATTTTTACCCAATAAATAAAATTTTATTGATATTTACAGAAAAAAAAAACTAAAAAAATTGAAAACTGATAATGTCCGTAAATAGCTCAAAAAGTGTCAAATTATTTTCAAAATTTTATTGTGTATAGAAAATGCTAATATAAACATTCAGTGAAATTTTCAAGTATCTACAGTCATACGTTTTTTAATTAGAACAAAATAAGAAAATCGTTACATGAGAAATCGAGTGAATATCGAATGTTGTAAAAATATGAATTTTAAATGCTCATAATAATTTAATTTGACTTTCTTGTAGACATTTTTTTTTTAATAAAAGTAAATAAACTTATGGATAATCTTGTATTACATTTTCAAATTTTAGATTTAAAAAGAAAATTTTTTTTGAATTCTCAACTCAAAATAATTTGCCAATTTTCGTGATTTTTCCGTATCTTGTCAAGATTCAAACTTTAAATGCTTATAAATAAAAACTGTGACTAAGGATTTTTAATTTTTTTCATTGACCTTTGAAACAATAACCCAAGATCCTTCTATTAAATTTTCAAGTTTTTTTTACCTAACAAATAAAATTTTATTGATATTTTTTAAAAAAAAAAAAACTAAAAAAATTGAAAACTGACAATGTCCGTAAACAGCTCAAAAAGAGTCAAATTATTTTTAAAATGTTATCATGTATAGAAAATGCTAATATAAACATTTAGTGACATTTTCAAGTATCTACGGTCATTTGTTTTTGAGTTGCAACAAAAACCAAGATCGATTTTCTCGAAAACAGATTTTGCGTAAAAATTCCGGTTTTTCCTTAATTTTTCTTTTGTTTTTCACGGTGCTTTTGAAAACTTCTGGGAAATTTTTACTTTTGACCCCTTAAAGTACCAACTAGGTTCATTTTCCTATCAGAAAAGTTACTATTGAAAAAAATCCAAGCACATTTACTGTCCTAAAAGGTGATGACAGACACAAAAATAATAAAAATAAAAAAAAAACACATCATTGTAAAATCAATACATTCATCACTTTGCTCAGAATCTAAAACGCTTCTGACAAACACGGATAAAATTCTTATCTCATAACAAATTTTATTATTATCTGACTAATTTTCACTGATAAAGTTTAGTCATGGTTTAACCATTTGATATTGTATTTTCACATCCAGCAGATTAATAATTCAAATTCAAATGTAGAACAAATTACATTTATAATCTAGTGGTTGTATACTTGGAGGACCAGTATTTGTTTGTTTACATGTACTTACAGGAGCAGAAGATACACATTTTTCTGTACAATCACAACACCGCACCAAAATTGATATCACAGAATGTAGTTTATTGATTTCATTAAATTGATACTTTATATTTGATCCACCTGGGCCTTCATCAATGGCTACCAAGATAAATATTGCTGCCACATTTAACTAAAATGAAAATGTATTAATAAATATAACCACAATTATAAAAATTATATACACACCTTTATAAGTTGCTGTTTTTCTGCCATACCTAAATTACAGTACATGCAGAAAAAAGAGAAATAATGTGGCAAATGTCTATTAGTATGCTCGCCCACTTCTTTTTGTAACAGACTTAAAACAGCAATAATTAAATGATCACTTAATGAAGCTGTAGTATCTAATAAAGAATCTATAAATGAAGAGAAAAATATTTTTTGAGATATTTAAAAATTAATATTAATATATTATGCAATTTAAATATATTACTGGAAGTAATGGCTGGTATAAGAATAGCATCATCTTGAAGAGAATAATGAGCTAAGTATGCAATTAGCTTAATGAAAAATGATCGCACTTCAGAGCTCATACATTGCAATAAATATTCCACAAACCTAAAAATTTGAAAATACAAACATGTTTAAAATTGTATAAAATATTAAAATGCAATTGATATACCTTTGAGGATGATTAAACAATATGTTTCGAGCAAACCAAGCACGCACAGATGCATAGGTGCAGATATGTGAAGCTAATAAATCATACCATTCCATGGCGTTCCCTCTTAATGATTTCTTAGTATGCAGACCGACATAAAATATAAACTTACTCACTAACTGAGTTGACAACAAAGATAACTCTTCTTGATCCGTAGCCTAATAAATACAATTAATTATGTAACAAATTATTACATTTGCATGAAAGATATAAATGTTTCCTTACAATTTGTATTTGTTGTAAATCATTGGATGAAGTAATAATGTTTGGTGCATTTATTGTGGCAATGTTACGAATGAATTTAAAATATTCTTCAGTAAACTGACTGCGAGTGTGCAAAAACCGTATATTCTGTTGTTGAACACTTCGTTTAATACATGAAGGCATTTTGATACAACTGTTACTTGAACGCCGATCGCCTATATAATAATAATTAATTTTTCCATTGAACAGATGTCCTTATTTATTAAAACTCCTTTCATATTTATAGTATTATTTTTTCTTTTTAACTTACTTAAACTAAGGTTTCTCATTCCATTAACTAAAAAATCTTTGTTACAATCTACTTTAGTGTAAAAAAGCATATAAGCATTCCACCATCGTTTTTGCCTTCGGTAACTGGTTCTTTTTAATGCATGGTCAAAAACCTAAAATAAGTAATAAAAAAATCAATATTTAATTATTAAGGAATTAAAAATGAAAATTTACTTCTCCCATATAATCTCCACCGAAACACTGAGTTTTCATTTCTTCATCTTCGTCCATTTTACATTCAGTTACATCACCATCATCAAATTTGTACCACTTAGATGAACCTTCTGCACTTCTAAGACACGTATAAGACAAATGTATTATTATTTAGTAATTAATAATAACTTTTAATATTCTAGTACTTTAAAAATTTCAAAAACTTGACCCTATTTGGGTATTCAAATTTTGAATTCAACTTGACACAAAATATTATTATTAGACTCGAAAAATTTTATATTCAACTTGACATAAAAACAATACTCGTCCATCAAATACTCAATTGACTGGGTACTAGGTAGTAACTAGTGGGTATTATATTAACAATTAATTGTTTTGAAATATATTTTTCAAGAGCTTTGGCATGAAAATCAGTTTTCTTGATGTAAATCGACTATCAATATATTTCGGTTATCGATACCTAAATTTCTGAAAAAAAGTTCGCGATATCGATATCGAATCGAAATATCAATATTGTTGAAGAAGCTTAGTAAATAACAATAAATCCCTCAAAAAGGGCAAGCATTACATTCAGTCTAGGCTGTAACCATATTCCATCCTCACTCAATTTCATCAACGCACCAATCCCTTGGAAGCCGTCCGTAAAGTATCTTGGTGTAATGCTGGATTTAAGACTAACCGCGTGATCACATTTATCATCTAATCTTCAGCAAGCTTATCAACGCCTAACAATGCTGTTCCCTGTTTTAAACAGGAAATCAAGCTTAGAAAAAATTGTCCTAACCTATTTACAAGCAAATACTGCACCCTTTGCTTACTTGTATCATTTGGGGTAAATGTATACTTACTCACTTAAGAAAACTTGAAATATTTCAAAACAAGATCTTAAGAACAATACAATTTTCCATGGTTTGTAAAAAATCAAAATATTCACAAAGACTTAAAAATTCCATATCTCCAAGACAAAATCAAAATTTGGCCGATAGCTTTTTCAAGTCTATTCATAAATCAACAAGATCAATTCACTACCAACTCAACAGAACCACAGCTTCAATGCCACAAATTGTTGTGGGCGCCTTCACAACTTTATTTAAACAACACTTAGTATTAAGCCACCAAAATAACTTTGTCATGTATGAATTATTTTCATGTTAAAATAGCCAAAAAATAAAATAAAATTATTTTGTAAATAACTGTAGATGTAGATAGCCGCATAGGCTAATAATGTCTTATTACTTAACAAAGAAAAAGTTGAGTAAATAATAATTAAATAATAGGAAATAATAAAACATTCACAGAAAATAGTATTAAATAATTATTAACATTATTGAAAAACTAACAGGAAATAAATTTGCTTCTGTATAATGGAATATTATAATAATTATTTATAAATTAAATATGTAAACCAATCTGACTTAAGTCTAGCTTTTTTTTCTTAATGAAGGAAAAAGAATATTTATTTTTAATTTTTAATATCCTTAACTATTAACATTTATTGTGTACATGTTTCATTAGTAAGGAATACAATTATGGAGTGTTGGGTTTGAACTTTGGTAAATTATATAAATGATAAAAATATGTACCTGTCTTGAATATAAGAATAGTAATGTCCTCCGCTTGCTTGACCACTGTGGACAACTATACCGGTCAATTGATATTTGGTATGATTTTCATTTTGAGACTCATCATAATCACAGTCAATTATTTCACCTTCAATTTTGGCTAACCCCGAAACTATTAAAGGTAAAAATTACATTAACAATTTATTATGATTATTACAAATCAAACATTACTATATATATTATATAAATTAAATACCCGTGTACGGTTCCATGTCTAAATTTCTTGGAAACTCAAAATAATCATTAAATTTTATGGCACATACTCGTTCAAAATCATACTCAAATCTTTTAAGTTGAATAGCTAAAATAGGTGGTAACTTTTTAACACATAATCTCTTAACTGTAACAACCTATAAGAAATTATCATACATACAGTTAGTGATAATTAGAAGAATTTTATAATAAAGAGCTTTTATTTGGTTTAACCTTTTTATTGCATTTATCACAATGGTAAGCATCAGCTCCTTCTAATAGCTCTCCCTTCACATATTGTTCTAGAGAGTCGGTTAAATTCGAATGATTTCTTATATCCACACTGATAACACTGAAGGGTTCTTCTTTAGAATACCTTGCAATATAATAATCAACGGTAATTTATTACAATAAATAAATAGATAAAATAATTTTATAATACCTATGTGGACAACCCTGACATATCTTTTGGTCTGAATAAGAACCTCCAAGTGTTTTACTCATGATTTGGTCTTGGGATAAAGCTTTTAGAGCTTCATCTAAACTTTCTACAAGGCTCATAAAAAACTCAACAGCATCTTGCTGTTCTCGTAGATTCACTGGTTCACCTTGTAATCTATTAAAATAATGTAAATACAAATTTTTTACAAAAAGCCCTAAGAATTATAATTACTTGAAATGTTTCCATAATCCTCTAGGTACATAATATTGTACTTTACTGAATGCTAGGTGTCCAAATATAGCTTGTACTTGTTTTAATATACCAACATTGTATTCTTTTCTGGATTGATCAAATTTATTACGATCTTCAGCAATGTCCATTTGAGTCTGAAGATAATGAAACCGATATGAGATTTAAAGAAATTAAATTATTTGATAAAAAAAATAAAACAAATGTGCAATGGAATAACTACCTCATTATCGTTTTTGTCATCGGCATTAAAATCATCATTTGCATCAATAGCAGCACCGTGTGCTGATAGTATACCTAATCGTATAGGAAGTACCATGTACAACTGCTGCAATACAGAATTCATGTAACAAGTAGCACCAGCATTTTTAAGTCCAACAAAACCACGAGCTGTTCTTGCACCCATTATAGGCAGATAATCCCATTCAACCAAAGGATCTTCGCGTTCTGAAGAAATAAAATAGTAATGTCTAGAATCTATTTCCATACTAATTATTAGTACAATTACCTGAATAAAAATACTGAGTAAGCATTTCAACAGTCAACTTCAAATTTGACACACAGCCAATGCAGAGGGATACAATAAGATCAAAAGCTGCATTTGTAGAATTTGGAGATTTACAAACAGGCGTAACTTCAATATCAACAAAATCAATAGCTTGATGTTTGGTCATATCTTCCATTAACTTGGATGCAGGAAAAATAAAATCTTCAAGTAATTCTTTGATTAACATTATGCCAGCAGTTTCATTGGATCCAATTTCATCACGTTTTTCAATACTTATCATTTGGACTAACTCTTTGGTTATGTTTAGGTGGCCTTCAAGAATCACTTCTTCAATTCCTGAGTCACCATCAGTTTTTATTTTCTCTCTTATATTTTTTAACCATTTAATTTCATTATTTAACAACTCTTCAAAATCTGGCACAGGAATTTTTTCATGACTAGCATAATTTAATAGGTAAGTTAAAACCTTTAAAGAAAATAAATGAATAAATAAAAATTATCGAATTAAATACATTAAATGACATCGCAGCAACTTACATGAAAATACTCATAAGAGTTTTGAGCAAATTTCAGTACAGTATCATTAAGAACAGAAAACATTAATGAAATAGTAGATAACAATGGTTCAGCACTCCAGCTAAACTTAACTATCAATAGAAATTGTTCAGCAGCAGAACAACGAACTTGTCTACAAATATCAAATTAAAATTATAACACATCAAAAAATAAAATGCAATAAATCTGTAATTTTCTTAACATTATCAAAATACCTGTTATTAGCCAATAAAATTAAATCAATAAGGAATATTTGCCAATCTTTTTTCTCCATTAACTGACTTAAATAATTGGGCTTCAAAAATAAACAAAGAGTTAATACTTCTAATGCTTCTTTACAAACTGAAATGCAATAAACATTCATTTATAATATAATTAAATTAATTTATAATCTTTCAAACACATACCACAAATATCTTCCATTTCTAAGGATCTTCCATTTAAATTATCATGCAGATCTGCATTGTTTAATTGACCATCAAACATGTGTTGATTGGCTCCAGCCATTGCCCAAGCTAACTGAATAGTAGTCCAGATCATATCCAGGTTAGGCATAAATTTTGACAAGGACTTATTGATAGCTAATATAGAGTCTTCTAGAGTATCACAACCAGTAGCAATTTTATCAATGAATTTTCGTGCGAGTTTAGATGTAACACTACGTAACATATACTCTAAATTGGGATTAGGTACTAAACCAAATGCTTCTTTCATTAAAGCCAAAGTATCATCACATTGGTCAATGACATCTGCTCCTTTATACAAACAACATTCGTTATCATTTGATGTTCCCATTACTAAGCCAGATGATTGACATAATTGTGTTATAACTTGTCCCATTACACATAATACAAGTCTACAGATCTTAAGCACAACCAAATAAATGGATCTAAATAAATTTAATACAAGTTTAGTGTAAGATATTCAAATTGTAATTTAATTAATTTTATCAATGGTTATTGTTTTTACCTTTTTGTAGTTTGATCATTTTCTAAGATGAATTTATTTGATACTAACATTTGAATAATTTCAGGGGCATGACTACTTGTTATAAAATATGTTTGAAATTCTAGAGTTTTATCCGCCATTGGATCAATGGCAGGTAACAACATAGAATACAACACCTACAAATATTAAAATAGTTATAAATAACGTATTTTACATATATATCTCAATAATTAGAACTTACCTCTAAGTTGTATAAATTTTGAGATGAGGAACTAGTAAAATATATACTATCTATGTTTAAATTTCCTTCAACAGGTTCTGATCGATAAGTAAAAAATCTCTGAAATAAATATTTTATTTTAATAATCAGATTATTAAATTAGATGTATTATGTGGCTGTTGAGACATCAAAATGTACAGGGGGTTCACTAGGTGTTAGAACTAAAGTATTTTAAACTTTCCAATTATATTAATATTATTAAAAATAATGATTTATAAACACGGTTTAATACATTATACCTGCATATATTGTCTTTGTCTTAGTAATGCAAAACATGGCAAACTTTTTGTTAAGAAGGATCAGTTTAAATCAGTTATTTTTAATATTACAGAAAATTGATATTTCATTAAATTTAAAGGTAAAGAAGCCTTCAGTTATCAAGACTGCCAACCACAGTATATAAACTCTCAAAGACAATAATTAAGAAATATATTTTGTATTAATAATGTATAATGCAATAATGATAAGTTATCTTATTATTATTAAATGCATTAATACAAAGAACCAGATAATTGTATATTTGAGAAATTAATAATGTGAACTATCGAACCATAATAGGTGTACTTTTTAATTATGTACAAATATAAAATAAAAGTACCTTAATTTTTTTTATTGTAGATTCTGCAGGGGGAATTAATTTTAAAATACAACGGGCAGCTTCTCGAAGTTGTTGATTTTCAATTTCAATACCCTTGTCTGACACTTGTAGAAAGAAATGAACATATTTTGAATTTTCAGAAATGATCTAAAAATTATATTTTTATTTAGTGTTAATTATGATCTTACAAATATATTAAGAATACACACCACAGTAGGTAAACAGTTTTCTGCATCCATATTTAAGCTAAAATCATACAGAGGCTGATTATTAGTGATAGAGCTATCCGAACTACTATCCGGTGAACTGGCTAGATTTGTATTAGCGGTCACTAGTCTAGCATTAAGATACTGAAAACAAATAAATTGTTGAAACAAATAAACTATAAATTAAACTTTAAAAATATTACCAATTTATCTCTGAAAGGGAGTTCACCAAGAAGTTTGTTGTCGTCTAATGTAGTAGTGAGGTCAATACTACTACCAGGGAATATATCTAATTTTATATTTATAGAACCAGCTATGGCTGTGATTGTTCCACTATTCCTTAACCTTTTCAATAATTGTCGGCGTACACATGAAATATTATCGTTACTATGCATGACAAGTTCATGATCATCGACCAAAGAGCGATTGGCATTTGTTAAACGAACAATTACAGTTATATGTTTTCCTCGACAAGCTCTATAAAAAATGTAATTTGATTAGTATTTTAATGATGAAATATAAAATATAAATTAAATATATACCTGTGTAATGGCAACAATGAACGATCTCCATTAAAAGAAGCATCACATTCTCCTAAATACTCATACAAGACTTTCATAACCCTGATCATTTTAGTGATTTCTATATTTCTTTCAATTACATCATCATTGTTCATTAACGGTTTTGATAATATGCTTACTGTGTCATAATGCGCACGCAGCCTTTCTAAACACTCAGCCACAAATGTTTGATGAAATTCTAATGGATTGGCTTGCAGTCTAGGAGCCAGATTCGTATTGACTTCTTTAAGCAAATGTATTGCATGGGCTGCAATGTCTTCGGTACAATTAGTCACCACTTTCCATAAATAATCCACACCAATTAAATCTATATTCTCCATCTGATAACAACGTCTTTTTTTCAGTAATTTTCCTTCTTTTACATTGACTGCTTTGAAAAATCGTTCAAAACATCTAGAAAATATTTAAATAGTTTAAATTTTCAATTATTGATAAAAAAAATGATTAATTTTACATACTTTATTCCATTTTCAGTAAGTAATGTTGGATCAAGCTGCAAGAGATTATTAACAAAAAATTTTGTATTAATTGAGGGGTCAATGTCTGGTTCCTCCCCCATTAATTTTGAAAACCAACGAAAACAAGCTTCACGATCTGCTAAGAACACAGCCTTTTCAGCCAATGCTATCCAAACTTGATGTGCTTGTTCAGCACACAGCCAAAGGTTTCCATCCTAAACATAAATTATTAAATGTCTCTCTAAAATATTTCATATATGTTATAAAGTATTTAATTGGAGTATACCTTTAAACAAAATTTTAAGAAATACAATCTTTCTTGAACCTGTTGTAAATGACAATAGCGCCCGTCAGGATAATAATTAGCGGGATCAAGATTATGATTTTCTAAAATAAATTTGATTATTGTAAAATACTAAAAATATTTTAAAAAAAAATTTTAAATTAATTTACCTTGGGCAACTTTTCTCACATCATCCATATATTTGGATAAATTGTCTGTGACCAAAGATACTAAAGTATGGTTATTTTGAAGACGTGCAATGATCTCTTGTCTGCAAATGTATAAAGAGTAAACACTATGAAATGTCAATATTATATCTTTTGTTTCGGGCCCTAATAAATTTCTTGATTGCATGTCGAATTATTACAATTCCTACTTTATATATATATTTTTTTTATTTATTTGAAAAGCATATTTACAATCTATACAATTTGTACAATAAGTAAATTTGAGACATGAGTAAAATATGACTTGAATGTCTTGTGGGGGGAAAACCGTCCATCAATAGTACCTCCAATTTATTTGACTTCATATTTAAAAACTATTTATACATTTACTTAAATATTACTGTTCTTTTGGATTTTGCATATTATGTAATAAAATATAATATGAATATTAGTTATTTTATAAATATATTTTTATATCTCACCGATACAAAGTATGTGTTGTAGCTTGATGAGCTCCCACTGGAGAAGAATCATATAACATACATATATCTCTCATATGTTTTAAAACTGGAAGTACCCATGAACTATTACTTTTAAGTTCATCAACACATTTGTCAAGCCATGCTGTTTTTTGTGCATCTCGGTCCTAATTAATTAATATTAACATTTGGTAAGTACCATCATATTATAAATTTATATCATAA
Organism: Sitobion miscanthi; assembly: GCA_008086715.1. Lineage (NCBI taxonomy): Eukaryota > Metazoa > Arthropoda > Insecta > Hemiptera > Aphididae > Sitobion > Sitobion miscanthi. The sequence goes on from CM017797.1 coordinate 30,311,921, forward strand.
AAAAAAGAATTATTACTTGTGCACAGCTATAATCCAAAATTTTTACATGAGCAGATAGTGCTTGATCTATTATCTCAGTTGATACATCTTCTCCGTGAGCCAAATTCCAAAACAACATTAATACCTAGATGTTTTTAAATAACAATTGTTAATTTATAATAATATAAATTATGCTATTTTAAATAATAAGTTGAATTACTTTGTGAGCCATAACACCATCTTTATCATCTTCAGCTAGTCGTCTTATTAGTTCCAATAATTTTTCTCTTTGTTTTTTATTAGCATTAGTCCAATTAGCCTATAATGAGTAATAATTTAGCATTCACTTAAAAATAAATTATTTATTTTTATTAATTATTACATGAAAACATTCAAATAAGTGGTCTAGTTGTTCTGGTGAAAAATCCCAAGCAAGCTTTGCTAATAGGTCATGGACATTTTTCACAATAGCATCATGTTTTCCAGCTTGAGCTGCCCATAATGCATCCAAATCATTCAATGATAATGCTTGTTCTTTAATCACAAAACGTATAATTTTTTCAAGTTTCTCTACATACTGAGGCTGATGTAGAGAATCTCTAAGTACTATTTCAAGTACATTATTTTCTTTGATCCATTTCTATACATAAAAACAAAACAAAAGATCAAATTTTGTTTATATTGTATTACCAATTTAATAGGTTATTATATATTTTTAAGAAAACTCACAGCCATCTTTTCTGGAGTTAAATATTCTTCATCATGATCTATATGCCTGTGAGGAGTGTATGTGACATTGGTAATAACTTTATTAACTTCATTTAAGGCATTCATTTTGCCATTGAAAGACGATATTTGTAATAACCTATAATTCAAAATGAATATTAAACAATAAACAGTGAACACATAATATTAATGGTAATAAATTATATATAAATACCTAAGTAACATTTTAAGTCTAAATATCTCTAATTGTTTAATTAAATCATCCTGTTTTGGTATTTTCACAGCAAGCTGTTTACAAGCCTTAATTATTGAAGAAATTGCATCATTCTTTCCTTCATTTTTGGTTTCTTTTTTTAACTCATCATCAGTTAATACATCCAATAAACTAGGTATTTTTTCCTTTAAATTCATAATAATACAAATTAATTCATGTTATAAACACTTGAAAAATGTACATACCACAATAGGCATCAAGTACTTAAGAATCGTTGGTTCAGTTAAAAGTTCAGAACAATTACCGAATGGCCTAATTAAACCAGAGATAATTGATATAGTTAGGGTTTTATTAGATTCAAATCGTCCAGTTAATTTTTGAAAACCGCCTAAGACTCCAAATCTGAAAAATAGTAAATTGAAAATTTACAAATTATAATTATCACATTTTCACTAGTTACATACTTATTTAACAGATCAACGAGCCAGCCTTTAGGAGCTCGTGAATCAGGCGGTGTTCTTGCATATAAATCAAAATCGTTTGTGCCGATTTCTGGTATATAATCCGAATGTTTAGTGCAGTTGAATAGATGAAATCTGTAGGTAAGTTAAGATTTGATAAGCAAAATCAACAACAGTTAGGTTATTATATTGTCAGGTTAAATTATTTACTTATTTAAAGGATTAAACAACATCCCCAACATCTCTAGAAATGGAAAGTTGTCATCGTCAAGTTTGAGCACCAACAGTTCTACTAACTTCATACAATTATTCATAATATACTGTTGAATGTTTACTTTCCAACTGTTGACGGCATCATCAGTTAATATTCGTGTAAATGATAACACCATAGCATCACGAAAAAACTTTTGGCATCCTTCATTGTTGATGTCCAATCCTTTTTTGCAAAATGCGATTGAAACATTCAACAACGATACTAACTCTTGATCAGGTAATACTGGTACAATCCAACGTTGACTATGTATTTTCTCTTCCAAATTAACTAGTTTCATAATAGGGAATACCAGTTCTTCTTCTTCCTCCATCTCGTCTTCTTTAATGGTTTCTTCTTCTTTGGTTTCCACATCATTTTCAACACTGTCATCAGCTGATGTTGTCTCCTCAATAGTCTGTTCAGGCACTTGTTGTGACTCAATGGCCTGAGGCTGCAAAATGTTGATATTTGACAGAACGCTATGGATTTGTGTATTTTGCTGCGGTACATTCTACAGAGAGGAAAAATTATTTTAATATCTCATAGAGTATATTACATACGTTTGAGCACAATCAAACAGCAAGAAATTGTACTCACTTGAACGTTTGTCTGGTTATCGGCCGAATCCAATCCGACGGTTTGTCCACGAGTCACAATAGTCATCCTGAAACACAAGACGTACTGTTTGTACAACGACGATACTCCGCCGCCACAGCACTAGAAGCGCCAAAATATGTGGGAGACGTACTATGACAGTCGTCGAGCGGGTATAATAATATTATAGACCGTGATGTGCAAGTCGACTAGCCGCCGTACTAGTGTGATTGTGTACGATATTACGGCGACAGACGAAGCCAGCACTCGGGTGTCCCCAGAAACCCTATCTCTCCCACCGCCGACAGCCAATCAGCCGACGGATATGGCCCCATGTCAATCATATAATTACTATCATCATACTCACGGGATGGCGTTGAAGACGTCCGGAGTCCGACGGCTGTACTACACATACACGGCCGGCGGCAGGCCAACGGAGTGTTGTTTACGTTTCGTTCCAGAGGACACGCCGGCGAGACGGCGGGCTGGCGCGTGTATATGGCGCAGAACAAGCAGTGACAATGACATGGACCTCGAACACGGCAGCCGGGGGGGCGCGGCGTCTGTTTGTTTTTCCGATCGCGCACGTCAGGGGGTACGTTGCCGGCGGTGAGCGGCGTTAACTACATAGATACGTTCCAATGATTGAAAACAGCTACGGCTACTCGGTCGGTGCACCGTGTGATTACGATAATACGAAAGAGAGTGGACGTATAAAAATAATAACACGATACCGGGTCCCGGAAAACGCGGCGCGATGCGAGCAGTATCTGAGGATTAGTTCGTTTTTATTATGGTATATCGTGAGTTAAAAAGCGATACGCGTTCACGACGGTGCGACGGCGCTGCTGTTGTGGTTGTACAATATCGGCATTGGGCATTGGGTTGTGTTTCGCTACAATGTTTTTGAGAACGAATTTCGGTACGAAATAAAAATCGTATCTCCGGGTAGATCGAGAGGGGGATGTACTGCGGATTGTACAGCGCGTCGGCGCGACGAAGACCGCTTGATGGGACGGGGTGGCGGTGTGCGAGCGAGATAGTTGACCGAACGGAAGATAGAAAATCAAACACAAAAACAACTTCGCCGTTCAGCTGATTGGTGCCAAAGACCTTGCATAACATCGCCGACAGTGATAAAAATCCGTAGGTAATCTTTATTCCTTATCGTAATTTGTAATATCACAATCACTAGACAGTCTGTTGACTGTTGTACCTATCATGTTGATACTCCTAAGTTGAACTGTTGAAGACGTAAGTCACTAATTTCCCAAAGTTAGTTTGAAGCTCCTTTTATCTATACACATATCATCCCATAGCTATTAATATTTAATAAGAAGATATTTTCTCTACATAGTGGTTATAGTCAACGGGTTTATTACTTGAGTTAATATTTTTCGGTTTCCACGGGAATTGGGATCCTTAAAAATAAAATATAATATTTTAGGAATGGTGAAAAAAGAAAATCTACTCCAACAATTTTATTCCCGGAAACCCTCCAAGACGACTTGAGCGGAAATAGTGCGATCTATATTAAAAAAAACATATAATGAAAATGTATACATATTTTTCAATTAAATAAATAATAGTTTAAACTTTAAAGTTTCGTTCGTTGTTTATTTTGATTGGTCAAAATGTGGAATATAAGATCAATTATTTCGATTTTCGAATAGGAAGGTCAAGTGGGGATAACGGATATCGTCTCACAGTTGACTGTTCAACTGTTGAGCTTTAAGTGCTGAACGCCTGAACAGCCCTACCGCCCTGAAGTCTGAACTGTCGAGTGCTCAGGGGGCCGATTCTTGAAATCATACATTCATTCTCGTATGCGAATTAAGTCATACATTTTATGGACCGTGACTAATTTTTATCGCATATTCGCATGCAATATACTGCAACTTACTGCTAAAGCGCTAAGCTAGTTGTGGGTGGAATACTAGGATAGTAGGATGCAAATATGCAATGGGCCAACGATGCGCAGGCCGCAGAGTCCAAAGACTATATAAGCCGGCGCCGAATGGTAATGATAACGCACGGGCGCGGAGTACCGATCAGCCGATGACGATTATATTTTATTATTTTGTATTATCGTCCATGCATAACAAACTTTACTAAACTCGATAAATTATTATATATTATAATTTATATTGTTATGTATACACAATAATAAATAATATTTTAGTGTTGACATGTTGTTTTATTTTATTCTGCTGTTCACTGCCACTCCATAATAATAATAATAATACTATTATATAATAGACGAACATCAAATCATTTTGTTCGACAAACTTCACATACGTTGCCGTCGCGACTGATTTTTTCTACTCGCCAGCGTGTTTCCGATCCAAGGTAAGTTAGTGTTCACGAAATTTGTATGACGTACCATGTTTCGATTACGGATTCATAATTTTATTTAGAATCACGCAATAGCAGGCACTGAGTTTGCGTGTGGAATTTTGAAAATGTGATATTAAACTATTGTAAATGACGGTACCTACTACCCAGGTACCTGATAAAATTAAAACTTAAAAGATATTGTGTAGCTGGCAAATATGGATGCAATAGCAACAGGGGTGGAACTAGAAATATGAAATGGGGGGGGGGCGTTATCTGCCGACATCGAAGAGTCATTATTGCTCGGAAAGTAATATATAATATATAAGTTTATACACGTCCAAAGGGGGGAGGGGGTGTGTTAGCCTCCCCCTCGGATCCGCTCCCGATAGCAACTTTAAAATAATCCAAATTAGAACTTTTGATTATATTATAGAAACAAATTTGGATATTTTGTGTTGGGTAAAATACTAGTTAAATATTATATTTGGCTATAGACAAAATTTATTGTAAGTATCAACACCTTTTTAAAAATTATCTAGTTTTTATTTTGTTAATTATTATTATTTTTATAATAAGAGTTAGGTATACCTAGGCTTAGACAATTATTTAATTTGTTGAAATACAGCCATAATATTCTTTCCAAAAATAATTGTTCTTTATTATGGATAAATATTAGGCACTAAGGTAAACAATAGTTTAGGATGTACAAACAATTGAACTGTTTCATAGATATAAAATATTAACATTGAATAGGTAGCATTGATTATAAATACTTTATTTATTGCCATTGGTAGTAGGTACCTAATAAAAAAAATAGTTTTTATCGTATCAATAATGGGTACATTTCATTATCTACTTCAAATTGGTTAAGGCATAATTTTTTGAAGTGCAACATTTTAAAAAGTGATTTTACAAGTCATAATGTAAACCTAGATGTATGGTGTGAACCATTTAACCATATCTTAAATGTTGAAAATTTCTAAATATCGCCCATAATCCATTTTAAATGTATGTATTAACATATCATTTGAGTACAACCAATAATATGTTGTATATCTAGGGTATCAAAAAATGTATGATGTGTCTTTTTGTAATATATAGATATGAACAGAAATTAATCATAAAAAATATGATAAGAAATACATTTTAAACAATTAATTATACTGAAGTAATTGTTCTATAATTTAGTAAAAGTATTTTTAACAATAAATTTGAAAATATTCCAATCAATACAAGTATAGATTAAATTAATAATATTTTGTTAATGTTTCACTCAACAATCAATTAACTCACTAATTAAAAAAACATTATTGTTGCCAGTATACAATAATACATGAAAAGAAAAGTGCGTGTTGTGAACTATGATGGTACAATTGTTTATTAACATGATCGTTCTCTAAATATTTTTGGGATGGATTTTCTAGAGTGAGCTCCAGGTTTGCTTTTTTTCTCATCTTACCATCGTATTTCTCAGCCTTTTTTTTTTCCATTGCTTAATCTGAAATACTTATTATTATTATTTAAAAAACTATGTTACTAGATTAATGATAATATAACAATTACCGCACCGTGGTGTATACGCATAGACAAATTTGCTATCCAATTTGAAATGTATAATAAAAATAATCGGATATATCATTTATATGATTTATATTTTATATTTTATTTTTTTTTTGTTGTAGTTGTCATGAAAATTAAAGTAACGTGATTCTTTCGATAAATTTTCCTGCAATATAATATTATGATCAAAAAGTATTTAAAGATGTATTCAATACAGAAAACATTATTTGAATACTTTTACTAAAATACTTCACAACACTGGTTATTAGCGGGTTTTTACTGAGTGGGGGGGGTATGGTTGATGGTTATGATGGAACATGTATATATGGTGCGAGGATTCTTCACTACAAACCTGGGTGGATCACCCATCCAGGAGCTAACAATGCTGGCCGATGGTTGACCTTAGTACACGTTAGTGACTGTGGCCAACCATCATTCTACACCAAGTCCCAACTAAGTTTTATAATAGAGAAATATAATCTAATATTAACGCGAACAAAGTGAGTAACAACACAAGATTGGTCATACTGAAAGCAAGTTTATATTTGTGGGCCAGAGAAAAAAAAATAATACTCTGATATGCTCTTAAAATGTATCCAGTTCTATGTGTCTATCCAGTTGGTTACTTCATTCTTGATTTACTTATATTGCCTATATATTCAACATTTTAGATTTTGATATTGTTGTTCACACTCTTAATAAATATTTATATTACTGGAATTAAAATGTTAATTCATGCATGCAATTTATTAAGACCTAAAACTGGTTTTTGGAAATTATTTTTTAACGAACCTAGTAAAACCTATGTTTTTCTATTTTCTAACACTAACCAAGACCAAAAGCTTTTAAACCAGTTTAATAGCTCTTGGTTCCAATCTCGATTATGGTATTAGATAATAAAAAAACCAAGATTTCATCTGGTTAATTATAAACTGGTTTTAAGCCCTTATATTTATTAATTGTTTTTTTTATTTTTTAATTCAAGTTTATAGTTTTTCATTGAAATTTCAATGTATCCGTCTAATGGTGTTTGCTGTGGTTATTTTATTTGTCTGTCTGGCATATGGGAACTCAGCCAGGTTTCAGGACACTGATATTCACTCTGGAGACTTATCAAAAACGGTCAAGGACTATTTTCTTTGCCGGCACTGCGGTACAGATATTTCACCATTATCATCACTTATATCAATTGACAGTCCAGCTGCTTCAGAAAGCCGAATTTCTCCATTATTTGGTTTAAAAGATGTCAAAGTCCAAACTGTAAAGAACTCATTCCACTCACAATTTGAAATTCTTACACTATCTAAAACTTTGTGTGTTGGAAAAGGCAATGTAAGTCAAATACTCAATTTTTTTAATTTTTATTTTTATTATAAATCAGTAGTTGGCCACTGGTGGCTCGCTAGCCTCATCATCCCTCTTGATATTTCATACGACCAGCTCCAATATGATAATTTAATTGATTATTTTATATTTATATATTTTCTTGAATGTACCCATTCTATATCTATAAAATAATTGAATTGTATTTATACTTAGCAATAAGATAAAATAAGTTCTAATAAAATTTTTAATTTCTGTATGACCTGGCCTGAAAAACTTTTAATTTTTGAATATGACCCAAAGTAATTTTAGTTTAAAAAGGTTGCTGACCACTGATTTATCACTGATCTAAATTATTAGTATTATATTAAACATGGACATTCTCTTAAATTGTTTTAATGCCAAGTCACTTTGAAAAAATTTTATTATATGGAATATGCAACAAATAATAGTGTATTTATATTTTATTGATAGTGGCAGACTGAAGATTCATGGTTTCCGGGTTACGTTTGGAAAGTTTGTGTATGTGCTAAATGTGGACGTCATATTGGATGGTAAGTTTATAGAGTGTATTTCTAAACATTTAATTTATTTATTTTTACCAACACAATCTATAAGATATTGATAAATTATTATAAAATGATAATAATCAGTGCTCAAAACTTATGTATTTGTATATTACTTTGGAACTAGAATATTCTAAATCTGGGTCAAACATTTCCTTCATAATAAATTCTTCACAAATTGAAAAATTGTTGTTATTTTTATATATTTTAATAATTTGTTAGTGATTAGGCTGTATTTTACTAATTCATATTTTATTAATAAAATAACAATATTTTAATGACATTCAAAAGCAATATTAACATTAAAAATTAATTTACAATCCTCAACTTCTCCATTATATAAAAAGAATTTGCACTTTCTATATTTTATATATCTGATAAAAATATCAGTTAACTTTATATTTATAAATGTTAGTTAAGATATCAAAAACAATATAAAACACCAGACTACATTGCATATATTAAATTATTTGGGTAAAAATATATATTTTGTATAAAAAAAAAAATACGAAGTAAAATATTTCTTTGTTTTTTAGAGCTTAAAGTTTCAAGCCTAGTAATGGCAGTATACACATCCAGGTTAATTAATAGTTATCTAGTAAAATTTACTTTTACTTTACCATGTCAAAATTTAATAATTAAAAATACTGTAGTAATAACAAATTATTTTCAAATGTGCAATAGTACCTTATCAATCAGCATACATTTATAGATCCTACATTCTTATGTTTTATTTGATATTAATTTTGGAGTGACTTTTCATTTAGACAATTTGTTTCTAATATTTAATTACTATATAGTTATTACTACTAGTCGATGCTTGATTGGGAAAAAATTAAAAGGAGGATGCTAAAGTGTAAAAAATATTTGGGTACCTGAATACTGAAATATCTTATTGATTTGAATATAATTAGAGGGGTACACTTACATATTTTCTACGATGAAAGTGGACTCCGACCCATTGATAAATGTATGTATTGTATAAACTATGTTATGTTTTAGGATGTTTGAACCTTTACATTTGGCTACTAGTGATAAAATATACCCATCAAAAGAAGGGTTTTATGTTGTCATCATCTCAAGTATTATTAACGAACTACGTGAGTTTAATTTGTTGATTGTTAGTAAATAAAAAATAAAAAATTCTAGTAACCAGTACTCAGTTGGTACTTTCATATTTTTGATATGTTGTTGACCAGTTTATATAAAAGATATTTTATATTAAAGGCCCATGTATTCATTTTTTTAATTTTTCTTATTTAAAATTGTATCTACAGTTTTGAGAAAAAAAATATGCCAATTTTAGGTCTTACAATTTTTTTAAAAAATATATATATTAATTATCCAATATACATCAGTATTCTAAATTAATTAAATTTTAATCATAGTTCAACATAATATAATACAATAAATTGTAATTTTTGTTTTTATATAGTTACTTATATTCTATTATTGTATAGTTTTTGGGCTCAAACCTAATTATTATTTCTAACTACATCTAAAATAACACAAGGGTCTTTTACCTTTTTTTGCGGCAGACCAAATTTGAGATACGCATTGGCATCGCGGTCCAACATTTTTAGAAAAATAGTAAGGTTATGAAATTGAAGAATAAATAAGATTTATTTAGAAAATGTATGTTTATTTTGTAACGCCTCTATTAATAATTAGTTTTAGTATTTATGTGTGACTATTATAAGCTGTTATGAATAACACCAAAATTATTTGATTAAATATTGATATAATAATAATTAACTATTACAAATCATTTTGTTTTAAAAAAAAAACTTGTAATTCCTTAAAAATTAGGTATAAATACCATGTATCAATGTCAGCAATATACTAAAGGTAAATTAAAGTAATACTTGGTAATTTAATAGGTAGGTAAATAAAAATATAATATAAAGGGGCTTAAATTTTAGGAGGATAAATTTCAATATCTAATGCACCGACGCTGCCCAGAGAAAAATTTGTTAATATTTTAATTTTTACTATTATTAAAACATAAGCATTCATATATTATTTACTATCAGTTGTAGTTCTCGTTAATATCCACTCATTTTAATTTAATTTCTAATTTTATATAATATCTTTAATCTCATTATAATGTTGGTTCTTTGTTTAAGATGCTGACTCGTTAATTGTGGTGCCAAAACATTTTTCTACAATAGAAGATATCTCAGATTAAAAATGTCATCTCCAGGCAATCAAAATTCAACTGACAGCAAACATGAAATAGTTATTAAAGACAACATCACTACATTTAAAATCCTTAAAACATGTGTTGATGAACCACCAACAGAGAATCAGAAAGAAAAGTTATTGCAATTTGAAGAGGAGTTTAAAAGTCGATACACGGATGATGATGAAGATTATGTTGCTACAGTAAAACTTGGATTTACAGCTCCTCCATTAGTTCCTTCATATAGACCATTCTGGAATCGTAAAAGAGATAATAATAGAAGATGGGAAGACAGGAGTAATAGACATTCGCATTATTCTCATCATAAAAAACCAAATTATGGTTATAATAATGATTATAGAAGATAAGATAAATTATTTACAGTATGCATGTGGCAATTGTATTATCCAGTGATGTTCTGACTTGTATAATAATTTATACCTTAAAATGATTGTATTACAAAATCTATTATAATAATTATTTTCTTTTAAAAATAAACATTTTGGAATTTAATAAATATAAATAATTTTTTTAAATTTATGTGACCAAGATGATTTTTTTTAATTGAAATTATTCTGCATTATATTAACATTACTCCTGTCTTGTACGCATGCAATGTGTGATTGTCTACCACTGATTGCATTATAATTATTTTTTATTTAATAAAAGTGCTCTTTGAACTGCACAGAAGAAATGTGTTGGATTTGGTTGCTTATTTTTCTAATTATTTATTTGAATCAATAAAATGTGCTTAAACATCTTTAGATATATATCTAAATATAAACAATTTTGATGAATTTTAACTATACAAATGTGTACAAAAGTTTACCTATGGCCTCAGAGTTTGGATTTTTAGTTTTCACATAATTATATTTAATGAATTTATACAACTCTACAAAGGTAAACAATTTGGACAATTTAATGGTTAAAGAATTCGTAAATAAAAATAAAATATTTGATTAGTTTTTGGTGTTTAGAGAATATTATTGTTTTAAAATAAATCGATTGCACTATTGTCTGTAAAACTGTTCATTTCCCGAGTGAGGATTAATTTTATAATAAGTACCCACAAGAAAAATTGTATTGTAAAAAAATGATTAAAATCATTTAGAAACTTTAGAACAATCATTTCAAACTTTAGAATATTGATATTTTTACTGATCATCAATCTCGATGGTTATTGTAATTAAATTTGTAGTCACTGGTGTTTTTGAATATTATACTACTGTTTGATCAACTTTTTTTTTGCGTTATGTTCAAACAAGGTTCAATCCAAGAATAAAACAAAACTATTAAGAACTAAGATTAATCATAAGTACTTTAAATGAATAATTAAATACTAGTGTCTCGCTTATATGTTTTATATGAGTACATAAGAACTTACAAAAAGGGGGAGGTAATCCACATCTAAATTATATTACATTTTAGATTCTAAGCGGAGCGAAAGAATGTATTGATTTTTCAATAATGTGTGTGTTTTTTTCTGTCTGTCAGCAACACTTTGGTTGCTCCGATTTTCGAGATCAGCATATTTTCTAATAGAAAAACGAATCTAGTTGGTACTTTGAGGAGGTCAAAATTGAAAATTCCAAGTAGTTTTAGAGAGCGTCAAGAAAACAAAAAAAGTGGTAATTTATATGCATAGCCAATTTTTGAAAAGTTGATTTTATTTTTTTTTGTGTAACTCAAAAACTAATAACCGTACCTTTGAAATGTTCACCCAATATTTCTATTACCATTTTCAATGAATAGTAACAACTTCGAAAAATGTTGAATCTTTTTGAGCTAATATAGTCTTGAAATAAAAATGTTGGGAAATTCGTAAATTTTTTTAAAATTATTCTCGATAAATTTTTTCACTGAATAAAAAAGCTTGACAGTTTAATACAAGGTTCCTTATAAGTTTCATTAATGTAAGTTCAAAAATATTAATAATGGCATGATTATTTTTTATATGCATTCAAAGTTCAAATTTTGATAAAATTCTTCAAAATTTCGAAAATGTTCAAACTATATTTCAGTTAAAAGTATGAATAATCCGATAGCAACGTAAAAGTGTAACATACTGTCATACTGACATCCATACCCCTTTGTACAAGGTGCAACGAATAAATCAACTACCTAATCAACTTGATATTGTATACAAATTACAAAACTTTACCTAAGTGCTGCCTTAGAATTTTATAAACTTATAACTTATAGCCAGGGTCCCAGGATGTGAATTTAAATTCAGTGTTGGCCGTTAGGTAGTAACGTAACGAAAGGAACGCGTTACTGTAACGGAGTTATTTTGTTTAACGCGTTACGTAATTTCATTAGAATTATTTACAAGTAACGAAAATGTAATGAAATAATTACTTCTGATAAGTAATTTCAATATTCTAACGCTTTACAGTTTTGACGTGTTTTGTATGGTAACCGATATCGGTAGCAATAAAGTTTGAAAAAAAATGTTTTTACTGGTGTCGTAAATTATATGAATTAATTGTGAAAATCACTCGGAAATCCTTCCACCGCAAAATTCAAAAACAAGTTAAATACGTATGGAAATGGCCGGCAACAGGTATCGGCGCAACACTCAAGTTCGTAAAAGATTAACATTTTCAATTTTTTTTGTTATTGTAAACTATGGATAGTAGGAGACAAGCTTTATCTAGTGGTAAAAGTCTTACTATTTTGTTATAATAATTATATAAAGAGATATTGAATTTTCAAACGTAGGATTTACATGATACTTGATGTGTAAAAAAAAATGATTTTGACTCTCCTGAAAACCTAGAAAAAACGTCGCTTAAATAATCCTTTTGTCATTTAAAAATCTATGTGCCTATCAATGTGATGAGTACTAATGACTGTTGATGAATATAAAACCTAATTCTAATCTGATAAGTGATAACTATCTTAGTTAATGCCTTTATGGTAGGTATAGGGAGGACTAGGTACACTATATATAGCACATTTTCCCATTATTCAGCGGACATAATTGACTGGGGCAGATAGCGTCATGGGTCTATGCGGTCGGATAGTTCAGTGGTAGAGCAATCGCCCAGCAAGCGAGAGACTCGGGTTCGATTCCCGGTCCGGAGGCTAGATTATTGACGTTATTTCCCCTGGAGAAGTTAACAATATGAATAATGAAAACTCCATATTAGATAAACTCAAGTGTTTGACATTCAATTTCTTGACAACATGTCATGTATAATAGTGTACATAGTACATACTTTACATCAGTTTTAATTTTATTAAAACAACATTTCTTATATCAATATAAATACCCTTTTATCTAGGTATTACGATACTTTTTTTTTCGAACACAGGTATGGGAAATGACAATCTATGTCGCTATGTAGTATACCTACTACTTAATATTGAAGAGCAATGAAAATATTTTTTTAACTTTTCTGTAGACTACTTTATCATTAGGTACATACTATTTACTAATTTATATTGATTTCAAACTATACTGTTTGATTGTGATCATGGTGTTAAATAATATGAAATAAATAATACATTACATTGATTAATTGCACATATTGTTTTTTATTTATAATTTTAATAATACTCATTACAGATTAAAAATTGAAATCGTTAATCTGCAAAACAAAATACTTTCTTAAAAAATATATATATAGAACGTTTTGCCATTATTCTGTGAACATTAAAAATAATGAAAATTCCATATCAGATAAACTTAATATTTTAATGATTTATTTTTTGACAACGTCAAAGTTGTTTGCTTTCAATTCCTGTGATTTCAAAGATGCACTTCCAATGGCGACTTCATCAACACCTTGAGATCCAATGTTTGAGGACTGGAATATAGATGATGCATCAGATGATGCTGAACCAGCGGAGAAAGTGTTTAATGGAGCTGGCGTCGAAGATCCGATGAAAGATTGTTGGCCGAAGTTGAGTGGAGCTGCGGATGAACCAACGAAACCTTCTTGGGCGACGTTTGAGCTGTAGAATCCAGCTGGGCTGACAGTTGAACTGTATGTGCTTATTGGGCTAGCCGTAGAGCTGTAGAATGCACCAGCAGACGCTGGAGTAGAGCTGTAGAATGCACTACCAGATGATGGAACAGAGCTGTACAATGCACTTCCAGAACCTTGAGCTAAACCAGATGAGAATGCTTTGTAACCAGATTGGCCATAAAGAGCACTGGATTCATATCCTAAAGCGACCGGAGATTGTTGATAATAGTGGACAGTGGCGAAACGTTGAGCCGGGGCTGCAACTGGGACTGGAACCTTGACTTCAACTGGGACTTGGACTGGGTATGGAACCTTCTTTTCTACTGGGTATGGCACTGGTCTGTCTACAGATACTGGTACTCTGACTTCTACTGGAACTGGTACTTTGACCGGTACATCGTACCTGACTGGGTATGGAACGTTCTTTTCAACTGCGTATGGTACCAATTTTTCTACTGGGTATGGCACAGCCTTCTCCACTGGGTATGGCACTGGTTTTTCGACGGGGTATGGGTATGGTACTGGCTTTTCTACGGGGTATGGCCTGTCAACATTTACTCGTACTGGGTATGGCACGGGCTTCTCAACTGCGTATGGCACGGGTTTCTCGAATGGAACATGGACTGCGTATGGCCTGTCGACCGGAACTTTCACTTCATAAGGCACGGGCTTTTCAACTGGGTACGGTACTCTCTTTTCGATTTCTACTGGGTACGGTTGAGGAACGTGAATTGGACGGTCCACATTGACTTTAACGGCGTATGGCACATGTTTTTCTACTGTAACTGGGTATGGTTGTGGAATGCGGACCAACACGGGGTATGGAACTCTCTTCTCAACTTGGACGTAGTATGGAACTGGAACTTCTTTAGCGATGGTAACTTCATGATGAGGTGCAGGGGCGTTAGCTACGGTTGGAACTTCAATCGCATCTTGGCTTATTGAGTCAGACTTGATGATTGCTCCTTGAGAGTAAGATGGGGCAAAAGCTCCAGAATAGTATGAACCGTATGATGTAGCGAAAGCTGGTGATTTGTTCAGAAGGACGGGTTCTGGGGTGGATGACACAACTGGTGAAGCTCCGCCTACTAAAACTGCGGGGGTGGAAGAATACCCAAAGCTTGCGTCGGATAATGCGGCACCAGAGACAGCGGCGCCAGACACGAAAGGTGCTGGGGTCGATGATCCAATTAAAGCTGCTGGGGTAGATGAACCGAAAGAGCCATCGTAGAATGGAGCGGGTGTGGACGATCCAATGAACGAAGCAGAGTCGAAGGACTGAGCTGCAGCAGCGTTGGAGTAGGCATTCGGCGCAAAAGCGTTGCCGAAAGAGTTTCCGAAAGAGCTACCGAACGCGAATGGAGCTGGTGTAGAGCTGTAAGAAATGGATTTAAATGGTGCAGCAGTCGTCGAGAACGAGCTACCAAACGCAAACGGGGCTGGGGTTGATGGGCCAAAAGTCTTGGTTCCAAATGGGAATGGGTTGAATATGGTGTCTCTTTTTTTCTCGTTCTTGACGTCGGCAAATGCGGCGGACACAACTAGGAGTCCTAGAAGAGCTATTTGAATCTGAAAAAAGCAATGATTGTTATAATTATACACTAATAGTTATTAATTATTTTCATATTATAACATATAATAATGCAATTATATCGAAATCAGAAAAAAATATTGAAATAAAATATAATTTTGTGTACAACTACTATTACTGAATATATTGGCATAATGTAATAAATAGGTAGGTATATAATTTATTAAAATAAATTACAATAAAACCTTTTTTCTAACATTTTAACTATTTCAAGATATACCTAAAATAATGAATAGCATTTTCAAATATTTTCTGATAATTGTTTTAGTAATTTATTTTGTTCTTTTAGCTTTACAAGTATACTCTACTTGTCCCTACTGTAACTATACCTGCATATAGTTATTTATAGTAGTCTATGCAAGTGTAATTTTAAATATCTGGAATAAAGTTTGTATTTTTCAATTATCAATTTACAATATTGGACTAGCTTATCAATTGCATATATCTTTAAACTATAATCGTATCATAAATATTAATTATATTTACAATTGAAACATAATAATATTATCAAAATGTTCATTTAAATTATATAATAAGTTAAAATTTTCAAAAATATAATATTATATTTTTAGTATGTGTATCTAATATTCTAATTATCTATATAATTGCATTAAGATGAATATTTTATTGCTAACTCCTACATTTTTATGTTTATGCTAACAGATATTAATAATAATTATGAAGGAAGAATAGTGAAAAGGTTTTTAAATACGTTAATTTGTCTCAACAAATTTATGTCTACACTTTACAGCGATTATTATCCATTGAAACATTAAGTGGAATATAGCTAATTTTATATCAAGACGATGTTTAAACGTAAATATTTATCAAATAAGTATATAAAACAAGGAATACTTGGATTTAAAGTTATGCTGAGTATACCAAGGTACTATTATATTATGGTATTGGATCGTTACTAACGTTCATAATTTTACGTTATTTTATATTTTAAATATAATAAGAAATTAAACAAGTCGTTTAAGTGTAAAACTATAAAAGTATGATAATTATAAAACAAAAATAGTCTCGTTCGTTCTCACCATAGCACTGCAAGCCATAATGCTTGTCGCTTCTGCCTGTTGTCTGTTGGTACTGTTCAGCCCTGTAGCTACCGATTGACTGGATACTTTACTGGACGTCGGCGTTTACTATATATAGGTACACGCGCGGGCACTATAATGTATTGGATGGTTTCCAGCAAAAAAAATTTGTCAAAAAACCAGTAATCCGGGATGGGAGAATTTTTTTATGTATATCTATCACGAAAAAACCCCTCCTAACGCGATGAATATTCGATATCCGTTCCAAGGTTTTTTTATTACGATTTTTTATCGATTTTTTTTATCATATTAAATGTATTTGGTTTTAAATTGTATATTCGTATTATACGTGGTTTTTTTTTCGTCTGTATTTGTTTTTTGTTTGGTCTTCTTATGTCCAAAACCGGTTGCCCGTATGCTCATTCAAGGGTTGCACAACCGTAATATTATTATATTATGATATGGATTCTGCAAAATCGGCGACCTTCAGCCATTAAAATATATCCCATCCCACATCGATTGACTCGCAGACTTTTTGCTCCTTCATCATTGTCACTGCAGTGTCGTAGAATAGGAGGTAGGTACTTCGATACATATAGGTACACAGTAAATGGTAATTATGATAATATTGAATGCAAAACGAGTCAATTTGTGTTCATTTTTTTAACCGCTTTTTATAAAATATTCCTTAAAAATTATGTAAATAACAAATTGAAATAATGTAGATTTTGATTTTTCGTAACAAAGATTATTATTTATTATTGTATATAATTATTATATATTTTATGGGTAATACGTGAGTGTTACGAGTTTTTACCTAAAAATACATATAGTTACATTAATATATGCAGTTAATTTCATATTTTATTTCACTTTCATTATTATTATATAAAATGTTACGATTTTACAAATGTTATAAAAAGTATAACGATTTTAATCGCAAAATTACTAAAACCTACTTATAAAATCGTTTATAATATAGGTACCTATCGGTTTGTTCTGTTTTATTTTATTTTATATTTAATCTAAAAATTATTATAATTTTAATATTAAGTAATTAAAAATGATATAAATATTTTTTTAGAACTTCATGTACTCATTACTCAATAGATATGTAAACTTTTGATGCATTTGTATATTATGGCTAAGCATACTATATGATGCATTATTGCATTATAATATTTGTTATAATATTAACAAAGTTTTGTATCACAATTTATTTAAACTGCCTATTATAAATGTATATTAGAATTTATTACAAACGCGTTTATGCTCGAGTATACATTTCAAATTGAATCAAAAAATATTAACACTATTGATAAGATAACAGTTCAATATTCAGTTTTCTTAAAAACTTTTTAAGATTTTATCAAAAATTTATTTTAATATCTTAATTTGTATATTATATATTTATCAGATTTGAGATAATATATTTTTATAAAGCTATTTCATAGTATATTTACATTTATATTAAAACATATTAAAAATACATTCAAATATTTAATATCAACTGCCATCGCTATTTCAAAACCAATTAGAAATTAACTTGTGATTTTATCGACCTATTACATTGTTTTAGATTCTGAGCGGATTCATGAATGTATTGATGTTGTGTGTTTGCTTTTTGTGTCTGAAAACACTTACTATCACAGTAGAAAAATGCTTTGGTTTTCAATATCAATATCTATCTAATGGTATTTGAGAGTTGAGAGCCGCGAAAGGTTAAAAATAAAAAATTCCCAGAACTTTTCTTACCTAATAATTAAGTGAAAAAAAGTGGGCAAGTGAGTACAGCTGTTCTGTACTTACATTATGGATCACTTTAATGGATGTGTTAAATTTGAATTCAATACTATAAAAACATTGTACGATGCGCTAAACTATTCTGAGTGAATACCGTCTGTCAACCTGTGTTACTACAAGTAAATTATTTTATGATATTATTGCTATTAAAGTAATTTATTTTACTATTAGTAAAACAATAGGTTAATTAATTTTTGCCGTAAACATTTCATTTCATATAGTTACCTACTTCAAAAGTTTCAAGTATCTACCCACGAATAACATTTTTAAATCACAAACAAATAATTAAAATCGTTATTTTCCGTTTAAATATATAATTTTGTCTAAATTTCAACTAAATTATCTAGTAAAATAAACTGTGTTTTTTTGATTTTTAGATCTTTTGGTTAATATATGAGGTTACCATATATTATAATATTATATTAAAAAACTTTTTTTTTTTTTAGAACTGAAGTTTAAATTTAGAGGAAATTTAATATATAAAGGTATTATAATAAATGCAATGTTTTCGGCAAAAATTAATTACTAATAGTAAAAGTTACTAACAGTAATGTATATTAGTATATTACTATAGTAGAAATATAAATATATCATGAAATATTTAGGTACTTAGTAGTGTAGGCTAACAGACAGTCTTCGCTTAGAATAGTTTTTTTTTTTTTTATTGATCTTAAGTTCAGTAACAACTATTAGCTGGAGTACGGCTGGATTGTAACACTTGTGAGTATGTGTGGTAAGAATTCGTTACTAAAAATCTAGGTGGTCACCCATCCGGGAACTGGTGACACTGACTGATGCTTGCATTAAGAACACGTTTCGTGACTAAATACAACCATATCACGCCACACCAAGCCACCGAATAGCCTTTTGTTTGCAATAGATAATTTATTGCATTTATTGAATTCATTTAATATTTGATATTTGACATTCAACTGACAACTGTACAACAGAGTGGTTTGTAGTTACCTACTTTCTCCCTTTTAAAAATGTGATTTATGATAAAAAAAAAAAGATCGAGATTCAGGAACCGAGTGGGTGTCATTAAAAATGTGATAAATAGAATTAAAAAAAAAAAATCATTATTCGAAAAAACTATTTTATATCGTCTATGTTGAGCAACAATCGAATTAATAAAAATAGTAATGACGAGTAGTATTGGCGTATTAACGTTAGGTAGATACTCAGTAAATAATATATTTTATTTAGTAAATATTTTTATTGGATGTACCTACCTAAAGGCTATAAGATCTAAATTATAATATCCATTGAGAAAAAAAAGATAAGCGTAATTTGTTTATACTTTTAAACTTGACGCGTAGGTACACAAATCTCTTTTCAAATCATTTGGTATCGTTTACATTATTGATGTTTTGTCCAGCCATCAGTTATCGTTTCAAAATATATCCATTAAAAATAGCGCCAGATTGGAAAGAAATTACTTACCGGCAGTCCACCTAGACCGGCCCAAGCTCCTATAACTTACTGTTACCCACCTAGTACCCTGTTACCTGTATGCATTTTATTAGTAAACAACACGATTATATAATTTACCTACCCTTATTATAAATACAATGGCACATTTAGATATTAAGCAATAAGCGCCCTGGGGCAACATTTTACTCACCCCCCCCCCCCCCAAGAAATATTCATTAAATATTGAATATATTTTGTAGATAATAAATATAAATATATTTAAAATAATCATTAATTACTATACTTCATTTAAATTATTTTAAAAAAATGCTCTTATATTTTTCATCATGCACGGTCTTGAGCAAACTCCTGAATAACATCATTATAGTTTATTGTTGTAGTGACATCAGTATTTTATGTTCATAATTGCTATTTGCTAATGCAGAGTCTTTCTTCACCTATGTTTGACCTTGAGCATGATTTTATGAGTCTTGGGTTGAAAACGATCTCTCAATTGAAAAGTTACTAGTACTGAAGTGCATAATAGCATTATGCAATATCTACATAAGTGGACACTACACCCTATAGGCGTAGTGTAATGAATTTATGTAGGCGGACTATTATGTTTCTGGTAAACAACATATATTTTAAAATTTTAACTAAAATAAAAAATTACGAAAGGGGAGCTAAACAAATTGTACGCTTAGGAGATCACGTTTAGCTCAGTATGTTAAAAAATTAGAATGAATTGGTAAGATAATTATCTAGTGAACTATTGGTTTTTTTTTAGATTTTAATACAATATTTTAAAGCAAGTTGCACAAACAATTTACAATTTTAAAATATCTTAAAATTTAGGCGATTATCGGAAAACCATTTCTTATTGGCTATTGACTATCTAGATCATTAGAGGAACCACTATTCCAAATTTCAAGTTTTGTAGTTTTTGAGTTGTAGCTATGAATGAGTGAGTGAGTGGTATTTTATTGCTTATATATAATATATATTGTTATATAATTTGGAATACTACTTAGGTATTATAGTATTATAATATATTATATTATTTTAATATTTATAAGTAATATCATTCATTTTAAATGCTAAGTACCTATTTATAATCAATGGTAATATATACAATTTTCAGTTTTTTTGCATATTATTATATTTTTAACATTATTTATGAATTACGAGTTTCAATATCATTTATTATTTATTAGGTAATATTGTATAATATGTTAAAAAATGGATGGAAAAGTGGGGAGTGGCGGAACAGAGCCCCCACGTTATTATTATGGCTAAGGCGTTTACTCTTACAATTTTTAGATTCTGAGAGGAGTGATAGAGCTAGTGGTTGTACAATGGTGTTTAATTTTTTAATTTTTTATCTTGTATACAAGAATTCTATATACAATTTATAGCAGAAGGAGTGCTTCGATTTGAACATATAGTATCTTATCTTTTAGAAAATTGGACTAAGATGGTACTTAAAGAGGTGATTTTTCGATTTTCTCAATAGTTATTTAATGCCACGGGTAAAACTACTGACCAATTACGAAAAACCACTAAAAACGGGATTTTAATTTCTAATGCTTTGTTTATCACCATTGAAACGAATAAAAAATTGTGACGAATTTAAAAATGTATCTTTGCACAATGAAGCTATATGATATAACTGCATTATAGATACCTATACCTACTTACAGAATACATGCTATAATAAATAATAACAATATAAAATATCCAGACTGACAAACCGACTCTGCTCAGAATCGTTTTTCGTATACTGCAATGATATTATATCATTGAATTCAAGTTTAATACAATCCACAGTGACCCACTTGTAATCTACTGTAGGTACACTGTTTTTTTTTAGGACTACATCATTGCTGACGATAATTTTGGAACTATGTAAACTCAACGGCAAAAACGGTAGGTACAAAACAAAATTCATAAATCATTACTTCATTTCTGAAAATAGGTGACTAAAACAATGATTACTAATAACTATACTAACTTAGTCGTCTCAACATTTTCGTCACGATTAGCCGAAATTAATATTAATATTAGGACAAAGTTATATATAACCGCTAAATAATAATTAAACCGAAAAATAAATTTAGAAACATTACAATTAGAGCGCGGATTTTTATGCAATTGCATTTTTTTCCTTTTTACATTTTGGATTTTTGTCAGTAATTTTTACGAACCATAGTTTGAAATGAATGCCGAAATTTATTTTGCATATTTTTGAATATTTAACGGTGTTGCATATATTTGCATATTTTTACGAAATTCAAAATGTATTGCATATCGAAGCGAGAATTTTAAAAAAACGGGTATAAAATATATTTTGTCAAGTAGAAAAATCAAAATAAATTTTGCATGTAAAAAATAGTAAATAGTAATTGAAATAAAAATAAGATAACTAATCGACTACGATGCAAACGTTTTTATGTCTATAACCTTAATCACTCTTGCTGTGTCTGTCAGTTATCGACATACCGTTTAGTTATTAGTCCGTAAATCGTGAATATGCCGAAAATAAGTAATTCGATTTGCAATAAAATTCGAGAATGGATTTCCTCAGTCAACAAAGACACTGAGGTTTTCACTACTAATGGAAAAATAGTATTTTTCAACCCTTGTGAAAAATCTATTGTTTGTGAGGGAAAGTCTCAAGTAGATTAACACATAAAAACAGGTACTTATATTTTTGTGCAATTTTAGTTTATTTTATTGTTCTGTATTTGCTGGTTTTATTGTTTTTACTTTTCTTAATTTTTTTGCATATTTCGCATATTTTCATTATTTTTCGTTCATTTGAATAATAAATACAATTTAAAAAACTTATAAAATTATATCCTACATATTATGTTGCATATCTTGATACTTCTTAGTAGATAAAAATCTGCGCTCTAATCATAATATTCAAATTGCAGCATGCGATAAAGTCGAAGTGGTATATTATCCAAACGAAGAGATCCCGTTTATACCAATCTTATAAAAACTCGACTTGTTTGGAGAAAATTGTATGACCAGTCAGCAAAATAATTGTACATGTTGTTACAAAGTATATGAACCTGTTTGGACCGATTTATTGTATAATATAATTTATAAACAGCATTTTTCATATTATTTTTCACAAGCTTAAGATTGTCAAACAGTTTGACAAGGTTACATTGTGCTTAAAATAATATTATAGGTACATTTAGACGCACATCGCATCTGGTCTAAGTAGGTACAGTGTACACGTAAAACATCTTACATATTAGGATTGATAGAAGTTCGGTATAATACAGGAATGTTCCTTTTTTAAACTAAATGTCCCGTTAACTGTCATCACTCGTCGGGACAACTAACTTCGTCATTTTCCAAAAAATGAATGTCAAAACATTAATTAACATTAAAATTTTTTCCAGGCAAAACCTTTCAAAAAATAATGCAAATTACCTTGGCTTGTAAGAACGTTCCTAAGATTAGTATTAGCTTAGATTATGTGTACAAAATGAGCATAAGTTAGAACATGTGAAATCAAAAGGGCATAACTACAGTTATCTCATTAAATATTCATAATGACAAAAATGTTAATAGTTACATGCATTAAAAATGTAATATATAATTTAAAAATATCTTAAATATGTATAAATATAATGAACTTACAAGTAGGAATTTTCAAACTTTGATACTGCTGTCACAAAGAGTTGGTAAAATGTACTTAAGCCCTTTTTACCCGGGACCAAAGAATATTAACACGACAAAACGTATCAAATAAATAAACAAGTGTAATGTCGAGAAAATTTGTTTTAAAGGGACCTCTAATTGGTAGTTGCACTCGGGTCTCCTGAGACTTAAATCCGGCACTGAATACAAGATTCCTCATATTATATGTTAATATTGTATCCATTCAAAAACATTATACATTATAGGGACATTTTTTAAAGCATTTAAAGTTCACATGTAGACAACATTTTAATACATATTACTCATAAGTACGTATTTTCACACTGTAATCAAAAATCAAAAATATATTTAAATACAATTATTTTTTATAAACATTTTAAGTTCAGATTTGGATGAAATTAGATATTTACACGATTTTAGTTCTTTTGGTTTATAGTTTAAAAATAGTATTTGTTTGTACTTGAAACTTTTGATGCATATTATTTTATAATTTTATGGACAATAACAATTTCATATGCAAAACTCTCACACAGCTCACCTAAAGCCATCACTATTCCAGGTTTCTCTTACACTGACGCAAAAAATTCATAAAAAATCTTACTACTGAAGTGTGGCAACAATATTGGTCAAAACAAATGACCAAACTTAACGAAATCAAAATATCAATACTCCTATGGCCTCCACCGTCAGATTTCTCCAGAAGACAAGAAGCAATAATTATAAATCGTTTCATAATAGGCCACACCTCATTAACCCATCGCCATATAATGACAAGAGGCGACCCACCCAAATGCTTTACCTACCAGTGGTGTCCATTTAACTATTAAGCATAACCTAACCGAATGCAGAAATCATCAAAAATATCGAGAGGAAACCCTCTGCGCTCCTGCACACATCTTCACGAAATTATCAATCCGGATCTTAGTGTAATTGTACATTTATTTATGTTTTAAAAAAAATTTAATTTGTACAATAAAATTTAAACATTATGTTTATAACACGTTACTGTCAGACCAATGACCAGATCTGCAGTGGTCTTTATGTTTAATAAAAAAAAAAATTCATATGCCTTGGTTCGTCAAAAGATAATTTATCCTACCTACCGTATTACTAAATGTAATAAATAAATAATTTGAATACCAATATAAATATACCATAAAATATACTTATAGTAATATAGACTGACCGATAATTTTTGCTTAGAATTATGTTTTGTATGCAATGAGTTATCATTGAATTTCAATTTAACACATATGCATTACAGTGATTTACTCAATGATGAGGTACAAATAATTCGGATTATGTATATTTGATTTTTTTAAACTATTTTTTAAACAACTTACAAAAATCCTTGTATAATTGTATACACTTCAAGGTTTTCAACCCAGAAACCAAAATGTTATTAACATAAATCGAAAATAGGTTGAACACTTCATATGTCTTTAAATAGAACCAAGATAATAATAATATATTGAAACTTATACACCTAAATATAAATATTTTATGAAAATGTGTAAAATCATTTGTAAATAATATAATACATTTATTTATTACAATTTCTTTATGAAATACAACAATAAAAACATAATTGATTTTATCATAAACTATTATAGTGTAGCGTAAATATTCTGGTTTTTCTGCTGTTCTTGTTGGCTATTCTGTATTCCCAATTTATAAATGCAAGCACTGATAATTTTCACTTTTTTCCCCGGGACCCAATTTACCGATTCCGCGTACAATAAGCAAGCAGCCACTAATCTGCAAATAGGTATTTAACAAAATAAACAAAAACAATTAGGACGTACCAATATATTGGGGTGCAGTTCAACCAACGTATAAACATAATATTTTGTTCAATGTATAAGATACGTTCTTACATAATATATTGATAATAAATTAAATAAATAAATATCACGTACAATATTTGACGTACTACCTATCTACGGCTAAATATTATATAAATAAATAAATAAAAATAATATAGGTATATAAATTATTGTGAATCGCCACACAAACCCGTTTCATGCGACATAATGTTATAATAATATAATGTAGACGATCATAATATTGAGTTCACAGGGGGTCGAGTCTTGGACGGGCTTATATTCTGCTAAGGGCCGGCGCGAAATCTGATCTCGCGTGTTGTGGTAATACTGCGTTTTCAGTAGGCGGTGTACGACGAGTACAGCGGACCGGCGGTGGTGCGGTGCGCCAGCAGCGTTCGCTTCCAGTGGTGGTGACTGGCCGCCGCCGGTGCCGGCGGCACATAGTACTCGTACGAGAATATCTTTTTGATGTTGCTCATCAGTGAGACCATTAGCGCCATTTTGCTGACCAACAGCGCTTTGCCACCCAGCGTGGACATGAACATGAAGCCCATCGGTATAAGGATGGCCGACATGATCATGTACGTGCCCACGATGATCGGGAACACCCTCCGGTAAGCATGACGTCTGCGCCCTGTTGGAACGAAGTCAAACAAACGCGTCAGAAATATTTTCACAACATATTATGCGGGCTGTATCCACACATCAAACAGGGTTCTAAACAGCAATTTTTTTCCTGAATTTGTTTAGGTACCTATAGTAAGTGGCTTATGTAATATAACTGGTACCATGGACCTATAAACTAACTTAGCTGGTAGGTACCAGGTGCGGACTGGCTGGGATGCTGGGATGCTACAGCATCCCTGGCCCTAAAATATATTTGCCTAATATTATTTATTGTATATTTAAAGACTCTAGGCACCTAATGAACAGCAGATTGTTACCAACTTGCGATTACTAGTGATCTATAATATTGTACAACTTTGATTGAAAGTAGGTTATAACTTGGTACTTATTTACGTTTTTAACGTATATTCCAATATATTTTTAAAACAAAATAAAATATATTAATATTTTATAAATAATCGACATGTATTAAATTTGGCCTAACAATTTTTGTTATTTGCCCTTTAAGTTGTGTAGCCGTATTTTACCAGTCCACGCCTGGCCGGTACCTACAACTGTTGTTATTATGATTTTAAATTATGGACACCGGGGTCCGGTGTATTAAAGACTAAAGAGTAGTAACATTTTACACTTCAAAATATAGGTATGGTGTTAAAATTATGTCTATGTATTTTGTATATAAACGTCTACAATGTTTTCCAAACAATACGATAACATGACGTACCTACTGGCTACTACCATATTGCCTAATAATAACGTACAATATTATTTTAATAGCTTATAACTGTGAATATTTTTATTTGTATATTATTATACTTAAATATGTTAAAATGGGCTCGACCAAAACATGTTTTAAGGAGTAATATTTAGGCATTTCATACGACACATGTACGTTTTGGCTTTGTCATTGTATTTCGAGTAAATTCAAATTTTCGGATCTTATACATATTATTATGTATATATACAATATATAATTTAGGATAGGATGAAAATATGAAATTTAGATACTTATATACTGTAGAACTTCCATATAACGGTCACCGAAGGACTGTAAATAATGACCGCTATTTAGAGGTGCCCGTCCTACAGAGGTAGGATAACACTGGGATAATACTCGACAGGACCAAAAAAATTGACTGTTACATAGAGGTGGCCATTTTATAGATGTGACCGTTAATGGAAGTTTTACTGTAATATAGTTATATAGTTCCATTTCACGCAGCATTTGTATCCGTAATATGTAAAAAGAAACCATCAAATATATGAATTAATTTCTGAACATATTTTTTTTTGTGTGTACAAAACAACTAAACGTTTAATGCAATGGGCAACAATGATCGTCCATATTGTATAAAAAAATGTATTATTCACGAAATGGCTTCTTTTCACGATTCCATCTACTTTACAAAAATAACGATTTCATTTCAATATTTGATTAGAAATGAATATACTATATAGGCAGTAGGCACACACATTAAAATATTTTTAATGTTCTTAATACTAGCTTCAAAATCAAAATATCAAAAAAAACCTATGAGGTGCCCTAGAATAGTAGAATGTATTCAAAACATTGAATAGGTGAGGTAGGGGTCGCCACAATAAAGAAGTTTAGAAACACTGCCCTAAGTAATATTTTAACATTTACATTTGATGTTAGATCAGTTTATTCTCATATTAAATATAACAGAATAAAACAGATTCTTTTGAACGTTGAATAAATCACTATATTAACTGTCCATATGTTATGCGTTATTAAGAGGGAGACAGTGTTATTTAATCTATTCTATAATGATTTGATCGGTAAGTGTATGCGGGTATAACAATAATTAACAGTTAACACAATGGCCGGACGCACACCAAAAAAGGGGGAAACGAGCGGCCACTGGATATGCAGTCTGTAGATCGTGAAAATTTTTTTTCACAGCATTGGTGTGCGCCTACCGCCAGGCCACTGTAATATAATATATTTTAATATACTATTTATTAAAACTACGCAAGAGAAATATTTCGATATTGAACTTCGACAAAGGGTATAATATTAGTGATTTTGATGAATTTACGATGGTAAAACGTTTCGAAATGTTTTTTTATGTTTTATAATTTAACATATTTTCTTATTTTATATTAATAATGTTATAGAATTATTTATAATATATTTATGTACACGCCCCACATCATTTTTATATAATAATACTGAGAATTACTGTGTCATAAATCATAATATATACATTATACACGCACATATAATATACAATATTATATTTTTGTATAAATTAGATTCTCCACGGTGGAGCGGCAAATCTATATTTTTCACAAAATCTGCTGCCCTCCTGCTGTGTAATAAATAGAAACGAATACTAATTTAAAATGTATAACTGCAAAAACAACCTATACAAAAAATATAATAATATCAAATTTATGATTTCAATTACATTGCTTACTTTGTGGGTTTCTTTATTAATTTTTAATACCTTAATTAAATGTATATTTTATTATAGCATATTATGATGAGTAGATTCTAGAAAATAATATGTATTTAAAAGACTTGGATGCCTCAAAAAGGAACGGTGGTCATTACCTATACTTCTTTTAATGTCTGCAGTACTTTGTGTATTATTACTCTATAGTCTCAAACTAATACTTCATTTTTATTACCTAGTTAAAATGTTCAGCTTTTTAACATTTATTAATTGTATTTAGTTACTTTTTAAACTACTGCACTAAACTTTTTTCAGATTATCTGGAATATTGATGGGTAACATGAGAGATATTTTTAGTAAAGTTTGGTAAGAATTATGTTTGGGTAATGATATTATATTTCATAATTACGACTGAGGTCTGTGACTCATAATGAGAATTATTTGATATGATCGTTGTATTACATCGACACAACGTTGTCAAGAAGATTTGATACAGACAGTTTTGAAGGATTTCAATATAGGCAATTTACTAAATATTTGCGCCTTGCGAATATATGCATAGTAAGTGACCATTAGTGCGCGCGACTTAAAATATAAAAATAATTGCTGGATGCATCTGTGTGCGCATGTTACCTATCTTAGTTGACAAATTATGTTTATTAAAATCAATAAATTGTTATCTGAAGTATCTATAAAAACTATAGATATGTCATAAAAAATCTAAAAACATAATATTTTAACTTGTTATGAAGTTTACAATTAGTGTCAATTCGGTATAATTATTATTATATGGTTAAAAATTCTCCAGTTTTTACATTTTAGTAAGTGTGATGATCGATTTTAAATAAACTCCATAGAAAATTTAAATATATTTTTAGATTTCACATTGCATTATTGGCTTTATTGGTTTGAATCGTACTATATACATGGACAAAAAAGGTATGTTTCGTCGAAAAAATTGTATGGTAGTATGAATCCACTTTATTATTTGGCGACATCTCTAAGTGATCATTAAAGTAGTTTATTGTTTTTCGTTGTAACATTAACTACCATCCTATGACGCTGCATATTTAAGTAATATTTACGATGAGCAAGGGGCTTTGAATGTCATATGTTCATAAAAACGATACGATATTCGGAAACTTATCTAATTTAATTTACATAATATATATAGTATTGCATGATTCATTATATCTTATTATATTCATATTAGATTCTGCATTTGTCGGGCCTGGGCTTTACAATGAATACGTTTTTGACCTATGCTGTCCTTTCTATATATCCATGCACAACTCATAGACACAATAGACAAAGTTCAATTGACTGTAAAGAATAAGTCAATTTTCTACAAGTATAATATATATATATTATCATAGAAATTAGAAATTATTATACTTATTTGCATTATACATATTTTATGTTATTTTGTTTGTGATACGTAATAGCACTTAGCGGAGGTTATGCATAGTACATTTTATCATTAATATCAGTTTGTTTGCATTTCTTTGGAATTTCAATACATGTTAATCATTGTAAATAAATGTACACAATTGAGAATGTGTATAATGTATTAAAACATTACTGCAGCATACCTTCGGTGGTGACGTTATTGTCTGGTGTCCATAGATCAATTTGCAATGAATGGCTATCGACGAATGAAACCACTCTGTTGATTAGGTCAAAAGTATGATTCCCGTACCTAAATATAAAATAATTAATTATTAGTATATGTAAATTAATACATATTAAATTTAAACGTGAATTGGTAAGGAATTAATTTATTATTTCTTTCAATCTGTACCTATGTATATTTATTTATTTAATTATTACTATTAACTATCATATACCGGAATGAACTCGGAAATAATAACAATATATTATGGGTTCCAACTTTAAGAACTATCTATCTCGACAAACATCAGATATTAAAAATGAAGAGTCTGCTTTGAATTATGAAGGCTTAGGGTTAAAGAGGTTTCGATATCAGAGAATACTATATTCTATAATTTTGCGTATACAGTTTTGTATAAATTCAGAAAAGGCTTCTTTTCAGCGTATTGATTTTGAATGCCAATAAGATTTTCTAGATAGGTACCAACTATTTAATAATCATTATAGTGACATTTTATGACGAACCATAAATATAATAGGATTCCATACAATGAAGCTATAATGCTGCTACTTATAAGTCATTATATTAAATTTAAATTAAATTATCATCGCAGTAGCTCTTTATACTGTAATAAATCGATTTTTGAAGATATAGCTAGCTGTGTTTTGTGTAAAACAGAGTTTCAGTACAAATGTTAGGTTTATTAGTCATAGGGCACGCTAAATTCATTAAATACATATTATTATTAAACACTTATACGATACGGCGCGATCACTGATAATTATAGAGAAAACTCTACAGTCCATGGCAGTACGCCAGTGCCTTATTATTTAAACCTACATTTCTCTGTTATAATCGTTTTTATTGTCATTTTTTTCATTATACTCAATACTCATACTTTTGAATCCCAAAACGTTTTATTCATCTACCGTTACTCGTAAAGTCGTAAAGCGTGAATATTGAAAATTGTATATTGTATTTGAGTATTAACAATTAATATAATATAGACTATTATTTCTGTTTGGATTCGTTGAATCAGAGCTATTCAAGAATACATAGGTAAAGTTATGTAAGTACCTTTACAATTATTATTGTAATCACAACTCACAATGACTGTAAGAAAATATAATTACAACGCGATTACGCGATTATTATAATTAATAACGTATATTATATTATCAAATAATGTGTGAATAAATTGAGATGAATAACAAAGCATAACATTTTAAACCATCCTGTCAAACAGTCACTAACAGCGGAAATATAATATAAGTATTACGCCGACGACGACGTCAATAATCAATATATTACCTAAACAAGACGGCTAACTTGTATTTAACCTATGTAATTTTACGAAAAATGCAGTGAATCGTATGAGGCAGATAAACAATAAATTATTAATCAATTGAATACTGTCACGGTTCTACAATAGTACAAAATAAAAAATTGAATAATAATAATAATATTTTTATTGCTATTTGTTTGATAAGAACCTATGTCTTTAGTTTGTGATAAAAGTATTATATACTAGGTAGGTATTATACACTTACACTACACGACATTAAGACGACCTCTCCGTTCCTATTTCTATTAGTGGAAGTCACGTCGCTTCGACAAAAGACTAATGAATAATGTTGACAAACTCTGAGGCCCGAATTGTTCAGCCTCGTTTCATACCCAAATTCCGACTTACCCCACTATTATGATATATTTTATAATCGTACGGCTATCCGACTCATCTGAGGCTAAATATAATTAGCCTCTCGGCACTCTTCGGCATTCTTCAATATCGTTCTATCGTTCAACGGACATCGTCGTGGTTTTTGATAACAGTGACGAAGTATGTATCATGCGTACTTTGACCACGGTCTTAGAAGATATCTTCTAAGACCGTGACTATGACAATATTAATATTATACATGGCAAAATAAATTGGTTTTGTCATGATAATAATATATAATAACATAAAGCAATTATATTTTAAAATGTATAAATTATTGAATATAATATTCTTAAAGTCGATCGGAAATAACTATAATTATAGTATACACATTCTTTTTCTTTATAATAGTTAGATGAGGCTGAGCCTCACATGCCTCATCTGACGAGCCGCCACTGGAAAAATGGACCGACCTCTCTGTTGCCTAAAATAATGAACCGATCGAAATATTTACATGGGTCGATCAGTAGATGATACTTTTATAAATTTCAAGTAGATCGGAAGATTAAAGCCTGAGTAATATGAAAAAGTATTAAGGGTCTCGGTGCCAGTTTTTCAAATTATCCACAATTTTATAAAATTTGAAAATTAAATTTTAAATTTTTATTGCCACCTCAATTATAAGACTTTTCTATTAATCTACTACTTGATACCTATTTAGGGGGGGGGGGGTTGATAGGGTGTATTATATCGAAAAAAATGACTTAACGGGAAAAACCCTTAAGCTTTGTAAAATTGTCGGATTTTAATGATTATTCTTTTATCTGAAAGAAGAAGACTTCCTACAGCTCGCATCGATCTCTGATTTTGTAATTCATTTCAAATAATTGTATTAAAAAATTTGTAAAAAAAATATTTTGTATTTTTTTAGACATATTATAAAGTTTGAGAATAAAATATTGAAAAACAGATATCGATGCGGGCTGTAGAATATTTCAATCTAGCAATAAATTAAAAAAAAATTATGAAACTTGGTTGATTCTACAAGGTGGTATCGTTATTCCTGCAGAGTGAATTTTTGAGGACAAAAGGCTATTGGCACCGGGCGCCTTT
This sequence comes from Sitobion miscanthi, assembly GCA_008086715.1. Taxonomy (NCBI): domain Eukaryota; kingdom Metazoa; phylum Arthropoda; class Insecta; order Hemiptera; family Aphididae; genus Sitobion; species Sitobion miscanthi. The sequence goes on from CM017797.1 coordinate 30,344,876, forward strand.
ACATAATTATTAATCGAATAGCTAGTTTTTTCAACAATGTATATTATGTTGTACGCTCAGCAGCGTTTGTGCTGGCCACCCATATTTCTCCTTCCAAGCAACCAGACTTTTCCAGCAACATTCATTCATAGCTAAATAGTATATATCATATTAATTTACTCAATCCATATAACAACAAAGATATTTTGTCCACCAATTTTTCACTCGATAAAAAACACAAAGGTCAATTAGATCCAAAATTTTAATAAAAAAATTAGTGATATCCCAACAAAAACAATTCGTCAACTAAGTGTAGAAATCTCGCTAGGAAAAATAAAAATTCAAGTTAGAAAATTTGTGATATCATAAAACTAATGAATTTAAGAAATTATTTAGCCCTCTTTTGATATAACACCTCTCTAACTTGAGTTTATTTTTCTTAGCCAGGTTTTTACACTTAGTTGACGCAATGTTTTTGTTGGGATAAATAATAACAAATAACTGAAGAATAATTATATTTGTTATTTACATATTGTTTTAATATTAAATTTATTTAGGTATACGTTTATGATACTCATTATTTTGTATGTCACTACAATGCATGAGTGTATCTTGAGTAGATAAGTTTGTACTTCAAACTTCAAACACATGTGAACTATTTCTTGTAGACATTATTCAAGTATTTTTAAGTCCTAACCACAACTCAAATAATCTAATGATTACAATATTATCTGTTAGCAATGTCTGTTTTTTCATTTGATTTAGATAAATGATTAATTCATGACTAAATTTCTACGATTTCAAAACATTGGTAAGAACGTGAATGCATAAATTTGTATTATTTTTTGATTGAAAATAAGCTTGTTCCCTAATGGTCAAATAATTATTATTATTACGCATGTTATATCGGAAATAATAAATACAGTTTTAATATTTCAAGGTAAAAAAATATCAAATGGAAGGTGATTATACCTATGTGATTAACACATAAACATTAATTTTTTCGAAAAGTATTCACGTTTTGGAAATTAATTAACTATAGGTACCAAGCTATAAGTATTTTAAATTTAAAAATAAATGGAGTAGTGGATCAACATAATTTGGGGTACTCCTGTGTCACTCAGATTCTCTCATCTAAACTTTTAATACTTATACGTATCAACGTATCTAACTAACAAACTGCTTGTTAAAAAAATTTGTTTGTAATTAATTCAAATTTTGTAAACAAAAATTTCAAAAACGTTATATATAAATACTTTTAGATACAATTAGTGTTAAGCTTTAAAGGAATCGCCTTGTTTATGTGTTTGAAAAAATGTATTATGTTGTCGGTATGAACTAATATGTATGACTTGAAATTAATAAGAACATAAGGTATTTGACAATAGTTATTGTTGATTTGAATATAAATTAAGATTATAAAATGACGTACCTATACGTTTTTTGAAATGTTTAAATTAAATGATTTAACAATAATAGCTAATCAAAACAATATTCAGAGTATTCCTACCTATATGTGAAATTTGTTATTTATTTTATAGAATCGCTGAAACCAGTAATTTACAAAATAGTTTCTACTTAGCTCAGTAGGTAATCTTCTTTATAACTATATCAGAATGTTTGTAATACTCTATTCAGGCACACAATATAAATAATTTTGTATAGTAGTGTAAGAGGGCAAAAGTAAGTTTTATCATATTTTGATTTTTGTATTGAGCTACTGGGACTTATTTTTTGTATATCATGTGGATTGTGCGTAACGGCCAGCGGTAGGTGAATCGAATTAAGTTTAACGTTTTACCCATAAGGGTACGTTTGATTAAATAATATTGAGAGTTAAAAATACGTGCTAACGTCTTATTTAGTTATTTATTCGAAAACGTGATTTTTTTTTTTTATATCCAATACCTAATTATTATCAATTTTTAAACCAATTTATTTATTGAGATTTGGAAAAAAATGATAGGACGATGTCAACAGTTTTAAAAATACTTAATGACTCTTCAATGTGCTCCCACACTACAGCTATTAATTATAGTAGGTAAATCTGTGTCATTCCCCATTTCCTCCTTGAAAGCACAAGATCATTTCGAGGAAATGCTTCTTTTGATTATCTTATAGTCTATTTTTACTAAAAATCCATATTCTATATTTAATTATAACTTATCATATTCTCGTACCTATACTCTCTATTAGTTTCTATTCTATTTTATTTTATGTAGATTGAAGCTATCGTAATTAATATAATTTGTATATTTCGAATGTAACTCTATAATTAATTCATTTATTAAAATATATGGTTTTATCAATCAATAAATAAACGAAAATAGTGCCCTTTTCAGTATTTAAGTTATAAGTTATAACAAATGCCCAGATGTCCAACAATAGGTATTTATAATACACAGTCACCACGGTGCTTTTTATCGTTTGATATTGTATACACTATTATTATGCTGAGAAAGAAATATATTATTAATTTTGAAATGTTTTATTTTTTTCATATTATTCTGTGATTGTTATAATATTAATTTAAATTAATGGTGTTTAGGAAAATTGTCATATTTTTTATAGATTTTTTTTATTAGTTTACGCCATTTCAGATTTAATACTCTTTGATCTTTCTAGTGTCAATACAATTGAAATATTTGTAAGTAATTTTAAATTTAACATTACAATAAATATATATATATTTTATAATATGTATAGTTATATGTAGGTATCCAATTATTTATTATTGAAGCTTCGCTCCGATACCTTAAAGTTACACACTTTCTGCGTGCTGTTGGTGGCTAATGCGTACCTACCTAAATTTAATATTCAAATAAATAATTATAATTTTTCCTCCAAACTATATACGAGTATTATTTATTATTTTATTTTTTTTTATTTAAAATAAAAAACAAAAATTTGAATGTTTAGAATCTTTAATATATCTTTGAATTAGAAACCTCGTGTACATAAAGTTTATACGGACCACGAATATTGATTAGGTATTGAATATGTAGGTATTTTCAGAAACAATAAAATATTATCACTAAATTTGAATTTGAATAATATTGAATTTATTAAAACGCATCTATGTTGATATCGTTTTATCATCTTATAAGCAGAAAGTCGAATTCAGTTAGTAATTAAGTAGGTATTGTTCAATGAAATTCACTTATTAATAATACATATAGTTATACTATAACAAAGATTTAATATATCTACATATGTAGCTGTATTTAATAATGTAATACTATTATACTATGCACATTTTCAAAGTTTAACAATATTATATAGTTGCATAAATATTATATTTTATTAAAACCCATCTGATAAACTCACGTCCTGTGTAGTATTTTTTAGGAAAAATAAAAACGTTAGAGAAAACTACTAACAGTATACTAATATCGGTATTATATTATGTTTCCTAGTTCTTATAGTTAATTTGTTGAAGGAATTAACACTATTATAAATGACCACTTGCAATAACTTCACCCATAAACGTATTAAGTATTTTATACAATTTCTCTCGGAAATATCGCTGTGTTATGTACGGAAAAAATATTGTGATTGATTTTATGTTATTTTCAATAATCAACTCGTAATTAATAACAGTGCAAAGTGAATTTAATGTTAAAATAGTAGCGTGGTAAAAGTATAAAAGCAATTTCGTAAGGCCGTGGAAACTTTTTTAATTATTTTCAAGACAAAGGTTGTTATTGGTTTAGAGCTACGTGATTTTATAGGTAGGCATACAATGTTTACGGGTACCTATGTTATTAGTAATAACTTATTACCTATGCGAACCTACCTAGAAGTACCTACTATAAACACGGGGAAATAATATAATATGCATATTTTATACTTTTATAACGGATCTAATTTTATTACAGATTTATTGTTCATTTAATAATTTAAATAAAATTATTATTATTATTAAAAATAATTTAATAATTCATTACATTTGTAATAACTATTTTGGAATAAATAAATAGACATTAATAATTTTTATAAAATACCTATATTACTGAATATTAGAAGTAGATATAATATAACTTCTTTATAGATGCAATATAAAAATTCAAATACAATATTTGCTCATGGCATATTATATTATTATTTATATATTCAGTCATAAAAAAACCATTTATTATAAAATATACACTATACGTTTGGTGACAACTAAGTAACAAAATGTGAATCTATTATTCCGTCAGTAGCAGATCTATAATGTGTAACCATATACCTGCATGAAAGTGTGACGTTACTGCGCTGAAGTATCAATGAACTTATAGTTTACCCTAAAAATGGTGCAGATTTGTTAAAAAACCCTAATATGTTCGGAATTTTATCTAAAACTACCAAATCATCAGAAATTTCATTGGTAACTATTTTTGGAGTAAACAGGTATCTCGTGGGAGAGGGGAGATATAGCATCATCGTCCACCCCCGTGAGAACACCCATCTGTGATTCGGGTCTATGGTAGTAAATAATAGACTTCTAATTTGTATGCTTTCTATTTAATTGGGTAAGTATCTACACCAGTTGTTATTATTATATTATATTATCGAGGACGTAAGGGTCTATCATAGTTGGACTACATCAAGGTGACAATTATGATTAATATACTTACTTGGCAGATCTGTCGGTCGTTGTGGTCGTCTTGACCAGACGTACGCCGTCGGCTATCTGCAATCGGTCAGATTGTTCCAACAGCCTAAACGTCCTGGCCACGTTTTGGGCCACGCACTGCGGCCAGTCGGCCGCTCCGCAGCCACGGAACCAATCCGATGGCGGCGGCGACGCCTGACCAAGTCCAGCGGTCGTCGCCACGTCGGCCGCCACTGCCGTCACCGATGCCACTAGCAGCACAGTAGTTGCTTGTAACCGATTCATCTTCCGTGTACGGCCACTGTGCCTCGGACAACCGTATTTAAACAGCATAGGTATGCACACGACGATCGGCTGTGATCGCGATCGCAATGTGAATAATCACCGCCGTGACGAACACGGTTTATTTCATTTAATTGCCATAATAATACAATAACCGTCGCGTACGCGTATGAGTACGTTGCAATTGGTGGCCAGTGTACCTAGTCGAAGACGTCCACGTTTCCGGTTCGATTGTCTATCAGCCCGTGGAAAATTATTAACTCTGAGTTCAAGTGTTTTGTAGACTTCGTGTTACACACACACACATACACACACCGTATTGACGAACCAATATTATATGTGTATATATTTGTTATTACTTATTACTATGTATTATCAGCCAAATTACCGTTTGGTTACAATTGTCCAGCATTTTATACTCGTCGGCAGAAATCAGAGGGAGGGGCGGGGGGAGCATAGCTGAAAACCAAATTAAATATTTTCCTACATGAATATTGCACGAAATGTTCATTGGAATCATATATACTATGGGTACAGAATATTGTCTTAGTAAAAGTGGTAAATATTAATTGTGGAGACATTTTTTTTTTTTTTTTTATTTGACTTCATAGATATACCCATGGCTAAAGATACTATTTGTATATTTAGCCATCGGTATACCTTTATAGTATTTGTATTTTAGCATTTCTTTGTAACAATTGAAAATCCAATAGAAAATACTTGTTATTTTTTGTTGATTTTTTAATCATAAAAAGTCAATAAAAAATTACTTTAACAATATAACACAAACATTATCCTTAATTCATTGAAAAAAAAATGTCCCTTGTTTTTGTAGCTAATTGAATTAAGTTTGACTTTTTTTCAGCATTTTAAGAAATTAACTATAGCTTGTCATTTTGTTTTATTGATTTACAAACAAATTACAAATTTACAACCACAAGGCGAAGCACAAGCTTTAGTTTGTCTTTTTTACACGTAAATTAAGAGTCTATAAAATTCTAAAATAAAATATGGTCATTATTGATTATTATAATGTTGTAATATATTATTATTATATAAATATATTGCCCAATTAAAAATCGATATAATATTTAATTATTTCTATTGGTTACCAAACAAAATGTGGTCAACAGTGTTATAATAATCATTAGCTGCTATAGCAGCCTACATATTATTATAATATATACTAAATAATAGTAGTAGGTTTAATGATGAAATGTAATATTAATAAAATATCGTCAGATAACATTTTGAATATAAAATCGGCGATACTACTGAAATATATTTGGTAGTAAAAACGTGACGGACTGATTGAACAACAAATATAAAAGGTATTCAGATTATTCAATTGTATACATACCATATTATAGAGTGTAATATATAAAACCTAAACCAACAAGAATCAAAAATTACTTTATTATTATATAAGTTTAAATTACGTACCTATCGCTGTTACTGTTGCTAAAATTTTAGTCCTATGTGAACTTTTGGTTATTAGATATACCTAGTATAATTTAAATTTTTTATTTAATATGGGTTCAATCCGAAATGATCTATGGTCATTATGCTGAAATATATACCGTTGTAGAGTCGCTAGACATTATTATATTTTTGCTGTGGTTTATACCATTTTTATTTGTGGCATTTAGATTAATGTAAATTAATTCCTAATATCATATTTTTTGCACAACTGACATTTGAGTTATAAATTCTATACCCTGTCCAGCGAGAGATACAAAGCGGGCCAACGAAAATGTGGTGTCAAATATTAAGGATGCGTAGAATCAGCGTGTTCTCTCGCTGGATATAGAAAATAGGAAAATTTAGTTAGAGATAACGTATATTATACTGTATACTTAACAGCTTTGTGCAGGGGATTGCACCCTCCCTTCAAAATCTAGCTATAGAACCACCACTGTAAATATGAGTATTATTAAAGTCTACCATATTTCTATACTTAGCTACGTGATACATCGCTTTAATAAGAACAAGTGGCCAAAGATGCAAGACAATACCTTAACATACATATTCACCTGATGACGTCGGATCGATTGGCTGTCCTTTCTTCGGTTGCTAGGTGTGTTGCACAGTATTTTAAATATTATATTTCGGATCAAGACGGTGTCATCGTTGTCCTGGGGAGGGGAGGGAGGAAGGTCGCTCGGTACAAGTGTGACGACATATTTTGGTTTTCTGCCACAT